>CM039087.1:21481573-22681573 GCA_022113865.1 Chimonanthus praecox | reverse complement strand
CCCTTTGTCAATTTCATGATAAAACCTAGAAACTAACCCAATTATAAGTCCACCCTTATTACATCACATTTAAATACAAAATATTACATCAATTACATGTGCATATTCAAATGGAAACAATAAGACTATGATCTTTGCATATTCTTCTTCAGCTTGCTTGACTTCATGTTTTCATGTTGAATCACATAAGCAAGCAAGACTAAAAAATCATTAAAGGGTTTAGCCCAAAACAGAAATGTGCATCCATAGACTAAACAAGATTAGTATTATTCTCCCCCTTACACCAATGATTTCCTAGGAACCAATCACTACCCATAGCTTTTTCCCCCAATCTTCTTAAGTTTGATTTTCCAAACTCTAAGCATGGACATTCCCTTATATCTATTGGCTTCTTCATATTCCTCCCCTCTGTGGTTCTCTCTTCCTAGAGGCCCAAGCACTTTGGCCATCTTTTGATGTCTTATAGCTTCTACTAAATTCTCTCCCATTTTGTCATACAATTGACAAAGTTTTCATAGGCAGACATTTGCAGCACTCCCCCATAAGATGTGTTTCCCTTACCGCAAAAATGAAATGTGCACATGTATGAGTATGAGGAGTTATGGTGATGTACATAAGCCAATGGCCTTTCGTAGGGATAGAAATCGTGTTGAATCCAAGGGTTTGGTCATGATACCTGCCAATTGGTTTTCCGTGCAAATGTGCACAAACTCGATAATTTTCTCCTCCACCAATTCTCTTATGAAATGATGCCTTATGCCTTTGTGCTTGGTCCTGGAATGTTGTACTGGGTTCTTGGAAATGTTGATTGCTCTAGTGTTATCGCAGTATAATGTCATGGATTCGTGCTTAAGTACATAATCGACCAACATTTGTTTCATCCAGATCAGTTGGGTACAGCAGCTTGCAGCTGCAATGTACTCTGCTTCAGTTGTGGATAAAAAGATCGAGGATTGTTTGCTGCTATGCCATGCCACTAAACAATTTCCGACGTAAAATCAGCCTCCACTGGTAGATTTTCTGTCATCAATATTTCCAACCCAGTCTGCATTTGTGTATCCAGCTATCCAAGAGAAAGTATCAAATGGAAACGAAATTACATGCAAGGTAGTATCGGCCACATACTTTATAATTCTTTAACAGCTTTGAGGTGTGACTCTTTAGGTTTGAATTGAAATCTGGCACAAGCTCCTACACTAAACGAGATGTTTGGTCTACTTGCAATGAGGTACAAGAGACTTTCTAGTTACATGTTTACATCTTTCTAGTCCAAATTTCTTTACAAGTTCCTTTGCATATTTGGATTGGGAGATAAAAAGTCCATCATGACTTTGCTTGATCTAAAGTCCAAGGAAATAGCTTAGTTCTCCCACTATACTCATTTCAAATTCAAATGTCATGAGGTTGGAGAAATTAAGTGCAGCATTTTCACATGTAGATCCAAACACTATGTCATCTACATATATTTGGGCGATAAGGATAAACTCCTTAGTCTTTTGGACAAACAGAGTTTTGTCTACACTCCCTCTTTCAAAATTGTGACCAAGTAGGAATTGGGTTAATCTCTCATACCAGGCTCTTGGCGCTTGTTTGAGGCCATATAGAGCTTTCTTAAGTTTGAACACATGGTTTGGAAATGTTGGATCACTGAATCTTTTGGGTTGTTCTACGAATACTTGCTCATTTAAAAAAACCATTCAAGAATGCGCTTTTTACATCAATTTGATAGAGTTTGAACTTGAGATGGCAAACAATGGAGAACAAAATTCTAATGGATTCTAATCTTGCTACGGTGGTAAAGGTTTCATCAAAATCTAACCTTCAATTTGAGTGTATCCTTGAGCTACCAGTCTTGCTTTATTTCTCACAATAGTTCCATGTTCATCCAGGTTATTTTTTAAAATCCATTTTGTTCCAATTATGTGTGTTTCTTTGGGTCTAGGAACCAAATCCCAAACATCATTTCTAGTAAATTGTCCTAGTTCCTCTTGCATAGCATTAACCCAATCCTCATCAGCTATGGATTCTTCTATCCTTTTGGGTTCCAGCTATGAAGTAAAGCATGCATAATTAACCAAGTTCTCAAGCTGTCTTCTTGTTCTTACTCCAGCAGTGGGTTCTCCTATGATTTATTTGAAAGGGTGTTCCTTTGTATTTTTTAGATGTTTTGGTTTAGTGGGGGATCTTGTGGTTCATATTTGTTTTCTAGATTTACTTCTTCTTGAGATAACCTGATGATTTCTTCTTCTTTTAACTCTTTATCTGGTGTACTTACGTGATCATCTACTATTACATTTACTGATTCTTGGATGGCACCAATTCTAAGATTCTTGATCCTATAAGTATGACTATTTGTGAGATATCCTAGGAAGATGCCATCATCGCGTTTGGATTCAAATTTTTCTTAATATTCTCTCTCCCGTAGTATGTAACATTTACTTCTAAAGACTTTAAAGTACTTGGAGTTGGGTTTCCTACCAGTCCAAAGTTCATACGCAGTTTTGTTCAGTCTGGCTCTCAAATGTACTCGATTAATGATATAGCGCAGTGTTAACAGCTTCAGCCCACATATTTTTTGGAACATTCTTGCTTTCAAGTAGGGTGTTGGCCATTTCTTGAAGGACCCTATTTTTCTTCTCGGCAACTCCATTTTGCTGAGGTGTTTTGGGGGCAGAATATTCATGATGGATGTCTCATTTTTCACAGAATCTACTAAATGACTGATTTTCAAATTCCCTCCCATGGTCAGTCCTTATTCTATGAATATTTGACTCTTTTGCATTCATAATTCATTTTGCAATGATTTGGAATTCATGAAATGCATCATATTTTTCCCTCAAAAAGGCTACCCAAGTGTGTCTAGTATAGTCATCAATTATTACTAACGAAATATCTCTTTCCAACAGCACTTTCGTGTTGAGTGGGTCCAACTAAGTCTATGTGGAGTAGTTCTAACGATCTAGAAGTTGCAATCAAATTTGTATGTTTATGTGCTGCCCTGATCTTTTTTCCCTTTTGACAGTCACCACAGAAGGTTCTTTCAAATCGTCTAACTTTAGGTTACCCTTTTATATGTTGACTAAGTTTGGAGAAGTCCTTGAAATTCACATGACTGAGCCTTTCATGCCATAGTTCAGCTTCACTAATTTTGGACAAGAGGCACTCATGTGTGATTGAGTTGACGTACAATCCAAAACATAGCAATCATCAGAAGTAAGGATGCCACTCAAAACAACTTCACCTTCTTTTGAATAAACATGGTAGTCCTTCTCACTAAATGTGACTTTATTATCATTAGCACACAGTTGAGATATACTAAGTAAATTGTGCTTTAGACGATCAACAAGGTAGACATCTTTGATAACCCTAGAGGATGGAAAATTTAGTGACCCCTTACCAATTATATTTGCCATGTTTCCATTACCAAAAACTACAGCTCCTTCATTAAAATTAACCAAGTCACACATGTAAGAATTGTTTCCAATCATATGTCGTGAGCATCCACTATCTAAGTACCACTTGGATTGCCTTTCGACATTTAAGATTGCATGACTCATGAAGCTCTTATTTGTTTGGAGAACCATTAGATAAAGGGGCAATAGTAGAATTCATCTCCTATATAATCTGTCTAGATTTGAAATAGGGTTTTCCATCAAAGAATCTGATCCTTGGATTCCTAAATCTATCCAGGATGATTGGTAAATTTTGATTTAGTGCATTAGGACTTTGATTTCCCAGTGAACACCTTATCTGAGGATTTTTCTTGAGATAGCAATCGGATTCAGGATGACCCCGTTTTCCACAACAGGTGCACTATATGTTATAGAGTTTGGACATCTAGTTTTTAACAAATATGGATGTTTGCCTCGAAGCAACTACCACGTTTTTATCATGCTCTATCCCAGACTTGTCCTTCTAATCCTTTCCAAAATTAAGGATCTTTTCCAATTTTTCATTTCCACGAACTACCTTGTCTTTAGATTGAGATAACCTTTCTAAGTCAGACATTAACAAAGTAATCTTGTTTTTAAGACACCTTTTCATTTCAGCCAAGTGTTTGTCATCTCTCCTGCACAGATCCACTTGGGATTGAAGGTCAGTTTGACTTTTTCTCAATACTAATATCTCATCAATTGATTTTTCAAATTTTGTTGAGAAAACTTCTTTTTCCGTTCTCTCAATTTCAAGGAGTTTGGTCACGTAGGCATTCTCACTTCTAAGTTTGTGAGCTTTCTTGGTCAATTCCATACTCTCAAGACACAAAGCATTGTATGATTCTTGGAGATCATCAAGAGTCTCTTCATTTTCAGATTCACTAAAATGTTCCTGTTTATCACAAGGAAACGAAGCAACAAGACTATGAAATGTACCTTTGTTTTCTTTATCCAAAATTGATACAGACTCAGATTCTTCTTCATTACTTAACCTTATTTTGTTTGAGTCTTCTTCCTTTTGATGATGAGTTAGCCTTCCTGTTACAGAGATCACAAGAGCAAGACCTACTACAGAATTATATGCATGATATTGTGATTGTAGCTCTTCCAGGCATAATTTTTTAATAACCTCGACTCGATATTTATCTCAGTTATTTTCTTCTCTAGACATTGACATATAGGTATCCATAACAGTTGTTCTAGCAACAAGATCTCACTCGGACGATTAAATCCAAATATGTGGAGCATTAGGCTCTGATACCAATTGTAATTCTGAGTGTGCTAGAACACGATTGACCCTAGAGGGGAGATGAATAGGTTAATCCCAATTCGTTGGTCCTTTTTAAATTTCCTTGATTGATTAATATTTATGCAGTGGATATAGCAATCAAGTTTGTGAGTGTAAGTAAAAGTGATTATGCAATTAACAAAAGAAATTAGTTCTAACACCACAAGCATACTAACACAAGATATATAGTGGTTCGGTTAACTAACCTACGTCCACTGTTAGGACTAGATCAACCTTGAGTTATCTCCAAATTCACTAAATGGGGACTTACACCATCACAATTAGAGTAGAAATTCCACCTCACTCAATAGGGTGAGAATTCCACCCACCACTGTGCTAGAGACGACGATCGAGAGTTTTTTAAAAGTGGTTCCGGAGACAATCCTTCTTATTCCACTTTCGGGACAAAGCTTTTAAAAACAACTTAAAACCAAAAAGCACTTGTCATGTAGCTTTTTCTTGAATATGTGTGCTTCTCAAAGATTCACCCAAGGTGTGTCGATGCTCTTTCTTACAGATGTCGTATAGCAATCACAATTTCAGGATGACTAGGAAAATTGGTTCAAATCCAAGTTGGTGTCTTATCTTATCTCCTCTCTTTCTCTCTCTCACAATCTTAGTCAAATATTGGGCATTTGATTTTTGGGTATAGGCACAAGAGAGATGATCGTTCCTTAGAGTGTATGATTTTTCACAGTTCAGGGAAGATAATCAAATGATCACACAACATTCATATTTATAGAGGAGTCTTAGCAGTTTTACAAATTGTCCAGTACCGTCAGGTCGGTGGCACTGATCGGTCGGTGTTCATATTTATTACCGTTCACCCACCCGACCGTTGCGCATTAATTGCACTCCCAACGGTATAATTACTTCTGGTCGACAGGACGGCGTCGCCGATGGGTCGACAGTCATGGCACCGAGATGTCAGTCCATACGAGAGGCTCGGTCTAGGGCAACACCATGCTGATAGAGTTTCAAGACAGAAACTACTCCTACCCAGACCGACCTGTTGCCCTTTACCGAGGGGTCGCTGCTACTCTTGATCGGTCTTGATTCACCTAGATGTCTGTTTTCTCGAGAACCCACTTGAGTTCTAAGTTCCAAACCTCATAAAGCTTTATCGAAAAGTCGTTGACCACGATGGGTCATTTCAGCCTTTCACCGAGGGGTCGGTGCATACAAGACTCTTGACCAGAGGTACATCCAGAATGACAGTTCTATGACCCAGAACCTTTGTCAATCTGGTCGACCAGTCCTTGACCACCATGGGTCGATCCTGTCTCCATCGAGGGGTCGGTGAGAACGACTGGTGGAGCTGGACAGTAAAACCAAATTCATATTTCCAAGTTGGGTTACAATTCACTGTCAAGTTTTCTCTCTAGGCTTTTAATGATTTTACTATTTGTTCAACAAAACCTAGGAAAGGTCCTCTCTAAGGTGTGGGTACCACCTAAAGTTATCTATGGTTGTTTACATGTTTTGTAATTGCCATAACGATGAACTTTAATCCGTTGGAGCATGATCTTCAATCTTGATCATCTTGAGTCTTCAAGCTTCTAGCAAGTACTTCTTCCCGAGTCATGAAATTGACAAACTTAGGGACTCGGCAAGCCGTGGCACTAACAATCTCTCATTTGTCAATTTCATGTCAAAACTTAGAAGCTAACTCAATTACAATCCCACCCTTATTACATCTCATTTGAATACAAAATATTATATTGTTTACATGTACATATTCAAATGGAAAACAAGATTATGATCTTCGCATATTCTTGTTCAGCTTGCTTCATTTCATATTTTCCTGTTCAAGCACGTAAGTAAGCAACACTAGAAAATCATTAGAGGGGTTAGTCCCAAAACATAAATATGCATCCATGGACTAAACTAGATTTGTATTCATGCTCTCCCATTTACCATGATTTCCTAGTAACCAACACTACCCATAGTTTATCCAAGCTATTAGTGTTAAAAAAAAATTCTCCCCCAATCTTCTTTGAGTTTGAAGTCCCAAACTCCAAGGATAGACATTCTCCTATATCCATTGGCTTCTTCATATTCCTCTCCTTTATGACTGTAACGCCCCGCCCTTTCCGAGAATTTCAGAGTCTAATTTTTTTTTTTTTTAAATAAACATCGGAAGAGAGCGGGCGGCGTCACGACGCGAGTTAAGTTCAGACTACCCAAGTCTGAACCTTAATTGGCCACCCATGTGTACATGGAATAGACCATGATAGTGAATCACACATGGAACTAACATCAACATGCGGAATAATCTAGATTAACTGTGGAAAAGAAAGACGAGATAGCAAGTAACAGTCTTAAACATTAATTAACATAGATCAACCATCCAAAGGTTATTATCCTAGTCAAACCATAGCAAGTAATGAATTATTACATGTCCAACAAAAGTATTCATATGACAGTAATAAAATGTAATCCAATCCATCATTCAAGCACTTAGGCTCAGCTCCCCTCCCGGTCAATGACTTTTCCTTTCCCTTTGCTTGTACCTGCAATCTCCTCTGAGGATAGAATTAGGGCGTTAGATCAACGCGTCCATAGGTTCCCGAATCAGGGCTACCACATGTTAGCATATAAAACATGCATATACATATCATAATACATGATCATCAAAACAGGTAAAACAATGCTATGGTATGCACATGCAATGAGCATTCCCCATCATGTACATTCATAGCCATCACTTGACGTGCCTTGCACCGACAAGGTAAATTACAACACACTTTCATCTCTTCCATAAGCGATGTACATGTAATGAGCAACCCCCATCATGTACCATCGTAGCCATCACTTGACGTGCCTTGCACCGACAATGTAAATTACAACAACATTCATCTCTTCTATACAATATGTACATGCAATGAGCAACCCCCATCATGTACATTCGTAGCCATCACTGTAGAACTTCATTCATTATCCCATGACTATGCATGAGATGCCAATGCCTATATGCCATTTGTTAATGCATAGTATATCATTTGAAACACATATGTTAAAACAAGAGTATCATAAGAAAACTGGGTAAAAACCGTGGTTACAAGTAGGTAGGAAACCTACTCAAACTTTGCTTAAGTGTCCGTTCCTTTTTGAGCTTCACCTGGTCACGACTCGCTCGTCGTTCAACTTCCGGTACCTTATCCATATATCAATCAGTAAGTCATAACATCATTTACTTATTTAATCACATCATAGACCCATCCCACATCATGTGGGGTTCGTGTCCGTACATCCAACCCTATGATCATTTCCATCATTGATCATTCGACTAGTATTTTACAGTTTGCCATTGACCTTAAACCATATTGAAACCAACATTCATAACCATTCCACCATAGTGGGGTTCGGCCATACTACTTGGCCGAACCACCCAAATCCCATTTGGATCTCTTTAATATACCGAAATTACTCCATGGGGTTCGGCCATACCTTTGGCCGAGCCCAATGGTTCTATTATCCATTACCATATGGTTCTCCATTAGGATATTTTAAACCTTTTAATTCAACATGGAACCATTAACAATTACGACTCATAAGCTTAGCCTATTTAACCCATGCCATGGTCCATAATTATCATGAATGATCCCCTAATTAAAAACAACCATAAGCTCCCATTTAAAACAACCCATTAATTATCAAAACAGCCCCATGGGGGTTCGGCCATACTCATAGCCGAACCCTAGGGTTCACTTGATCCAATCATCACCATGATCACTCATGGTTTAATCATGTTAATTCAACCATGATCAATACATGGTTCAGCCATCCAAAGGCTGACCCAAATCAGTAACGATAACCCTAAGTAAACCAAATAAAAACCATAAAGCAACCCATGGGGTTCGGCCATTCACATGGCCGAACCTCATGGCTCTTTGGGATTCAATTCTTCTAATAATCTTTCATCATTTATCCTGTATCTTAGGCATAAAAACAGCAAACCTAATTCTATTTAAACTCCTATAGAAACCCCATGGTATTGCATGGTTTCTAACTCTTTGATTTCACAACAATCATCAATCTCTTTCATGGGGTTCGGCCATTCAAGTTGGCCGAACCCTATGTCCATGAATTGATCCTTCAAACATGCATTAGGTGTTATTTAAATCATGCAATATCAGTACCATTTTGTTGCCCTTATACCTCTTAGAAACCCTCTAATTAAATTCATCCAAACAGTCCAATAAAAGTCCATGGTTTTCATGTTTCAAAACATGAAAACCAAGCCATCTCTTACATGGGGTTCGGCCCTTCATGGTGGCCGAACCCAATAGCTATTTTTACCATTTTAAATCCTCCATAATCAAGGTTAAACATTGGTGCATTCGGCCATGACCATGGCCCAATACATACCCTACTTGTTTTATGTTTTTAAACCAAAATATCATAAAGATACTTACCAAATTTTCCAAACTTCCTCCTTGTCTTTGATCCTTGTTTTCTCCCTTTTATTTCTTCTTTTATTTTGCTGTTTTGTGCTTGAATATTTGATGCCAACCTCTGCTATTCCAGCCAAGAAGAACAACGAAGGAGAGAGGAGAGAGGGAGAGAGAGTGAGGAAAATCTTAGGCTTTGCAATGATAAATTGGCCAAGTGATGGTGTTCATTGATTTTGTATTTCAGCCATCAACACCCCCATTACTCCTCATCAAGCCTTGCACAAACCAAGGAGTAACTTGCAGCCAAGCAAAGCACCCCTTGGCATTCTACCCATGCAGCCATTCATATTCCCAAACTCACCTCAAATCCATGCATTTACATTTAATTTTCACCATGGAACTCACCAAAACAAGTCCCAACGTGTAGGACTTGTTTTGGTTGGGTTGAGGCCAGCCAACCTCTTCAACTTACCCTTAAACTCACTGATTTACAGTCCCTTGAATTTCCATTTTGACTCACCCAACTCAAGGTATTTTTATTCCAACCCAACTCATCACATTTAATGCATTTCATTTAATGCACATGAGTTGACTCACCTTTTGATTTAATTCCAACTCACCTCAGTCCCACTCAACTGATTCGACTCGTGTTTTAGTTCCCTTGAGGGTTCACACGGTCAACAATAGTCAACTCGACCCGTTGGGTCCACTTTTAGTTCCTTGACCCGTTTTTGACTCCATGACCCAATTATGGTATTTTGGTCATTTGTAAATGGTTTTCACATATGGATCAAGCCTACCCATTTCTTCTCCACTTGATTTCCAATCAAATAGGATTAACCCCATTTAATTTAAATTTACAAAACGGTCAAATAATCCAATAAGACCCGATGGGTCCCATTTGGGCCCTTCGACACATTTAGCCATTTTTTACCCAAATGATGAAATTACCCAACCAATCAAACTTACATAATGTGCTCATATGATTTTATTTTGAGCAATAGGCCCCACTATTTACTTACTTAACATCACAAAATAATTAATTTACCAACACAGGGGCATTTTGGTAATTTTCCACTTCATTGAGAAATTGGGGTGTTACAATGACTCTCTCCTTCTAGACGCCCAAGCACTTCGGCTTCATCAATTACTTCCCATAATTGATTTTGATGTCTTAGCTTCTACTAATTTTCCCCATTTTTTTATACAACTGACAAAGATTAGTAGGCAGATATTAATTTTCAAGCACTCCCCCATGCTTCTTGCATTTAGTGCCTAAATAAGTTCTGCTTCAACTCATGGTTCTCCCCCATGACTCAATGCACACTTCTTCGTGCATTAAAGTTTATTTGCCCCTGCACAAGCTAAGTTTCATCTTAGCTGATTTCTTTCATGAGTCAAGTTAATGTCCTACCTTCCTTAGAATCTTCTCCCCCATTCTCCACGCTATCTTTATAGCTTCTTTCACTCATCTCTCCCATGGAGTAAGCTATACTTTCCAGATTATTTCCTCAATAAACTTAGCTGCTTCTAAGTTTATTTTTCTTCAAGTTTCCTTTTAAACTTGCATTCACCTTCCTCCACGAGCTATCATGACCAGTGACAGTAGCTAATCTGCACATATTTTGTGCTCCCCCAAACTCCAAGAGTGTGTGCAATCTTAGCCCGAACCTTATCTCCCTAACAACCTGCATGTTAGTCTTTTTAACAAAATCCATGTTAATAACAAACATCAGATTGAAGGCATTCCATCAAATTAGCACACACTAAATCAAACCATAACATTTCATTGAGTACATATGGTTTTAGGAGGGGGCATCATGAATGCTTAGTTTAAATACTTAAAACTATAGTTTTTTCAAAAATACATAAAGCATTAAAAAATAGCCTAAGCAGAGCTATCCGAAGGGGTGATGCTGGAGCAGAAGGAGATTTTCGTCGGGGACTCTCTTTGAGTTTTTCCATGAATGTTGAGAGGCTTTGGATCGATTCATTTATGAAGGTTGCTAAGACACCAATCTTCCTTTCCAACTTCTGGCATTTTTCAGAGGAGAAATAGAGTTGTCTTATAAGAGCTCTGTCAGACTTGGCTTTTGTATCTTCCATCTGCTCTCTTTTTTCTCCTCTTTTACCTTACCAGTAATAGTTCTCTTAATAGGTGTATCCTCACCACTACTTAATTCCACTAGAGAGTGAGATCCTTTCGACCTTTCCCTTTTCCACTCACTTCTTCTACACTGGCTCCAACTGGAAAGGTAGGCTCCCTAATGGTCACTCCACTTAGCCTTCTAGATATGGGTGGTGGTGATTTCTTCTTGTGAGATTTTCTCGAGAGGATTTTGACTTGACGACCTATAGTATTCAGAAAAGACGAAGATTCTCCTCGATACCACTGAGATTTGGATTTCTTAGGCAAAGTGGCATGATCACTCTCAGAATCAGAGGACACATTGATGACTGGGGACTTGTTCTTGTCATTCTCCACTATGCTTTTCATTAGCTTAGAAATAGTAAAACCACTTGGAGGAGAGTAGAATACACAGAGCTTACCCAACCAATGGGAACAAAAAAAAAATGTGATTTTTGAGCTACCAAAGGCGGGAGAACTAGAAAGCCTCTGGTTTTCCAGTAAGAAATCGATCTGAGATGTCCTATTCACTAATCTTTCTGACTCACCGACCGGTCTGTGACGACATGTTCATATATATCGACTTGTCTCCCTTTTCGATTTTCCCCCCTTTCAGACAGTGTTCTGATTCCTTTGACCTGTGTGTGTATGTGTGTGCTTTCAATGTTCATAGTTCATCATGCTTTGCTTACACCTTTCAATACCAGTGTAGATACATATATTCACTCCGCTTATGTGCCATTTGTAGATTCAACTCACCTTTTTGAAGGTAGGCACAAAACATGGATTACGAATCTCTCCTAGATCCAAACCAATCCAAGTACTTTGGGCACATTTAGTTTACCTATTCCCACATATTGTCCAAGTGTGTGATGTCATGAAATGCGGCATTTCCAGGCTTTAGAGAAAGACAAGGTGTTCTATGAACATAACTCATTCCATAGAATGAGACACTAAGCACACAAATCATACATTCATTTCACATTTTGAATACATTAATCATACATATGAAAATGAAGTATGATGCTACTCACACAGCTCTCATGTCTGTTATCATGTTATTACCCAAACGTGATAAACACTTTTACCACTCTTTCAAGCATCCTCCAATGTGGTTCATTTCTTGGAAAGAGCTGGTACATTAACGGATTATAGATATAAGCACATTTGATCATTTTGATCAACACTTTTGGTAATTCATATGAAAACAAAAATCCATTTAAAGACATAGAGCATGTTTCATTCCAGGGATAACTTGGAACGAAACGACATTGTGCATGTGTACCATACACACCCTATACATGAGGTAATGCACAACCTACATTCATTCCCAAACGATTCACAAATCACATGGCATATGAAATGGAATGAGACAAGTATAATCCAATACTAGAGTGCAAACCTTCATGTTCATACAAATATTTTACACTAGATCAATCCAATAATCAAACAAGAACATGGATTGAAGGTAAGATATGCATATGATTCCACAACATGTTTCAAATGTGACACCAACAGTGTTATCCATTTACACATTTGAACATAACATTGTGAGACTTCGAATCTAAGTCCACAATCCAGTGATGGTCTTTTATCAAATCTGTTTTAATTTTGGGTGCCTTTCCATTTGACTTTGTGAATTAAAACCCCGGATTTTGTACTGTGATGTTGACCAAACATAAGAGGCAAACATGTTGGTACATGGCCACAAAGGATACTTGAAGGTCACTACATTCATCAAGTTCATTTACTTTATCCCCTTTTTGTCTAGAGGATTTAGCTTGGCTTTTTTCAATGGATAAACTGTATTTAATCACCTATTCTATCAGTACACAAATTTGTCACGATAGGTGATGTCATCCATTAGGCTAGAAGAGACAATTTTTCCGTGGATTCTTTCAGATTCTTTTGTTGTTTCACATCTTTTTGAATATTTTAAAGACATTATGAAACAACAATGATGAATGCTACAAGTGTTTGATTAAAGTGCATAGCCAATTCATCACTAGTCTAAGTAATTTGGTCTTTGGCCTGAGTGGTCATGAAAGTTGAAGGTTTATCCAATACCTTTTTCATAGGCATAGAGCAATTTCTATTCACCTATTTCTGAACATATTTATTGATGACAACAATTAAAGTTATTCATTCCATTTTTCATCAAAAATAGAGGTTCGGAAATATCATAGCTTTCTCTCATAGCCATTGTTCTAGCACTGATCAACTCAGATGGTTAGATCCTTTACAAAGAGCACGAGGCTCTGATACCAATTGAAAGTCCCTTTCACATGGTGTTAGAACGTGATTTGACCCTAGAAGGGGGGGGGGTGAATAGGTCAATCCCAGTTTCCTGGTTTTTACAAATTTCTTGATTATTTTAAGTGCAATGAAGTGTCAATACTAATCAAGAGATTTGTTTAGTGTGATAAGTTGTTTATAATTTCTTTAAACTATCACAATAAGTTTATAACCCTTGCATAATGTTTGATTATCGGTGCTTGTTCACAATGTGTTAAATAAGATAATCATATCCAAAGTGATGTGTGTTGAGAAGAGTGCTTAAATACGAAAACATAAACACACAATGATCAAACACCATAAAACCAAATTTATAATGTTTCGGTTAGTCAACCAACATCCACTGTTAGGACTCGCACAACCTTAAGCTATCCCCAGATCCACTAAGTGTGGACTTACACCCTCACAATTAGAGTAGGAATTCCACCTCACTTTATTGGGTGGGAATTCCACCCACCACTGTGCCAAAAACGACGCTCTATAATTTTTTATAGTAGTTCCGAAGCCAATCCCCCTTAATCCAATTTCGAGACAATGGCTTTAAATAAAATTAAAACCAAGAAACACTTGCCTTTGAAGCTCTTTCTCGTTGTTGTGTGCCTCTTGAAGATCGCACCCAATGTCTGCCGAAGCTCATCCTTGTAGCCATCTTATAGCAATAACAATTCCAGGGTGACAAGGAAACTGGTTTCATCAGAGTTTTCCTAGTTTATTTTTTCTTTTTCCTCCCTCTCTCACAAACTCAATCCATATGATTGGCTATCAGATAATGATGAGGGTCCAACTGATTTGTCAAAGGATGCCCACTGGTTGCACAAAGATTGGTATTTATAGACACGGCAACCAGTTGCAGCAATGGTAATGTACCGACAGGTAGGGCGTACCGAGGGGTCGGTGATTAGAAATGTTACCCTTCAACAACCCGATCGTTACGTATTAATGCACTCCCAACGGTATAATTCATTCCCGGTCGACACGTCGGTGTCGTCAATGGGTCGACAGTCATGACACCGATAGGTCGGTCCATACGAGAGGCTCTATCTGGGGGCAACACCATGCTGACAGAGTTTCATATCCAGAAACTAGTCTTACCCACACCGACCTGTCGTCCTTTACAGAAGGGTCGGTCTTGGTACTCTCGATCAATCTTGATTCACTGAGATGTCTGTTTTCTCGAGAGCCCATTTGAGTTCTAAGTTCTAGAACTCATAAAGCTTTATCGAAGAGTTGTTGACCACGATGGGTCGTTTCAGCCTTTTACCGAGGGGTCGGGGCATACAAGACTCTCGACCAGAGGCACATCCAGAATGACAGTTCTATGATCTAGAATCTTTGTCAATATAGCCGACCAGTCCTTAACCACGATGGGTCGATCCTGTCTCCACCGAAGGGTCGGTGAGAATGACTGGTGGAGCTGAACAGTGAAACCAAATACATATTTCCAAGTTAGGTTACAATTCACTGTCAAGATTTCTCTCTAGGCTTTTAATGATTTTACCATTTGTTCAACTAAGCATAGAAAATGTCCTCTCTAAGGTGTGGGTACCACCTAAAGTCATCTATGGTCGTTTACCTATTTTGTGATTACCATAACGATGAGATTTAATCATGTGGAGTATGATCTTCAATCTTGATCATTTTGACTTTACAAGGGTCTAGCAAGTGCTTCTTCCCAAGTCACGAAATTGACAAACTTAGGGACTCAGCAAATCGTTACACTAACAAAGACTGTCAATCTTAACTTGAGAAAAGCATGCGTCTTGACAATCTGACTTAAAAAGAGTCACATTTTTAGCATTAATACTTATATAGAGATCTTTATATCATACTTTTCTGAAAAGATTTTTATATGATTCATACTTGGAAAAACCCGTACACAACCATATTAAGTTAGTATGAAAAAAAAAATATTCATGAGTCGAGTAATCACTAAAGGAATACTAGTCGAGACTTAACCTAGTGAGCTTTAGAGCCATTCTTTTCTTCAGAGGGGGTATAAGTTGAATGTTCTCCCTTTGGTGCTAGAACACGATTGACCCTACAAGGGAGGAATAGGTCAATCCCAGAATCCATGGTGTTCACAAATTTCTTGATTGTTCAAAAGTTTAAGTGTAGCAGAATGAAAAAATTAATCAAGAGATTTGTTTAGTATGATAAGTTGTTTATAATTACTTAAACAATCACACTAAGTTTAAAATCCTTTGCGTATTACTTGATTATCAATGCTTGTGCACAGTGTATAAATAAAGATAATCAAATGCAAAGTGATGTGAGAAGAGTGCTTAAATACTAAAACACAAACACACAATGATCAAACACCATCAAACTAAATTGATAGTGGTTCAGTTAGCCAACCTACATCCATGTTAGGACTAGCTCAACCTTGAACTATCCCCAAATCCACCAAGTGGGGACTTACACCCTCATAATTAGTGTAGGAATTCCACCTTACTCAATCGACTGAGAATTTAACCCACCACATGTAAAATAGGAATTTCACTTATTTGAATTGGCTGGGAATTCCATCCACCACATGTGCCAGAGACAATGCTCTGGATTTTTTATAATGGTTCCGGAGCCAAGCCTCCTTAATCCACTTTCACAGGATAAAGATTTAAAAAAAAAAATTAAAACCAAGAAGCAATTGCCTTTGTAGCTCTATCTCGTTGATGTGTGCTTCTCCAAGATCCACCCAATATGTGCCCGAGTTTATCCCGACGCTCCGCCTTATAGGAAATTGATTCTACCAATATCTATCCTAGTTGATTATCATTTCCCCTCTCTTTTTTCACAACCTCAATCAATATGATTGGTTATATTAGATTTCCCAAGTATAAGCAGAATAGAGAGAGTAATCCTTTTGTTGGCCCTTATTTAAGGTCATTGATAATGATGAGGGTCAAATGGATATGCCAAAGGATATGAAACGGTTGCAAAAGGATTGGTATTTATGGAAAAGGCAACTTGTTTTAAAAACTGTCATGTACCGACAGGTTGGGTGCACCAAGGGGTCGGTGACTAAAAATATTATCATTCAACCACCCGACCATTGCACATTAAATGAACTCCCAACAACATAATTTATACCCGCCGACATGCCTGTGTCGCCGATGGGTTGACAGTCATGGCATCGAGAGGTCGGTCCATACGAGGATCTCGATCTGGGGAAACACCATACAAACAAAGTTTCATGTCCTGAAACTTGTCATGCCCAGAATGACATGTCCCTTTATCGAGGAGTCGGTCCTAGTACTCTCAATCGGTCTTGAAATACCGAGATGTCTGTTTTCCTGAGAGTCCACATGAGTTCTAAGTTCCAGAACTCATAAGTTATCATCGACGAGTCGTTTGACCACAAGGGATCGTTAAGTTCATCACCGAGGGGTCGGTGCATACGAGACTCTCGACCAGAGGCATACTCAGAATGACAGTTCAATGTTCTAGAACATTTGTCAATCTGGTCGACCAGTCTATGACCACGATGGGTCAATCCTTTCTCCACCGAGGGGTCGGTGAGAACGACTGGTCGAGGTGACAGTGAATTTAATTCATGTTTCCAAGTTCGCTTCCAATACACTGTCAAGCTTCCCCTCTAAGCATTTTTTATTTTACCATTTGTTCAACTAAGTCTAAGAATGATCTTCCTAAGGGGTGGTACCACCTAAAGTCATTTATGGCCAACAACTTGTTTGTGATTGCCATAAAGATGAGCTTTAATCGGTGGAACATGATCTTCACTCTTGATCACCTTGAACCTTCAAGGTTCTAGCAAGTGGTTCTTTCCGAGTCATAGAATTGACAAACTTAGGGACTCGACAAAGCCGGGGCACTAACATAAGTCAATTCCATTTTCTTGGTAGCACAATAAAGTAGTTTTTTGTCTCATTATTCTTCATCTTGGTCATATTACTGAGAACAACATCAAAATTGAGTTATCATTCCTGAAATTTTTTCAAATTTATTTGAAACAACGAAATCTTCTTATGAAGCTTAGGATATGATATAGGTAATTTTTGGATCGTTTGAGCCTAAAGCCCACCTATATTTGGTCATTTATCTTGTTAGTTTCCTAGTTGAGCCTTTAAATTAGCATGTTTTCTTGACCAGTCATGTTTACTATATCCAACTCCAGTTTAGGAGTATAAGCCAATTGAAAATATCCATGACCTATTCTTAGAAAAGGTTAGAGATGATAATTTAGGATGGTACTCTAAAACAAGGGCACAAGAAAAGGAAAAAAAAATAGCATCCAAAGAAGGGAACATCTAGACACAAAAGAATGATGTGAAAAAAAAAAGACGAAAAATAATACTTTGAAAAGTGCCGAAGGAGAAAAAATGGGGGAAAAATATCCCATTCAATATCTTGAAGACCTCTAACCCTTCTATTTAAAGTATTTATTTTTAGAGCCTTCTATCCTTCTTTGACTTGACCCAATTTTAAGCCACGTTTCGTCCTAATAGGAAGCCCTATTGATCTTAAGTCTAAATAAGGTATTTTATGTGGGGAGTAAGGGAGGGAAAATGATGGCATTTAACTCAACGTTCTCGGGAAAGTGACATCTATTTATGAGATTATTCATTTTCTTTGATATGAATCGTCCTTGTCTAATACATATGTGAGATATTTTGATTTGAATACATAAATTCCGCTTACATATACTTTGAGAGAAAATGAACCCAAACCTCTGAATGTGAATTTTTTCTAAGAGATATATCCAATGAGATTTGCAGTCAAAGCGCATTTTCCAATGGTGTGAACAAAACTCGTGTCTATTTGGAAAAAGAAGTCTATCTTAATATTGGCTAAGCACACACTACACTCCGGGTATAAGCCTTATAAAATGAATTTTAGAGTTGTATGATGTTTAGACCCCTATTCAATGTGTTTTTGTTAAAGATGTTGATGTTTGTGGGTATCATCACTGAAAGCCCTCACGAGACTAACTCGTCCACTGAGGGTAACCTAGGGGTCTAAAGGCTTGTTGCATTCGCTAAATGCAATGGAGAGTGCCAATGAAAGTGGTGTAGGTTTAGGTTTACTTTAGGTTTTAGTCTAGGTTTAGACTAGGATTAGACTAAGATTTTTCTTTTTAGAGTTTCTAGGTAGTTTTGCTAGAGGACTAGCAAAATCTGAGTTTATAGGTATTTATTGAGCACTGAAATATTACATTTTTACCCCTGATTATTGGACTAGTTAGCCTTGATTTTGTATATGTCACATGCATTTAATGTCATTTTCTAGTTTTGTAGAAAAAAAATGGAAAGTTCAGGAAAACAATCTTAAATCAATGGATAATTGCAAGTTCAAAGCTTAAATTAGAAGACTTGAAATTATTATGATTAATTTCACCCCACTTTTAGGATTTTCATGTAAATTGGTTAGTCTAGATCCATCTATAAGAGCCTAGATTAAATCAATATTTTAGATTTTAAAGTGGTGAAATTAATTATTAAATTATGGAAGAGAAAACATATAATTCAAGAGGCAAAGGCTGAAATTCAAGATTCATGAGTCAGAGATCCACTTCAGTATTGTGTGAGATTCAGTCTAGAGTCTTTGTTGTTGTGTTTGTATTTATGTCTGTTTCTTTTTGCAGGTTTTGAATAAAGGGAGCCATTTCAGGTATGTCTGAACTTAAGTTGTCCTATTTTGATATTTTCTTCTAATTTGCAACTGATCACTATAGATTAGGGAACATTGAGGACAATGTTCAATTCAAGTTTTGGGGTATTAAGGGGTTACAGTGTGTCAATTTTGTGTGTTTTTTAGTCCATTAAAAAATATTGTGTGTTTTTGTGTCCATTAAAAAGAAATTTCAATCTTGTGTTTTCATTTGAAAAAAAAATAAAAAAATTTGAAAATCTTGAAAAAAAATTGGTTTTAGCATTAATATGTGGATAAAAGTTTTATATCATGCTTTTTCAATTGAATTTTATAGAATTTATGCTTGGAAATTTTTTACACAACCTTATTAATGTTAGCTTGAAAAGGAAAAATATTCATGAGTTGAGTAATCACTAGAACAATATCAGTGGAGACTTATACCTAGTGAGCTTTTAAGCCATTCAATTTTTCTGAGGGTTATAAATAATTCTTTATTTTCTTTGATATACACAATATATTATTTGTGGAAGATCTCATTATTCCTTTGTTTTTGGTCATATACAAGGAATGAAATTAAATTTGGATTATTACACCAGAAATTTTTCTGAATTTATTTGAAGCAAGAAAATAGTTATATGAAGCTTAGAAAGTGATATAGGCCACTATTTTTGGATCGGTTGAGCCTTTGAAGCCAACATATATTGGTCATATTATCATGTTAGTTTCCATTTTTTAGCCTTGAACATGAATTTAACCCTGGATTTTTGTTGTTAGCAATGTTATCCATACCCAACTCCGGTTGTACAATTTGAGCCAATATTGAAGTATCCATGACTGGTGCGAGCATCTACCTATTCAAGTGCACAGAAGAGGTTAGGGATGAAAATTGGTATGGTATTCTGAAAATATGGTGAAAGGAAAAAAAATATGGAACTTGAGAAAAAAACCATTGAAAAAATAAAAAAAAAAAAAGGGAAAATCTATACACCAAAATAATGAAGTGAAAAAAAAAAAATTTGAAGGCCTCTACCTTTTCTGTTTAAAGTATTTGTTTTAGATTCTTGTTATCCTTCTTTAATATGACCCAGTCCTAGCTACGTTTCGCCCTATTAGGAAGTCCTATTGATCATCAGTTAATTATGATATTTAAAGTGGAGAATAGATGAGGAAAAATGATGGTGTATTATTTCAATATTCTCAGGAAAATGGCATCCATTCATGAGATCTATGTTTTCCTTATTATAATTCGTTCTTTGTTGATAAATATGTGAGATATTTGCATTTGAGAAATTGTTCTGCTCACATATACTTTTGAGAGAAATATAACCCAATCTCTAAGAGAAAGTCTTTCTGAGAGATATATCTGGTGAAATGTAGAGTCAAAGCGCAATTTCAGATGGTGGTTGTCAAACTTTTGTGTATTTTGAAAAAGAAGGTTATGTTAATATTTGGCTATTACAAACTACACTCCGAGTATAAGTTTTGAAAATAAATTTGGAGTTGTATGACGTTTAAATTTTTATTTGGATATTTTTACTAAAATTTGATGTTTGTGGGTATCATTACTCGAAGTCCTTACGAGACTATAACTCATCTACTAGTGGTGAGCTAGTGGTTTAAAGGCTTGTTGCATACACTTAATGCAATCGAGAGTGCCAGCGAAAGTAGTGTAGCTTAGGATTTTAATTTTTAATTTTTAGTTTTATTTTAGTTTTGCTCGAGGACTAGCAAATACTAAGTTTGAGGGTATTTGATAAGCACAGAAAAATGATAATTTTACTCTTGAATATTTGATTAGTTAGTTCTTAAATTTTATTTATTTTATATTATTATTGTAATATATTATATATTCTAAAATTATATCTGTTAATATATTATATTAATTAATTTCATCTAATTACTGTGTTTTTTTGTGTTTAAAGTTGAATTATTTTTAAAACCCGAAGCCGACCTAGATTGCTTGATTTAGAAGAGCTAATGGAATTTGAATGCAAAAATAATCATGGAAACACAAGTGGGCCGATTGAAAGAGTCCAAGTTTGAAAAGGATTTGATTGAAAATGAAAATGAAAACAACATGGGACTTTGATGGTTTTATTTTTAATATAAGAGAAACATTGCATAGTAAAAGTGTTAAAAGGCGTGCTTGATGTGTCCACACTCCACCATCCACACTAATAAAATAAAAATAAGAGTAGATGATAAAGAGAAAAGGATTGGGATGGCAGCCAACCAAGTTTGAATGAAAATACAGCAGCAGCTTGGCCGACTAGAGTAGTAGGACGGATTTGGGATAGGTTTTCTACAGAAAATTTAGCAACAAGCATTAACGAGTTGCAGCAGCCAAAAGCAGAGCAAGTAACACTCATGCAGTATACAGGTGGAAGAAGTGGCGGTGGATTCAAGCAGCAATAACCTGAAGAAGCTTTGTAAAAGTAAACCAGATCAGTGGCAAGAGAAGTGCAGAATAGATCTGTTTGAGCATGAAGGGTCAACGTCAGCTAGCATTGTAGTTGTAGGAAAAAGAGAAAAATACAGCAACCACTTCATTGATTTTTGCATTAAGCCAGGGACAGCAGCGTTGCAAGCATTCAAGCTGTGATCAAAGACAGCAATAGCAGAGAAGGAAGAATGGTGGGCAACACATCAAGAAGCCTTATCTTGGGACGAAAATCAAAGAAAAATATTGCAAGCATCAGTGATTGCAGCCATATTAAAAGCAACTAGTGAGAGTGAAAAGAAAGAACCAAAAGCAGGAAGAAAGAAGAGTAGGGGCTGCAAAAATCAGCAAAAGACGAGCAGAGAGATCTCAAAGAAGAAGGCATCAACCTTCTGAAAACAGATCTGGAGTACAAGAGGAGTACAAGAGGAGTTCTAAGAGCAGCAAAGCATTGACATAATAGAAAAGAGTTGATTGATCTCTTTCGTGTTTTACAGAGGGAAAGAGAGGGATGATGCAGCTTAGATGAGAATGGAAAGTAAAGAAAGGAGTAAGGATAGAAGAAAAAAAATAGAAGAGAGGAAAGAACCAAATACAATGAAGAAAAACGAGCTGAGAAATCGTCTATAGAAGGGATGCACCAGATTGAAAATAGAACATACAAAGGAAAGAAAATAGAAAAGATAGAAATAGTGGAATTGAGAAAGGGCGCCCACACGGTAGAGAAAAATTAACAACTGGGAGTCGACCAATTCATCTATAAAGAGAGGAGATGTCACATATCAGGGGACAGTGCAGAAAGATCGTGGCTAAGGCTCAGGAGCTCCGATTTAGATCGGGTTTTATTTTTTTATCTCTTTTGTTTTAATTATATGATGATGTCTGGCTAATTTCTTGTACTGAGGCTGAACAAGAAGCCCTATTAATGAAAAAAAAAATCAGTTATTTATTTATTGATTCTCATATATGTGTGTTTATTGTTTAATGATTTTGACGTCATTAGATTAATTAAATATTCATTATTTTCACCATTAATATCAAGGGCTCGGTATTTTAATTAAGTAGGTAGTTTTCTTTGATTTAATGTTTTTCAATTTAATTAGATACATTGGATGCTTAGATTATTTTCTTTGATCCATTGTCTTTTAAATTAAAATTGGATACATTAAATGCTTAGAAATTATATTTTTTAAAAGCAAAGGAAAATCTGAATTTTGAACATCATATTAATGAACTTAAATATTTAAATATTTTAAAATTGAGAATTAATAAATAAATAATTAGAATATTATGGATTTAATGGTTGTGGAATTTTATGCCTTAGTAATTTCTCTCACTTGATTTAATCTCTACTTTTAGTTGTTTTAATTATTTTTGTAAATTCAATCATTCTCCATAAAGAGTGTTAACTAGGTTAAGATTAAATTGTTAGGTTTTTTAATTTATTTTCTCGTTCATTCTAAAATCAAGTCAATGTGGGTTCGACCTCACACTTACATATCTCTATACTCCAATTTGATTCGTGCGCTTGCGAGTAAATATAAATTTAAAATTTCACAACAACCTCCTTTATTTTGATTTGAAGCATGTATTGTTAACTATGTGGATGCGTGTTGATGGTTTTGTATTTAAAGCTTGAATTGTGTAAATTGAAACCCCATGGTTGTGATGTTCTGGACGTGCTTCTATAAGTTGTATTTGAGACAGATTGGACTCTTGAACCAACTTATCTTATGAAATTATTGATTTTTGTAGGATGGGTAGGTATGATGGAAAAATTAATAGGAATGGTGGTTCTGATGAAAATGTGTTGCAACATATTTATAGTTTTAATATTAGTAGAATTATTGTGTAATTATAATTATTAATTTAGGTTGTCTTCTAATTAAGACGTGTATTTAATTTATAATTAGTTGAGAGTTTGATTTTAATTGTGATAGGCCTAAGGTCGGATAAAGACTATAAATATATATGTAATAGATTAAATATAAAATACAATACACAAATTATTATTTTTTATATGGTATCAGTCAGAATTGTATCTATTGAGTTAACCTAATTCTATCCCCTTGTTCCCTCTACTCGAGGAAATACATCCGCAAGAGAGGGAGGGACATCTCCATACTAGATTTACCCTTCGTTCGTCTCATACAACACGAGTATGCACTTGTTGTTTTCCAGTTTTCACTGCTGGTGCTTTGAGCACAGATGTTCGTTTGCCCGCCGTGCAACACCTCTAGATCTGTTGCTTCTGTTGTTTGTTACCATTGTTTTATTAAACAAAAAAAAAAAACCAGTCTGTTCTCTGCAGCTGCTTTGCAGAGGCGATTAAAAAAAACGGGAAACGCCAGATCTGTTTCTGTGAGAGTCGCTCTCGCTGCTATCTTGTATTCTGGTTCTGAAACTGCTCTCTTATCGATGGGGTTCTTCTTGCTGGACGTCTTCCTCCAGCCCCCCTCCTCTCTCGCCTGTAGCAAACAGAGAGCAATCGCCACTATTTTTGTCACTGCGTCTTAGATCATTGCACATCCCTTCTCTGACTTCAATTGATTGGGAACCCGATCTATTGCACAATGCTATTGACGAGAAACCCTTGCTGTCTTCTACTGCGAATGTGGGAACGGGCGCTTTCATGTTGGAGCAATCTTGTGGTTTGATTTCTTTCCACCGTTCTTCTGCTTTGATAGACATGTAGTTGTTGATGCCGTTGGGGATTGCTGATTTCTTCACCCAGACGTTTTTCAGTTGGCAGACTGCAACCTCCACCTTCTTGCTACTTCTTTCAGCCACAGTCTCACCAGATTTGGTGTCATTACTGCTAGTTGATGCCCTCTTGGTTTTGAATCTTAAGATCCTATATGCAGATGCATGGAGTTGGCGATTGTTGAATTGTGTTCCATGAATATATTCTAATATTCTTTTTATCCATTTTATGGAGGGGGATATAGTAAAATGAAAAAAGGTATGGCCACCAAATTGTTGCAATCAAAGTACTCCATAGTGGAAATACTCCAGAAGAAATAGTGGCATTCGAAGGTCATTTTGCTCTAGAAGTCGATATGATGGCCAGAGTACAACATTAAAACCTCGTCAAGTTCATTGGTGCCTATAAGGACCACTTCATGGATGATGTTCGGATTAACAATTCATTTGTGGACATGTATATGAAATGTGGGTCTCTTGATATGGCCCAGCAGGTGTTCAATTTATGCCACAAAGAGATACATATTCTTGGAATGCTTTGATTCTAGTTTTGCAAAGCACGGACACTTCAAAGAGGCATTGGATGTTTTTTTTCTCAAATGTGCAACTTGGAGATTTTGAAACCTAATCACATTATTTTCGATTTTGGCTATGTATCTGTGGGGTTCATGTTATGGTAGATTTGTGGTGGAGAAAAACAGTTTGCATGTGACTTCTCCAGATTCTCTAACAGATGTTTATGAATGTGCCATTGGGAATTTTGGTGTTCCGCAGTATGGTGGGACGATGCTTGATATGGTGGTTTATCCAAAAGTCCAGTCAGAAGCATGTTTTTTGCTTGCCGTCGCCATCTTGTTTTGATGTTTTTTCTCACCTCAATCTGTAAGATCTGTGCCAAAAAGAAAGGGGGAGAGCTGAAGAAATAGACAAAACTTGCCCCTCTCCTCCTACTTAGCTGTCGTTCGAGCACGCCTCGTTTTTGTCGTTTCTCCGGTATAAGATGGTCTGTTTTTGGACACACGTCCATTTATTGTGGAATTCATCCTCTATATTATTTGGAGGACTCTAATATGTACTCTTTCTTTGCTGGCTTTATTATTTGGAGGACTCTGATATGTCTTTTTTCTTTGCTGGCCTTTATGGCTTCAGCCTTTTATCTTTGATGGCCTTCATGGCTTCAGCCTATTTCTTTGCTGGCCTTTATGGCTTCAGCCATTTTGTTTGCTAGACTTTCCAATCTGATTGATCGATGTGATGGCTTTAGCCTTTCTTTTTGGCATGTGTTATGCCTTTGTTTTTCAGGTCACTCGTCGCCTGTCAGTAACGCATATTACGATCATTGTTTGTTGTTGGACCACTGCCTTACACCACTACCGTCGTCTGTGCATCTCTCTCTTTTAAAGGCCTCCATCTGTGCACGTAGCTTGTCATTTTGTAGCTAGTTGGCGCTGCTTCTTCAACCTAATGTAACAAATATCCGATATTTTCATTTTTATCACGAAAATATCGGTAAAATAACTTTTGCGCGTTAAAAACCTGAATTTATCGCGTGTGTGGTTTTTAACAGTAAATTCTCATTAAAAACATGTTTTTATCGCGAGAAACGGTAAATTCCCATTAAAATCGCGAGATTTTACGGTTAAATTCCTATTAAAAGCGCTTAGACTAAATATACATTTTTTTTTCTGAAATATCATCTATGTTTTCAAACTTCGTCCATATTATTTATTTTTTATATTTATCTTTATTATTTTTTAAATAATATATTTTCCGCGAGATTTTCCCGTTAAATTTTCGATAAAAACTAGAGAATTTGAAAATCTCCTGCTATTAACAATTGCCGTTAATACCCCCGAGAACGAGATTTGTGACAATGCTTCAAGCAAGTTTTGCAGCCAGTGAGTGTGCTGCTTCTTTAACAAATCTTTGTAACCAGTCGGTGTGCCACTTTTGCAGTTCACCTACCGTTTCTTCATCTTCCAAGCTTCGTGTTCATTTACGCTTCAGCTTGCGAGAGTGTGTTAGAATATATTTAGAGTTTTAATATTAGTATAATTATTGTGTAATTAGAACTATTAGTTTGGATTTACCTCTAATTAAGAGATGCATTTGATTTATATTTAGCTTGGAGTTTGAGTTTAATTGTGATAGCCCTAGGGTCGGGTAGAAGCTATAAATACATGTAATAACTTAGATATGGAATACAATACACAAATTATTCTTTTTCTACAAAATGGGATGTATGATAATTCAATATTGAAATCCGGCCGAGGGAAATGTCCCTAAAGTCCCATTATCAGGGGAGACTCCAACAGATTTTCATGAAATCTTTAGACCATTGGAATGACCTAGAACGGTAGTTCTCCCCATGCGTACCCAAGTCCCATGTGTGGGTGGACTAAAACGTGTGAAATGGAAATTTCAAAAGGAACAAAAAATGGGCATGTGTCTCGAGGGTCGGGGTGTGAAAGTATACATCAGTCAATTGAATTTTTGAAACTTGAAACGGACTAAGTCCCGTATATTTTCAGTCAAATCAATCTTGATCTCAGTCAACTAAATTCTGCAAATATTGAACAGAATATGCTTTGATAATTTCAGTTGACTCAACTTGAATATTAGTCAACTGAAACTTGACAGGATGTTCAAAATGGGATCATTCAGTCGACTGAACCTTAGAATCTTTCAAATGAAAGTTCAATAACGGTTCTTTTTAAGAGCATTTAATGCGTTCCGGTGGCTAGTTTCTTGCATTTATTGCACTCCAATGGCATATTTGAAATGAATATAAATGCAAGTTCAATGAGCATTAATGGCTAATGATTCAGAGCATTCAAAGTGAAGTTCAAAGCATTCATTATGATTGTGTTCAAAATCCCCAATCTGAAAATCACCATTGTGTTCATTGTGATTGTGATTGTGTTCAAAATCCCCAACTCTCAAACAAATGTCATACATTGTGTAACTCTTAGAAGTGGCTATATTTACGAATCAAAGAGAGTTACAAAAGTGTCTTCACTTGTAAATCAATCATACCTTTCCTAGTGTGAAATTTGTAAAGGGTTAGTGTAACCCTATACAATTGAGAAATATGTTTTCTACCTCAAATTTGGGAGAGAGTTCTTCAGTTGCTATAAAGGTTTCTTCTCCACCCGTGAAGAAGAAGCATAGTGGATTTGAATTCTCAAGAGGTGTTCTTGAGACAAGGACATAAGCAAGGAAGACGAACCTTGTAAAAATCACCGGGTTCAATCCCTCCATCTCTTCTTATTATCTATGCTTTAGCTTAACTTGTTTTATCTTTTGCACTAGTGGATTTGAATTCTCAAGAGGTGTTCTTGAGACAAGGATATAGGCAAGGAAGATGAACCTCGTAAAAATCGCCGGGTTCAATCCCTCCATCTCTTCTTATTATTTATGCCTTAGCTTAACTTGTTTTATCTTTTGCACCTCCCCCCCCCCCCTCATTTGGTGATTTTCTTGGCAACAATTGATATTAGAGCTCAGACTCTAGTAAAAACTGAACCGTTTGAGAGAATGGATATGAAAAACTCTATTGGATCCTCTTTCCCTGGAGGACAATCCACAAACGGACCACATTTGCTTAGTGGAAACAACTACACCATGTCCCCACCATAGCCGTTGGCACACAAACAGTCCCCAAAGATGAAAATGAATGGGACGGTGACGATTTGAAACTCATTCAAATTAATGCTAAAGCTATGAGCAACCTATACTGTGCTCTAGACCATAATGAGTTCAATAGAATTTATGCTTGTGAATCAATTTTGGGACAAACTCCAAATATCTGCAAGAGTATTCAGACCCGAAATCCAAGGGAATGGCCTTTAAGCCTCTCCCGTTTTGCATACCAACTGATGCAAAGCGAGGGAGGCTTAAAGGCCTTTCCCTTGTGCTCTCAAGGATTTTGGGTATGAATACTCTTGCAGGTATCGAAAGCCTCAAGCCATTTGAATATCTACAAATTGGCTACTTCTTGAAGTACAATTAATAACCCATCAATGAGGCCCGATTTTCCCATGAATCCAGTGTTTTATGAGTGAGTTAGGATTAAAGTATTCTCTTAGATTGATTTTAGAATGAAATCAGAATAAGATAAATTAATAATTCATGCACACAATCGAAACTCAAACCTAAACACAAAGATTAATAGAGCATGGTACTTATGTGGGTTGTATCCAAAGATAATCGACAGAAGTCTCAAGTCCAAGACTCAAATAAATGCCCAAAATTTGAGAGAAATAATTCTTATTAATGGGGTGTGAAATTCCGCAATGGTGCATGTCCTTGACTATAATGAATCAAAAGCAAGCCCTAAACATCCATTATCGTCCACACAATTTGTGGAATCATGGATTGGTCAAAATAATTGCAAAGGGAAACAAAATCTTAATTAAGAGGACATTAGAAAGTCATGCTCATGTGGCTGGCAACATGGGCCAATAAAAGAAGACTAAATGGACACCTAAATGCCACATGGGTGGTCCTTATTAGCTCACCAAAATTACATATGAAACTCTCCCAAATAAGCACACATTCTTTAGTTGTGAACAATGGAGAGAGTTGAATTACTAAACATAATGGACGGTTCTAATAGGAGTTCGGATTAAAGTTTGGAGTGACTCTACATATTTCACTAAAATGGTTATAACTTGAGTTATATAGCTCGAATTTGGGTGATCTTAGACTCATTGGAAAGAACATTGGCTAAGCTATCCACACCTAAAATTCCATCAAATTTCGAATTCATTTGATACCTGAAAAGTGCTCTACAAGTCAGTGTTGTTTTCATCGTCCAATTTTAAGTCAACTGGGTAGGATTTGTGACAAGTGTCAGCTCCACATACTTTCCATGAGCTCTCCTCTTTACCTAGGCTTTTGTAAGCGTGTGGGCACCAATTAGGATTCACACGACCTCAATTGGGCCTAGAGTTCATATGTGGGTTTACATGCGTCGTGTCATCCAATTCAGATCCCGAACTAGCGAGTTTGGCTTTGCAATTGTCGCAGTCAAAGACGAACCAATGTTTTACCTCATTACTTGGCGTGATGCATGCATGAAATTGGATTGCATGATGCCATCACCACCCACATATGGGCGTGACGATGGGCCCAAAGTATAGATATTGCCTCTAAAATATTAAATTATGGATCTTCGACTTTCAAGATGCCCACATCATCTTAGGAGCCTCTCTCAAGCAGCAACAATACCCTAAAAACTAAAAC
The DNA here is from genome assembly GCA_022113865.1 of Chimonanthus praecox. Lineage (NCBI taxonomy): Eukaryota > Viridiplantae > Streptophyta > Magnoliopsida > Laurales > Calycanthaceae > Chimonanthus > Chimonanthus praecox. Next base: position 22,652,034 of record CM039087.1, on the reverse strand, counting down.
AACAGAATTGTGATGCACGCATCAAATCTGACCAAGCTTGAGTGAAGACGAGCCAACTCAGTTGGACTCTATTGATGAGATGGATCTTCAGATCAGGGGTTTAAATACCGTTATCGTCCTATATATCGGCTGATCCGATATGTCGACCGATGTATCCTTATAGGCCGATATATCGGCCGATATTTTTCTCTCTCTAGCCGATATCGGCAGATATGATACGGCCGATATATCGACCGAGAAGGTGAATATCGACCGATAACGATATATATCGGCCGATATGCACTCTTTCAAAACCGATACATATCGGCCGATACGATATGTATCGGCCGATATTTGTACCCCTGCTTCAAATGTAATGTCGGACCGATGGTGGAAAGAAAGGGCCCACTTTGAGTCCCACTGCTATGGGCCCACTCAGAAATACTTTGGGCCTTCAATCTCTCGTACCAGAGCTGTTCACGAGTGGACCCATGGGAGCACCCTTATCACGTCACACGGATCAAGCACATCCCCAGCGAGGAGTCAGAACTCAGAAGTAAGAATGGAAGGATTAACGATGACAAATTGACAACCAGGCCCAGCCGAATGAAGAAGAGGCAGAGACGATCCAGCTGAGAGAAGGTAGAATATCTCTGTCAAACACGGCAAAATCCCAGAAGAAATCAACCCACAGGCTGGCTGATTTGGCAGAAAAATATTAGGAAAATCTGAGAGAGAAAAATAAGGAAAGTCAGTGCATGAAATAAAGAAGAATTGGGAGAGTTGTTGCTGCCAATGTACCGAAAGAAAGGAAGATATGGAGGAAAGAAAATACAGAATATAAAGGATACAGAGAGGGATTGAGCTGAAACAATAATGGAAAAAAATCCATTTCTCAATCGTTGTTGCTCATTGCAGAGTTAGGCTGGACTTTCTCTACATGCAGGGATGAAACCCAGCAGAAACAGAGAAGGCAGAGAGAGAGAGACCGGTCGACCCATCCAAGTTGATTGGATTCCATGCTCAAAATTTGGTATTTTATTATTTAATTAATGTGTTTACGTTTTTTCAATGTAAATAAGAACTCATAAATTATGGCCCAGCTTTGTAAGGACACATGCTTTGAATTTAAGAGAAGCTCGACGCTTTTTCTCTCTCTCTTCGAGACGGCAAATTGATGATTTTTGAATTTAGGTTGCTCTTGTATTTGAATTTATTTTAATTTAACATTAATTAACTGCATGGTGAAATTTCCATTATTCATGGCTTGCATTGATTAATGTGGAATTAATTTAAAATTTCACAATCAACTTATTTCATCACAAAGGTTTTTGAGTTTAGACCATACTTAAATATGAGAATATCGAGTTTTTCATCAAAATCTGTGATTCAAGTTAAAACTCTAATTCAAAAATATCAATTGCAGCTTGGTCCACGTCAAATTGACTCTGTTGTGAAGAAATAAAATAAAGACTTAACAAAAAAAGTCCTTAATATTAATAATATTGTGATTACAATTCCTACTCATTAATAATAAGATTTCAACCAATTGATATGATTTTGCAGTCTCAAAAAGGGAAAATAATATATGTTCCAATTTGAGAAATGGGGTCCTAAGCCGTACATTCTAAGAATGTAGGGAAAGTAATGGGCAAGACATGATGGACTAACTTCTGCTATAAAAATAAATTAGAAATCAATCTGATACTTATATTTTTTTTCAATGAACATATTACATTGAATTAAAATGAGTTCTAAATTAAATGAAAAATTCAAAAGAATAAAGATATAATTTGAAATTATTAAATTGTAGAGAACTTAAAAATTATAATTTTACTTAGATAGTGTTTGCCTACTCTAACATAGTGTCTGGAAAAAATGATAACGGATTGTCTTAGAGATACCAAACAATGTATTAGAGTAGTAAGACACTGTGTTAGGGCATGCCAAACACCATGTGAGAATAATCAAACATTGTGTTAGAGCATACCAGACGTCGTGGTTGAGCATGCATATACCATTGTACCATAATATTCCATCCGTCCCATTTTAGTTGTCTCATTTGAAACATTTCTATTTTTTAAGGAACTTTCTATATAAGACTAGCACTTCATGTGATTTCATTTATTTTCAACACACTTTATACTACTCCAATATGAATGAGACAGCTATTTTAGGACAATTTCAAAATCAATTTAAGACAGCTAAATTGAGAAAGAGAGAGTATAATTTTTTACTACTCTAAGATAGTGTATGTTTGACTACTCAGAAAGGCCAATTCAAGTGATTGACCCTTAAGTCAATTTAAGCCGGCGCCTAGATTACAATTATAGGATGACTTGACATTATTTAATAATATTAGAGATTAAGATTTTAATTAACCATACTATATTATTTGTTATAATATGTATTATAGATATAATTAGTCTTCAAGTTAAACTCGAGTTATTATGTAACGATCCGACCCGACAACAGGGCTTAGGGCTTGACTCAGTGTGATATTGTCCGCTTTGGACCTCGCACACAGCTCAAACCCGCACGGTTTTGTTTTTGGGTCCAGGCCCACGTGGCCCGGCCCAAAAGACCTCACACATGGTCAAGGGGGGTACACCACTTAAAACCCCTTCTCTTTTCTCCTCCCAAACTGATGTGGGACACTTTCCCACATTGGTTTGGGAAGGAGGTGGGTATCACATATTAGGTCAAGTCAGTCCTTGAGATGCAAGTCTTGGCCCAATCCCAACTCAAATCAGAGTTAAATTTTTGCTTCTACTTACAGCAGATTTTTTATTTTTTAAAGGTAACTTTACTTACAGCAGATTCAAGTCCTAATTTTTTTCAATTGAGTCGTATCAGCATAAGTTGGACATTGTCCAAGTTATAACCCTACCATTAGGGTGTGCACGGTATTGTGCAGACTATATTACGACTTTTAGATTATATACAGGTGTAGTTCAACTGATGGTCTCCTGCTTCAGAATGAGGGAGGTTACTGGTTCGAACTCCCATCGCCTAACATTAGTGTGCCCTATGAGTAGTGGGCTCACCCTTACGAATTTTACCCTGAGTATTCTGCAGTTTTCCACACGTAAATTCAAAAAAAAAAAGTTATGTTATTATTATTATTATTATCATTTGGTATGTTTCAAAATTGAAACTTTGGAACACGTTTACTTGCTATTTTTAACAAATGACTTTTTAGATAGTTGAATGTGTGGACTTCACTTGACTTAACCCATTTATTTATTTAATGAATCATCAAATTAGGTCTAGCCCATGAATCAAAGTTTTTAACTAAATCAAATAATTTGAGCAAGTAAATGCATTAACGAACCTATTAATTAAGTGGAAGTTATACCCACGTAGACCAATCAGTATACGGATCTTCAAGCCTCAGATATAATATTCCTGTCAAAAAAATGAGTTGTTTTTTCAGCTCCATAGAAGTATTGTCACAAATATCATCTGTATTTTTAAATTTATCATGTTTTTGTCGGCAAAATACATTATTGCATTTTTAACGTGTTTTTATCGGCACGCCTATAAATTCTCAATAAAATCACGTTAAAAACGTGATAAATGGTAATATTGCTATAATATCCCGATAAATTGCCTATAAATTTCCGATAAATTCCTTATTACCATTTTTATTTATAATAATTTTATTTATTCTATTTTTATTATTTTAAATATTATAATTTCTATGAGATTTTCCCGTTAAATTTCCAGTAAAAATCCCAGAATTTAAAAATATCCTGATATTACTAATCGCCGTTAATATCCCGAGAACAGTATTTGTGACAATGCCTAAAAGTAGCTTTAAAAAAATATAAGTATTTGCTAGAATCATATAAATGGCGACCATTGAGGTATCACTAAATTGATGCCATTGCAACAAAATAAAATGAATGATCAAGCAGTCTTCAAATTACACGTTACAACCAAACTAATTGTATCAAACAACTTTCAAACATTATTTTCACAAGATAATTCCTCCATTTGCAATGTCGCATATGTTACTAAAAGGAAAAAACTAATAGTTAACAATCATATAATTATTACTAGATTCATAAATGGGTAATTGTGGATCTGTAACAGTTAAACAATAATTAAAACTGTTTATGTACTTGCATGATGGTAGTCTATTTAGAGATGTAAATGAATATTTGATATTTGAAAGTTCAAAATATCCAAATCCAAAATAAATGTATTTATATACAAATTGCATATCCATTTAAAATTCTGAATCCAAACCCGAATTCAATAATGTGCTAATCAAAATGAAAAGTAATGTAAATAACACATTTATTTATTAATATACATAGTATCTATATTAATTCATGTAAAAACATCAATTTTTTCAATCAATTAACACTGTATTTTAGACCTAAAGAATATAATTGTTTACACACCAACGATTTTTTATACCCATCTCAAGCCACCCACCTGCCCCAATTTCAGACCCTTTCCGTTGTAAGGTCCAACCGTAGAAATGAATTTTAGCCAACCGACTGACATGAAATGACCAAGATCATACACATCCCTACTAGTACATAATGTATGGCGAAGCTAATGCACAGTTGATGGCAACAGGGAATCTCCAGACAACATACAGGCCAGGCAACTGGTAAAAACTCCTCTCTTTAATGGGGAATGAAACTGGTGAAAACATATAAACCCCAAACAATGAATCTTTCATTCAGTGAAGTCAAAAGAGCAGCCAAACAATGTGCCGATACAAAGTTGAGAACACGAATAAATGCCGCCCAGCTTTCGTTGGAATAATTTTTACATGCAGAGCAGCAGGACAAGAACTAAAAAACCCGTTCATCTCCAAAAGGAAATGGAGAGAAACCTGCCGAGCTAAAACCTAATCAAGTTAGTGAATTTGAGCTATAAATTCTCCCAATTTAATGGTATTAGTCTACTCCTGAACCATATGAAACAAAAAGCGAAGCAGCCTGACCCCCCAAGTAGATCGTAGAATAATCAAATGGCTGGCCAACTTTCACAAAGATGACTCCAGCAGTAGTGTCATCCTATCAACTTGAAGATTCCAAAGTGTAGACGGAAGAACTGCACAATTGTTGTCAAAGCGTATAAACTATTTAGGCAAATGAATTCCGAAAACGAGCTGTCTCTTACGCCAACGAAACATGACTGGTCACTTGTTATCAAAATAGAGATGTCTCATTCTGTTCAGTTTAAATGCTTTTCCTTCCCCCCAGCTTTGCCAATGCACTTCCAAATCTGAAACCAAATCCTAGAAAGGAGCAATTCCCAAGTTATCTAGGTGGCCGTCGGCTTCCCTAACCCACGTCAGTAAAAATTTCAACTTCCTTTATAAATGCATCAACTACCGCCAATCTCGGCAGCGACCACATCGCCACCTATTATCTCCTGAAGGCTCTTCCCACGGTGAGCAATGATGATGTATCTGCAGGCCACATATTTCACACAAACAATCAGGGGCGGGTTGTGCACACATCTGACATTGTACAGAGTCGGCAGTAGTGAGTTCCTGTAAGCTGTTGACCATGCCCATATCATATGAATCAAATGGATTGCACGAAGGCATTGTCTCACAAACAGCTCCCATATCATCACGACCTGATGAATTGCTCAAATTTCCTGGCACATCTACAGATGCATCAAACAGACCATCCATTTTATCATCTTCAGTCGCCAACAGTTCTGTAAAAGAGAAGTAGGTTTGAGGTTCAAATTCCATATCCTCAGTGTTCCCACCTTGGAAATCAGACATTTCACCCCCAAAATGAAAATCCCATTCAGCTAATGATTCCTTAACATTCACAGCGTCTGTGCCATGGCTTACAGCATCATCATGAGTTGGATATGCTGAAAGCCCTTCCATATTATTTTCCTGCTTTACCTGCCGTCTGACTGGCAGCTTTTGAGGGTTCTGACACAATGCTGGGGATGCATTCCATTCAGGCTTACCTTCCAGCATCTGTTCTACAATTGGCTCAACATTTTCCAGTGAAAACAGAAGGGGATCATCCACTTCTGCAGCTACAAACTCAGTCTTAGCATGTAACACTGGAGTTGTTGGCTCTCCTAGTGCAGGTTTTCCAAAGCTTGACCCAGTAAGCATCATGTCAGCCTCCTTTCTTTCATTGCCACCTTGCCTTCTCATAGTCTTCATCCGGATCTTCCTGAACCCTTGACTCATATAGGGACAAATAGGCACCTTGATTCTTCGGCACTTGCAGCACTTGAAACCCACCAATTCAAATATTTGTTCTTCCCTAAGGTGGACAGCATCCGCGTGGAACCACTCTACATATAATCAGAAAGCAAGATACACATTAACACGAGGAAAAAAATTACATTCCAAAACAATTAGGTAAAATATCTGTGCAAAACTTCAAAGTCTTACTTGAGCAATGTTCACAACGGATATACATCAAACTGGAGTCATAAGGCTTCTCACAGAGGCTACAAACGGGTCTGACTGATGGATTACATCCGCATTGCCTTTCATGAGAATGTTGTTAACCCTAAAATCCATATCATTCTCTGGCTTGTTCTTATTTTTCTTCCAAATAAGACCATAATTAAGACACGTTCCACTACGTTTATGCTGTACACGTCCTGAGCTATGATCAGCAGACGGTGGTTTTGTCTTTTTTTGAGTGACATAGGATGGCTTTGTCTCCAGACTGACTTCCACATTCCCAGTGGATGGTGAGATGTGATTATATTGATTTTGAAGAATGCTTTTAGTACCCAATGTGGTGTGATGTCTCTCTTGCAATGACATCTGAACATTACGGTAGCATTGCTTGCATATACGCACAAATTCCATTTCATCCTTCAACTCTGCTGTCGATGGAACTGTACAGTCTTTGTGACAGTAACCTGAACAAAAAGGTGCCAGACAACCATCAGCTAGTGCAACAGAAAGGGCTCATCCCAGAAACAAAGGGAGTGTAAAGACATGTCCAGGAGGAGTTTCAAGGGATCATTGCCCAATTCCATTTTTCCAAAACCCAAGACACACATACAGATAAGGGTGTCTTGTTCAAAATATATTTTGTACTAGGTTATTGTCAGTTTTACTTTAAATATTGTATCCATATTATTCTTTTATTTTTATTAAATGATTTAGTTTTCCCCGGCACACTAAATGTCTCTTGAGCATCTAATTTGTAAAGCTTTTTCACAGTGAAATCTTTTATGCCTTTCTTTTGTATGTTATGACATTTTTTGGAGAGAAATAATTATGACAGTATGATGAACCCATTGAATCATATTTTATTAAGTTTCCTACAAGAATCAGTCTATCAAGGGCACACAATGCAGGTATGTGTGTAGGATATGATATATTGGGTATATAGAAATGTCCAGGCATCTTACACATCAGCATTTTGAGTGTCCTAAAAGTGTGGTGACAACACGCTCAAATTACTCACATCAATACCCTACAGATGGCAGCAACTGATCATTATTCCCATGGAAAAAGTATCATCATTATTATAGAAGCCATTATCCCATCAATCTGGGGTTAGCATTTGCATTTAGATTTGGCATGTATTTTTCCTATAGGCCAACTGCCTATTGATGCCCATAGGAACCAACGACCTTGAGGCTGCAACAATAAGCACTTACTGTGCTAGAGGTTCTCGTCCATTTCCTCGGAAAAATATAATTGTATAAATATTTAGCCAGTTTTGGTACTTTTCACTAATGAAATACCATAGGCATGTCCAAAAGTGCCACACGCATGCTCATGCCAATCATCATCCTCATGAATATAATCATATAGAACGAAGCCTTATCCCATCAATTTGGGGTGATCTCTATAACCTTCACTTCACAGACCATCCCCAGAAGATTAAGTTCTCTAAAATACTGGAATCATTATTCTTAAACAGATTTTCGAAATGAGAAACATTACCATTTAGGGTATATTTCCACCAGGATTCTCTGAGGATTCTTCTCGTACCATTTCAACGTCATTTTCCGAGATAACAAAATAGTATCTCATTTATTCTTTGAAACCTAACTAAAATATTGAAATTTGTGTTGGTGAATTACCTAGGAAGAAAGAAGGTACAGTTTTCATTGGTATCTTAATGAGCTAATCTCTTTCAAAAGTAAATATTTATTCATTCAATTCAATTACTTTGACGTGTCCACGAATCAAATGTCCTAGAATTTGCTAAATCAGACATTTTGCACTAGATGCCAAATTCCAACACATACGCAACATAGATTGCAACCCTAAACTCACATGAATGTCAACTAATGTTCTCTTTATCAAATTAGACTACTATCATCACCATCAAAGTCATCATCAACATCATTGGATTTAATTTTAGTACAAGAATGCCTGGACAATATAGAAAGAACAACGTCATCCCTTCTTATAAAAATGAATGGCATGTTCATAACTATGCAAACTATTGAGGTCCGACACTGAATAATATGGTGGAACTTTGAGAGAGAAATAGAGAAATGCTTAAGACAAGACTGCAATGTTTTCAAAAACCAAGTTGGATAAACTTGTGAGGGTTGGCTTGGCAGTCAAGAACCCGCCTGAGATGCTAGAGGTCTTGAGTTCAAGTCACTCTCAACACAAAATGGGTCACTCACCAGTGTTACCCGGTGTGTATAGATAGGGAGGTTTGCACATGTCCCAAAGATTAGTCAGATGCTCTAAGAGGTCTGGACACCTTGGTCTTAAAAACAAACAAGTTAGATATATAAATATATATAATCTATTGAGACAAGTTAAAAAAAGTTGAAAGTTGTACATATGGTTTTCTACAAGAGAGCTTATGGATGGCACAAGAATTACTTAATTTGGGAAATATTTTAAGAAAGGAGCATCTACAAGTATCAAAATTGGTTGATTTGACTGGTAGAGAAAATGTACCCCAAAGGATATACACTGGTCATGCAGCATGCCCTAAGGACTAATAAAAATGAAAGGCATACATGGGAGAGAGCAGAATCCCATTTCTGATATATAGGAATTGGTTAGTCCTACAAATTTCTAGAGAAAATGCACCCTAACAGAATAATTCAAGATTATTCCAATATATGCATGAAGAAGTAGGACCATTGAATGTGCAAGACTTGCGAGGTGGGAAAACTGAGTTTCCCATTGAACTTGGGCCTTCCACCAAGGGACCACATTGACATATTAGATTCTTTCCATTGGCAATATATGGAAACAGCTAAAACCTGTGTCCAAAAAAACTACAGTTAAAATCCAAGATGAAGACTCTTGGCAAGTTACAAAAGCTTCAAAATGAATTGTAGAGAGCTTCTCTCCTTTGGATTTTGTGGTCCACTTGGCATGAAAGAAAAAACAAAGTCTAGCAAGAAAGGAAATAGTGAGATCAGGTGAATTTAAATTGGTTTCCTGGCTTCCACTGAAGAAAGATTCAAGAGTGTTGGAATATCAAATGCTATGTTGCATGGACTCTTCAAATGTGTGACAGATCCTTGGAGACATTGATGTGGACATCCAAACATATAAAGTTTATCACAGGAGGGGAAAGAAGAAGGCCCACATCTCACAGTGGGTTGACGATATAGCAGATTGAAGACCTCATGTGTTTATTGCAATTAATTCTGCAAAAATGCAGAATCAGGTGACAAACCTCATGTGTTTACTGCAGTTAATTCTACAGAACTGTAGAATCATAGACAGCAATGTGGGTAGTTATTGTGTTTTATAATAGAACTGTAAGCATAATCAAGTACTGCATTGTGGGTCGTTACAAGTACTGCATTGTGGGTAGTTATTGTGTTTTATAAATAGGATTGTAATTAGAGAAAAAGGAGATCTGGCAATGAATGAATGGAATATATTTTTCCTGAAGCATGTTGAAATGGGACCTCCTGTGAAGGGATTAATGATGTGAAGCTACTTAGGAAGTGATTCCCATCCTATTTCTGTGTTTCTCCAAAGTTTTTGCTCAACTGGCTCCAGTTTTTGGATATAGAGCAGTATTTGTGCTGTTAGGTTATGAAATCAATCACGTCGCATTTCTGTTTGCTGCAATTTACTTCTACAGGCTTTCAGTTCTCATTCAACAGGATTCTTCTGCTGCTTTGGGAGCACCCATTTTGTTCTATTTCAATCCAGCTTCAATATTATGTTCATCTGTACATTTCAGAGAGTCTGCATGTCTGTTTTCACTTGGAGGATTATATCACTTGCTTTCTGGTGCCAACACAATAGTTGCGCTGCTGTTTGCCTTGTCTGGTGTTGCAAGATCAAATGGAGTACTTAATGCTAGATATTTGTGCTTTTCAGGCAATGCATCATGCCTATAATGCCATCTTCCAGAGAAATCATGCCAGTTGGGTAGCTTTGAAGCCACTTAGGGAGTGAGTCCCATCCTATTTTTGTTTTTTTATTTTTTTATTTTTTATCTCCAAAGGTATTTCTCTTGATCTTCCTTATAGTTGTTATTTGCAAGTAAACTGGTTTCAACCCCAGCCCGACAATCAAATTCATTGTTTTTCTTTTGACCTACTTGATGTATAAAAACCTATAAAGCATGAATACTCCGAAACCATTCGAGTATCCGTGTCGGATACGTTTTCGACCCGGATATGGCCGGATACAGCTCGGATACGTATCCAATTAAATAAAATATTTTTTAAATATGGACACATCAAGGATACGATAGCAGATACGGAGGGATACGGCAGGACACAGGACACGGGAGGCGGGACACGGCACGGGATACGGCAACACGGGAGAAAAGGCGAAAATATATATTTTCAGTATTATTAATCATTCACATATTATATACTATAATATTGTAAATATTTTTTAAACATATTATATATATCTTTTCATAATACTAAATTGCTAATAGTCTAATCTTTATAATATATATCTCTTGTAATCTTTACTAATATATATCTTTTGTAATGTATTATATATATATATTGTATTCATTATAAATATAAAAATATAATTTTCTAATAATTTTTATCTCATAGTAGAATTTATGATATTTTTTATAAATGTCTGAATTTTTTTTTTTGATATATATATATATATAATAATAATTTTTTTTAATTCGACGTATCCCGCCGCACCCTTATCCTAGTTTTTCAAAATTTGTGGTATCCTCGTTTCGGATACGTATCGTATCCAATACGCGTACCCGTATCGGTGCTGCTTAGATAAAAACAGATTACTAGTTGCAAAAAAAATTTCAGATTGTCAAAACTCTTGGCACATTAACTATTCATGTTGAATTTTATTCTCTAAAGTCTAAACCTATTTGTGTCTTAAACATTTCTTTTTCTTTAGAACAAAAAAAATCCTTCAAGAGGTTAGGAGAGTTTGCATTGGTTATTGTGTTGATTTCCTAAGTTAGTGGAAGTCCAGATTTCCATGGACCCTCGTGGATAATTCAAAGGTATATTATTGTGGGCATGTGACATGGCTTTGGACTTTTTACAAATTTGCCTACGTGAAATTTCTTATTTGCACATGATTAGCATAATATTTTATAATTTTGATTGTCTGGGTAATTTTTGTTAATCTCAACTCATTAGATTTTAGGCCATAGCATAGTTCTACATTAGACATGCAACTGTATAAGATTCCTCATGGACTCTTCTCGTACTTACTGACATGGAAGTCCAAATTTAGAATAGGCAGAAATTTAATGATGCCCTAATAAAAGTTAGTCCTTGGAAGGTTATTTGATATGGATTAGGCACAAATATAAAAGATCAAAAACACCGCAACATAATGAATTGTTGAAAGTTCAACAAAGAATAGATGATGAAGTTACAAAGGGCTTCAGTGAAGCAGGGGAAAACAAGCAGAACTCAATGCCAACCCTAAATAGGTAGGATAATGCTTTGACGATAACAGTGATGATGATATTGGTTTGTGTATGTGTACTGTGCAAACAAAAGTTTCGTAACAGAGATTGTTCTGAATAACCCTATTATTGGAGGCATTACCCTCACTGCAGGACTGAAACCCAATTCAACACAGATCTTTTGAAAATCAAACCTAGAAACATTCTATGAAAGTATCATATTAAATAGTAACTTTTAATATGTTCAGTATTAATGCAGACAGGCTTACATATTGCCCTACTTCTGGACCCAATATTAACTTCTAACATCAATAATGATATGAAACTGTCTAAGATATGTAGACATTTTACCAATTACATATATATATAAAGGGGCAAGAGAGCACACTAATATTGTACCTTGGCATACATTGCACTTGACAGCATTCCTGCAAGTAATTAGAAAATTGATTAGACAAACTATTAGAAAACATTGAATGAGAACAGAAATATTATAATATGTATGTGTGCACATGGATCACCTACGCATTGGCGGTGCTCAAGTTTTAATTTGAGCACTACTAAGTGGGGCCCTCTTGGGCACACATGGATGGGTAGGCTTGAAGCAGTCTCTAAAAACTCGAACTCGAAATCCTATTGAGTCGAGAAACTCGGTCATGTGTTCGGAAAAAATAAAAAAAAATCTCAGAAAAACTCATCAATTCACTCAACTCAATCCTATCGAGTAAAGTCAACTAGGGCTAACTTGGTCGAGCTTTTAAACAATAGTTTGAAAGGTCTATGTACTGCCTATAAAAATAATCTCCATTAGTTAAATTCAGCCCTTTTTTTTTTGAAAGATAATCATTAATAAAAGAGAAGAAGAATACAAGAAGGAACAAAAAGACGAAAATGTAGACTAGAGAAAGCCTACCAAAAGAAAAATACAACCCCAAAAATTACAGAAAATTATAAACAACTTCCAAGTCTAGAGTCAACCCTTGACGGGCAATTTCGTCTACTACGATATTAGCCGAACGAGGAACCCAAGCAACCTTAAACTGAAAGGAAGCAATAATACGCCGGATTCTTTCAATTTTGTCCAAAAAATCCATGGCCAATGGGAACCCAAATCCCATCTGACAACAACCTGAGAATCACCTTCTACAATGCTCCCAGAACCTCCCAACTTCTCCAATTCCAAAATCCCTCGCCATGAGTCAAAACAATTCCACCTCTATTACTGAACCATTAGGAATCAGTCCTACAAAAGAAAGCAGTGTATACCCTAAATCATTGCGAATAATCCCTCCATAACCTGCCAAATCTATATTTCGCATACAGCCTCCATCAAAATTTAATTTAAGAAGGCCGCTAGGAGTAGTCCAAGAAACTTGAGGATGAGAAACCGAAACCTACACGACCGAATCAACATAAGCCCAACTTTGACACAAATAAGAGAGAGAGACACCCTGATACTTCGACGTCCCGTCCAACCACCGAGTTGTCCGAAGATTGATAATAACGAGAAGGTACATCACTGAACGCTCTTTACCATGGAAGACCCTTTGGTTACGTTCTAACCAAATGGACCACACAATGCTCAAAGTAGTCACCCTCCACAAACTTCGGCGAAAAGAACTTCGAGTCACTACTACATCTTCATTAAACAACTCTCCCCACGAACTTGGCATGCAAAGATGATTCGTAAACAAATCGAGTCACAAAAAGAGGACTGAGTCACTGAGTTCAAATCACCAACTCAGCACATTATCGGTTACCAATCCTAACCGCCCATTATCCCAACCATTATCAACGGTTACTTTTGGTTTCAAAACTTCCGACAATCGTCGGGAAGTTTTCCAACTGTCAGTTGTATGATAAAAGGAAGAAGGCTGAGTTGAGGAAGGGCACCCCCACCCACGATAGGCATCCCTGTGCACAGCACAGGCAGTTTTGGATTCATCTCTTCCTACAGTCCCAATGCCCACCAAACAGAGAAGACCCACCTATGGTGTCGTCCATGTAAACACCAACATGAGCTTCCATTCCTGTATTATTGCCTAACTGAATAATGTTAGCAAAAGGCATTATGAAGGTGGTGGTAATGAAGGGAAAATCATCCAGTACCATCTGAGCATCATCGCCAGTAACAATATTCAGAAAGTGGGATGGTCTTGTGGGCACCACTTTCTTTGTATGTGAGTTGATTTTGGGATGACCACCGAGTCATCTTTCAAAGTGGGACTAGTGATTGTAATGGATCCAAGTTTTATGAAGAGAGAGTACAAGCCGATAATTGTTGGGTTGGTATATTATTTGTAATCTCACTCAAATGGTAGTGGAATTTTGCTCGTAATGAGCACGTGGATGTTTCCCGGGTTTTACCACGTTAAAAAAAATCTTGTCTCATGCCCATTTTTATTTTCATTGTGTTGCTGAAAAAGGTCCAAATTCGAGTCCCGCTCGCTCATCCAGAAACGAGTAGGAGCATTGAATTCATTTTGGATAAAAGAACAACACCCAACAAGTGGAAAAATGCATCCAAATCTAATCAGAGTATCGACAGTGCAGCAAAAGATGATTGACAGACTCCGCATCCGATAAACATAATGGACAAGCATTCACAATAATCATCTTCCATAAACGTAAATTGTCAATAGTCAAAATTTCCTGCAAACCTGCAATCCACCCAAACATCTTCACTTTGAGGGGAGAGAGCCCTACCCAAATTTTTGGGTGAATGGAAAGAGCATCACCAACCAGCATACTGAAAAATAGCCATGAGGATCAATCTCCCAAATCCATCCGTCCATCCCAGATCCCACCACAAAAACAATCTCCAAAAGCTTCATTAACGGCAACCAACTATCTACCATCCAATACTCCATCTGTCTACGAAACTGAGAGCCCCAGACTACCTTATTATGAATGATCTCATAACAATACCTAACCGTTATATCTTTATTTGCTGCCAAAGCGAATAACATAGGAAATGAGTGGGCCAAAGGAAAATCACCCACCCATTTATCCAACCAAAAGAAAATATATGATCCTGAATACGCACGGTATCTTATTTGCCGACCAAATACCGTAGCCACAGAGCAAACTCCCTTCCAGAAACCCGAATCTCTCCCATTAACACTGACCACCCTCCATTCGTAACCTGTATTTCTTTCTAATAATTTCCTTCCATAAAACCTCAGAAGAGTCACCCAGCCGCCACAACCACTTGCCAAGCAAAGCATCATTAAACTTACAAAGAGGTCAAACCCCAAGACCACCCTCCTCTGTTGGCTTGCAAACCTGTGACCAATTAACCAGATGGAATTTTCGCTTCTCAATGTCATCATTCCACAAGAACTTACTTTGAATCCTTTCCAATTTTTCGACCACGGCCACTGGACATTTGAAGACACTTAGGCAGTAAACTGGAAGACTAGATAACACCTCTTTAATCAAGATAACCCTGGGACAAATACTTCCCCTTCCAAGTAGATAATCTTCTTTCCCTTTTATCAATAATAATATCCCAACTCGCCTTGCGTGGTTTTCCTTTACATAAAGGAATCCCAGGGTACTTTGAGAGGAAAGAAGCAATTTTACAACCCAAAATCGCTGCCAATTCCTCACACTGATGGTGCTTGATATTAACCCCCATCAACTCACTCTTATCGAAATTAATCTTTAGCCCTGAACAAATCTGAAATCACTGAAGAACTGCCTTGACCACTTTGAAACCTTCCTCGTCGGCCTTGAGAAAGAGGACTATATCATCAACATATTGTAGATGAAAAATCTCAATGTCTGAATTCTCAATACAGAAGCCTTGAATCCATCCTTGAGAGAAAACCATGTGCAGCATAAGATGAAGAGCCTCCGCCACAATAACATAAAGATAAGGTGAGAGAGGATCTCCCTGTCGAACTCCTTTCTCCATCTTAAAAAATCCTTTAGGGCTTCCATTGACCAACACAGACAAATGCGCCGAAGACAAACAAGCACCTATCCAATTCCTCCACCGATCTCCAAAACCCATGCGCCTCATAATGTAATGCAAAAAAGACCAATCAACATTATCATAAGCTTTCTGAAAGTCTAACTTGCACACCCACCCCGCATCCCCAGATAAGAACTTAGAATCCAGACATTCATGAGCAACGACAACCGAATTTGCAATCTGACAACCTTCTAAAAAAGCACTCTGTACTAGAGAAATTAACTAAGGCAAAACCTTCTTTAACCTATTAGCAAGAACTGAATTCAACCATTTTTCTAAGAGCCAAAAATTCAACTTTATCTTTTAATGGAAATTCATCAGATTAGATCAATAGGTTGTGAAACTCAAAGAGTGGTTACAAATTGATTGCACAATTCATTGGGGGTAAGGTGGGTGTGAGGAAGATGAGGTCCATTGGGTCTACATGGCGCTAATGCTCAATTAACTTGAGCACCAAGTGTCCATTTGATTATATATAAAATGATTTTCTCCTAGAACTAGTTC
Source organism: Chimonanthus praecox (assembly GCA_022113865.1). Lineage (NCBI taxonomy): Eukaryota > Viridiplantae > Streptophyta > Magnoliopsida > Laurales > Calycanthaceae > Chimonanthus > Chimonanthus praecox. The sequence continues at coordinate 22,635,741 of CM039087.1, read as the reverse complement.
TCATGAGACCATGCAAACTCTAGTGTGGGACCTATGATAGACCCAATGGACCCACCTACACCCCATGAATTGCACTTGTACCCAATTTGAAACCAATGCAACTTTTAAAACCTATTGGTCTAACCTAATGAATTTCCATCATTGGATTAAATTTGGAGGCTTAAAAAAGCATGGCTTCACTTATCCACCAACCCAATTTGTAAACTCCCATTAATCTAACCTGATGAATTTTCATCGTCAAATAAAGTTGATATTTTGAGAGCCTTAAAAAGCAAGGCTTCACTTATCCAATAAAGTTGAAATTTTGTAGGTACAATATGCAAGCCTTGTACTATATGCAAGCCAAGGCCTTTCAAACCCAACTATCCATGTGGAGTCAGGTGGGGTCCACTGAGCTTTTTGCATGGGAATCCATGAGACCTTGGCCTTAAAGGGTTCCTCCAAACACAAATTGAAATCATGGCTTGTGTCGTCCCACCAATGTGGGGCCCACCAAAAGCAATAGTAAGGGAATTGTAGAGAGGTCAAAGCTTTAACATGAACCTTACAAAAATATCTGGACAAGCCATGTTTTTCAATCCCACAAATTTTTCATCATTTGAAATAATTTTTTAATCCCTATTTATGGCCTTTAAAATAATGACTAACAAGGCCTTTATGACCTTTATAAATACACATATCCCTACACACCCTCATTTGCAAACCCTCCATGTGGGGCCAGCCTAATTTGGAATGATTGGTTGGGAAGGGCTTTGCTTGAATACGTTGCCTATAAAAAATCAACTTAATAGGATGCATGAAGACATGTTTTAAGGTCCCAAATTTTTCAGTTTTATCCAACAATAGAAATCAATGGAGTTAGGTGAATGGTGGATGTAACACAAATTAGGGTCAAATTAGGCAAGGATCCAATTTATGGGAGTAGTTGGGTGTAAGGGGTGAAGGGGTGTGACTAGAGCCATGGAAGGCCCCACATTGCCAAGCCGCATGTTGCTTGCATGAGCACCAGTTCTTACAGAATAATGTGTGGGTATGGGTAGAACTACAAAAAACTCCAAATACTATTTTTCAAACAGCAAAATAAGGCCTATCCATGATCAATCCAAATCATTAAACACACTTGAACCCCCAAGACCATACATCCAAATTTGACGCTAATTGGAATCATATGCACCTTTCAATTCAGATATTAAAAATGCTACCCTCAAATACCATCGAACTTTAGGCCATTTAAATACCATCTCTGCATGTTAGACTTCTTAAATTAAATTTCGATGGGAGCTGCTTACGTGAGGTCGGATTGGCAGGATATGGGGTGTTAATTGTAATGATGTTGGGTCTATTGTTCTCTCCTTTGTTGGTTCAATCCCTAATGGTCCGGTCATCGAGGCGGAATTATTTGCCTTATGGAGAGGCATTAAGGAGTTGGAGAAATTAGGAGTTCCTGGGAGTATTGTTGAATGTGATTCTAAAATAGTTTTGGGGTGGGCGTTAGGCTCTCCGTGTCCATGGATATTTCTCGATAAGATTGAGAAAATTCATCATACAATTTCTCCCTTTGATTTCAAGATTGCTTAGGCTCCTCGTTCAGTTAACTCGGCTGTTGATGAGATGGCCCGCCAGGGGTTGCGATCGACCACATAAATTGTTAACAAATTTTAGCCTTTTTGGATTTTGGTTGTCTTGTATGGGGGGCTATTTATAGCCTGTCTTCTTGTATTTTTATTTCTTTTTTTACTTTAATAAAGTTACCTTTCAAAAAAAAAACTTGAAACCCTCGAGTGGAGAAGTTTTTTTTGTAAGCATCATTCTCATGATACTTCATATTATCACTCTCTCCCATTATAGCACTGAACCCATGTGGATTCCACAGTTGGTGTACCATTCTTAATATAAACCTGAGTTTAATGAAATGCTACCCTATAAATAGATTGAAATAACCCATAAGCCAAAAGTGCAAGTAACTAACAAGAAATTTGGGCAAGTGTGCCCACCATGGCCTCATCTACAACCCCCCCCCCCACAAAAAAAAAAAAAAGAATTAGATACTTATTTGACTCCATTCTAAATTACACTAATTGCTAGATTGTACTCATAACTTACAACACGATTAGTGTTTAGGATCTTAATAAACATGGCTTTGTTGATTTGGCCAACATTTGATGCGACTCCTAACCAAGTATAGATCTTTCAAATGAACCCATCACTACACCAGTCTCATGTGGCACCGCAAAGGTGACCCTATACATCATCTTCAACTGTACACCCTTCTCACAGTGACAGCTCCAAGTGTAATGCTGGCTACACATGATAAACATATGAAATGTGGACCATGTCCAGTTTTTCACTAGTTCAGACATCTACAACACTCTTGAATTCACGCCTGCCCTCATTTGGTCCTGTACAGCTTAGACTCCATTGCATCAATAAGATGGGAGAGGCACAAGTTGATTCAGTGAGGAACACATGAATGAGCTTAACGGAAATCCCCCAAAAAATTAAGACCTAGAGTCACATTTCAAGTGGACATCAAGTTCAGCATACATCATAGAATCCCTTCCCACATTGATTGTGTCATGTGAGCCCTATCTTTGATGATTCTAAACCACTCTAAGTGCGACCTACCTCTAACTAAGCACACAACCCCATCAAATCCACCCCATTGGATATATAAATGATCGTAGCACTGCCTATGAGAATGCTATATGATATAGAAAATCCTGATTAGGATATGCAATGATGCAAGCCCCACACAATTTGAAGAACCACGTGCATAAGGAATACCTGAGTTTTTAACCCCACCTAATCACCCCCATAATTGCGCTTTGAACCACAAAAAGTCTCCACATGTAGCAAGATAGTATATTTTGGGTTTCTAGAGAGATCACGTTGATGTGTTGTTTTGAGAATGGTACAGATGATAGGTGTCAATTGAGATCATTCACCCAGTCAAACCACACAGTTTACATCATTCTATCATCCATGATCAACATAATATGTTGAAATTGTGCATGCTCTCATTTATCTATGCATAAATAAATGATCAAATGTATCCAGAATCCAGATACAAGTGAGTATATAAGGGTATACATACCTGAGTAAAACTTCCTGTTGACATAAAGCACAAGAGATATTATCATCCCTGTGCATGAGATAAGAGAATATATCCCTACCATGAGCTTTCATCTGTCTTCTTGGGAACTTCAAATATGCATCCTTCTTTGTCAACAGCAAGGGAACTTTCTCAGCCTTCTCTTCATATTTTTTTATAAGGTACAAAGGGACATGATTTTCAGAAAACCAAAACATTTCCTCCCCGTTTTGGTTATGCTCAAATTCTAAAATATTCTTCATTACACGTGAAGGAAGATGCTTTTGATTGCCAAAATCCAACAAATATCTTATCTTACTTTCCACTATTCTCTTATTGAGAATAACTGCATTTCTGAAAGCAGAAGTTTCATTCCCATCATGACAAAAAAGATCTGGATGAACAATGTCACTCCACCTTACATGAGCATCAAGAAACCTGACCTGATACACAAAGTAATGCACAATGTGAGCCATCTTACTACAGAGGTCCCATATTCATGGTCCAAGAAAAGTCAACCCATTTGAATATGAAAGTTTTTTAGTCCAAAATAATAGATTGTGGTTTGAGAATCCAGATTGTTGATTCCCATAGTGTTGGGTAGTACCACCTAGAATCTCTAGGGACATTGGCAAATTCTGTTTACTAGATAGTTTCCAATGATACATGGATCCCCCAAAATACGATGGGTATCAAATATGGCATCAACTGTACTCCTCTTTCATGTGTGATCCAGGAAGTATCCTTGTCATATCCATGTCATTATGAGCATCATAGACAGTTGGGTATTCATTTCATGAACTTCAGAATAGCAGGCCAAAAATCAGAAGGTGAGGAGTTTCCAATCCTTAAGTTTAGGAATCCCTACCTACATGGAGCCCATGTGATCTATTTTCATAAGCCTTAGCAAACTATAATGCAGAACGTTCATATGCAATTCCTTTCAGCTAAAACAGAGAGATGCAATAGCTGTGCAAGTAGATTCCCAGTATGGAAAGTAGATCTGAAATTCATCCAACCTAGTAATGCTTTCCTGAAAATGGAGAAAAGTAGAGATGCCATATGAACAAACCTGAAGAGCAAGCTGTGATACATTATTACTCATTTCTACTGCAGCTCTCCAAGCAATTCGTCGACTTCTTCTAGGAATTTCAGAGCCTTCGGCATAATGAATTCCATAAATCCTTTTATAACCACCTGATATTGCCAAAAATAGTAACAGCAGTAAGGAAAAAAACCTCATACTGAACCCTAAGTGTGACTATCCAAAAACTGTAAACACATCTTTACCCTGACGAGCAGCTTTCTTAACTAAGGATCTTGGTAAAATTCCTGTTTGAAGCACCACCTTTGACAATTTCCCTCCACGCCACCAGTGAACATACTTCCAATCTGCAGCTGCTGTTATTTCTGATGTTGCAGACTGTTTCCGGTTCCGCCTTGTACTAGGTCCACGTTTTTGAGCTGAACCAACAACACACGTGCCAAACTGAGCTGTAGAAAGCTTAACAGACCATTCATCCACCGGTTTAAACCATCCTCCAGAAAGAGCAAGTGAGTGAATATTTTCCTCAAGCTGCAAACAATAATCATAAGGTGGCATCTACACTTCAAAGAAGAACATCTATTCATCATACTTCAGAGGAAATCAAAAAGATAAAAACCATGAAATGGCAAAGCATTTTCATGGAGAATTGTGAATAGCCAAGGAAAAATCAAATGCAGTCACTGTGGTCATATGAGTTAATGAGAATCTCAGTATAGGGCAATGTTATGAAACAGACTACACTGCTCTCTTCACAACAAGTATAATAAGAGAGATAATAACAGAATAATAGCACATTATCTAGGTAATTAAACTTAAAAATTTAGAAATACAGAGATGGATACTTTGGTGGATTTGGAAAGAAAGAAATATGAGATGGTTTGAAGGTTGCATTTCAAGCATTTTCTCAATGATTGAAGGATTAAACCAAACGTCATGAGCTGAGTAACAGGACAGAAAGACTGCTGGGAGATCTACGAATAAGTTGTTGGAGTACTGCCAACACTGAAAGGGCTATTCACATCTCTCTCTTTTTCTAGGGATCCTATTACTGTTGTCTTCTCGTTTTATCTTGCCACGTCTTTAGCAAGCTTTGGTGTATTCTTTTCCTTTGTCAACAACAAGTTTGTTACCATTCATACCCCGACCTTTTCCAGGCTCTTCTCAAAATAAATATATTAGAAAAATTGAAAGAATGCACACCAGAGTAGCTGCAACAACTTTTTCAGATAATGTGGCCACCAAAAGAGAGAGCTTTCTCTTTCCAGAAAGCAAACATCTTATAGAATCTCTACACAATAGGGTCAAAGAATGCCTGCTTGGGCTACTTAGTACAAAATGGAATGCGAAGATAGGCAGGTGAGGAGGCAAACACAAGAACAACACAAACATAAAAGGCAGCAAGAGAAGGAACCTCCTTCTCTCCAAGTCTATACTGAGGAACTCAAACTTGTGTTAGTTTGTATTAAAGCACAAGATGACACCAACTCTTTGCTATAGCGAAGGCAGATCATACAGACATCTAGTTGTGATTCTCAAATGGTTAGAAGTGAGAAATCCTGGATATTGAAGTGCAAGAAAACGTTACAACCTTCTGTGCTAACTGAACTTCATGTAGTGAGGAATTCCCATTCTTCTTTTCTAAGATTACCTCTCAGGAAAGATCTACAGGACTCTATCATTAGATATTTTTAATAATCAAGGAACTATTATAAGGAGATTTCTTTTTTTTTTTCCATTGAAAAGTCATTATAAAGAGTAATCTGAAAGACTCTCAACCTGGAAAGTTAAATATCTGTAAGACTCATCCAATATGTCTTAGCTAGCTTACCCATATGCTTTGTCTACGTCCATGAGCCCAGAAAGTAACTGGCAGAACACTATATATCAAAACATGGAAGGCAATAGTTGGTTCCAAGGTTTACCACCAAAAAAAAAAAGCCATGTCATCAGATTTAAACACTAATTCCAAAGTCAGGCTGCATCTTAGTTTGAGGTGCAGAGCTACTTTTCTTCAAAAGTGGCTGCAGTGATACTTTAAAACCATTTTTTAAATTTAGCTTTTCTTCAGCCTCAAGTTGTAGTGATGACACCCATCCATCAAGAGAGCAGGTAAAGGCCATCCAAAAGAGAATCAGATACAAGACAATACCATACATCCTGGTTATAAATTATATGGATGGCACTTTCTTCAGTGAAGTTTTTTCCCATTTTAACAACAGAATATAAAGTTTGTCGCACTTCTGCTGGGGATTATATGAAAATATTACTTTACACATTTCATTTTGTCAGTAACTTACTTTGAATATACATAACACAGCAATTTATTTTCTCTTTTTGATAAACATAAAAAAAAAAAAAAAAGGCAAAAAGAGCATACCCACATTTACAAACACGGACTTAACTCATCTTGATTGTCAATTGAGTAGAGTTCAACAATATTTTTAGTAAGACCTGTTCATGACTAAAATAGTTCAAGTTGAATAAATTCTGATCAGTTCCAAACCATGGCACTTCCATGTTTGAATGATAAGGTTTCAAACCATTGCCTTCTTTTTCAATGATAAGACTATTAGCGAAAACAGAGCATGATATCAAGAGCAACATATTCCACGCCTGAATCTCCGAGGAGAGCACATTTGCAGAAGAAAAAGTGGCAACTAGGCATTTTTTTAAAAACTCAATTTTCCGATTGACGGCAGAGTTACTGAGGAAGATCGACCTTCCTTCGTCGGTGATGACCATCCAAACTGAGGAAGCCACCGACTGAGCTGAAGAAGGTTTCTAAAGGCCCAATGACTCCCGGGTCGGTCCTCGGAGGATGGGTAATCGCAGCTGCCTTTGGAGAGACTTTTTGAGGTTTCGCCAATTGGACTGCCAATTTCTTGCCTTTGAAAGCTCTGTTGTTGATGTTGATGACAACACGTAGGGCTTCAACCTCATAAGAGAAACAAACAAAAGCAAAGCCTCGATGGGTTTTTGAATCCCTATCCAAAGGTATGTAATTGTCCACCAGTTCCCCTGATTTGCTAAATAAAGAAAAAATGTCTAACTTGGAAAAACCTTCCTGGAGGTTAGAAATAAAGAGGGATATGGAGTTCTTCCTTTTTTCTTCCCATCAACGAAGATGAAAAGGGGCAGGAGTAGGGAGGGACTATTCAGGGGTGCACGAGATGGTAGGGGATTAAGGGGGGGAAACGAAGAAGGGGAGAAGGTAGCTGCTAAATCAGGGGGACGATGGAAGGTGGAGGTTGATGTTGGGGTTCCATGTCACGAACTCATGATATGATATCAAGGGATACATACAGCACTTTGCATAAACGGATAAAGATAACAAAAGGAAAAAAAAAAAATTCTATAACCATGTAAGCTACAGGATCATGCTTGTAGTTGAAAAGGCATCATAACAACTCTATCAATAAAGGACCTCAAAAAAAAAAAAAAACACTCGATCAATAATAACTTACCTCAAGCAAGAGAAGCTTCAGAGAACTGCATGTAGAAGCCTCCTCTACTTGTTTACGCCATTGCTTTCTGTAGCTTACAGTCAATAATGGGCCGACTATTAGACCATGTAGAGACTCCATCATGCCTATAATATATGCTGCAATAGCAGTTAGTGGTCCATCACCATTCTTTACAGGTCGAACACCACCTATGACCCTAGCAGCTCCTTTCAGTGAGTTAGATGCAGCTGCTGAATTTAACAAGCATCCCCTCTTAGTACTTACCGATCCCTTGCATGAAATACACCAGCCACATCTTTCCCTCGGAACCTCCATGGACTTCCTTTCAGAGCTTGGCCATTGAAAATGTACTGCAGCTCCAGAAAAGGCTTTTACTTGCAGAGATATGTTCTCAGAAACAATCTTCCTTGGGTTGGAAGTTGATTGAGCTTCAGAAGATTTACCATTTTCAGAGGCAAGAACAGCCAGATTAGCAGCTGCTGATGCAGCAACATCACCAAGGATGTATTGATTTATATAAGCCTGAGGCTTGAAGGAAGTTCCCATGTATGAACCGCAATTGATTGCATCTCCATTTCTTCTATCAGAGCTGCGGTTTTGTCTGTTCTCAAAAGACGTGATCTGAAACCCATTATCTGTATACAAGAGCATACTGTCTGCATCCTCACCACCACTGTTATCAATATCTCGTGAGGAACCCGTAGCAAATCCCAAAATAGTAGATCTTTCACCAGAACTTAGGTGGTTTAAATCAGATGGGTCAATTGGAAAGATCAGAGATGGAGCAGATGTGGTAGATTCTGTTCCAAGCTGCTCTTGAAAATTTGTACTCCCCTGGAGGGCAAAGTTGTTGAGTGGTCACCTCAGCATAACCAGGAGCCAATTGGAAATCATCTTTCTGCTGGCCTAGAAGTTCCCCTTGGCATGAGTCTGATGCTGGATCAATTACTCCAGCTTCATGGAAATCATTTTCCTGGCATGATGGCACCGCTCCTTTCTCGACATTATTTTTACAGGCATCACTTGTGCAATTGTCATGCTCGACCTTGTGCAAGGATATATGATTTTCCTTATCGAGAACTGTTGAAAAGCCCATAGTGTCTTCCTTTCCATCCAATGTATTTGTATCAAACATGTTTTCATTTCCATCCAATAGTTTTGTGTCGGGGTCAGTTACTCCAAGATGCAATAACATTAGATCTTCTTTTAATCCATAATACCGCAAAATTCCCTTGCAGATCTGAGGGTACATTAATGCATGTTGAGAAGATGAACAAAGAACTCGGAGAAGTTCAAGAACGTCATTCTGACTGTAGTACCTAGACAATGGTTCAGCATTTATTGAAGTCTCCAACCTTCAATCATTCATAGCAAGAGAACATGATGGAGATTGAAATTACATTTCTTTGAGAAGATATCTAAATTTGTAATAAACCAGTTCTTAGGCATAAAAATCACCAACAGCTTTGCCCCATCTATCTGGGATTGGCATAGGCCTTCATTAAGTGGCACTGGAAAATAGTAAAACAAATACATATGAAGCATATATGCCATTGTCAGAAAGCACATAATCCAGCCACTTGAAATCTTTGAAGTGAAGTGCCAGCATATAGAGATGTATTGTTACATAAATTTCAGTAACATTTGAATGAGATATAGAAAAGTTAGCCACATAAATTGAAAAAGTCTAAGAAAGAAAATGAGACAAAATAAAATAAATATCTAAATATCCCTTCCAAATGTCCAAGCAAAAATGATGTTAATATAAATAACGAATTTATCAAGAATTCAAGATAAATAAAAAGGAAAACCACTCAATACATAAAACAATCTAATAAAAAGATCAATATGCTACAGTAAACTCACAAAATGCACAAAACATTCATTCACACTGTCAATTGTGTGCATGTTAAGATGTATGTGTCAAGCAACGTTAAAAGATAACATTGGAAATGAGGCCATTTGAGGAAGCTTAAAAGTTGCCCCAATTAGTGAAAAGACGATGGAGTGTTATTTAAGATGGTTTGCACATGCTTAGAAGACCAATCTAAAGATAGATCTAATACAAAAAACCAAATGGTTACAATTAGAAGAAACTAGGAGAAGGGAGAGGCTGGTAAATATCTGGAATATAGTAAAAAAAGGGCATGATAGATTGCAAAGTGAAAAGAATATAATTTTTCACAAGATGAAGTGCAAAAGTAGAATTCAGTAATCTGACACCAAATATATGTGAAACTGACAATGACAATGATGATGATTTACCGTTATCAAAACATTTAGAAGTTAGAAGGAATATGTCAAATTATGAAGCGAAGAAGAACTTGACCTTAACAAGGATGAGGCAAAGAAAGAACATAAAACCATATCCAGATAGAGGGCACAAGGTTTTGATGACAACCCTTTTTAGAGAGAGAGAGAGAGAGAGATGACGAGTTTTGATGACAATAAGTTGCCATGAAGATCTAGATAAGATAAGATTTGTACAATCATATAAGACGAGCAAAATATAGTATTCAACAAATAATGATGTGTGTAAGCATAACATATAGAAAAAGAAATGACAGGAAAATGTAATGATGAGATAGAATGGTCCAATGCAAAACATTTGTATAGATGCCTTCAAGTTTAATGTAGACACCTCATTCAGACCTTTGGCACTTGCAATTCCAACAACTGGGTTAACTTTTAAGTTATAGCCACCTATTGTTCACAAGTTTTCATCAAATCATGAAAATTAACCATTTCCAATCTCTTTCTACATATAATAAGAATTTCATTAAATATGTGAAAATATTGGTGAAAGTGAAAGTCCTATAAAGCATGCCAACAAAGCAGAACAAAATACCGACTCTTTCTTGTGATATGATTGATTACAAGGATAAATGAAAGGGGTGGTTCCATTTAAAACCTACTTCTAAACTAAGAGAAACATAGAATTGGTTAATAAATAAATAATTCACAATGAAGAGTGACATGCGCTCAAGTTCTCCTTTATTCTGATAGTTATAATTAATATGTGACACATGCAACTGACTAGCAAGAGAGTGGCAGAGAGTGGAAGAAAACTAATTAGCAGGAATACAGTAACTTTCAAAAAAGGTCTGTCACAATTAAATAGCAACACTTACACAAGAATGTAATTGCAAGTACCCAAAAACACCCGCTCATGTGGATCAATGCCAAAAATTTCTGCTCCTTTCAATCCTGTTCCAAATCTTGAGCAGACTGGCCCCATCTGCTTGACTACGCATTCTGGACAAAACCACATCCCATCTGGTAAATATGCCTTGTTCAGGCCAATGCACCTAGAGTGATACACAGAAGGGCAGCCATCACAGCAAACCAACGTTCCATCCATTCCACAGAGCTGGCATTCATCACTATTCCCGTCATCAACAACATCTGAAGCTTTTGCCTCCAGTTCAATGGCATTACTAGAATCAGCAGAACTCTGGTTGTGAGACAATGGCTTCAACTCAAAGGTCTCAACAATATTTTCAGGGTCTTTACAGGCTGAGGTCTTTGAATACCGAGGATGTACCCTTTTCGGCCCATTCTCAGGAGGAAGTGCAGCATTATCATCAGAATCCATTCCCTCCTCTGCCCTTTCCCTTGTGTCAATTTCTGTTCTGAGCTCCATGAATTCTAAAAGATCATCACACAAAATTTGTAAAATCCTCAATTTTGCAAGTACAGGCAAGTTGTAATATTCTCGCCTGAAGACTTCACTGCGAAATCCCTTCCATTCCTGCCCTTTCGCGTAACCCATTATAAGAAGGTATTCAACAACATAAACAGTCCAAGTCAGAGTATCCAACAAACTCCAGTCAAGACACCTGAAGACCAGAAAAAAAAAAAGTTAGAAATGAAAAAATACAGACAAAAAGCATCAAAATTCAGAAAGGTACAGATACCTGAGACACTTAGAAGCAAGCTCCCCATTGCCACTATCCAAAGAAACCAACTCAAGATGGCGCCGCATTGCCCGCATCAAGGAGACATGAACAGCATCGAACAGAGAGTTTGGCAAGGTGCAGTTGAGCGAACCGATGAAATCATCAATGCCAAATGGGCTCAAGAACAGCTGATGGCTAAACGACCGGAGAAAATTGTAGACAGAAAACAGAAAACTTACTGATTCATCTGGAACGCCAATATTCCCTGAGGATGGGGGTAGTGGCAAGGGGGGAGGAAGAGGTATAGAAGTTGAAAGTTCTTGTGACTTGCAAGAAACACTCGATGAATCAGAATCGGATCCCGCATCATCTGAACTCAACTTGCTGACAACCATAGATTCCCCAACCTTGTCAGAGACATCGGGTCGCTTCCAGGAAATGGGAACAGAGACGAGTTGATCTAATTTCTCATCCTTTTGAAAACCGAGATCTTCATCTTCAGAGGGATGGGTTATGCCTGCAGTCGGGGCTGCAGTGGTTGCAGTCAGGCCTGCGATGGTAATAGTCGGGGCTGCGGTGGTAACAGTCAGGGCTGCAGTGGCAACAGTCGGGGCTATGGTGGCAACAGTCGGGGCTGCAGTGGCAACAGTCGATGCTGCAGTGACAACAGTAGGGGCTGCGGTGGCAGCAGCAGCATCATCAACGAGAATCGCTAACACTTCACGGTACTCCAAGTCCTCGAAATCACCATCTTCGTAATCGACTCGATACAATCCCCCGCGCTTGTAGCGGATGACCTTACCAGAGAAAACGCCAATCCCCATGAACTCCTTTCTGACACGGTGCCCAACCAACGCATATCCGCTAGGGGGCTTGGATTGGTCGCGTGTACGTTTCCGCCCCCGTTTTTTGGGTTTGGTCTCTTCCGAATCCATTACAGGGGAGAAAGTGGCGGCAAAGATTAGAAAAAAAGAGACCTAGATTCAGACCTTCTTGGGTGTGGAAAAAAATGGGGCAATGGGAAAGTAGGAAAATTGGAAAGAGAAGATGGGGAAAACGAAACCCTAGTATTGTTATTGTTGAAGGGATAAAAAAAAAAGGAAGGAAAGAGAGGAGATTTTTACAGTGATTCACGCCCAAAAGAGAGAGAGTTCAAGGGAGAATTTGCTTTTTCAAGGTTTTCGGATTGGGGCTGGAGATTTTTTCCCGTTTCTTTTCGTTCTTTTTCCCAAACACTGCCCTAAACGTGGATAGAAGAGAGGAGAGGCATGCCTCTCTGGCTCTTCCACTCCTAATAACTGGCCACAAGAGGATGAGAAATTACCGCCAAAAGTCCATTTTGCACTGTTCTAGATTTGTAGTTACGTATGTAAACGGTTCATCAAATCCTCCATTGCGAGTCATGCCTATTTAGATTTCAAATTTTTGGGGCCCATTAACATCTCACACATGGCAACTGACTGAAGTTCAACTGGGTGAATCAATTCAAAATATTAATTTGTGTTTGATATGGGAGATTTCTCTTGTATATCTTAACTATAAATAATTAATTGCATAATTCTTTTTAAATTTTAATCATTCAATGTAATATATTAATGTTTCTTTTGAATTCCTAGCAACGTACAAAAGTTATTTGGAACTAGCCATATCAAATTATCTTAATTTTTATTTTAAATTATTAAATAAATATTTATATGGTTGTATTTAACAAATGAGTTAATTAGGTACAATAATGAAAGTTACGATGCTTTTTAATATTGGTTAAATTAAGTTGAACACACTTTGGGATTGTTTGATTAGGATTAGCATGTTTCATAAAATGTGTCAAAGTTAGGTTGAGTCAACTTATTGATTGAGTTTAGTAAGTCCAGCGAATAAATGTATTAGGTTAATTTAGATTTATTTATTAAATATGTATTATTAGAAAAAGGCCGGCTATATAGACACCCAGATTTTCTTTCTCTACACACCCTTTTTCAAAAAAAAATTGAGTGAAATTACCCATTTGCCCTTTCATTTTTTTAAAAAACGAGTCATCCGCGCATCATTCAAACTCCTCAATATCATTCGAACGAATTGGATTGTGGAGTGAGATTTTCAAACGAGGTTGTTTATCAACCGATTTGTACAAACAAGGTATCAAAATTCATCTATTCTGAATTTTATGAACTCCGGGACTGATTTTAAGTGAAAAGGGTATAATTTTAGGCTTCAAAAATCGTAACTAAAGAATTAAGAGGGAAGCCTATTTTTCCTTAATTCTTTGGGTACAATTTTTTAAGCCTAAAACTATACGCTTTTCACTTAAAATCAGCTTCGGAGTTCATAAAATTCAAAGTAGATGAATTTTGATACTTTGTTTGTAAAAATCGGTCGAGAAACGACCTCGTTTGAAAATCCCACTACACAACCCAGCAAGGTTCGTTTGAATAAACCAAAAATTCGTTCGAATGATGCGGATGAGTTCCAATGATGAGCGGAGGAATCGTTTTTTTAAAAAATGAAAGGGCAAAATGGTAATTTCATCCGATTTTTTTAAAATGTGTGTGTAGATAAAGAAAATTCGGGTGTCTATATGGCTGGCCTGGAAAAATCGTATTTAAGTAGAGTTGGATTAAATTGGCACATTGAACATTAGGGAATTAAGACAAGAAATCTAATAAATTATTAGATCAATGTGCATTAAATATGAATATTAGATGGATTTAATCGACCCATTCAATAAGTTGGGTTTTGTAGAATTATACACATAGAGGATTTGGTGTGTCTTCCTTGTTGAAGGAGAGACATTATAATATTATTTATAAAGAAAGACAAATACAATATGGAATGTAAATGAAAGGATCCTAATACTCATCCTCAAGTTGTAGCGTGTATGGAAGTAACGTACAGCTTGCCTACGAGACTATGAAATGATTATTTGCCCAATGGTGAGAAGAATGGGAAAAAATGTATTAGTGATCGGCCATAGTAGGCATGTCGAACTAGCAGGAAGAACTTGGCTTGGCGGAAGGGCTAAGTGATGTTGTAGGAGAACAATAGTGGCAGCAAAGAATGAAGGCAACATAGGAAACATATAAAGTTGTGTTGTCCTCAATGAGCAACAAAGTGGGAGCGAGCACAATACAACAAGCAACAACCACAGCTGCAACGCTAAGGGGAAAAGCCGCCAGGCACAAAGACATGTGTTGGAGAGGAAGACACTGAAGGTGGGTGCCAGAGAAGAAGTCGGGATTGAGGCGCCAATAAAAGAGATCTACAGTAGTAGCAGTACCGGTAGACATCACCGGAAACAGAGTAGTGATGAAGAAAATGTAGAGCGAGAAGGTGTGGGCTACCGTTGTGGAGGAGGAGAAAGTAGGCATCGGTCAAAGAGAGGAGAAGAAGACGACGATACACAGACAGCAATTGGAAATCATAAAAAAAGAAAACAATGTCACTTGGTCGGGGAAAAAAAGAACCGATGTGAAGGAAGAGAGGTTCCTGGAGCAAGATCTTAGGGGTGCATATCTTTGGCTGCAACGGTGTTGACTGGAAAAGGCCTACCAGAAACTGAGATAGAGTAAGACATGTACAGAGATGATAGTTGTTTGAAAGAGAAAGAGGGAGGGTGTTGCAGATCTGAGAAGATAAGAGACATATCTTGAAGAACAGAGGTAAGGCGAGATGGTGTAGGAAGAAAAGAAAACCTTCGTGCTTGGCAAAGAGAGAAGACAGCTAGAAAAGAGAGAAAGAAAGACAACAAAGCAGTGGAGAGCAGCAAAAACAAGAGTAGGCTGACATCACTAGCAAAGAGAGAGGACCGACTGTAGCAATAGACGAATGGGAAGAACATAGTGACATGGGTGCTGGGGACGAAGACGTTCAGGCTAATGGTGAGAGTCCTGCATGAACAGGGAACAACAAATCTAGCGCTTGAACAGATCTGAAGGAAGAGAAATAGATTTGGTGCTTGAACAGAGCACAAAGGTCGATCACATACAGTATGATTTGGAGAAGAAGGAGCAACAGATCGAGATTGGTCAAAGGTATTAGAAAGAACCACCACTAAGAAAGAGGAAAGAGCTGGCGACGGGTGGACGAACGTGGAGAAACAAGAACAGCCTGCAAGCAGGCCAAGTTGGGCCGCGTGTCAGAGAAATATGAGTGGTCTGCAACGAAGAAGATTCCAAATCAGCTAGATCTGAGAAGGTGTGGGTGAGTAGAGTTGGGTTTGCAGTTGGGCAGGATGGAGATGCTTGAGAACTGCAAGTAAGCAGAGACGGGAATTCTTTTGTTTTGTGTGTTTGTGGCTGGATAGGGACAGAGATCAGAGCTAGTGCCCTAAAACAAAGTAGAGGTTCGGGCAGCCGTAGATCTGGGCGGGCGATGGTATAGATGTTGAGCAACTGCGACGGTAAATAAGTAGGCAGAGGCTGCTACGGTGCGAATGAGGAAGGTGTAGAGGTTTTTTTTTTTTTAATAAGTAAAACGAATCTGTGAAGGAGTCTACATGTCCCTTCCCTCCACCGATAGATTTCCTTCGGTAGAGGGAGAAGAAGAGGGTTTCGAAAAAGGTATGCTCCAAGGAAAGTGGGGGGAAAAAAAGTTGATCTAGGGTAGACTATGTACCATGTAGAATTATACACACATGGGATTTGGTGTATCTTCCTTGTTCAAGAAGAGAGGGGGGGGGGGGGTGTGGTGGTGGTGGTGGGTGTGATTGGCATTGTATGAATAACTAAGTGTGGAGTTTAAGTATGGAAGCTTGATGTAGGTTCAAATCACCTAGAGTGAAGATTTTGTTCGAAGTTACCTCGAGCATATTAATCCTAACTTAAGTATAGAATGAAATTGTTCAGCAACCTTTTTCCCTTCATGATGTGTGTTTCAGGACCTGTGTACAGGGACAACGATTGGGAAGGGAAGTGAAAGAGATGGCATGTATGTCTTGCATGTTGACAATTGACCTTGGAACTTAAGAATGGAACTTCGAGGTAGGTTATGCTTAAGGTCAAGATGGCTTTTAGGCTTCGTAATTTATTAGAAAAAATTGTTTTGTATTAATCTAAAATTTGTTACCAAGCATATGAGTTATTACTATGAACTAATTTCAAAAGACATTATTCCCCATATGGTGTTATTTTTGGGTTTAATAATGCGGAATAACACAATCAACAAAATAATCAATCATAGCAAAATCGAACACCGATGTTTACGTGGTTCGGCCAAACCCAGTCTACGTCCACAGAGCGTGTAATCTTTATATTAAGAGAGACATAATACTTATTACAAGAGAGATCAATGAATATGAATACCCAAACCCGAGCCTCAACACTATCTACTAACACCGTAGACTCCTTGAGAAGACTTCCTTGTCAGTAACCCTTTCTCTAGTTGCAGTAAATAGGAAACACTTGAGTTATCCATTGTCTCTTCTCTTCCTCTAGTGTTCTCTCTGTTCTCTCTCAGCTGCCTTCTTACTCTTAGAAGAAGCCAACCTCCCTATGAGATACTGCTCAAAGACCGATGCTACTGCTGCAGCGTTTCCTTCTCATGGTGTGCTCTGCTTCTGACTGAAACATTATCATTCTACTTCTCTGCAAATCTAATTCTTTTGTAGACCTTACACGATGCTCTGTTCTCGATGCTATTGGATGCCAACAAGAGGCTTCCTGAGCAACATCTGGCTACGGAGACAACAACATTGTAGTTATCCCTTCTCTACTGTACCGTCCTTCTTCTGTCAATTACAGAGCAGAGAAACCCAACCAGCTATAAATCAACCTTATTGATGCATCTCTTCCTCTCGATGTTGCCTTGTTCAACATCTATACGTTGTCTTCTTCTTTTCTGAGTTTTCTGTCAGGAGAAATCCTTACACTACCCTTGTATTGTAGCAAGAAGTCTCTCTCATACAACATTTCTCACTATTACACGTCTATGTTGATGCCTGTATTAATAGATTAATAACTTAGTGTCGTATGGGTGTCTTGTATGAGGTCGATTCTTCTCAAAATCCCATGCGTGACTGTATTACATACAGTCCAGTCCAAGCATTCCACGTTTTCTTTTCTAATATGTGTTTCATTAGGAAACACCAAGCCTTACTGTCATATCTTAAGAACCTTCTGATTCAGCCAGGATAAAATCAAGATATCTGCACCACTCAAGGCAACTTCCTAATAAGATTAGGACTCCCCACATACCAAATCCATGCATGTGTTCACGTGGGTCCAAACTAGGCAGTTGGTTTGGCTTTAACTGACTTGATCCACGTGGCCCGAATTATGAAATTAAGCCACATAACCTAAGAATCTCCACCTTGGCAAAAAATTCCGTCAACCCCGAAGATAATCTGAAACAATTGACCTCCACTGCACTTGCAACTCTGCATCTCTGTGTGAGATGCCCATTCCCACGCTCTGAGATGCTCCATCTATCTCTATCATTTGAGATGAGTTGTTCAAGCCCAAGCATCGCTTGAACATGACTGCAGTCATTGACTTAGTTGTACTGTACCCGCTGCGTTATTCTTTGTATGGTACTTCGTCGCTTTTACCTTTCCATCTTTGCTAGCACCATGGAAACTAGACAGAACTCCATAACCAACTAATGCAAAAGAAATTTTACTTTTCAAGCCGTACTTGACTGTTGACATTTTAGTTCTCTTCTTTTTTCTTCTTGCAGCATAACTAATATGATCTCGCTACCTGTCGATCACTGTACTCCCCACCAGTGTTTATAGATTTCTTTCCTTCTTCCCCTTCATGACAACCATGGCTCCTTTAGCAATTCTAAGAGCCCCAGCATTTGCCTTAAAGGTAAACCCATTAGAATCAAGTGTACCTAAGGAAATTAAATTTTTCCTTAGATTAGGGACATGCCGCACATTCTCCGGTGTTCTCACCATGCCATCAAACATTCTGATTTTTATTGTCCCAATTCCAATGGTTTTGCACATCTCACCATTACCCATATGGACAAATCATTCATCACAAGGTTTGTATATGTCAAACAACTTTCTGTGAGGACCATGTAATAAGAACACCCATAATCTAGAATCCATCTATCAATTAGATTATCTGTACCTATGGTGATTATTAACAACACGTCACTATCATCTTCTGAGACACCCTGTGTGATGCTTGTTTGATCTGAATTTTGTGACATGGCCTCCAGATCACGTTTTTTCGTTACAGACCCTCATCTTAGCTCATTCTTTCTAGCAGTAAAAGCATTTAAACTTTACAGCACTTCTCCATCTTAATTTTGACTTTGACTCCCTGAACTTGTCATAGTTTTGAGGATTTTTGCTTTTATTTCTCCCCTTATTTTCTCTTATTTTCTGTAATAAGAGTCTATGTCTGAGAAGAACCCAAGGATTTTCTTCTTGTTTCCTCAGTCAGCAAACTGTTTGTAACTAAATTCATGGTGACAACACCATCTGGCGCTGAATTGCTAAGTGATCACCAGGGTCTTCCAATTGTAAAGTAGGGAACTGAGAAGTAATAAAGCTTGCAACTCATCATCTAAAACCATTTTCATGGAGGAAAGTTGATTTGCAATACTCCGCATTTCATTCAGATGTTCCACAATTGAGGTACCTTCCTTTTATTTCAGATTCACTAGCTTTCTTATCAGAAAAGTCTTGCTGCCAACAGTTTTGCTTTCATACAATCCCTCCAATTTCTTCTAAAGAGAATGTGTTGTCGCCTCAGTAGACATATGATGAAAGACATTGTCATCCATCCATTGTCGAATAAATCCAAGAGATTTTCGATCAAGATTTTTCCATTCATCATCAAACATTTTCTCTGGCTTCTTTTCAATACTTTCTACTGGTGTATATAGATCCTTGCAATGCAGTAGGTCTTCTATATTTGCCTTCCAAATTAAATAATTTGGGCCATTGAGGCTAATCAGGCGGGATGCGTTAATCTCCATATCTCATTTGAGGATTCAAACAGCCCGAATCGGAACACTCTTACTGTGTTGTATTCCGTTTATCCACTACTACTCTCTGATCAGAACTAAAGCTCGTGATACCACTTGTTGGGTTTAATAATGCGAATAACACAATCAACGGAATAATCAATCAAAACACAATCAAACGTTGATGTTTACGTGGTTCAACCAAATCCGGTCTACATCCATGGAGAGTGTAATCTTTATATTAAGAGAGATATAATACTCATTACAAGAGAGATCAATGAATATGAATATCCGAACCCGTGCCTCAACACTATTTGCTAATACGATAGACTCCTTGAGAAGACTTCCTTGTCAGCAACCCTTGAGAAGACTTGAGTTCTCCACCGCCTCTTCTTTTTCTCTAGGGTTACCTATGTTCTCTCTCTACTGTCTTATTACTCTTAGAAGAACCTGACCCCTAATGAGATACTGCTTAAAGATCGTTGCTACTGCTGTAGCATTTTCTTTCTGCTTCTTACTGAAACACTACCGTTTCTACTTCTCTGCATACCTGTTCTTTTGGAGACCTTACACGCTGCTCTGTTCTCAATGCTTTTGGATGCCAGCAAGAGAACTGCTGAGCAGTGTCTGGCTATGGAGACACCAATGTTGCAGTTGTCCCTTTTCTACTATACCGTTCCTTCTTCTGTCAATTACAGAGCAGATAAACCCAACCAGCTATCAATCAACCTTGATGATGTCGCTCTTCCTCACGCTAGTTGCCTTGTTGAACAACCACATGTTGTCTTCTTCTCTTTTGAGTTTTCTGTTAGCAGAAAACCTTACACTACCGTGTATTGCCTTAACAAGTCTCTCTCATACAACTTTTCTCACTATTGCACGTCTGTGTTGCTACCTGTATTTATAGATTAATAACGTAGTGTCATATAGGTGTCTTGCTTGAGGGGGGCTATTAGTGATATTCACTCATCCGTCATTCCATCCGCTCGTGATTATCCTCATCGATAATCACGGGCTATGAAAAAGGAAACTGAAGATTTATCTCTACCTGATTTTGTGTAGTATGATGGAGAAAATCTCTCCTTTGTGTTAATATATACTATGTAATTAAATGAGATGAAATGAGAAGAAATATTTACATCAATAGTCTGTTCTTCTCAGAATCCCATATGTCACTGTATTCCATACAATCAAGTCCAAGTAGGCCACATTTGCTTTTCTAATATGTGTTTCATTAGGAAACACCAAGGCTTACCGTAATATCTCAAGAACTTTCTGATTCAGCCAGGATAAGATCAAGATATCTGCACCACTCACGGCAACCTCTTAATAAGATTAGGACTCCCCACATACAAAATCCATGCATGAGTTCATGTGGGATCCAAACCAGCCAGTTGATTTGGCTTTAACTGACTTGATCCACATGGCCCTAGTTATTAATTTTGAGCCACATAACCTAACAATTATTCTATTGAAGAATTGTGTAATGTTTCCTAAAAACACTTGGTTTGTTATAAGAACGTTTTTTAATCTGATATACTGGAGCAGTTATCAAATATGTAGATTGATAAGTGTATAATTTTTACATATTTTACTTCTAAAATTATTATTGTTAGTATCTCATTTTATTTAAATTTATCTAATTAGTGGAATTTTGTGTTTTACAGTTTTAAAAATGAAAATGAGAGGAATTGTGCTTAAATGTGAAGCTGGGACCCATTCTAAATTGTGTTGGATCTTTGAAGCTTGCAAAGTCAAGCCCAAAGATAATACTATTGGTTTCTTGTGACATCGGTTGAGATGAGGACTGAATGGGGGCAATAGGACCAAGTTATCAGAGAGCTTCAATGGCAATGGAGTGAGCCCAATTCCATCACGTTGGAAAGAATTTGCTAGCAAGGAGATAGATTTAACACCTCCATCTATAAGCAAGTGACGTAAAAGATTAAAAAGAAGGTGAGGATCAAATTGAAGTCAAGAAAAAAAGACAACAACCAAACACAAGTAGCAGAGCTGTAATCAACGTCCAATGTGCAGTAAGATCTAATACACATGGGAAAGAAGCATCAGACAGAGGCATTGAATCAACCAAACATTAAAAAGCAATAAGAAATAGTGCAGAGCAGAAGCAAACCCATCAGTGTCCAAGAAGTCAGAGGTGGCAATCATAAACAGCCTAGTCGAACAGCAAATCTGATCCAAGATCGGTCTGGGACAAAGTGAATGAAACAGATTAAAAAGAGAAGAGAAAGGCCTGGCTGATTTTCTTTAAGAGAAACACTCCAAACAACAACCTTTTCAGAAGCCGGTGTTCCAAAGATCTATGTGCAATCAGCGCTCAACACATAGAAAAATAGCAACAGGTGTAGGTGTAACTATTTGACATGGCATCGGTTTGTGGAGAGGAAATTCAATATGATATCTGATGTCCATCGGTCCATGATTTGATACAAGAGCTTTACACTAAATTAGAAAAGCAGAGGAGGAGAATTTACAAAGAGTGAGCAAACAACAAAACATCGCTGCAACAAAGTGTTCCAAACAGCAGAAACAAAAGAAGTATCACAATCCAGAAGATCAGTAAAAGAAAATTTGGCAAGGGGTTGAGCGAAAAGTTTTAACGGATTTCATGTGTAAAAAGATAGAAAATAAATAAAATTGAAAGAAGAAGAAAGGGAAGGAGGTGGCCGATCCTTGGCTGATTTAACAGAGAAAATACGATGGAAAGTAAGGAGTTGCCATGCTGTGTGTATAGAGCAGAGATTAATTGTGAAGAAAATAGAAAAGAAAAGAGATTGAGAATAGAAGCTACCAGCCGAATCAAATAAGAAAAATAAGAGGGAAGGTGGCTGCTGTTCTCACAGATGGAAAATAAGGAGATCGAATTTAATTTGAGATGGGTCCCACATACCCCATACTCCACCGCCCCAGCCCAGAGAAACGCCTAATCTGCTGATTCACGGATGGAATAAAATAGAAGGAAGCATGGAAGGTTTCGGCAAAGGAAGATGCGGAAAATAGGAGTCGGCCACCAAAGATAGAATCGACTAAAAAGTGGGTCCCACCGGTCCTTGCTAAATTAACCTCCCCCAACTTCTATAAATCGGAGCCCTCTCCATTAGCATAATTCGAACTTGGACAAAGGAACTCTAAGGCTTGTCGTGGAGTGGGAAAAAAATAAAAAAAAGGGGAATTCAATAAGAAGTAGAGGGAATTTTTGAGTCTGCATTGGGTATTCAGGTTGGTGGTCTCAATTTTCTTTATGTATTCTCTTGAATTTTTCAATTCAAGAATTTCATTGTGTTGTAATTTTTTATTCATACTTTAATTAATAAAATAATGTGTGACTATTAGAATTATGATTTTCCAAATTTTGATTTATATTATGGTGGTTTGAATCTTTTTAGTTCTTGACTCCTCCCTTGGTAATTAATTTGGATATATGAAATAGTTAGATCTTTGATTAACATTACTAATCTAGGTGTAATGTTTTTTGGAACATATGAAATAGTTAGATTGGAGAATTGCATCATTAATCTAGATCTAAGGTTCAGATTAATTAGGAAACTAACTTGATGAAGTATTTGAATAAGATTGGAATTTTACATGAGCGATATTTTCTAGGCCGTTATTTTATTATTAAAATATGGATAATAATGTCTCCTTGATTCTTTGATCCAGTTCTATTGTAAATATGTACAGAGGTAATTTAGGTGTTTTTATTTTTTGTTTATAAAATTCAAAAACTCTTGAAATTGGAGAACTAGGTTGATAAATTAATATATTGCATCTTAATTCTATGTTCTAAGTTAGATTAAGATTATTTATAATTTTTAGATTAATTCTACCATCTTAATTGAAATTTGATGAATTTTGTGTTTTTCATGAAAATTAGATCTCTTTGATGATTAATTTATAATTTTAGAGGTTGTTCCTAATTTTAGAACATATTTTCTATTTCTAGAATATTTCTAAATTAAAATTAAATTTCTTAAATTAGAAAAATAATTCCACGTTTAAGATTTATTTGTATGATTTTCTAAATTTCTTAAAATATATAATTCAATTGTGTATTTTTCATGGATATATTTTTCTAAGTTCCGATGGGTTTGACCTCGCACTTCTAAACTATATTATAAATGGTTCGTACGCTTACGAGTATAAATTTAAAACACAACATATGCTGCTCTTGATTAGTAAGAAGTTGACACTTGACAATTCCAAAAGCTGCCCTTCCAAATAATGTTACAGATCAAATGATCAAATTGAAGGAATTTTTTAACAAATAGTTATAATCTCTAAAGAGGAAGAAAGGAAAAGGGAGGGAAAGGTGAGGGGGTTGGAATTAACCAATTTGTCTTAGTGAATTAAAAGAGAAAGTGGACTCATTGTCTTTGTCTTATTTAGCTTCACTAGATTTGGTGATTTTCCCTAATCTATCCTTAGATAATGACATTGGTTAAAGGATCCCTTTGCATCTGATTTGCTTCTCAAATTGCATGACATAGGTCATGCATTTGAATTATTTGCATATGTTTCGTATTGCATTTCGTCTACTTCACCATGAGGAGGTTTTCATTAGAATTTAGTGTTGGCTTTTGGCTCATAAGGCCTAATCAACCTTTTGAGCCCAAGTTCAAACTTAGGCCCAATTAGGTCTAGTCTTGTAACTTAGCCCATTTCTATATAATGTCTCTTATTTCTTTTTAGGGTAAGCCAAAGTGTGCACTGCAGAGAGAAGAGAGAAAGAAAGGGAAAAATCAGAGAGAGAAGAGAGAAAGGGGTTAAGAGTTTAATCCTTTTATAATTGGTTTACTGTTCTAATGGATTCGTGTTACACGCTCCGTGGACGTAGGCAAGGTTGTCGAACCACGTAAATCTCTGTGTTCATCTTTCTCCTCTTCTTATCTGTGTGTTTTTAGATGATTGTGTGATTTCTTTATGGATTGTTTACACCAACATTTAGAACCCATATTCTCTCATATTCTCTTTGTGATTGAGATCTAAGAATATCTTTATTTCATTTTCAAAGGTGACTCCATTTCACCTAAATTCGTCAATAGTAAACCCTCATTTGGTTCCATGTTTTCTAGATGTGACATTGTTGTTCATATCATCTTTTTTGGATTTATAGACATATTAAAGTTTGACATCAAGTACCAAAACTTTATTGTAATCAAATATGAGAGAAAACCTTATTCTTCCAATAAATTGATTTTTTACACATTTCTAGTTTTTATTATTAATATGTAGCATTAGACTAAAGAAAGTAGTCTAGTGATTAAATACCCCATGAAATGATTAAATACACCCTCACAAGGCCAATCCAATATGTGAAAAGAAAGTAGTCTCGATTTTCATTGTTGGTGGTACTCACCTACGACTAATCCAAACCATCCACAATGATTTCAATTATGATTTGGGTCATTATCCATCCAATTGATTGTCAGATCATCCTCAACACCTAAAAATAACCTTTTATATTCTTTTTAAATTTGAAGCTCGTAGATAAAAGTTAAAAAGTTTATTTTTAAATAAAAAATTCATAAAATTTTATACTTGTACGCAATTCGACACAACATAAGGACAATTCACCTATTATATGTTGTGCTAAAAATCAATAGACCACTTGTGCAATATAATAATAGTAGGATGGGTTCAGTTTCATTGTAAGTTATGGCGAGGTTGAGTACATGTCTTGTGTAGAATCACTTTTTCATCAAATAAACTATGGGATTTCAAACAGTCCATCATACATTGAATCATAAAATAAGTTGTTGGAAATGAAAAGTTGCCAATATAGTTGGTTTGCCACTTATGAACCGATACGTCTAGTTTGAGTGCTCATTTGGATAAAATGGCTTTATAATTAGGCTAAGAGCATTTTTAAGTCCAATACTTAATTGAAAATATCTATAACAAAACTATCACTTTGTGGATTAATCATTTACTAAGTAAAATGATCAATATTTATTTGATGGACACATGAAAATATCATATAGAAAAATGTTGAAGAAGTTTAGTCATCTTAATCATTTTTCTCTTTTATAGTTATGTTGAGATGATAAGATGTAGGTGTCATAGAAAGTCTAATGTATATCAAAACCACTTAAACATGCTACACAAAAAATGCATCATTATGTATAATAATAATGATAATAAATTTTATTCATATGGGTGGTAGAAATTAATCCATAAAATAACTAGTGAAACTCAAATATATTAGATTGATAATTTTAACAATAACAACAATGCAAAAACTGTCATGCCCTGCTCTTATTCCGAGACGGGACACGTGACTTAATTTACGTTGAGAGTAAAGTGGCTTAGAATTTTTTTCCCTTTCCTTTTTCTAATCATTCTAACCAATTGTCCAACTTAATTATTTTTTAAAGATGGAGAAATCCTACCAAAACTTCGACAGAATTTATTCTGTATTTTAAACAAAATTCTACAACCTATTTTAACCTGTAGAACACTTCCATTCCACGCATACATTCATTCTCCTTAACCTCATGTCCCCTCTAAAAATCATCCACCATTAAATACATTCATATCAACATTCCATACACATCAAATATCCTCAACATTTTCATAAATCACAAGTCCATCAAAGTCTAATAAAAATATAAGCTTTAAGGTACTAAAACATCTCAAAATCAGAATACACATTAACAGAGATTCAACACTACACACTAAATTTCACAAGGAAGTCTAATCCAATATTATTCGTCTCCTCACAATAACTCGGGGAAATCTCGAATCCCTTCCCCCGAGCTCGAATATGAAATTTTTTTAAAAAAAGGGTGAGCTTTTACAAGCCCTACAACGACCCGTCCCACTTTGCACAATGTTGTCTGCCTTGGGCCTAAACTCCGAGCCCA
Source organism: Chimonanthus praecox (assembly GCA_022113865.1). Classification (NCBI taxonomy): domain Eukaryota; kingdom Viridiplantae; phylum Streptophyta; class Magnoliopsida; order Laurales; family Calycanthaceae; genus Chimonanthus; species Chimonanthus praecox. The sequence goes on along the minus strand of CM039087.1, from coordinate 22,609,441 downwards.
CGCGGCTTTGTTTCGGGGCGTGCACTCCTGCACAACTCCAAAAGGCCTTCTGCTAGAGGGATGTAGGCATTAGCTTATAAACCAAGCTTAGGAGGCTGCCATAGTTAATGCGAGACTTTGGGAATCTCATTTCTTTGCGATTTTCTCTCTTCTCCTACTCGATCCACTGATGGTCCCTTTCTCTCTCTCTCTCCATCAGGCCACTACTCTCTTTAATGGTTGTCACTACTCTCTTTCATGACTTGAGTGGTCCATCACAATCCCACACCCTTAGACTAGAGTTGAGTCGTCCTAGGCTCTGATACTCTTTTTCCCACTCCTGGACCGAGAGTTGAACTGTGCTCTGATACCATTTTATAATGACTCGTCCCACCTAGCACAATATTATCTCCTTTGGGCCCAAACTCAGAGTCTATACGACTTTGATCCGGGGCGTGCACTCCAACCCCAAAAGGCATTATGCTAGAAGGGAGGAGGCATTAGCTTATAACCCAAGCTTAGGAGGCTGCCATAGGCGATGTGGGACTTTGAGGATCTTGGTTTTCTGCCGATATTGTGATGGCCCACACTAGTCATGAAATAGAGCAGTGACAATCACAAAAGAGATTAGTGGCATGATGAGAGTGAGAGAGAGACCATGAGTGGGGTAGGTAGGAGTGGAGAGAAAATCACCAGAGTGGTAAGTTTCAAAGTCCCACATCGCTTGGCAATGCTTCTTGATCCTAGGATATATCTTAACTTTTATCCCTGTCTATCACAAGGCTTTTGGGGTTGTGCAGGAGTGACGCTCTGAAGCAAAGCCATGCGGGCCTGGAGTTTAGGCCCAATGGAGACAATATTGTGTTAGGTGGGGCGGGTCGTAACAAAATGGTATCAGAGCCGAGGAAGACTCTAGTCCATGGGGATGGGATTGTGATGGCCCCACGAAAAAGAGTAGTGGCCTGATGGGAGAGAGAAAGACCGCAGTGGGGTAGGTAGGAATGGAGAGAAAATCGCTAGAGATGTGAGTTTCAAAGTCCCACATAGCCTAACATTTCTCCATGATCTTGGTATATATGTTAACTTCTCTCTCCTTTTAGGCCAAGGCCTTTTGGGCCCAAAGCAGATAATATTGTGTTAGGCGGAACTGGTCATTACAAACCCAATAGGGGGAATAAAATTTCGACCCAGTTATGCATTTAAAAAGTAAACACATGTATATAGTTCCAATCTCAAAAAGTAAAGCATACACTATACATTCAAACGTCAAACTTTACATTTAAACTCACCAAATTCTTTCATTGAAAACTCATTTGTTTTAAAAAATATCATGGTTTAACAAAATCTTTTTCTTATTTCATCAAATCAAACATTACCAAATGAATTTGAGAATCTACTATTATCGTCAAATCAAATGAATCTGACAAATCAAACATTTGTGTCAAATCAGATGAATCTGACAAATCAAATATTATCGTCAAATCAATTGAGCCTTGACCACGGGTACCAGTGTCATGCCCCGCCCCGTAACGGGCATGTGAACCTACGGGGAAAGTTTTTCTCAACAAACACACTACAAAACACATGGCAAATGGGCCTCCAATCTCAAATTCAAGGGTTACATACATATCTCAATTCTCAAATACTAACAACCTTAAATTGAAATCATACAACATAAGTAAAGAGTGATTCCACATGTGGATGCCATCCTTGACTCATCATCACTCCACCAACTTTTTAGAGTCCACTCAACCACTTTTCAACAGATAACCTAATACTGTTACGGAGTGAGCTTCACTTGCCCACATATCACTAGCCGAGTAGGGGTACAGTAAAACATAATAAAGTATGCATGAACACCACATAATGCATTCCACTCAGAACATATATCCAACATGCATTAGCACATTATACAGTGGTTCATTCTCAACACATGGACACACAATTGTCACAAAATAGGTGACGTCCCATCTAGACATGCCTATCTCTTTCTCATACACGTAACATTCATACCCCAACAAGGCATTGTTGATGTGCAAATTTTACATTTATAATCTCGCAAGCACACGAACCATGTATAGTATAGCGATTGAGTGCGAGGTTGAAGCCAAAGGAAATCCACAAAGTATATGTTTAAATTAAATTGATATCTTTTAAAAAGATGTAATCTTAAGAAATCTAATAAATAGAATTACAATTTTTAATTTAGATTTTAGAAAGTCAAAGTTAACACCATTATTATCTAACTTGTGAATTTAACAAGTCGGGAATCAATTCTATCTTCTTTTTATTAAATTAGTGAAACAAGAACAAAGGTGGTCTCATCTAAATTTAAGATCACATGTTTTAAGACCAAAATATCATATCTCCAACCCTAGTTAAAGAATCTTGAGACAGAGAGTTTGAATACAAAGAATTAACGAATTAAAAATTAATTATACAAGATTCATAACAAAAATATAAATTAAATAATTTTTATACAACAAACATACAAAGTAACTAATGTAACTAAAGACAAGAAATAAATTGACAAATAATATAAATGACATAATAAATAAATGCATAATTTAAAGTGGTTATTAAATTTTTCTCTCATCGCCCAAAATGAATAAATAAATAAGAAACCTAGATCTGAAATTCAACGTATAGAATTCAAGAATCAATTTACACTATTTAATTAAAATTCATAAACTTTTTTATTTAATTAAAATTTGGATCTTAGATTCAACATTCACAACCTAAGTATTTAATTAAATAAAGAATGTAAATTTAAAATTAAAAAAAAAAAAAGCATAAAAGAAATCTTGAATAATCGGACTTTTCAGGATTCTAAAAGAAACATCTCTTATTTATTAAATGAAAGAATTCAAGTACAAGAGTTGGAAAATAATATATGAAAGACAATAAAATAAATTTGCAAAATAAATCTCTCACTTGCAAAATTCGTGTATGCTCCAATTTCCAGCCTTAGGTCCTTTTTGAGCTCCAAGTCAAATTCGAATTTTGGCTATGGGGTAATGGTGTGTTTATAGGCTCTGGGTTGGAATGGACGGTTGGGATTTAAGCTTGGTTTGAGTGATTAATGAATGGCTTGGATTAGATCTCATTGGAATTGGGTGGTTGGGGTTTTAAGTTGCAAAAGGTTAGGGTTCAACATGGTGTCCACGAATTTGGTTTGTGTAGGTGGCTTGGAGTGGAGTGCAAGCAAGGAGAGAGAGATCATAGGAATTGATTTGGTAGGGGATTTTCGAGTTTGACTATGTAGGATTAGGGTTTGTTTAATGCATCAGTAAATGGATGGATGTGATTAAGAGTTGACATAAATGGATGGATGGATGATAATGAGATGATGTGGAGGGTTGACTAGGTGTGAAATTCGAATGGGGTGGATTTTGATTGTGAAATTGTGTGTGGCATGGAATATTGGGGTGATGAGGTGTGTAGGGATCTTCGGATTGTATCTAAATGGTTTTTGGTCTAAGTGCATAGAGAGGTTTTAGGTGCTAAAATCGTGTAGAGTGTGTATTGGATGGATAGGATAGTGACAAGGCATGGATGAATGGAGGCTATCTTGAGCTCTAAGTTGTTCTAATTTAGGGTTTGGTGAATGGATGACTAAGATTGGTTTGGGTTAAATCTAATGGTTCTAGGGTTAATTAGCTAAAATAAATTATAAAAATGGTAAGGTATTTAATGGAGGTTTTGGATTTAAAGGTGGAGATCGATAGATGATATGATGAATGGTCTAGATCTAGTGCAAATTATATACGTGATGGATGAATGTGGAGGCTCTAGGGTTTTCCTAATGATATGGATGGTTGTGATGAAATGTCCTAAGATCTAATGGTTTAAATGATTGATGGATGATCTAGATGGATGGATGATATGAATGGTTGTGATGAAATGTCCTAAAATCTAATGGCTTAAATGATTGATGAGTGATCTAGATGGATGGATGAGTAGGCAATGCATGAATGCTTATGATCCTACGGTTAATCTAGATGATGGATAGGTTGGATGGCCTAGATCTAATGTTATGAATGTATGGGTTGGATTTGATAGGTGAATCTAGGTTTTGACCTAATTTTGATGCATGAGATGAATGGTTAGGATTAAGGGATGAAGATGAGTGGTTAAGATTGCATTAGAGAGGATATTGGATGGTGCGGATTGATAAGGAAATGGACAAGGCTTGGGCGTGTGACTGGGTTATAGACTTGGGTTTTGGACCTATAAATGAGCACATGGGCCTTCAATGGACCTTGGATTTGAGCTTGAGGACTTGGGCTTGTGAACTTGGGCTTTTGAGTTGCACATTGGCCTGGCCCATCTATATGAAATGCACATGGACTGCCTTTAGCCTAGCCCAATGCTGGCCTGTGGAGCTTAGCTTGGCACAATTGAAGTGGATCGCTGGCTCATTAATCTTGAATTTCAGCCTTTACCTCTTGAATTGCAGGTTTTCTCTTCCATAATTAAATAATTAACTTCACCACTTTAAATATAAAGTATTGATTTAATCTAGCTCTTATAACTGAATCTAGACTAACCAATATTACTTGAAAACCCTAAAAGGAGTGAAATTAATCATAAAAATTCCATATCTTCCGAATTAAGCACCAAACTTGCAATTATCCACTGTTTTAAGATTATTTTCTTGAACTTTCCATTTTTATTTACAAAACTAAGAAATTATATTAAATTGAGAGCTAATTGGTCCAATAATCAGGGATAAAAATATAATATTTTAGTGCTCAAGAGGCATCATAAACCTAGGCATGCGGTTATCAAATCAACCAACCAAAATGTGCAACTCATCACACCATCGGGCACCACTATATATCAATAGGATCCACCTCGCCCGGCACAGTGATACTCATAATTCATATCACACAATGCGTTCACTCAATTGACTCCGGTGTGGTACCTGTGAGTACTGCACCCCTCACCTAAATAGTCAGTGTGGTAGCTCACCAGTGAAGAGGCCAATCAACGTCACCATCACCCTAACACATCCAACGCCTGCCCACCCTCACTTGTCCTTTAGAATTTTGGATCTTTAGGTCTCACTCCTCCCCTACCGAAGACAAAACCATTCACACTCTTAATCAAACCTCACATATGTGATCTTCCCTCATAAGCTAGAAATTACATATCATCAACCATTTTAAATGATGTCGCCAACAAACATAAGCCACACGTGAACAACACAAATAAACCCCTCACGCCTAACTTGCGTGGCCTCTCACAAATGTGTCTGTACATGTGGAATTGTAAGGACGCGGAATTTTAAATCCTCCTTTTATGTAATTTATTTATCATATAAATAAAATATATGATTTTGGTCCAAATAATGTAAATATCAATTAAGGAAATAAGGGAAACTAAATTCTCCTCAGACAATACATCGACTTGGTCGATGTGTCGGCAAATCTGAATATTTCCAGATGATGCATCGACTGGATCGATGTGTCGGGGAAGAACTATTATCCAAATCCCAGGTATAAGTATCAGAAAGATACATTGATGTGGTCGATGTATCGGGGAAGAGATAATCAAATGGATCAACACATCGGCAAAGTCGATGTGTTGAGTAACCAGAACGTCTCCAGCCGACGCTCTGTCTACCACCGCCCAAACTCTTCATTTTTCTATGCATGGGCATTCATAATGCCTCATCTATTTTTCCAATCACTCAATTAAGAGTCTAGGGCAATCAAAAGATGAAGATAAAAAAAAAAGAAAACGAAGGGAAAGAGAATAAAAGAAAGAAAGAAAAGGAGAGGAAAAAACAGTGAAAAGAAAAGGAGAACCAGAGTGTTTAATCACCCCTCTTACTCATTCGAGTGCACCCTATCACTCACATGTCAGGCCTCAACTAGAACAAGAACCTCTTCACCTCCTCGCGGGTTTCTTTTATTCTGGGAAAGGGAGGAAAGACCACGCAATGTAAAAGAGAAATCGAGCTAGTAAGAAGGGTGGAGAGCAAGAAGACAAGGGAGATCAGATCTTACCCATTCGAGCACACCTGCGAATCACTCGAGGTAGGTGAAGTTCTGATATTTTTAAGTAAATCAATAACACTAGGTTGTTTAGAAAACTCATATGAATGGATTGGGAAAGAAATAGCCCAAGAACAATGAACACCTAAGTAAAGGGAACTCATAAATAAGGGGCCATGACTTCTGACTCAACCCATCGACATATTGACTTCGTCGATGTATCATTTGGGGCGAGAATCCAGCGAGCAGAAAAATAATAAGTATGGAATTGAAATCCAAGACGACACATCGCCTGTGTCGATATATCGGCCTGGGTATGATAAAATAGGAATGAAAAGATGAGGAATGAAGAATAAATCTGTAGACATATTGACTGTTCGAGGCCCAGGATCATTAACCGATTTATCGACCAAGGCCAATATATCGGTCTGAGTATACTGAAAAATGAAATAAAAACAATGAATTGGTTCAAGGACGATGTATCGACGGAGTCGATATATCGGTCTGTAAACGTAGAATGAATATTGATATTAAGAGACCAAAACCCAGAGGACATGTCGACGAAGTCGACACATCAGGTATATGCACCGGCATATGTATCGACTGGATCGATACATATGGTTTGAAAACAATAAACCAACACGAATATCAAACTCAGAAGAACATTTCAACCTACTTGACATGTCTAACCAATGAAACCATAGATGTATCGATTGGGTCGATACATCTAACCTGAGAACAATTGGAAAATATGAACTGAAATAGGCAGAGCTCAGTCGACATATCGAGATGGTCGATGTGTCGACTGTGTCCAGAGGTGGTGTATCGACAATGTCGATATGTCGGCCTGAAACAGAGACAATTTGATAAGGTTAATGTATTTGTTAGTTAAAACCAAATATAAATGGAATCTATGAGACCTTAAAAATCATACAGTTGACCTTTAGGTTTGGATTAGACCCACACAGATTAGACAAAGGATTATATGTGATAATGACATACAAATTGTGATTTGAACATGTACATGGACAAAAGGAGTCGAGGGTAATTCCAACGCCGTTCGAATAAACGCGTGAATCTTATTTGGTTGATCATTTTTCGATCAGGTAGGAATTCCTACTTTATTGAAGCACAATGAAGTGAATAATTTTGTTATATATTATGTCTTTTAAAAGCATAAATATGGATTTATGAGATTATGATTTTATTATGTACATGGAAATGATTTTGATGAGAAATTACAGGATTTATGATTTTATCATCATGTTTGCACACATTACCTCATGTATGGTTGCATGAGAGGGTTGATGGTACTGAGCCAAGAAGGAAATGTCAGGACCTCGCTTGGACTCATCTAAAATGTTATAAAAATATTAGACTTTGGCCCCGTCCCTTGATATAAATATTACGGCATAATTAGGCCAAAGAGCTCCTGGGAAGGTCCTGAAACCCTACGCAGACGGAGGAGACCACACTCCATGGATAGTCTCGGTTAATTTGTGGATGGGTAACAACACTCTGGTGGTCGCTGCCTCAAATGCTGTGGACATAAATGGCCAAATATTGAGAACTATTATTCGAAGTGAATTGTTATAATCTGATGCAGGGGAATGCGTGTCCATATCATTGATGCATGGCACCCATGGCATATCATTCTATGATTTCTGAGTGATCAGACTTTGGTACATCTTCTATCTTATATTTGAGAAATATATGTTAATCATACTTTGAGATTTTCTTCATTATTATCTTTATTATATGATATTATAAGATTTCATACTTTATGCATTTTTTGTGATTAGAATTTCCTATTGGGCAAGTTGACTAAGCCCGTACATTTTTCCCTTAGATGTTAACACATATCAGGGTAAAGGAGAAGAAGCTGGACCTAGTGGTAGCCATTCTTGACAAAGAGATGGATCTGGGGATGCTTGAAGATCTCATTGTTCTTATTTTGATATTTTGATAGAATTATGTAATTTCATAGGATCCATTAATGTAATAATTTAGATAACTTTTATTTTGGATTTGGTTTGATATTTAACTTATATGGTTAATTTATTTCCATTCTTGCTATTGAAAAGTTGGTATTGTAATTTCGCAAGTATTTATTTCCGCACATTTATTTCAAAAGTGTTATGCTAGCACACGCATAAATATTTGGTGGATTGACCTAAGTGTGTGCTAGAATTGGGGCAGTCGAGGGTTGAGTCTTCAGACTTGAACTGCGTCATGACGTATCCGTCCCATTTCCATTTTTTTTTTTTAAATATACTCTGATTTGATCAATGGAAAAGGGCAAGTCGTTACAGGAATCACATTCTCATCAAATACATCGACAAACATCCCATAAGAAGAAATATCATCCACAGGTGGCTATCATAATCACAAAATTCAGCTCAGGGTCTACACCACTCATGCACAGCACAACAACGTACATCCATCAATCTAGGAGTCTCAACATCTCCAAACAACAGACGTCTAACAATCTCCAGGTCTCAATCATACACACGAGGAATTTTCTGAATCTCATCCTCGGTCCATACATCGATAAAATCCATGGATCTTCACACATCAATCAAATCCATATATTCCAACTATAAACCTAATTACTCATCGCATAAGGGAAGCCCTCATACACCAAACACAACACAACTTTCAGACGCAATCAAATATGTTGTGTGACAAAAGACACTCAAACATTCACATTTCACCAACAAAGGTTACACATCACATCCATGCATGACAACTCAAATCAAAAACATCATATATCATATGTGAAGGTGAGATTTCTCCCTTAGATGCTAGAACACGATTGACCCTAGAGGGGGGTGAATAGGTCAATCCTAGTTTCCAAGGTGTTTACAAATTTCTTGATTGTTTAAAGTTTAAATGTAGGGGAATGTCAATATTAATCAAGAGATTTGTTTAGTGTGATTACTTATTTTTAATTTCTTAATTGATCACACTAAGTTTGGAACCCTTTGCATATTGTTTGATTATCAATGCTTGTGCACAATGTATAAATAAAGATAATCAAATGCAAAGTAATGTGTGTTGAGAAGAGTGCTTAAATACGAAAATATAAACACACAATGATCAAACACCATAAAATCAAATTTATAGTGGTTCGGTTAGCCAACCTACATCCATTGTTAGGACTAGCTCAACCTTGAGCTATCCCCAAATCCACTAAGTGAGGAATTACACCCTTACAATTAGAGTAGGAATTCCACCTCACTTAATCGGCTGAGAATTTCACCCACCACAGTAAAATGGGAATTCCACCCATCACATGTGACAGACACGACACTCTATATTTTTTTATAGTGGTTCCGAAGCCAAGCCTTTTTAATCCACTTTCACAGGATAAAGGTTTTAAATGAAATTAAAACCAAGAAGCACTTCCCTTGAAGCTTGATTTTGATGAAGTGTACTTCTCAAAGATCCTCCCACTTGTTGTTCTTGATGACGAAGATGTACCTCCGTGTTAAGAAATCACAAGTATCCTGGAGTTCTCTAGGAAATTGGTTTCGCCAATGTCTATCCTAGATGTGTATCCTTGTCACTCTTTCCTCTCTTTTCACAAACTCAATCAACAAGATTGGTTGTATTGGATACTTCAAGTATAAGCGCAAGAGAGAGTGATCCTTTCGTTGGCCCTTGTGTAAGCTCAATGGTAATGATAAAGGTTTCAACGTTTGCCAAAGGATGTCCAATTGGTTGCATAAGGATTGGTATTTATAGAGAAGGCAACCAGTTTTTCGGGACAGTCCAGTGCCGACAGGTCGGGCGCCGATGGGTCGACAGTCATGGCACAGAGAGGTCGGTGCATACGAGAGGCTAGGTTTGGGGCAACACCATGCTGACAGAGTTTCAAGTTCAGAAACTAATCATACCCAGACCGACCTGTCGCCCTTTATCTATGTGTCGGTCCTGGTACTCTCGACCGGTCTGTATTACCGATATGTTTGTTTTCTCGAGAGTCCACATGAGTTCTAAGTTCCAGAACTCATAAGTCTTTATCGAAGAGTCGTTGACCACGAGAGGTCGTTCCAGCCTTTTACCGAGGAGTCGGTGCATACGAGACTCTTGATCAGACGCATACCAAGAATGACAGTTCTATGATCCAAAACCTTTGTCAATCTGGTCGACCAGTCTTTGACCACGATGGGTCGATCCTGTCTCCACAGAGGGGTCGGTGAGAACGACTGGTCGAGCTAACAGTGAACTTAATTCATATTTCTAAGTTCCCTTCCAATTCACTATCCAACTTCCTCTCTAGGCTTTTTTATGGTTTTACCATTTGTTCAACTAAGCCTAGGAATGGTCCTCCTAAGGTGTGGGTATCACCTAAAGTTATCTATGGCCAAATACCCATTTTGTGATTGTCATAACGATGAGCTTCAAACTGGTGAAACATGATATTCACTCTTGATCACCTTGAGTTTTCAAGCTTCTAGCAAGTGCTTCTTCCTGAGTCATGGAATTAACAAACTTAAGGACTCGGCAAGCCGGGCACTAACAGAAGGGAACCACGTCAATTAGACGAGCTCGGACATGTTCCTAAGGGCATAGAAATTCTCATACGAAATATTCTAGAACCGGTATCGATCAACTGGCCATATCCTCGTCTCGTACAATGTCACAAATCACATTAAACATACCACACTACCTCAAATAATTCATCACAACATGTTTTCACAAGAAAATCAAAGCACGATCGAAATCCCTAAACAAATCGAAGGAAAACACCAATAAAACATCAATAAATTAACATGCATTCCCTACCTCAATGTCACGAAGATCGGGTCCCTCTAAAGCTACAGAAAGCCCAAACATCAACCCCTACCGCAAGTGGTCAAGTTGTGGTCATCGATCGACGAAACATCATTGTCGGTGACTGCAAACGAAAGGAGATGGGATAATGAGAGGGCAAGAGAAATCCCCGGGTGAAAAATGGGAGAGGGAGAGGGAGGAATGGAGAAAAAGCCTCCCAAAACCCTGGGTCATCGAGAGAGGGAAGAGGGGTTTGTGAAACCCTACTCACGGAGCCCTTTTATACTCGCAACTGTCCGCACTATCGGTCGGATTGACGGGTCCGATCGGTCGAACCTTCAGTGACAGTGAAAATTCTCTGTAAAGTTCTACCACTTTCAGTTGACTGATTAAAGCTATTCAGTCGACTGAATCTGATCTCAATCGACTTACTTGTGATACCCCAATGTTTGGGGCAGTGTGCTAGGATGGGCCGCTACTAGTGGGGAGTTGAATGATGTGATATATATAAAATGGAATGCCTCCCTCCCTCTAGCATAAGGCCTTTTGGAGAGCTAATATGGGATAATGCTACAATAGAAAAACTGTGAAGGCCCGTGTGGACCCAAATCGGACAATATTGTGCTAATAGATGGGGCGTTACAATAGTCATGAAATTAACTGGCTGATACTATACTTTTTGCAAATTTGCATTATTTCACAAGAAGGACCCTGACTCAAGCTACGAAGCTCAGATTTGGACAAACTTGGACCCGTTGGAATGCTTGTCGACTCAGTCATCCAATCGCACAGGTAACATCACCAAACTCGAAGTCCAGTTTCCTCGAAAATCATGAAACCTCAGAGCGGGTCATTACAACTGTCATGGTCAACTGAAAACTTGTCGCTTTCCGGGTCACAAGCTTGGGGGAATTGATACCTTTAGCTGATTTCTATGTCACCAAACCACGGGAAATCAATACCCTTAGCCGCTTTTCGAGTTACTACGCTGGGGAAAAATCAGTACTCTCTTGAACGAGTTTAGGGTTTTTCACCCCAAGAGCTCCACTTTTCTTTCTCAACCAACCATTTAGATTCATTTCCATGTTTTTTCTCAGTCATAGCATACGATTGCAATTCGAAAGGCATCATTATCATCAGTAAATGACATCCGATGTGATTGCTTGTAAAGAAAATGCTTTCTAAGTTCATGTAAATAATATGATAAACCCAGTATGAGAATATGAAACATTTGGTAAATAATCTCAAACCTTTTCATAAACAACACTTTTTAGGGCAAAGTCAAAAGTAATTTAAATACTCCGTACACAAAATATTCAGGCCAATTCTAAAACAATATTTTGAGTACTTCGTCATGATCATTAAATCACGCAATAGTCATAACAAAACTATATAATGCATAATAAAATAAGGTGAAGCATATCCTAAGTAGGAATTAAATCATAAACAATGCACATACTCCTCAAAATAACGTGACGGTTAGACAATGCTCATTAAAAATAATTCAAGGAAGGCATAAGTTAAATTAGAATTCAAATCGTAATTATTATGTTAATTCTCCCTACATACTAATTATCAAAAATAATAAAAGGGTTCGAATTAAATGCATATACTAAGTCAAAATTTGATCAGTAATTAACATTTCAACTCAATGAGTCAAGCAACGAGTCAACAATGAGTCCACATAGTTGGGCGACGCGCTTGAGATAGAAAGAGAAATAGAAATCAGAGATGGAGATTGAGAGATCAGAGATAAAAGGGAGATAAATAAATTTATTTATTTAAAATAATATTGTTTAAGTTAATTAGAAATATGATTTAATTTATTTACATGAGTTCGAATGGAAATCAGGACGAATCTGGGTGGAAATTGGGTCGAGTGGAATACGAATTTGATTTATTTTATTTATTTATTTATCCATTGACTAAAAATAATTTTATTATTATTATCATTATATAATGAATTGGAATAAATTAATTATCATTAGTTTTAAGTTCACAAAAATTTAAATTATATCTAATTTAAAAATTTTAAATCAATTAAAACTATTTAAAAAACCCGCTCATTACAAAGACAAATTATTTCATTGATGGTTATAGTAATATACTTCTTCAAATGTAATCATAGAATGTCGTCGACTCTAAAATATAATGATATATTCATTAAGGATGCAACTGAAGTTAGGTTAAACTTAAAACTAGATGATACAACTTGAAATAGAAATGTGTTGGGTGTGAGTTGAATTCTCGAATCAAATTAAAAAATAAGTTAGAGTTGGAGAAATTGTTCATAATATATTGCAATGTGCGTCTTTATTTAATTTTTATAGAGTCAGTTTTTTATATGTTAGTATTTTTTTTCATGACAATGAGAACAAGACATTAGGAAATCAAAGATAGTCTTAGTGTGTAAAATTGAGATGTTAGAATTAATAAATATTAGGAGATGGGGTATTCTACTAAAGATGTGAAGAGAAGAGATAAATATTTACAGTGGAGTGATAGATATTTTGGTATTTAATAGATTCAACTGAAGAAGTAGAATTTGAAAAGTTAATTTTAAATAAATAATATTTTTGCATTTGATAATAATAACAATGAATAAACATAAAGCACTAACACTAAATTTAAATTAACAGCTTTGCAATCTATAATTAGATTATTCGGTGCATTAAATCGAAGTGAAATATGTATTTATATTTTTAATAGTATTTATTATATTTATAATTTTGTTTAAATTTAATATAATCTCAGAACACTGAGGGGTTAGTTTGATGGTCATATTCCCACCGTATGTGGGAGGTCTTGGGATCAAGTTCCCTTCAACATAAAAACATGCGCTCTCTTTAATTTGTATCCGACGTGTGCGGATAAGAAGGTTTTTACATACTCCAAAGAATAAGTCAGATGGAGCACTGGATAAATCCTAGATAACTTGGTTTTAAAAAAAAAAAAAAAAACATAATCTCACCCATATCAATTAGAAATTCAATTGATTGGATTAAGTTGAATTATTGATTTTGAATTAAGTTGCTTAATTGAAAATTAAGTTACATTGTTAAAGCTAAAAAGTACTAGAGATTAAGTTAAAATATAGTTGAAAAACTTGGAAATAGCCGACCAACTCGATCATAAATGCAATTGAAATTTGAAAGAACCATTATTTGAGAGGGAAAGAGAGAAATACCGCTAACGGGGGGCAGCAATGCAAATAAGGATTCAAGTGAGGGTCGGAGGTCACTCGGTCCCGTTTAAATTTAAATTTAAATGTTTGTGATAAAACAAGAAATATTTATTCATATACGCAATTGGCGGGAAAGCTCCTTCCTTTGTATTACGCGCCATCACTCGCAACTCTCTTTTTTTTTTAACAAAAAACAAATTATCAATACTCATGTGGAGAGGCGCTTGACCTTTCAACGTGGTATTTTCTCATAGCTGCCACGTGTTTGAAGACACTTTTGTCTTATCTTTTTAAAATTTACTAGTAGGAAAATAATTGTGATCAAAATTTTATAAAAATATGTTTGTAACTTACAAATTTTTATATAATTTTTTCTATTTTTAGATGTCAATATTAAAGATTTTCAATTATATTTTTCAAAATCACTAATTTAATCATAAAATTCTCATTTTTATTTTTAATTAATTTTTTTACAAATTTATCATCTTTAAATAATAATTACAGCTGCAACTTGGGTCAAGTCGGGTTTCAAGAAACCCGACCTGACTCAAATTCTAATACAAATCAACCCGAATTCTGATCTGACGTGCATTTTAAATCCATTTTAACCTAATTTTAGTTGGATAGTGTCATGTTAGGTCGGGTCAGGTAATTTGTAAAATCCTCAACTCGACCCAACCCGAATTTCATGCAGATTTTTGTCTTATCAACTTGACCTAACCCGCTAACCCGAAATTATCAACGTGGCCTGCAAGATTTCTCGAGTCGGGTCAAAATCTGACCCGAATTGCAGCCCTCATAATAATATAATAAAGTTGAGCCAAATATTTCAAACTCACTAAGTCTCACCTTAGAATCTCATATTTTTTTTAGTTATTTTTCATGTCCTCTTTGTTTGTCAAACGTGAATATAAATCACAAACATTCAACGAGTAAATGGTTAAATACCTTATTAGAAAATAAATATGTTAGGATAAATAGTAAAGGAGTCAAGAATAGTAATCATAGATAATTTTTTTTTTTTTTATATTTAGGCTCAGAAGCATTTGCATGTATACACGAGACCAAAAATAAATATTAAATTTCTATTTGTAATGAAAAATATATAGTTTGTATAATAATATTTGTTATCATTAAAATGAAAAGAATAAATAATTTATGAGCTATATTTCAAAGCCCAAGCCTACTCTTAACATGTGAAACTTTTTAAAGCTAAAGTCTTGACCTACTAATCTAAATAGATGAAAAGTCCGAGCCAACTTCTTTGTGCTTGTTTTTATCAACATACTTCGACAAAATGCTTGTAAGATCCACTCAAGAGGTTAATTTCGCATTTTAAGGATATGATTTTTATTTTGAGTAAGAGAGATTACATTTTATATGTACATCATGCCTATTATATTAACATGCAATTATAATATATTTATACACAAATATATAGTTGTCTAAATAAACTAGAAATACAATGGGCTTTACCTAAAAGCCCAAGCCCACTAATTTTTAAATGGGCTAGAAAATGAACTGAAACTGCAGACGAACAACATCAGGCCCCATTCATTTACATTGAGTTTGGGTCAAGCTACATGAGTTAGTTTGAACATGTGACTAGAGTGTCATAAGTGTGACGATCCGACCTTTGATCATGCATCTCGAGGTGTTATAAGAACTCTGTTTGTGATTTGTGACCGGTTAAATGTGTAGGTCGTGTGTGACTCTTTGACGAGTTCTACTTGATATACTGATGTTTGAAGTTAAAAAGGACAAAATAATAATCTTTTTTTCTATGAATAATATTACATTATTTTATTTCAGAAAGTGGTAAATAGTAATAAAAAATGCAAACACCAATTTGAGTTGTTTAGCATTGAAACTTGCGCACACGAATTACCTCAGTCTAACGGATGTGAGGAATCTCAAACTCATTTCAGATTTTTCCAAATTTTCATGAAGTTTTGCATTTACGAAACCTCGATTCCAAAGCACTCATTTTAAAATACCGTCGGATTTCAATGAAAATTATTTTACAAACGGTCTGGAATCTTTAGAAACTTGCTAGACTTTCAAAATGTCATTTTGATTTCCAGAGATTTGGATTTTTAACGGCGTTTTCACTCTTTAATGGTCGTTGATTTAATTAATTTCTAAAACAATGTTTTTTATTTAAATCGAGTGGCTTTCAATGCTGGATTTAACCAGCTTTCATCATCAATGTATCTGTAGTGTTCTGAACATTTCTGTAAGGTCAGATCACGGTGGCAGTGTGGGACCTCCGGATTCCTTTTTTACCAAGTACACCCAGTAAGCCATGCACAAACCCCGTCAAACAAAAACCATCTGCATGCAGAAATTTGGTCGTATGGTATCGTGGACTCCCTCTCCTTAGCTGCATATGCCAACCACCCTACAGAATTCCTCTATTTAAACCCTGCTTCCCAGTGTCCTCCCTCCTTTATGCATGGACGAACATCTCTCTCTCTTTCCATTGCTTCTCCCTCTCTCTTTCGGCCTTCACTTCATCAATTTGCGAACAACGGAGCAAAAGCTCTGAGGACTTGAGACTCTAGGACCTCACTCAAAGGTCCCTTTTCTTCCTTATTTTCAGATCAAATGGATCGTTTTAAAGCTAATAAGCAATAAATTAAAAGCAACCCAGGACTATTTAACTACTTTTTGACATAAGGCAATTTACTCCATTTTAATGGAAAGCTAACATCTAATATGTTTTCAAGTGAGGTCAATCTTTGAATTTTCGAAATTAGTTTATTTTTAGTGTAGAAAACATTTCTAAAGCTTGTTACTCCTAAGTTTTCAACTCAAGAATATATGGGTAATTTTGATTACAACAAGACATTGACTTATGACATTTAATATTCAAATAGAGTTGTATGATGAGACAAGTATCACAAAAGGAAAGCTCTAAGTTTCAAAGAAAGACATGTATTGGATATCAAGCCTCTTAAATTTGAAGATCAAGCTCATCCAATCATGAACATCAATGTCGAGCGCTGAAGATCGAATGGAACGTGAGATTTGAAGATGCAAGGACTGAAGATTGAAGATCAATGTCATGTCCATAGGTTTAGGTAATGAGTGTTAGGATTTAAATGTAAAGTTACTCAATGTTTTGAACATCATGGCTCAACTCAGATTTTAGTGAACCTTAGGACCTTAATACTTCACAATAAATAACTTGTATAGGTCCCTATGAAAATTGACTAAGTCCCCATAACCAAATGAACAAAGCTAGAAAAGGTTCAAACTTAAAATCTGAGAAACAGGTAAACCAGATTGCCAGTCTCATAGAGCGGCTCGCCGCTCAGTGAGATGTTTGCACAATGGTAGCCTCTGATAAGATTGGCTTGCCAGTATATCTAGAGCAGTTCGCCGCTCTAAAACATCCTGTTCAGAAGAAGCCTCAGTTATGAGCGGATCGCCGCTATGAGCTAACCGGATCATCGGTCTGTGAACAGACTTAATCAGAATGAGCTCAGTTAATTTCAGGGCGCTAGCCTTTGTTGAACGACTGCCACTGCATCATGTTTTAAATTATAAACTCGCAAGAGCGGCTCACCGGTACTTGCGATCGACTTGTCGATTTGCGGTAATAGTCAATTTTTTTAGCATTTAATGCTCATCCCAATGGAAAAAACTTGCATTTATTGCTTCCAAACGGTCATAATTTGAAATACATATAAATGGAAGCCTTAATGGGCATTGATTAGTTTTTACGTACTTAAAATCAAGAGAAATCAATTCCAAGCATACTCTAGCTCAAACACTCCTTCACTTGCAAATCTATTTTGAGCCATTATTGTTCATACCTTGAGTAACTCTTAGAAAACAATAGTTGTACATCTTTGAGAGTTAGTTGTGAGCTTTAAACTTGTAATCCTTCTTATTTTTCTTTGTGAGATCAAATTGTAAAGGGTTAGTGTAACTCTATCGAAGAAGAATGGTACTTTCAACTTCAAAATCAAAGTGGTGTGCTCAAAGCATTGCAATTTGTTTCTTCTCCACCCTTGAAGGAGAATTTTAGTGTATTCAATCCTCAAGTGGTGTACTTGAGGAGATGGTATAGGCAAGAAAGCTTCCCTTGTAAAAATCCTAAGTTCACTGTAATAGCCCGGCCCATAAAAAGGGCTTGGGGCTTGGCCCAGCAAGATATTGTCCTCTTTGGGCCCACACGCGCACACAAGTGCACATGTGTGAGCCCGCACAATTTTTTGATTGGACCCGGCCCAAGTCCGGGTCCAAAACGCGTCTTGTTGGAAGAGGAAGGCAAGACTACTTATAAACCCCCTCTCAAATTCCTCAACTTCCGATGTGGGACCTTGGTTTTTCACCCTCAAGCACAGAAACACACTCCCACTCCACTCTGTTCACTTGGGCCTGGCCCTTAGTGGACTCGACCGTCTGGGCCGGGTCAGGGTCTCACATTCACTCTTTATTTTTCTTCTTATATCTTTTATTTACTTGCTTTTGTTTAATTGTGATTTTATATTTTATTTTTCCAAATTGTGAAATCAATGAAATTTCAAAAAAAATTGTATTGACCCAATTAACCCCCCTTATCGGGTCAATTTCTGGGCAACAATTGGTATCAGAGTTCGAATTATCTGAAACTTAACCGTTTGAGAAATCAATCGAATGACAAACTTTAGAGGTTCATTACATGGTGAAGGTTATTCACAAATATACCTCCCCTGTTCAATGGAACTGACTACACATTTTGGAAAACTGGAATGAGCATTTATTTGCTAACATTGGATCATCAGATGTGGGAAGTAATTGAAAATGAGCCACTTGTCCCAATGAAAATGAGTGGAACCAATTAAATCCCTAAACCTATGGCCGAAGGGGATGAAAATAATCATAAACTCAGCAAGATAAATGCCTTGGCCTTGAACAATTTATTGTGCACTTGATCGAAAAGAATTTAATAGAGTATCATCGTGCAAAACGTCAAAGGAAATATGGATAAACTTGAAGTGACCTATGATGGCACTAATCAAGTTGAGAAATAATAAATCAATAGAGTTGTCTACTCCTATGAACTGTTTACTTTGGTACCAAATGAGATCATTGGCAGCATGTTTACTAGATTTACTGAAATTATAAATGGACTTGATTGATTCTCTTGGCAAAACTTATTCTAACAAAGAAAATGTGAGCAAAATTCTTAGGTCTTTCCCAGAATCTTGGGATGCAAAGATAACAAGAATCTTGGGATGCAAAGATAACAAGAATACAAGAAGCAAAGGATCTTTCAAGATTGGGCCTTGATGAACTCTTGGGATCAATCATGACCCATGAGATCTCCATGAATGATTGAAAGGAAGCTGCCAAAGGAAAGAAAATCCTAGCATTCAAATCTTCACCAAATGAGAGCAAATATGATAAAGAAGAAGATGGAGATAGCAATCATAATGATGAAGACTTGGTCTTGATCACCCAGAAACTTAAAAGCTTCATGAAAAGAAATAGAAATTTCCGGCAAAAGCCATTCAAGAAAGAAAACTTTAAAGGGGACTCAAGTAAGAAGGAGCCACTCACATGCTTTTGATGTAGTAAATCCAGACACATCAAGGCGGAGTGTCCCCAATTAAACAAAAATGTTAAGATAATCAATAAGAAAACTTTTAAATCCTCATGGGATGACGTTGATGATAGTGGATGAAAAGTCAACCAAACATGAAACGACCAACTTTTGTCCCATTGTGAATGATGATGAGGTAACTCCTACACTTGATGACTCTCCTAATGTAGATGAATTGCTTGAAAATTTAGATGAGATGCACAAAGATCTTAAAAAGCAATGGAAGAAAATGAGACTTAAAAAGGAAAATTCCTCACTTTCAAATGAACTTGAATGGTTGAAAAGTCAATATGAGAAATTGAAACTTCAAAAATGAGGAATTTATCACAAAGATTCATGCCCATGAAAATCTTGAAAAAGAATTGAGAGAAAAGATTGACAAAATCTCAAGATTACCCCAAGTCCCATGCAAACTCAAAATCGAAAATAAAGTATTGAAAGAAAAAGTGGTGGATTTGACTAAATCTCTTGAAAAATTTACTATAGGAAAGGAAAACTTGGACATGATGTTGGTTAATCAAAGATGTGCTTTCAACAAATAAGGGTTGGGATGCAATCTCAGAACAAAAAAATCATTTTATAAGAACTTCTTTTGTAAAAGCATCATCTTCTAGCTCTCCACAACCAATTTGCAACTTACTTTTGTTGAAGAAGTGGACATATTTCTCATTAATGCTTAATTAGAAAAAGAAATAGTTCAACAAAAATGGTTTGGGTTCAAAAAGAAATAGTTCAACAAAAATGGTTTGGATTCCTAAAGGAACATTGCGTCCACCTTCTAACCCAAATGGACACAAATCCATGTGGGTACTTATTTCTTTTAGATATGTATGAAATGAATTCCAAGAAAGGACAAATGGTTCCTTGATAGCGGAAGCTCAAGACATATGACGGGAGGAAAATCAAAGTTCATTTCTCTCACTCCTGAAGATGGTGGATTCATCACATTTGTTGATAATTCAAAAGGAAAAATCACTGGTAAAGGTAAATTGGTAATGATTCATCATTTTGTATTGAAGATGTTCTTTTGGTTGATGGATAGAAACAAAACTTGCTTAGTATTAGTCAACTTTGTGATAAAGGTTATAGGTTATATTTGAAACAAATCAATGCATAATTGAAAATGCTAGTGACAATAAATCCTTATTTGTTGCATGTAGAAATGAAAATTTATATACCATAGATTTTGATAATTTGCTTAAACAGAATGCCAAATACCTTGCTGTTATGAATGAAAATAGTTGGTTATGGCATAGGAGGTTGTTGAGTCTAAAAATCTTATATTTTTACCCTTTAATTATGATAAAGTTAGCCTTGATTTTGTATATAAAAGACATGTTTAATGATTTTTTTCTAGTTTTGTAGATAAAAAGATGGAAAAACAGGATTCATGCATAAAACAGTAGATAATTGTCGGAAGAAAGCTTAAAATGGAAATTTTAGAATTTGATAATTAATTCATGCCACTTTAGGTTTTTTTTTTTTTTATGTAAATTGGATAATCTGGATCCGTTTATGAGAGTCTAGATTTATTTAATATTTAGAATTATATTGGTATTGATTAATTATTTAATTTTAAAATCAAAGTCTGCAATCAAATAGGCCAAGAGTTGAAATCAAGATCCATGGGCTAGAGATCCATTGCAACTGGGCCAAGCTTTGCTCCAAATACCAGACACTGGGCCAGGCCAAGCACTTCAGGTGCATTTTCCAATGTGGGTCAGGCCAGAGTAAATTCAAGCCTGGCAAGCTTAAGTACAAGTCTTCAATTCAAGTCCAAGTCCAATTTTAAGATCCAATGCTCTAGGTTCAAATCCAAGTTTACCAATCCAAAACCCAAAACCATTTTAGGTCCAAACCAAAAAGCCCATGTCCATGACCCATCTTACCCAACCAATCTTAACCATCCAATTTTCAATCTCCCATCCACACCATCCATTAACCCAATCCACCAATCCAAACGATTCATTTCATACATCTCATTTATCCCATGCATTTCATATCATCAAACCCTAGATCCACTTAGTCAATCTAACCCGCTCATGCATCATGATTAGATTTAGGACATCCAAACCATTCATCATATAGATTAACCTTAAGATTAGGATCATCCATGCATCATCTATCCATCCATCCACTTAGATCATCCATCAGTCATCATAGCCATTAGATCTTAGGACATTTCATCACAACCATCCACATCATTAGGAAAACCCTAGAGCCTCCGCATGCATCCATCACATAAACACATTACCTTAGATTTAGGTCATGCATTTCATCATCCATTTAAGATCCACCTATGCATCTAAACCCTCCACCAACCATCTACCCATTTTTTTAATTATTTTATCCTAAATACCTTAGAGCCATTAGATCAAAACCCATTTAATCTAAGCCCTCCATTTATAAACCCTAAGCTATGAACAACTTGTAGTTCAAGCTAGCCCCAATGCGCATATCACACCTCATCATCCCATGATTTTTGCACCTAAAACCTCTCCATACTTACACTAAAATCCATCTAGATACACTCATAAGGTCCTAACACACCTCATAATCCACTCCCCAAGTATCCCACACGATTTTCCCAATCCCAAAACCAATCCAATTCCTTATTTATCTCCTAATCTCCTATTTTCTCTCCACTTTCACTTAGCCACCAAGTAAAGCCACACAAAAATCATGTGACCCTCCTTGTGCAACCCTAAAATCCAAGTTTAAATCCACATCATCCATTCCCATTTAGATCCAATCTAGTCGTTTGGTTTCCCACTTTAAACCTTGATTTAATCCAAGCCACCATCTCTTTTCAAAACCTATAAATACACCATTACACCAAGGGTAAAATTCGAATTTGACCTGGAATTTAAGAGGACTAAAGGCTGGAGCAAAAGAAAGGAAGACAAGGAGCACCATGCGAATTTACAAGTGAGAGTGTAGATTTTTATCTTTTATGTTGTCTTTCTTATATTTAATTTAGAAAAGCATTGTACTTTAATTCTTCCATTTAATAAAGTAAAATATTCATTTAGAACCCTGAAACATCCAATTTCTAAAATACTTTTATGATTACTTTATTTTTAATTTCAATAACACAAGTTTAATTATTTATTTGATTGAACATGAGTGTATGCAATAGTTAGGATCTTGATTGTAAGACTTGAATCATAATTACTAAGGTTTTGATTAATTAAATTAAAAGTTGTGAATCTTGTTTTAATAAAAAATATGAATTGTACTTTAGATCCTTACGTGAATTTCAGATCTAGGCCTTTACCTTTGTTTACACATCTTGGGTGATGAACAGTCGATTCCAAACAACCACCTTTTACGTTACCACATTTTTATTTATGTCACCAATTTACTTTTCATGTCTATTTCATTTCACTTGAAGGTTGTATTTTAGTTTTTCTTTTTAATTCTTTAATTCTTTTAACGTGTATTTATTTAATTTATTTAAAACCTCCCTAACAACTTGATTAACTAGTTAGGATTAAATTTAGTTAGACCTAGATTTTGTGAATTAGGATGTGTGATGAGATTGTTTATAACTCTTAATTAAAATATTATTTTAATTACTTTTAATCAATGCTCTAAAATTGTAGATCTATTTATTTGAAAAAGACTTACTTAACTTGGAGATATACTTTTAAAGATTAAAATTGATTTTCTATCCTAGATTTAATTATGAATCTTGGTTTTCTAAGAAATATAAAAATTGAGGCATGTGTATTTTGAAGTTCATATATTTTGAGTGTTTCCTTTGGTTTCTACCTCGCACTCAATTGTTGTACTATGAATGGTTCGTGCGCTTGCGAGATTTACAATTTTAAAACCATCAACAAGTTTTTGGCGCTGTTACGGGGAAACAAACAAAATACATGATCTTGAATTTTTATGGTTTTTGGAAAATACTTTTATTTTTGGAATCTTTTAATTTAGGCAAACTCTCTAAAATTGGAAATTTCCATTTTTAGAAATTCTATTTTGGAAAGATTCATAAAATTAAATTTATCTTTAAAAATATATGAGATCTAGATTTTATCTAAGTTGTGAAAATTTTGTTAAATCTAGATATTCTATTAATTTTTTGTAGAAAAATTCTATTTTTGGAACAAGTTTCTATTTTTGTGGAAAATTTTCTATTTTTGAAAAACTGATGAAATCATTTAATATCTTCCTTTAGCCTCAATGGGTCAGTCCACTATCACAGAGGAGTCGATGACTTCAAGACACTCGATCTGATAAAAACCACGAAAGACAATCCTTATGTTCTAGAACCTTTGTCAATTCGGTCGATTGGTCGATAACCACGATGGGTCTGCCCTGTCTCACTGAGGGGTCGGTGGACTCAGTTGGTCGACCCGACAGTTTGCCAGACTTCCAATGTTTTGTCGCTCTGATTCTGTGACTGTCCATGTTTTGCTTAGGCTTGATATGTTATTACCAACATGTTCAACTAAGCTAGGCAAGGTCCGCCAATGGGTGTGGGTTCCACCTAAGGTCATCTATAGTCATTTTACCTGTATGACTGTCACACACCGATGATCTTGTAGTCTTCGACTTGATTTTCATTCTTCGGATCAATTTTGAGTCTTAAAATCTTCTAGTAAGTGTTTTTCCCGAGTCATGAAATTGATAAACAAAGGATAGGGCAAGCCAAGACACTAACAATCTCTCCCTTTGTCAACTTCATGACAAAACCTAGAAATTATTTGAATATACAACTCAAAAAAAAAAAAACCCACCCCTTATTACAATACATTTGAATGACAAAATATACATCAAATTACATCATACATTCAAATGAAAAACATGACTGGACCAATGCATATTCTTGCTCAGTTTGCTTCAATTTCAAAATTCACCTGTAGACACACATTAAGCATACTATGGAAACATGTAGCACATTAGTATGTTAGTCCAAAAATTAAATGAACTCCCCCACATTCCATGCATTGGACAATTTTGAACTCCAATGAGTTCCCCATTCAACACAAATCATCCCCATAGCCAAATGTATCTCTTCAAATACATTTCCTTTATTTGGCTTTTGCTTCTAGTCTCTTTCATTTCTCCCCTATGGAACAAGCTATAACATCTCCCTAGCTTCTCCAAACTTTCTCAAGCTTCTCTACTTTCTCCCCCATTTTGTCATGACCATTGACAAGGGGCTCATTAGCACATTACTGTGCTCCCCCAAACTACAAGGACGTATAGAACATCATGAGCCGATACCATATCTCCCTAACATGCCAATATAAAACTAGCTCATATAAACCTGCATGTCAGTCTATTTAACAAAAATCCATGTTAAGCATAGACAAGAGATGGCGTTCAAACAAGGCATCGCAATCACATGACATCAAGGCATAGAAAACCAAACCATAGCATTATCAAAATATTATGCATCACATATGGTTTTGGCACCGGGGGTGCTTAATTACTATATCAAAATTAGTGTTTTTCAAAAATACAAAACATATGAAAAACAAAGTTAATTAGTGCTAGATGGATGAGGAGGTGAGGCAGGAGATCGAGGTCGGGGGGGCCGTGTCATCAAATCTGCAGGAGGAGGTGACTGCTGAGAGAATATTCTGGACTGATGATTTGATGTCATTCACAGAATCTGCAAGCTCGTCAAGATGACACTCGAGTGAAGAAGCACATTCTTCAATGAGACAAACAAACCTTGTCAGGGGTTGGGAAACAGGTCTCTCAACTTCATCACTCTCTTCTTCTCTCGCTACATCATCACCGTGTAATATTCTCCTTCCTTATTGGTGTCACCGTGAATGCTGACATCGTCAGGGTCATCTACAATTTTACCTGCAAAACTTGAAAATCCCATTAATAATACAATTTAAACAAAATTAAAAAACTAACTAATCTAAATATCAGGGATAAAATAGTCAATTTTCAGTGTTCATCAGACTCAACATTTATGGTTGGAGTAACCCCACTAATGATCTGCTAGTGCTTTGTAGCTTGCTTGTGTGTTTACAGGTTTTGAAGATAGAGCAAGCTACGCAAGAATATGAAGCTAAGCCATGTCTATGTCTCATTTGATATTCGTTGTATAATGTGTATTGTTGTATCAAAATGATGTATAATTGGGATGGGATGTATATTGAGTCTGTATTTGATTAGCTTCTAGGTTTTTCCACGAATTGACAAGGGGAAGATTGTTAGTGCCTCGGCTTACCGAGTCACCTGTTTGTCATGTTCGTGACTTAGGTGAAGAAATGCCATGAAGAGAGAAGCTCAAGACTCAAGATCTCAAGTGTTGGTTGAAGTTTGAAGACTCAACGGATCAACAATGTATGGCAATCACAAGTGGTAAGTGGCCATACATGACCTTAGGTGGACCATCCCTAGGCTTAGACACCATATCTAGATAATTAATCTAGCCTAAAATGTGTTTGACACCAAGTGGAATCCAACTTGGAAATATGTAAATCTACTATCATGAACAACACATTGTGTCGGCGACCAATCGCCATATGGAAAGACGATCAATCATGTTCATACGACCAATCGTTTGAAAAATCAAAGGTTCTGGTTTGAATGGACTATCAAACACTTCTGGTCTCAGGACTATACATTCGTGCTCACGATGTATTGCTGGGACATGAATGATCCAATCATGTATACGATCAATCGCCTTGGGCTTAAGAAAATTTGGACTATCATTCATAGTCATTTCTCGGACATCAGATCATGTAGACGATGCCTCGTCTAGGTACAGTAGCGACCAATCGGCAACACGATCAATCGCCTGGAGCCTGAGTCAGACACGAACTGAAAAACACAGTCAGGCTCAAGACGATGCTTTCGTCTGGCGGCGACCCTTCGTGTGGTATAACACGATCAGTCGATCACGCGACCAATTGCCAAGACGGGGTAATAACGTATCGGGCGCACAACCAATCACCCTAGGCCTGGATGGGACTTGACACTGGAACATACAGTCAGTATCAGGCCAATTATTTGCCAACCTGCGATCAGTCGCCAGAAACATGGACGATCAGTCATGTGGCACGATCAATCGTGAGGTTACTATTTTGTTACCGTTACTGTGCATTAAATGCTCAATAGTCGGGTTGGTGGAAAGGATTTCAAACACGGACGATCGATCGTGTGTTTCGGCCTTACAATTTTTTTAGTGTTGCACATAAATTCAAACACTGTTTTGGGAGTTGGTAGAGGAGTGAATAGCAATTAATTGAGTCATCTACCAGTGAGAAATTCTCCCAAGTACCAAAGGCAAAATCTTAGATTTGTTCTTTCTTGGAAAATCAAAAGAAAATCATCCAAGTATCCAATCCTTTGTGATTGAGATTGAGAGAGAATAATCAAGTCACCCTCTAGGGTAGAGATTGAGAACCTAATATTCTAGAGAGTCTCCCAAGGATTATGACTTCTCTACACGGCGGATCGTCAGGATTGTTTGAGCTCACATTGGGAGTGATTCACGGAGCATATCTACATTTGCAAAGATCTTCAAAGGAAAGTGCTTCGTAGTTTTAGATTTTTACTTTAAAAATTGTTTGTTGATTGTGAAGTGGATAAAAGAGACTGAGTTTCTCTTGAACCACTATAAAAAATAGTGGGGATATGAATTGGGTGAAAGTACCAATTAATTGGATAGGTGGAATTCTTATTCTGTTGTGTTAGTTTAATTCAAACGCTTAGTGAATTTGGAGATAGCTCAAGGTTGGATGAGTCTTAACAGTGGATGTAGGTTGTTTAACCGAACCACTATAAACATCGTGTTCATGGTGTTAAAGCCTTTTGTATGATTGATTAATATTTTGTACACTTGATTAATATTGTTACTAATTCCGTACTCAATTCCCATTAATCAAGTAAAATTTGAAAAGGCCTAAAAATTGTGATTACTGCCCCTGCACCCCCCCCTCCCCCTTCCTCTCATCTAGGGATAATCTGGTTCTAAGCACTCCGGGAGGCTTTCAAATTAGGACCAGGATCACTCACTCTAGTCAATTCTTTGATCACAAGCTGACAACTGTCATGCAATTGGGTCAAAATTTGTTCAACAAATTCACACAACTACAGTAAATGACCGTAGAGGCACGATGAGGTCCACAACATTCTACGAGGCCATCAGGTCAACCCTCAACTCACTCAGGATCATCTGGATTGTCTGCTCCTCTCTCTAAGCCACTTTCTTTTGAGGGTCCTGCATCTGTGCCTGCTACTACTGCCTCTGAGCCGTATGTTCCTCTACCTGGATCTTTTGCCCCCACTAGCTTTTGCTTTTGATGATGCCAAAGGGGGAGAAGAAGTTGAAAATTATCACTCTTGGCATGATTCTTTTTGAAACTTTGACTTGGCAGCTTTTGTGTCTTGGTTATGAAAATTGTCAACCATTCTGGGTTGTATATAAACCTTCTAACTATGATGCTTAATGTTTTCATTCTTATATTTGATCATTAGATGTTCATGGTGAATGGTTTGAATGTATGCATGCTAATTGATGATTACACTTGAATTTGTTTTTATGTGTCTATGAAGTTCGAGGGAGATTAAAAATGTGCCTAATATACTGTTATGCATGAAATAAGGGGGAGAACGATGTCTGCTTGAAAAAAGGGGAGAATAAATGGTAATATGATGATTGACCTGTGTTTGATACTCCTTATTGTTTAAATGGTATATGTATGATGTGTTAAGACACTTGAAATGCTTTCATATACTTTTATGGTTGTAGTAAGAGGAAGAATGTATGCTAATAAAGTTGTATATGCATGAAGAAAGAAGGAAATTTGTCACGCCCCGACCCGAAGGGTGGGCCCGGAACGCCACTGTTTTTTTTTTTTTTGAAATCTAAGACAACACTTAAGCATTCTAACTGGGTCGGATCAACAGTTAGGCCCAAAGGTCACACATGATCCAACATGTGGACTCAAACATATACCATAAGTCTACCCAACAAATAGACATAAAATATAACACATAACATGATCACATAAATCAACCATTGAATTATCATTCAAACAACATCAAAGTAACTATAGAAACGTAGTAGTCCTGGTACATCACATTAACACACACTAAGTACCACACTCGGTACTTTACAAAAGAATATGGTTCCAAGAACCAGAGAGCACAAATTCAAGGGTATTCCCCTCAGTGGGAATCCCAAAGCAACGCCGCAGCTTAACCACTCTAAGCTTCAAACAGAGGGTTCTCCTCATCGGGGTGAGCTAACTAGCCCAGTGAAAGAAATATAACAGTGCAGTTTTTAAAGTAAACAACAAGTTAGTATATAATCAACAGTTGCAATATAATATTTCATGCTTGATAATAAAATTCACAATATCAAGTAAAGTCTCATCATCATCATCCTTTTTCCTTTACTGCTGTCATCCAACATAACCCCTAGATACTATACTGACACCAATAGTATTAAGTCCCGACACGGTCAAAATGCATCCTTGCAAGTACATCTCCGGCTCTCTCATAGCCGGTACCAACACCCTTAAGTCAGCAACTGTCACCACCCATGATCCAGTAGACGTAACCGACACCCACTACGATGGTCCAATAGTAAAAGGTACGTGGAAGCAGTAGTTCACAATTCATATGATCAACATCATAGCATTTATCAGCATCATAAGCACTCTTACCATAGTGTGTCAAGTCTAGGCACATGAGTGGGTTCATCAAATCTGAAACCACTCATTGCTCAATATCCATATCAAATAAACCTGTTTACATCAAGCTGCAAAGTTAAGTTCCCTCACCGTGACTGTGTGGTTTCGCGGTCTCTGTTCAAACAAACAGAGAAGTGCACAATCAACATACATAGCATTCATATATAGCATGCACACATACAAGCAGTATTTTGAAATCATACTGGTCTTTCCAAAATATCCAAGGTATATGGAATTGAGTCTCTTACTCGGTTTCTATCTTTTTAAATTATAATAATCCAAAAGATAATATAATAAAAAGGGTGCTCAGTCCAAAACTCATATTGTCTTTGGGCATTGACCAGATTGACTTATCGAGTTAGGTCTAGATTCTCAGGTCACTTCTCGGTTGCCTTCTGGATAGGACCAGATCTGACATTTTGAGTAAGGCCTTGAGGTCATTCAATGTCCGACAAATATAGCGTCAGCCTAAAAGTGAGATCACTTAGTGCCCGACCAATAGAGTCGGCCTGGAAGTGAATACAATAGTATATACACTATAGTAATAAGAGAAGAGGGTTAGTACATTTTTAGATTAACAATGGATACTAACATCACATCACATGCAATCAATCACAATCAAATAAGATTAGACACTTCAAAAACTGGGTCCCTCGGCACATACCTCGGAACCAGGTACTGTAGCTTCGGATCATCCGAACCACACCTAAACTAGTCACTGACCTCAGATCATGGGTCTGACTTCGGATCGTCCGAGGGTCGGGTCTCGAATCATCCGAAGTCCATCCGAACCGAAAAGATCTGAAAAACGGGTCTCGGTGGGTCTGTACCCTTCGGAACATCCGAAGGGATGCTTGGATCGTCCGAGTGGGGTTCGGTCCTTCCGAACTCGACTCGGAACTTTCGGCTGAGCTTGGCTAGCCTCGGACGCGTCCGGGCTTTGGGTGAAGCTCGGAACGTCTGAGGGGTTAACTTCGGACCATCCGAAGGTGTTACCCTCGGAACGTCCGAAGCTCGACTCTTGGACCTTCCGAGAGTCGTCTTCCTCCATTGTCTGCAACAACAGACAATGACGGGCAAACCCTATGTGAAATACGGATCCAGAAACAGAGGGTTTTACAGACTTGGTTTTCACATCTAGTCGGTCCGATGGACTCCTCTGGGAGTCCTCTTTCCATAGCAAATGGTTTGGAGTTTTGAAGCTCACTAGGCCATCTGATTTTAAAACCAAAATCTCACGGGTACAAGAGAACCCATGGTTTTCTTAGACTTTGAAACCATTTTTCTTACTCAAAACTCTGTCAAAAACACTTTTCCTTGATTCTAAGCTAACTGAAATTGAAAGAGGAACACAGTGATTACCTTCACTGGAGTTCCCGGGTTAAAAATCCGGTCTTTGGAAAAACTTCCTGTAAGCTACTGGTGACTAAAAAACAGTAAAGCAGAGGTTACGGGAGAGTTGGGTTGGTTTCACAGAGAGTAGCTGAGAGAGGCTGAGAGAGAAGAGAAGGTGTGGGAGTTCAAACCAGCAGAGGAGGCTGGGATTTATAGAAAATCCTATCAGTCAGTAGAGGCCATCGGCCACTGCATGCAGAGCCCCTGCTTAGGTCCCCTACAGTAACCGGCAGGTTATAGTTTGGTTGCAGATAAGTCTTCCACAACTACCGGTTTTGCAAATAAGTCCCATATTTGATAAAAATCTGATTTTTAACTAAAAGTATGATTTTAAGAACTCAAAATCTTAATCCAACCTTACAGATAAGTTGGGTTTTGAAATCCTTAATCACCATAAAAATTTTGGGATTTAAAACTCACTAAAAGCCATTGATTTAAATAAAAATCATTATTTAATACTATTTACTTAATTAAACAAATGTTAAATAAAACAATTTAGAAACCTCATTTCCATGGTGTCAAAGAATAACTAGACCATACTTAAAATGGTCTACCATAAAATACTTGTTTCAAAATTTATCTCATTTCCAAAACCTTTTAAAATAATTATTACTCCCTTTCAGGGTTTTGATGGGCGGATTTAAAATACTATTTTCTTAAAATAAATTTATTTTAAAATCAGAAATACAAATCCTTAATTAAGGAGAATATTATCATCCAATAAAAATCACATAACAACATAATTTATAAAAATAATAACTATAAGCGGTAAATTACCATTTTGCCCGTCCATCTGGACGAGCTGGATCACTGAACTTTCGAACTCAGATTGGGCCACACCTGGGCTTTCATAAAAGCCCTAACCTTAATTTTCGAGATTAACCAGTTAAACAAGGTTTATTAAGCTAAACAACGCCTAATCTGGGTCAGGGTATTACAAAATTAATTGATGTATGCATTGTATCTATGGAGTAGGAGGGATATTATTCAAAATCTCAAATATGGTTGCTTAAATTCAAGGGAAGTTTTGTATTTGAAAATCTGTTATAATT
This sequence comes from Chimonanthus praecox, assembly GCA_022113865.1. NCBI lineage: Eukaryota > Viridiplantae > Streptophyta > Magnoliopsida > Laurales > Calycanthaceae > Chimonanthus > Chimonanthus praecox. Next base: position 22,577,774 of record CM039087.1, on the reverse strand, counting down.
TCAAGCAATGTTTGTCATCATAAAAAAGGGGGAGATTGTTATCTCCAAGGTTTCAACCCAAGGGTATATGGGTAACTTTGATGACAACAAAACATTGACTTATGACATTTAATATTTCAAATGGAGATGTATGATAAGACAAGTATCACAAAAGAAAAACTCTAAGTTTCAACGGAAGACATGTATTGGATATCAAATTTCTTAAATTTGAAGATCAAACTCATCCAATCATGAACATCAATGTCGAGCACTGAAGATCGAATGGCACGTAAACCTTGAAGACGCAAGGACTGAAGATTGAAGATCAAGGCCGTGTCCATAGGTCTAGGTATTGAGTCTTAGGATTTAAATATAAAGTTACTCAATGTTTTGAACATTATGGCTTAACCCAGATTTTAGTGGACCTTAGGATCATAAGACTTCATAGTAAATAACTTGTATTTGTAATGGCCCGCACTAGAGGAGGGTGCTTGTGTGAAAGTTCGGTCATGAGAGATTTGCACCAGAGAGAGTGCGGACAAAGTCCCACATTGCCTAGGACAAAGAGTAGAAAAGTGGATTTAAGCATAACTTCTCCCTTTTAGCACAACGCATTTTGGACACTAGTGTGACATTTGGGCTCAATGCAAAACCGTGAGGATGTATGGGCCCCAAAGCGGAAAATATTGTGATAGCGGGACGGGTCGTTACAGATTGCATCAGAGCCCGGTTCAACAAACGGACCAAGGTGTGGGAAGATGAGAGTGGTAGAGTCAGGGACGACTCTTGTCCAAAGGGGGTGGGGTTGTAATGGCCCGCACCAGAGGAGGGTGTTTGTGTGCAAGTTCAGTCATGAGAGATTTGCACCAGAGAAAGTGTACAAAGTCCCACATTGCCTGGGACAAAGAGTGGAAATGGAGGATCTAAGCCTAACTTCTCCTCCCTTTTAGCACAACGCATTTTGGGCTCTAATGTGACATTTGGGTCCAATGCAAAGCCGTGAAGGTGTATGGGCTCCAAAGCGGACAATATTGTGCTAGTGGGACGGGTCGTTACAGATTGTTTTAGAGCTCGGTTCAACTCACGGACAAAGGTGTGGGAAGATGAGAGTGGTAGAGCCGGGGACGACTCTTGTCCAAAGGGAGTGGGATTGTAATGGCCAGCACTAGAGGAGGGTACTTGTGTGAGAGTCATGAGAGATTTGCATCAGAGAGAGTGCGCACAAAGTCCCACATTGCCTAGGACAAAGAGTGGAAATGAGGATTTAAGCTAACTTCTCCTCCCTTCTAGCAAAACACATTTTGGACTCTAGTGTGGCATTTGGGTCCAATGCAAAACCGTGAGGGTGTATGGGCCCCAAAGTGGATAATATTGTGCTGGCGGGACGGGTCGTTATAGTATTGGTCCCTAAGAAAATTGTGTAAGTCCACATGACCAAATGAACAAAACTGGAAAAAGTTCAAACTTAAAATCTGAGAAACAGGGTAAACTGGATCATCGGACTCATAGAGCAACTCAGTGCTCTGTGAGATGTTTGAACAATGGCAACCTCTACTAAGATCGGCTCGCTGGTATGTCTAGAGCAACTCCCCTCTCTATAAACATCATGTACAGAAGAAACTTCAGTTATGAGTGAATCGCGCTATGGGCTAAATGAATTATCGGTCTCTGACCATACTTAATCAGTCTTCTCTCGGTTAAAATTGGATCACCGGTCTCTGTTGAAGGGTTCACCATTGCCTCATGTTTGAACTTATAAATTGGGAATAGTGGCTCGATGATACTTGCAATCGGCCAGCCGATTTGCGGTAACGATCTAATTTTTTAGCATTTAATGTTCATCCTAACCGGAAAAACTTTCATTTATAGCTCTGAAACGGTCATAAATTTTAAATACATCTAAATGAAATCCTTAATTGGCATTAATTACTGTTCACTTACTTGAAATCAAGAGAAATCAATTCCAAGCATACTCTAGCTCAAAAACCCGTCACTTACAAATCTATTTTGAGCCATTACTATTCATACCTTAAGTAACTCTTATGAAACAACACTTATACATCTTTGAGAGTTATTTGTCAGTTTCAAACTTATAATCCTTCATATTTTTCTTTGTGAGATCGAATTGTAAAGGGTTGGAGTAACCCTATCGGAAACGAAAGGTGCCTTCAATTTCAAAATCAGAGTTTGAGCTCAAAGCATTGGAAAAGGTTTCTTCTCCACCCTTGAAAGATAAGTTTAGTGCGTCAATCCTCAAGTCGTGTACTTGATACGAGGACCTAGGCAAAAAGTCGAACCTCGCAAAAATCCATAATTTACTATTTGATTTTCTTCTCTTCTCTTCTATTTATTTGCTTTAGTTTAATTTTGATTTTATATTTTATTTTTTCAATTTGTGAAATCAAATAAATTCATAAAAGTTTGCATTGACCTAATTCATCCCCCCTCTCGGGCCAATTTCTAGGTAACAAGGTTGGATTTATTGTTTTCATTGAAAGCCAACCCTTTTGGAAGTTAAAATTTTGAATTTTTCGCGCTTCTCTATTTTCTGCAAGTTTTCTGGTCTGGAAAGATGAAGCTCGGAAGTTCTGAAGTATGAGCTTGAAATTTTCAAACTCTTTGATCAATTGGAGACTCTGTTTAGGACGACTCAGAGGCTCGGAAGTTCTAAACCACTACTTCGGACTTTCCGAGGCCTAGCACTAAGCACTTGTAGAACTGCAGTGCTTTATTTCTACTTAATTTCTTCTCTATTTTTTCGAAATGTTCAAAGACATCGTAAGATTCGAACCTAATGTTCAGAAGTTCCGAGACCCCGGAAGATCAGAACAAGATGTTTAGAAATTCTGAGGCCTCAGGGAGAATAAATTTCAGACCTACAAATGGTCCAGATCTCTGTCCAGAAGTTCCAAATTTTAGCCGTCTCCCGAAAAATCGAACCTCTCAGTGAAAGTTCCGAGAATGGGCAGTATTGATTATTTCTTTGCATTTTTATTTTAAGCACCTTGTTTTTAGAGTTGTATTTTTATGCTTTATTTATATGTCCTTGTTGTTTTCAGTCTTTTTTTCAGAACTCGTCTTTTACAGTAAGGAGATTCAACCACATTTTTCGTTTGTTATTTTCTAAAATTTATGTTCATATTTTTTCTAGATCTTTGTTTTCACTTTCCATCGAAAATGCTTCGACCAAAAGATGAATTCTGCCAATATGGAGAGGATTTGGGTGAAAATAAAATAAAGTGTAAATTTTGTGAAGAAGATTTTGGTGATGGTATCACTCGCTTTAGAAATCATCTTGCAAAAAAAAAAATTGTAAGATGTCAAAATGTGTGACAAAGTTCCAGAGAATACTTTTGAAATGGCAAAGGATGCCATAGAATTTAAAGGGAGACAAAAAAGACATGGAGGAAATGGGACGTCTATTGGATCTGCTTGCACTAGGGATAGTTTAATATCATCTGTTGTTTTTACATTTTCATCGGGACGACAATTGGTTGATACGATGATTAAGAGACATGACAAGGATTATGTTGACAATTTGTTATGTAAACGCAAGATGATAACAACCACTCATTTAATTTGTTGAGGTCTGAAAAATATAAAAAAGCACTGCAAGCCATTGCAAGATATGGGTCCACCTATACCCTCTAGTAGTGAAACATTAAGGACTAAATTGTTGAAAAATGTGAAAGATTTAGAAATATCATATGTCAATGATATAAGTAAGAATTGGAAGACATGTAGACTGACACTTATTTCCAACATATGGACAGATATGAGGAATCGGCCTTATAAATTGCTTAGTAGCTTTTCCAGTTTTTCTACAAGGGACAACTTTCTTTAAGTCTATATGTGCACAATGGAATATTAAAAATGGGGATTTCATTGCTGATTATATATATCTTCTGTGATTGATGAGATTGGACAAAAAATGTGGTGCAATTTGTTACAGACAATGAATCAAATTATACATTTGCAGGAGATATACTTAAAAATACGTATCAATATATTTTCAAGACACAATGTGCGACACATTGTATTGATTTAATGTTGGAAGATAATGACAAATTGCAACATGTGAAGCTGGACAATGCTAGAAGAATTGTGAACTTTTTGTATCGATATCAACATTTTCTTGATTTGTTGATGGTACATACCAAAGGAATGGAGTTATAAAGGCCAACCACTATAAGGTTTGCAACTCAATTCATTTGTTTACAATATGTTTTGAGTCAAGAAGATGCATTGAGATTGATAGTTGCTTCAGTTGAATGGAGAAACATGCGACAATGTAAAAGAAGTAAGGGAAAAGACTTGACATACATTTTACGTCGTGATGAATTTTGGGATGGTGGAAAGAAGGTAATCCAAATTGTTGAACCTCTTGTTAAAGTATTGAGAATGGTAGATGGTGATGGGTCTAAAATGGGTTACTTGTATGAATGACTTAATCATTCAAGAGCAGCCATTAAAAGTCTTTATCCAAATCCTGATGATGAAGATAAATGCATGGAAATTTTGAGCATAATAGATCAGCGTTGGAAAAAAATTGCATTCCTTTGCATGTTGTTGCTTCATATTTTCATCATACGTTATTCTATAAGAACGTTATAAGTCCAGATTCAAACATCAGAGATAGCCTCGATAAAAGTTATCACAAAAATGGCACCAAGAGGAGAGACGAGATAAACATTTAGAGAGTTGTCTCTTTATAATTCTAGAATCCAAAAATTTTTGGGGGAGCGATGTCAAATAAAATGATGCAATCATCTCATTGTAGGAAGTTTCTTTTCATTTGTTTTCTTAATTTAATTTTGACTTAGTATTTTATAGTTTATATTTTGTAAGGTGTGTCTAATTGTTTTAATTACTTAGGGCTTTGGTGGGAGTTATGTGGAACTTAAATTCCAAATTTGAAGTACATTGCAATAAAAATGTTGAGTCAACCATGCAGTGCATCAGCATGTGAGCACACTTGGAGCGCTTTTGAAGCAACTTATTCGAAAAAGAGGAACAAATTTGATCTAGAAAAGATTCAAAATTTGGTTTATGTAAAAGTGAATTTGCTTATGAAAAAGCCTTCAGAGGAGAAATTCTTTAAGAACTCAAAGGCCATTTACACTTGATGATATTAATCCATTTGATAGTTTGAATGAAGAAAATGAAGAAAATCAATATTCTAGTGATGATGATGAACATGATGCTCCACTTTCTCTTCAGGAACTTGAGGGTGTGCAAAATTTGGATTTCTTAGAAAAATGATAGCTTTATTGACTTTGGATGTTATTTATTATATTTCTTGATATTAATGATACTACCTTTTGATGGTTTGTTAATTAGAAGTTTGAAACTTCAAATTAGACTTTCTTGCTCGATTATAATATAGGATGATTTTGATATGATATTTAACAATGAACTCATATAGATTTAATATATTTATTATTAATGCCATAATTTCTATAACCTATGGACGCAGCCACATACAATGGTTATTCATTTCATATGTGTATAAATACTTCCGAGATCAAAGTACATCGTCCCTTTATCTCGGTCTCATACATTCCCATCTCATGCAAATGCATGAAGTTCATGTCCATGCAATGATATCAAATCCATTTGACAATATATATAATCCATATTTTCCATACTTGAAACAACACTATCAAATCATCACCAAAATATACATAAAAATTTATTTATAGAACTTTGAATCAAATATACATTTATAATATCACTATGGTATTTCAAGTAAGTAGGAAAACCTATGTGATTGGAGATAAGTTGTCGGGGAGGACGAATCACGATACGGCTTCCACACCTCTAAGTCACCTTCAAGTCCTTCGGTTATTTCCATGGATTAAGACACAATAATCACATAAATTAGTGTATTTGGTTTCCAAATCTAATATCTAGTACTTTTATTAATTACCATTGAGTGGGTAAGATTTGGAGAATACTATTGTTGTCTTATTAATCACACATTAATGATCAAAACTAGGGTGTGGGGTTAAGATCAAAACAGTCTAGTCACTGTCAGTTCGGAACTTGGGTCACTTGGTTCGGTACTACCAAAGCTTGTTCCGAACCTTCGGAACATTCAGGTCATTTCTCGGATCGTCCGAAGTATACAACACAGGTCTGCTCGGAACTTGATTTCGGAACCTCCGAACCAAGTTCCAAGACTTCGGAACCTCTAGGTCTTCTCTCGGTAGTTCAGAGACATGTACTTCATAATAGGTTGCTCGGAACTTGGTCTCGGTAGTTTCGAGCAAGGTTCAGAGACCTCAGGTCCTCTTTTGAACTTAACAAATTTTCCAAGTGTTTAGTCCTTCCAGGGGTTCATTGGTCTTCTCGGAACTTGGCCTCGGAACGTCCGAGCCAGGTTTCGAAACCTCATACCTTCCTATGATCTTCGGAATTCATGCATTTTCTCAGACTGTCCGAGCCTTAGGCACTTGTCTCAGAAAGTCTGGCAGGTTTCGAGACATGTTCTGAGACATATCTTCTTCAGACAATCACTTACAGAAATATGTAGAGAACTGCAGTGCGGGCCGAGTTTCTTGAATAAAAATTACACAAGGTGGGTCATTGGTCTTGATTCTTACTCCTAACCCCCTAGATTGATTCCACATATAATTGGTCACATTTTAAAAGCTTAATACTCATGATTTGATTCATAAATACACGGATCTTAAATCAAATTGCATGAGTTGTGAGAAGACCCAAAAATCCCTAAATTTTTCAATTTCTATTTTCTTAACCCAAATTTGTCTTGGGCTAATTATAAACCATCCTAATCCTCAAATTAAGCCTTAATACTAAGTCTATGGAGAAAAACTAATCTTTTGTGAAGATTTTTCTTCCTTCTTTCTTCTTCCTTTCTTGTCTTCTTTTCTTGCTTGAGCTTCACTAATGGAGGAGAAGAGAGGAGGAGGAAAACATGTGAAAGGATGGAAGAAGGGGTTGTATGGTGGTGGAGAGTGGGAATGGAAGCCTTTGTCATGTGGAGAGGGTGTCGTGTGAGGGAGAGAAAATGGGTGAATGAGTGCCGTGTGGAGTGAAATAAAGGAGATAGTGGTGGATTTTCTTCCTTCCTTTTGGTTGTCCTAAGTTAGGAGTGTGGTGTTAGGCTACACCTTTCCATGTGGCATGCCACGTTATCGCCCATGTGGTGTGATGCCATATTATAAATAAATTTCTCTTTAACTTTTATAAATTAATTATCCACCACATCACTTGACATTAAATTATATTTTAATCTCTTAATTAAATCTCACTTAATCCCATCTTAATTACTTAATTAAGTCCCCTTAATTTCAGTTAATCATTAATCACCTTTTTAATCTCATTAATTAATATTAAAATTTTCGGGGTGTTACAGAACCCACCCAAAATTCTCTCGTAATTGATTTTTCTTCTATTTAAGGTAATATTCTCTACCCTTCCTCCTTCCCTTCCCTTTAATGTTGGGTTTTGTTAGGGATTTTCGCGGATTATGGTTTGAATGGCACTATAGGCCTTGTATGAGAAAGAGAACTTGGAAAGGGATGTGGATTCCCAAATTGGGACTAGGAAGTGGATTGGGCTCCACTTGGGTTAAAAACCCTCTTGAGAGGATGAAAATTACTTAAGGGTAGGACATTGCCTTGATTCTTACTCCTAACCCCTTAGATTGATTCCACATATAATTGGTCACATTTTAGAAGCTTAATACTCATGATTTGATTCATAAATACATGGATCTTAAATCAAATTCCATGAGTTGTGGGAAGACCCAAAAATCTCCAAATTTTTCCATTTTCATTTTCTTAACCCAAATTTGTCTTGGGTTAATTCTAAACCATCCTAATCCTCAAATTAAGCCTTAATACTAAGTCTAAGGAGAAAAACTAATCTTTTGTTAAGATTTTCCTAAGATTTCTCTTTTTCTTCCCTCTTCCTTTCTTGTCTTCTTCTCTTGCTTGAGTTTCACAAATGGAGCAGAAGAGAGGAGGAGAAAAACGTGTAAAAGGATGGAAGAAGGGGTTGTACCGTGGTGGAGAGTGGGGACCGAAGCCTTTGCCGTGTGGAGAGGGAGAGAAATGGAGAGGGTGCCGTGTGGAGAGGGAGAGAAACGGAGAGGGTGAATAAGTGCTGAGTCCTATCCAACCCCAACATGAATGTTGAATGAATGAAAATGAACATGGAAGTTGTTATGCTTGCCTTTATTGATAATTTATCATGTGATATAAACGATGCTCAAGTTCACTCCTATTATTACTTTTCATGCATTGCCCACGTGTTGAGCACATGAGGGTGTGCTATCAGGATGGGTAGATGACTTATGACTAGGGCATGGTGATATAGAGATGCTAACACATGGGGTAGGTGTATGATGGGTGGAAGAATCATGCTCATGAGAATCCCTCACCTTAGCTCACTAGTGTTAGGGGGTTAACCCCATGAGAAAGACTTACATGACCATAGGATCATAGGGATTGGAAACCTCCCTACGGGGATTGTGGTATTGAAACATATGGGATTTAGACTTTGTGGTACAGGTACGTCCTTTAAAAGAAGGAAATGTGGAAGATGTGGAACGAGTACCTACCTCACATGATTAAGTCATTGTATGGATATCCCTCACGAAGGTATGATGTAGTAGGTCCATCTTCGCCCGTAGTTATGAGAGTGCACATACTCGAGTTGTAATTATCTTTTGGGCAACTCAATGGATTGCATCCAGAAGACGAAGGTGACCCCATTATTTTATTTTATTTTTATCTCAGGTATCTCATCCATTGTAAATATAACATCATCATATTTGTATGGTTGAAAACGTTTGGCAGGTTTCTGCATCAATGCACCAATATCTTCCCCTCCAATCGATGATGCCACACCTAGTGCCACCCACCAAAATGCAAATCTGAATTAGATAACGCCTCCTGAACATGTTTCTCATGAGGCCATCAAGTTCTAGGTCTTCAAATTAAGTTTCGCCCATGATATGGCCCACTAATTTATTTCTTCGATTGCCAGAAGGTGTACGTAATAACCCGTGGAAGCACAAGCACCACAATGCCTAGATTCCATCCAAATTGTGTCATGGCTTAAGGTAGACTTTCGCTCATTTAACAAGTCAAAGTTATTAACTCCCTTAGCCCTACTACTTGATTTAAGCTTTGATATTAACATGACTATTTAGATAAAGCATGCAGCTCCATACCACCGTCCACCACTCTCCACCCCAATAGCATCAAGCACGACGATGCAGACGATCCCCACCACTCAGAGACAACACATCCACAACGTCCAACACGTCTTCCCTCATCAGCTTGGAAGGTTCTGATCTGAGATTTGGCACCGCACTGACCTCTGAAGGTTCGAGGTCAGGCCCTGAACATCCGAAGGATCCGAAGATTCTGAACAAGAGGCTGGGTCTTCCTACCCTCGGAAGGTTCGAGGTCAGGGCTCGGAATGAGGAAGGTTCCAAGATAGGGTCTGGAATAAAGGACATTCTGAGATCAAGGGTCGAGCCACCCTGTCTTTCGGAAGGTCTGAAGTCCAGGCTCAAATCTTCCAAAGACTTGGAAGATCCCAAGCTACTGAAATCCCAAAAACAAGAATGAAAAAGAGGGGAAACTCAATTTTCTCGAAAATTAGGTCTCCTAATCTAGAAAACGGTGAAATCCACGAAAATCGAGTAAGGGAAAGAGGATCTGATGGTCTTCCCACGAAAATCCCAAAGAAACGATGAAAATCTGGCCTCCTATGGGTAGCCAACAGCAAAACAAGGGATGGTGGATGCTGAAAATGGAAGGGAAATGAGAGTTCTTTGTCAAGTCTAAGAGTGTCTTAGGTTAAATAAGGTAAAACGGGTCAAGACTTAGGAGTTAACAAAACGGGTATTTTTCTAAAAACTTGGCTTTTATGTCCAAAATGAGTCTTTATTATTTTTCATAAATTGTAGGACCAAAACCACACTCGTACGTGAAATTTCATCGCAATTAAACATCGAAAATATTTTTTAATAATTTATTTTCAAATCTAGGTAATTCTCAAAAAATACTCAAAAATTCGAATGACTAACATTCACAGTGGACCAGCGTGGGTATCTAATTTCTCTCATGTGTAGCTAACTAAGGGGATTGTGTGTGCTAATTTTGGGGGCCTAAACATTTATATATAGAGTTCTGTAAATTTTTGAAATTTTTTTCAATGGTAATTTTATCAAAATATTCAAAATTACGAAAATGTCACCCAAGCTCTCTAGTTCGAAATGGGGCAAACTTGGGCTCGCTAGAGAGCCCACATGCCAAATACCGCTACAAAAATCCCCAAAACGAGTCAGAGACATATCTCCGCAAAATCTCAGGTCGGATCATTACACGATGTTTGTGTCTATATTCTTAGGACGTGTGTGTTCTAGAATTTCATGTAAAAGTTACTCAATGATTGAACACCATAGCTCAAGTTAATACCTTTAGGACCTTAAGCGACTAATATATTATACTTTGATAGGTTCCTAGATATTACCAAGTCCCCATAACTAATTGAAATTGTTGCCCAAATCATGACTCAATTAGGGGGGAAGGGGGTGGGTTGGGGGGGGTTGAACTGAGTCTTAACAAATTCAGATTCCTCTTGATTTATACACTAATTAAATTATGCTCTTTTTAATTACTTAATTGATGAAGTTTGGCATTAAGAGAATACACATTAAAACATATATAAGACAGTGAGTGTGCATAAAACAGAGCATCAATAACAGAGCTTAGAAACGTAGTGCATTCGTAATATGGCTAGGTATAGGGTAGACAATCCATAGTAGAGTAATTCGGCAAGCACACAGAGCATGTAAAACAATATAGCACAAACAACATAGAAGGGGCTAGAAAACATGGAGAGATACAACGCGATTAAACGTGGTTCGGCTGTTCTTGCCTATGTCCTCGCCCCAAGCCACGCCCGTGGGTTAAATCCACTAACCCATCTTTCTTACTGGTGAAGGACAAACCGTTTACACCGATCTTCAACTCTCCTTAATCCCAAGGGGTCTCTTTACGAGTTCGGGACTGAGCCTTCTTCCCGATCTCACATAAAGGTGAACCAATCCTTTATCTCTTTCTTCTCTCTCAAAGAAAAATAATATACATTAAAGCACAGGAGTAAACTCTCAAAATATAAGAATGAAGCTCAACTAGAGTTACTCAAAATGTATGAACAGATATCGCTCAATAAATGATAGGATTGGGGTTCATCTGAGTCTCCCTAAGATAGGTTTTCTCTCTTTTCTCTTTCTCTCTCTCGGTGGCTAAGGATTAAGGAGCTTAGATATTCCTTAAGCTTGATCTCTCCCTGCTCCAGTAGATCTCTCCCTAAATTGGTCGGTATATATAATGTCATTTTGAATTCACAACCGTTGTCAAGCGAAATGTATCCGTTCTTAAACACATTTATTACGCCACCTACCAGACTGTTGATGTTTCACAGTCGATGGTTAAGAAGATTGGTCGACACAATTCACCTGTTCCAAGTGTATTCAATTTTGAAAGACTTGCTCTGTTCTGGAATGGAATGTTGTCGATGGTCTGATGTAACAGTCGACACATTGTAAACAAAGAAATTTCTCTGTTTTGGAATGAAGTCATGTCGAGAATTACAAGCCTATTAGTCGGCGGCAATTTATCATAGACCAACCATGTGTTGCAGTCCAAAAATTATTGCCAGTTGCAAAGGCATTGGCCAACGGTTTCATATCAGAACTTGACTGCAGAATTCTCATTCCAATTTTGTCGATGGTGATGCTCCTACCAGTCGACGATTTGGTCTTGAATTACCATTTCGACATTTTTAAATGGTATTACTTAGCTCTCCAGATATCCAAAGTTATGGAGGTGAAGCCTAATTATGGTCTTACGCAGTTAATGTAATTTAGTGGCTGAACTGCTACCATTGTTTGGCGTTCAATAGTTACACTGATGCTAAACATATAATATTGGTCTTACACTCAGTTCATGATATTCAATGGTTATAAAGGATGCCAATGTGTGTATGTGTCAGTCAGTAAAATTGGTCTTACACTCAGTTCATATTATTCAATGGTTTGAAATGATGTCAATTTGTGTTTAGTCTTACACTCAGTCTATAAGATATGCAATGTGCAAACTAATGCCAAACAAAGTGACAATGGCTTACATAATCTTTGTGATATGTAATGGTTAGACTAACACGAGAAGTGGTCTTACATACCTCCACGATATTCAATGGTTTGGAGCTATTGTCATGATATGGACTTATACAACTCTTTTAGGTATTCAATGGTTTAGAGCTGCAGACCTATTAATGGTCTTATATAGCTTTATGATATTCAATGGTTTGGAGCTATTGCCATTGTGATGGTCTTACATAATTTTATATGATATTCAATGTGTTAGAACTATGGCCATCAATTCTAGGATCCAGCTAATCTATTATTGTTGGTCCATGATCTTAGGGGTCTGTCTTCAGTATGAGCTGAGCCAAGTGCTCAAGTTTCTGCTCTCCCTCAGTTGATGCTTTTATATATTCAATGTACTGCAAGCATCTTTTTGTTTTTTCCCTTTCATCTCTCTTATTTTCTTCAAGCATTTCATATTTAAGTGGTTTGACAGTTCAATGTGTGAATGTGGGAGCAAACATGCTTTCGTACATTTGAAGTAAATGATATGAAGGTTTGGATGACATCAAATGAGACTCAACAGTAAAAGCAATTCCATATTTCTCCTCAATTTTGTCATCATCACTTAGTTGAGACATGTGAAATATAGCATTTGAGAGATATATGAAATATTCTTCACTTAAGTATAATAATGAGTCAAGAATGAAAAGAACAATAAAAATCATATCAGAGTTTAATTCATGAAGAAAAATAATATCTTCGAGATATATGCTAGCATTCAGGTCAGCTCTTTATCTTCTCTCGTAGCCTCCTTATCAACACAGTGACATTCACATTTTTCTTTACTTACACTTCACATTATATTTTCTTTTGGATATTAGTACATGAAAGGATGAATCAGAGAGATGACAGTAACTGCTCTGTTTAACCCTAAGGGTTTAAAGGAATTTTTTTTTAATTTTCTTATTCTCTATTTCCACTTTTGATGTACGTACATGATTTCCGACAAATGATCTAGGTAATTTTGAATCTGCATACAACTTTCGAATAAAAAATACATGCTTTATAGAAGAGAGCGTCAAAATACTTTCATTATCAACATCTTGATGAACATGTACAAGATTATTCAGTGAATAACATTACATGTCATCAAAGACAACAAAAGGTGTCAATTCAAAAAAAAAAAGAACTTTTGCTTCAGTCAAGTCTTCAGGAAGAAGTGTCTGCATGAGTTAGTTTTATCTTGATTTTGAGACCAGCAAGTTGATTGGAGTGAATGATTTGACTTCATTTTCAAGTGTATAAATTTTGCTGTGTAGAAAGTCAGGCATGTTGTTTACATCCATTTGCATGTCTCTTATGGCATATAAATTTCTGTCCAATTTTCCACAAGGATGGAGGCAGCACCATTCAAAAAATTGAGTTCAACGGAGGAAGTAGAAATGAATCCTTGAGGGGCTTTTTTGGAGGTGGAAGATTGGTCGATTTTTCGTTTTCCAAAAAGGGGATTCCTTGCAGATGATTGTGATGGAACAAGTGTAATGATTCATCCTTCTAACACAATATTGTCTATTTTGGACTCACCTGTAGGACCCGCACAATTTTGTATTGGCGAGTTAAACCATGGTTGCTCCCAAAAGGCCTTATGCTAGAAGTAGGAGCAGCTTCAACTTATATACTAGCGTTAATCCATCATTTTGGGCTTTGTGGGACAAGGAATTCACGCCCCTCGTAATTTTCTCTCCCCTCCTTCATGGCCATACACATAGGGTATTACAACATAGTCGTCGGAGTTTTTAGAATTCTTTCAAAGATTGAAGTTGGAAAGAAAGGGATGTGATGAATCCTTTCCAATTTGGATACAATGTTATTTAAAGAAGAAACAACGAGAAGTAACTACTCAACTTCTTTTGGCAACTTAATCTCTTTGAATTGTATCATGATTCTTGGAGATAGTGACATTTAGATGGTCAATCTTTGATGATTAAGACGGAAAATGCAAAGGGTTTTTCGCAGCTCAATTTATTTGAAAAGACAAGAGGATACTTATCTATCTCCTCAAGTAGATAGATAACGCTGAGTGATTTAACCCAATGATGAAACTGCAAATCACAAGAGCAAGCCACACATGAGAACACCAATTTTACGTGGTTCGGTAATACCGCCTACGTCCACGGAGTGTGATGATTTTACTAAGAAGAAGTCATGGACAGGTTACGAAGATTACACTAACCCTACCCATCCCTTCCTCTCAGTCTCTCTTTCTCTTTATTCACAACTCAAAGAAAACCCTAGGAGAAAAGAACTTTATATACTTGTGCCTTAACACTAGACAGTCCAAGTCCAAAAGGAGTTTGAGACACAAATCCAACAAACTCCACCTTAGCAAAAAATGTCCGACCCTATGGAAAATATTGCCCTGTGTTTAAAACACCTCCACCTAGTGAGAGCTCACTCCCACCAAACCTGCACCTTAAAGGTGCACCTTCAATCTCTAAAAGCTTGAGAGTTGAGCAAGTCCAAGCGACGCCTGAACTTCTCTAGAGTAACTGGCTCGTTCTGCATATCTGCTGCATCTGGATCAATCCTAGCACCCATTTCACCACTACTAGTGATAAGAGCGAAGTGTGTCTACTCTTCCTCCTATCCAAGTGCCAAACTGCTGGGCTCCTGCTGAGCCTCTCTTTGTTCTTTACCTCCGGACGATCTGGTCTCATCTTGACCGTCGATTTTTGTCCAATCCTACACTCTGGATTGAATGGAGCTCTACGGTTGTACTTTTCCATTAAATCTCCATGCATTCTCATTTCTGACCTCTCTGATTCTCGATCTGGAATCTACATTGCTCAAGTGCCTAAGCCTACTCTCGGTCTGGAGTAGATCTACATCGGCCTGGACCTACCTGAAACCCTTCTGCTCTAGTTTCTCTCGAGAAACCCTTAATCTTGACTGGATCTGTTGGGTCCTGCCATGCTTTCTCACACCTCCACCCACTTGGGACGGTGATGAGTTGTGTCTCAAAGTCCCCAAATTTTAGAGATTTTACGGCACTGCGCACTGCCTGCACCCAATCCTATCTATGCACTACTGGGAAAAGCACTGCTGCAACGGCTCTCGCCTCTAATCTGCGTGCTCCAACGTTGACCTCCTCATGAACAAACCCACTATGTTACTGCCCTACTTTCTACTGCATTGACCGACGCTAATGGAGAGAGATCTAGCCGCACTAGGATTGACTACTGGCTTGTTCTCGTCGATCAGTTGGCTTCCCTGAGAAAGATGGTTGCATATTATTCTCAAACTGAGAACGATGGTGCTTGGGCTTGCACCCTCTGAACGTCTGGGACTCTGGTTGTTCTCGTTCTTTGCTGTAAATTTAGAAGCCTGCTGCTTCCCTTTTTTTAGCTTAGGCAATCTGTCAAACACTTGGTGTGCACTGACAATCTGTGACCTTTCAGTATTGCCTGCCTTGATGGGAGAAAACCGATCTGCCTGAGTGATCTCAGATTTGCAAATGGTCCGGTGCCCCCTTCTTGCTTGCAGCAGCAAAATCTAGTTTGTTCATACAACCATGTTTCTCTATACGCACATACCTGGGTTTGTTTGCTGCCCCTAATACAAGAGCAGGTTGTGGCTGAAGTCTGGGCTGAAAACCCATTGGTTTCGCTGGGTATCAGTGCAGGCAAGGAACTAGTTGTCCCCTTCAAACAACCTGCAACGGTGGCCATGCAAGTTCCGCTTGCATCCTGTTTCTTTTCTATGAAACCCTCGATGGATCTGCTTGTGTGAACGACTGCCCTCTTGTTAGGCGATGGGTTTCTTGATGTAACCCCCTTTGACGCAGGACCCTGTTATTCTCTGCAGACACACGATCTGGGTTTGGTGTGCACTGTAGGGATCTGGTTTATAATCAGGAAACCCCCTTGTGCTGAACCTACTTTGGACGCTGGTTACTGGGATGCTGCAGATTTGGTGTCTATCGTATCTATTCCCTTTTCCTATCTCTTGGTTTTCTCTCTAAACCCTTTGATGTTGCCGATGGGATCTGGTTTCCTATTAGGTAACCCCCAATCTCTGGAAGTTCACCTGTTGTCGCTGCTGAGAACAGTTGCCCCACAGTCTGGTTTTCCTTTCTCTGGAAATCCTTTTGAGATCTGCGTGTATTTGCAATCTGTAATAAATGAGAGAAAGGAACATGCCTCTCTGTACACGGTTGCTCTGTTGTTTGGGTTTTGGCTCTGGTTGCACTCGATCGGTTTAGACCAGCCCCCTTTGCTGACGTTCGGTTTCTACAACTCGGTGGAAAACCCCTAAGATGCTAGCAATCTGCGTAGAACCTGTTTCTGTTTGTTTTCCGGGTCTGATATAGAAACCTTCAGGCCTTTCTGCACCTCTTCTCAATGCTGAGAAAAAATATCCCGGGATGCACAACTCTCGATCTGATCTGTGATGTTGTGATATCCCGACCCGCCAGGAGAAGCTAGGCCTTTACTGACCGATCGGCGGTGACAGTGGGGAGAGTCCCACATCGGAAGTTAAGGAAGGAGAGTAAGGGTTTATAAGTGTTTTGACTCCTGCAATCCAGTGGACGCGTTTTGGCCTATCCTTTGTGAGCCAGGCCTAGAGCAAACCCGTACGGGCTCGTGCGTGTGCGTGTGTGCGTGCGTGCGAGGCCTAAAGTGAACAATTTCCAATGAGTTGGACTCCAAGCCCTGTGTATGGGCCGGGTCATTACAGATTTTCCCTTTGCCGTCGGGATCCAACAATCCTCAACTCCGATACCAATTGAACAAACTGAGAAAACCCTTTTTGCTCTAGATCTGAACGCCTCTGCTTGAGCTTCTCCTCTTCTGAACAACTCCAAACCCTTATAGATGCACCTCTGTGTTGCGATGGGTTTCAAAAATCGAAACCCCCTTTTCAATTCTTCTGCTGCCGCCCTAGCCGACAGTAGATCCACCGTCCATCGTTCCTGCCTTCACATCTGAAGCATTCAGATCTTTAATGTTACTCTAGTGACCCCTTTGCGCGTAGCTACGGCTGCCGCTTTCACCGCCTGTAGCCTTTTCTCTCTCTCTTTATTCCGCTGTCTCAGATCTGCAGGCACTCGCGCCTCTGTTGCTTGCTCACTCCTCCTTGATCTGTGATTTTTCTGGCCCGAATCCAAACCTTACTCTCTAATACCAATTGTTAGAAATGAAAATGCAAATCACAAGATCAAGCCACACAAAATAACACTAATTTTACGTGGTTCAGTAATATCGCCTACGTCCATGGACCGTGATGATTTTACTAAGAAGAAATTCCTAGACAGGTTATAAGAATTACACTAACCCTACCCATCCCTTCCTCCCAATCTCTTTTTCTCTCCATTCACAGCTCAAAGAAAACCCAAGGAGAAAATAACCTCATATACTTGTGCCTTAACACAGACTGGGCCTAGAGGGCCTGGGCCCAACAAACAGTCCAAACCCAAAAGGACTTTGAGCAACAAACCCAACAACCCAATGATGACTCCTCGCGGAACTTTAGTAGTTGATCTTTCTAATTTCCCCCTCTTTTTTTAACATATATTAAAATTTGATTAGTAAGAATTTTAGTACGAACACATCTTCTTTTTTTATGCACACAGATGATTTGTTGATGAACATTTATGTGTGCACAATTTATTTGATCAGTTTCCTACTATAGTTAGTAGACATCTATTCTCTACTACCGAATCATGTGAGTCATGGTCATCCCAGGTGACAACTAAGGTATGAGATCTCATTGATTTCATTTAAATGCGGCTCCCAACGGTCATATTTGCATTAAATGAGGCTCCAACGATACTAAATTTGAATTTTCATATATATATATATGAGCATTTAGAAACATCAAGGAGATTCCAACTACTTCTAATATTAAGTATTGATTGTGCCTTTACTCTTACTGCTCAAAAGCCCCTGAAAGTTCTCTTAAGTGCTTAGAACCGGATTAACCCAAGGAGGGGGGGGGGGGGGGGGGGGGGGGGTGTGAATAGGTTAATCACAACTTTTAATGCCTTTTCAAATTTTACTTGATTAATGTGAAATTGTTCGATATTAATGACAATTAATCATGTGTGTGTGATATGTAATGTGTACAAGAAAATCAAACAATTACACACAAAGCATCAATACCCAAGGTTTATAGTAGTTCGGTTAGCCAACCTACATCCACTGTAGAGACTCGCTCAACCTTGAGCTATCTCCAATTCACTAAGCGTTGGAATTTTGCCAACACAATAGAATAAGACTTCCACCTATCCAATTGATTAGGACTTTCACCCAATTCCTATCCCACTATTTTTTATAGTGGTTGAAGAGAAAACTATATCTTCAATCCACTTCACAATGTAATGATTTTTAAAGAAAAATCAAACTAAGGAAGTACTTGACTTTGGAGCTCTTTGCAAATATAGATGTATGCTTCCAAACGATCCACCCAATATGTGCTCGACAATCCCGACATTGAAGAAAACCTGCCGTGTAGAGCAATTACAATCCTTGGGTATACACTCTAGAAGATTGGGTTCTCAATCTCTATCCTAGAGCTTTAGCTTAATCATTCTCTCTTAATCTCAATCACTAGGGATTGGATACTTGAATGATTTACTTTTTATTTTCCAAGAGAGAATAAGTTTAAAGGTTTTGCCTTTGATCCTTGGGAGATTTCCTCATTGGCAGATGGCTCAATTAATATGCATTCACTCCTCTACCAACTCCCAAAATGAAGTTTGTATTTATAGGCAACACAAAAAATTTCGTCACCCCGATAAACACAATCAATCGTCCGTGTTTGAAATCGAGTCCACCAACCCAACCGTTGCGCATTAAACGCAAAGCAACGGTAATAAAACGATAACCATGCTATAGGACGTGTACACGACTGATTGTCCGTGTTTCGGATAACATATTGTGGTTGGCAATCGTATCGACCTGAAGCTATCCTATCATGACAGTGCTTTGTCAAGACAAACTTCACCCAAACCCAGAGCAATGGGTCGTTCACCAGATGAGTTATTGCCCTGTACTAGCGATGGGTCGTGCAATCGACTAATCTTGCTATAGCACACAAAGGATCACCGCCACACGGCAGTATCGGCCTGAGCCTGACTGTATTTTTCAGTTGATATTCAACCCAGGCTCCAGGGGATTGATCATGTGGGCGATTGGTCGCCACAGTATCCAGACGAAGTGTCATTTGCACAATCTGTTGTTCCATGCATGATTGTGAATGACAGTCCAAATTTGGTCTAAACCCAAGGCGATTGATCATAGACACGATTGGGTCGGCCCTGTCTCAGCAATACATCGTGAGTACGAATGTATCATCCTGAGACCAACTGTGTTTGACAGTCCATTGTATCCAGAACCCTTAACAATCTAGACGATGCGTCGTATGACCACGATTGATTGTCTTGCCATATGGCGATGGGTCACCGACATGATGTGTCGTCCATGATAGTGAATTCATGTCAAAACACACTTTAGGCTTGATTGATTATCCAGATGTGATGTCTAAGCCTAGGGATGGTCCACCTAAGATTTGAGTTCCACCTAAGGTCATCTATGGTCAATTATCTTCCGTGATTGTCACACACATGTTGATCTGTTGAGTCTCCATACCTCAACCAACACTTGAGTCTTGAGACTTAAGCTTCTTCCATCAAGGAATTGCTTCACCTAAGTCACAGAATTGACAAACAGGTGACTTGACAAGCCGGGGCACTAACAACCCCAAATCACTTTCATATTATTACTGGAGCTATTATGATTCTTTGATTGATTAACTCTTAGGTCAAATCACTTTTGTATTGTAACACCCCTCCTTCTAACTACCCTTATCAGAGTAATATAATATGGATGTTTGGCGGAAAGGGAGGCGAGCGTCACGACGTGAGGCAAATCCGAGCCTAGAGACCCGACCCTTGACTGACCCAAACTAGTGTGCACATAATAATTTTTGCACACACTAACTTATAACCTGTGAAAATTTGAAACACTTATTTCATTTGCATGAATAACAAACCCCAACTCAAAGCCAAATAAAAAATTCCCATACAATGTACATGAGTCAAATACAAAACTGATATTACAAATGTCAATGTCTCAAATATTACATTCCCCAAAATACAATATCCTTACAAATATTACATTCCTTCCAAAAATATATCATAATACAAAAATAGATCAAATTATCCAAGCTCCTTTCTCGCATCCATCGCAATCATATTCGTCCGTCATTTGATCCAACCTCGTCTGCATCTCTTAAACCCGCATGCACAACTAAGGAGGAGAATTTATGAGCTTACTCAACGCGTCCAGTAGGAATTCCGATCTTAGATATGCACTAGGTATTATCATAACAAAATACATGTGTATTCATTTTCATACATAGAAAATCTTTTAAATTATAAACATTATACATCTTCCAAAACTCATTCATATCATAATACAATACATTTCTCAAAACTTACGTATTTCTTTTTATAAAAGGGAAACTCTTACTTGGAATCATATCGTATTTTCATAGTTTCCTTAAAGATGATCTCCAATACATTATGAAAACACTTCATTCAAATAGTACTTAATCCATTTCATCAACTAACATCATTCTAGGAAAACTTATACATTTTCATACTCAATATACCACAATAACTCATCTCTACTTTACTATTCATATCTTATAATTTCTCAATTTGTATCGTATTTTAAAATACACAATCAATTCATATATGTCTTTCATATTAAACGTTTCTTGTTCAAAAGACATTGTAAATGCATCATACTTATCATCAACTCCTTTCTATCCTCACTTAGGACTTTCACGTCCTATTGTCCTTATCAATATCTTTCATCTTCTTAAATCCATCTCACATTACCAACATCTCATTTCATTTTGGGTCATTTCTATGCGCGTCATATGTATTCCCATAGTTATTTTCGAAGATTATAAATATGGGCTTTGGTTTTCAGAAAAAGTTCACCAATTCACAGAGTTTTCAGCTCATTTCAAAGCTTATCAGGCAGTCATTTTGTAGTGGATTTTTAGCTATCTTCTGTAAGTATTTCTCCGAATTTGTTTCAGTTATTTTGTAGATAAACTTTAGTAGAATCTCTGTCCATGTTTTGGTAGAAAAATACCATGTAGTTTTTCCATGGGAAACCAGAAAAAACCCTTCCTTGATCACGGCGGACTGCTCAAAACCCAGTGGACATATAGAGTTTTAACGATGTGTCGACCTTGTCCAGTCGATATATGTCCAAAGTCGATATGTATGAAAAAGTAAAATCGACATATCGAGTTTTTATGATGTATCAACCTCATCCAGCCAATATATGTTCAAAATTCGATATATATATATATATATAAGTAAAACCGACACATCGAGTTTTACGATACATCGCCATTTCACGATCGATCGAGAAAATGTACATATCGACATATCGAAAAAAAACTAGATGATATATCGCCATTTCAAGATGTATCGAGAAACTATACATATTGACAATTTTGGATGTAGTTTTCATGAATAATGTAAGGTTATTTAAACCTCTTATAAATATATGATTTATTTATACTGTTTTAAATGTTTTAAACAGATTATTGAAAAACACTCACCAACCGAAGGTAAGGAGATTCAACCACACTATGTGTTTATTAAAATGCATCTCATCTACTTTCAATACAACATTTCTTGCACCATTAGCTCTATGGCAATAAATGGATGTCTGTGGTCATCTTTATTGACGGAAAGGATGTGATCGGATTAGAATGCGATACCGACTCTGTTCATACGTAAGGAGGTGATTATGAGTTTCTACATATGAAACATGAACATGAGAGTGTTTGCGGGATGTCGAGATCTAGCCATCCTAAAACGGAGTACGAAACTAATTTATTCTTAGAGACTACTTGGTATTATTATGTTGATGATCTAATGATAGATCAGGTATCCGATCGCGATTCCGACTAGAATATAGATTTTTGGGTATAACTGTGTGTATGGCAGGATAATTAACCTATATGATCAATGATGAGTATAGGGTAGATGTACCCGACTGGAGATAATGGTAACACTTATTTGTGTTGTAATTCATAACTAGTTAGTGGGCTTTTTAATCTGTGTTTAGTTTTCCAGCATAGTATAGTTAAATACTGATTGTTAATATTTGTATTGTGATTTCATGCAGGCTTACGAATCCATGTTAACTGAGTGAGATTATTATGATCATATGTGTGAGAGATACTATGTGGGTTGACAATTGTGTTTAAATCCATATATTGATGTGCATGTTGATTGGTGTACTGTGCATATCAAATTACCTGACACCAATGTATGAAGTACCTAGCTCGTGGAGAGCACTAGTACGATGTGTATTTAAAATATAGATTGTGTGAAGCACTGAGCATGAATTTGCCGGCAATATAGGAAACGTATTACTCGCGGCTGGGTTCGAGCCATAGACGTCGTTTGGCGTGGGTATCATTTTTAGAAAGAAAGGACATTTCATAGTAAATAACTGTGTTGACATTATTCTATATGATTTCTGTGTAAAAAATGTTGTTTGATAACATGCTTATTATGTTGATAATATGCTTTATTATCTAGGAATTTCTGTTGTTTTCTCTTTACTGAGCTTGTAAAGCTCACACCCCTTACGAAACAGGAAACCCGGGGGATGTAGGACAGAAGAACTTTCAACTGCAGTAAAGGGTGGAAACCCTCTAGCTATTTACCCATTATTGAGATTGCTCGTTTATCTTATTAAATTTTGTACGTATGAACATGTAATATAATAAACCGTTAGTGTTCGTTAAAATACTTTAGAATGTAATAAAGTCTACTTCGTTTCTTATATGCAATTCTGATGTAGATGAGATTGATTGATGGTGAATGTTAGGTAGATTGTGTGTGACATTTTATACTTTGACCTTCCTAAGAGGTCAAATTATAGCCTATATGTTGGTTAGTAGTATATCCACATATTATGCGTCGATGTGGAATCTGCCGAAGTTTTGGATTTTAAGCAGGCCCATGGTGACCCCCTCCACTGCCTGAGATTCTTACCGGCTGGGTATAATTGGATCCGAGGCTGCAAATGTCAAATCCAAACTTAGTTATAAGTCAATGTATAAGTAGGATTTCCGCAAAGGCTCAGTATAAGTGTTAGAAAAAAAAATCTCACGTCGATGGGCCCGGAGGGTCGGGGCGAGTCACCTGTTTGTCAAGTTCGTGACTTAGGTGAGGCAATGCTTGTAGAGAAAAGCTCAAGACTCAAGATCTCAAGCGTTGGCGAAAGTGTGAAGACTCAATGGATCAACGTGTATGGCAATCAGAGATGGTAAGTAACAATAGATGACCTTAGGTGGAACCCATCAATAGGTTGACCTTGCCTAGGCTTAGAAGTCACATCAGGATAATTAATCGAGCCTAACATTTGTTTGACACCAAACTGGAACCCAACTTGAAAATATGAATTCATTGTCAGGATGACACATCGTGTCAGGCGATCATTCGCAAGTGACAACATACGACCAATCGTGGTTTAGCTATATGTCCTGTGGAAAAACAAAGGTTCTAGTTGTACTAGACTATCAAACTCATGTGGCCTCAGGACAATACAATCGCGGCCACGATCGATCGCTTGGAACTTGACAAGTCAATCGTGTAGGCGATGTATCACTGAGACAAGACATAGGCTGGACTTGAACAAAGTCTTGGAAATGCTGATCACAAACGATCAATTGGTTCCACGATCTATCGTGTGTACAGGGCAGGAACAGATCGGCATCACGATCAATCGCCCTGGGTGGATGAGACTTGAAACAGGAAATTATAGTCAGTCTCATACCGATACATTCGCCAACACGTGATCAGTCGTCAGGATACACGGATGATCATTCGTGTGGCACGATCAATCGCAGGTTACCGTTTTCTCACCAATATAGTGCATTAAATGCCCAACGATCGGGTGGTGAAAAGTAATTCAAACACAGACGATTATTGATCTGCAAATTTTAATATAAATTTCTCAAGTGCACGACCATTTAATAGTACAGTGTTATGAGTGCGAGGCCGATCCCACGGAGAATAGAAAATATATGCAAACACAAATATATGATCTTGAATTTTTATGTTTTTTAGAGAATATAGATCTTGAACTAGTCTAATCCCAAATCAATTCTATTCTCATGAATATATTTCGAAGTCAACAACAATTTAGTTTTAATAAATAGATCCAAAATTTTAGAACATTAATTAAATCAATTAAGAGAATGGATTAATATAGAATTTATAAACAATCTCTGACCCAAATTAAAAAAAAAAAAAATTAAAGATCGACTAAATTAAATCTCAAACTAGTTAACACAATATTAGGAGCGTGGTTTGAATACAAAACAAATAAAATGCATGACAAAAGAATTAAAGAATTGAAAAAAATTTGAACAATTAAAACACAACATACAAATAAAAGAAATTGTGTAACAAAATAAAATAAGCATTGAAAATAAATCGACAATAAAAGTAAAAGACATAATGTAAAAATGCATAATTGAAAGGGTTGTTATTTGGAATAAACCATTCATCACACAAAATAAATAAATAAGAGTAAAATGTGTGGCTGAAATTCACATAAAAATCCAAATCTCAATTCAAGTTCTTTTATCAAAATCAAGACTTACAAATTTTCATTTAAGAAATCTGGCCTTAGTAACTTAGATTCAACACTTACAACCTAAGTCTTAGCTATTTCATGTCCAATTAAATAAACAAAGATCATAAACTTAAAATCAAATCAAAACAATCATCAATGAAATCTAAAAATTGGATGTTTCAGTGTCCTAAAGGAATATCTCACTTTTATTTCATGAAATAATTAATTGCAAGATTTTTGGGAAAAACAAATACAAAAAAAAAAATTCAAAATAAAATTACAATGTGACCACTCACATGTAAAAATCGTGTAGTCCCTTGTCTTGTCTTGATTTTTCCTCCGCCAATCTTTGGTCCTCTTGTGCTCCAGGTTAAATTCAATTTTGGCTATGGGTTAATGGGGCTATTTATAGAACTTGGGATTGAATGGAGGGTGGAGATTAAATCTTGGTTAAGTTGGTGAATGGGGGCTTGGATTGGATCTAACTTAAGGTGAATGGATGTGATTTAAAATGCAAAAGCCTAGGATTTACTTGGCATACACGAATTTAGGAGATAGGTGGCTTTATGGCTAAGCAGAGAATGAGAGAAGATAGGAATTTGGAGAGAAAAGAGGGATTTGAAATGGCTATGGTCGAATTTGACATGTAGGATTAGGGTTTTTGGTAATGCAATGCATGATATGAAGGGTTGAGATTAAAAACTAAGATGGATGAAGGATTGAGATGTTGAGTGATGACATGGAGGGTTGACCTAGTGTGAAATTCGAATGGGATGAGATGGATTAGGAAAAAATCATGTATGATGATTTGGATTGGCTTAGGAGACAAGGTAGAATCTAGATGATGTGTACATGAGGTGGTGGCTCTAGGGTTTCCTATGTTTTATGAGATGAGATGAATGGTGTAGATGGACGGATGAAGATAAATGGTTAAGATTGCATGGAGCGAGATGAGCTGCCTTTTTGGATATAGGTTTATGTGGATTTGGGCTTAGGGTTTGCATAATTCGAATTTGGATCATGGAGTAGTTGGATTTTGGACTTGGACTTCTTGGACTTTGATTAGAGCATGCAGACTTGGGCTTACTCGACTTGGATTTCACATTGGCCTGGCTCACATTGTGATATGTGCATGGACTGCTTGGCCTGGCCCAATGTCTGGCATTTGAAACATAGCTTGGCCCAACTACAGTGGATCTTGGCCCATGGATCTTGATTTCAAACTCTTGTTCTCTTCTGGCCCTTGAATTGCAGATTCTCTTGTCTTAGAATTAAATAATTAATCAACCACTTAAAATCTAAAATATTGAATTAATCTAGACTCTCATAAACGGATCCAGATTAATCAATTTACATTGAAAATCCTAAAAGTAGTATAAATTAATTATTAAATTCCATATCTTCCAAATTAAGCTCAATAGTTGCAATAATCCACTGGTTTATGACTGTTTCTCGTATTTCCCCAAATTTATCTATAAAACTAGAAAATTACATTAACTACATCTTTTATTTACAAAATAAAGGCTAACTAATAAAAATTTGAAGGGCAAAAATGTCATTTTCTGGATTCAACAACAATCGATCGCCTGGACACGATCAATCATGTGTTTCAATGTTACGAATTTTTTTATATTTTCCTATAAATAGATTATCGAGCATTAAAGAGCCTCATCTACCAGTCCAAAACTCTCAAGACCAAAGGCAAATCTTGGCTTATTCTCTCTTGAACAAACAATTGTGAAATCATTCAAGTATCCAATCAGTATAGATTGAGATTAAGAGAGAAGGATTAAACCATCTCTAGGATAGACATTAGACCTCTCCAATTTTCTAGACACCCAAGGATTGTGGTTGCTCTACACGACGGGTCTGCATCATTGTCGGGATTGTACAAGCTCACATTGAGAGTGATTCAAGAAGCACATCTTCATTTGCAAGATTCTTTAAGGCAATTGCTTCCTAGTTTGATTTTACTTTAAAAATCATTATCATTGTGAAGTGGATTAAAGAGACTGAGTTCTCTTGAACCACTATAAAAATAGTGGGATAGGAATTGAGTGAAAGTCGCAATTAATTGGATAGGTGGAAGTCCTATTCTATTGTGTTGGTGTAATTCCAATTCTTAGTGTATTTGGAGATAACCAAAGGTTGGGTGTGTAACACCCTGCCCCAGATTAAGTGGGTTTTAGTTTAATAATTCTGGTTTAACCGTTTAATCTTGAGAATTACGGTTAGGCCTTTGAGGTAAGCCCAATTGTGGCCCGATCAGAGCTTGTGAGCTCAGTGATCCAGCTCGTCCAGTTGGAGGGGCATTTTGGTAATTTACCGTCTGATGTATTTGTTTTATAAATTGTGTGATTTGGTGAATATTATTGGTTGATAATATTTTCCTTAATAAAGGATTTGCATTTCTGATTTTAAAATAAATTTGTTTTCATAAAATAGTATTTTAAATCCGCCCGTCAAAACCCTTGAAAGGGAGTTTTAATTATTTAAATAATTTTGGAAAAGAGATAAATTTTAAAAATGGTATTTGATGTTAGAACATTTTAAGAATGGTCTATTTATTTCATTTCACTTCAAAATGAGATTTCTAAATTTATGATTTTAGCATTTGTTTATTTAAGTAAATATTGGTAAATCATGGTTTTTATTTAAATAAATGGTTTTTAGTGAGAGATAAATTCTAAAATTTTAGTGGTAATCAAGATTTTCAAAACCCAACCTATCTGTAAGGTTGGATCGGGTTTTTGAGTTTTTAAATTAATACTTCTAGTGTAAAATTGGGTTTTTATTTAAAACAAGGACTTATTTGCAAATTTGAAACTGTTAAGGGGCTGATCTGCAACCAAACCGTTAAACAGTGTTTTCACTATATCAATGTCGGCACCCCGCTGCATGCAGCGGCATGCACTGGCCAGCCGGCCCCTTTTCCCGACCAATTTCTTATAAAGCCAGCCCTCTTGATCAGTTTTCAATCCCAGCGAAACACTGTCCTCTACCTCTCATCTCTCTGTTCCCTGTTTCAAAACCAGAAAACCCAGCCGAGACCCCTATTTTAAGCTTCTGTTTCAGTAACAGTAAGCTTAGAAGAAAGCATTTCAAATTCCGGATTTCAGCCTAGGAACCGCAGCAAAGGTATCCATTGCTTTCCTTTTCAAATTTCAATCGGTTTTGAATCCAGAAAATCAAATTTTGACCCTGTTTTCAGTGAGAAAAACCAATTTTAAATCTAAAGAAAAACCATGGGTTTCATGTACCCGTGAGGATTTTTTGTTTAAATCACATGGCCCAGTGAGCTTTTGAGCTCCAAACCATTCCCTATGGAAAGAGGACTCCATCAGACCGGCTGGATGTGAAATCGAGTCAGGGAAGCCCTCCCTTTTCGGGATCACATTTCACTGTCCAACTGCAGTCACTGTCTGCTGGTGTAGAGAGTGGAGGAAGACGACTCTCGGAAGGTCCGAGAGCCGATCTTCGGACTGTCCGAGCCATGACCCTCGGACGTTTCGAGCTTCACCCGAAGCCCAGTTACGCCCGAGGCGAGCCAGAACCTTTTCGGATGTACCAAGCCGAGCTCGGAAGGACCAAACCCACTCGGAAGGTCCGAGACCCAAACTTCGGACATTCCGAGCATGCAGACCCACCGAGACGTAATCTTTTCGAATTTTTCGGTTCGGATGGACCTCGGACGATCCGAACCCAAACCTCGGACGATCCGAAGTCAGGCCCAGTTCCGAGGCCAGTGACTTAGATATAGTGTGGTTCGGATGATCCGAAGCCACTGTACCCGGTTCCGAGGTGATGTTTCGAGGGACCCAGTTTTTAAATGTTAAAATATTATTTGATTATTGTTTTGTCTAACCTTGATTGATTATTAATGTGTTTGATTGTTTATGATGATTAATACCCCTTGTTAATCTAAAAATGCACTAACTCCTTTTCTCTTGTTACTTATAGTGTAAATACTATTGTATCGCTTCCAGGCCGACCCTATTGGTCGGGCACTGAGTGATTCACTTTCAGGCAAACACTATAGTCGGGCACTGGGTGACCTTGAGGTCTAACTCAAAATGTCAGGTCTGGTCCTATCCAGAAGACAACCGAGAAGTGACCCGAGGATCTAAACATAACTCAATAAGTCGATCTGGTCAATGCCCAGAAGACAATATGAGTTTTGGACTGAGCCCCTTTTTATTATTATATTGTGGATTATGATAATTTAAAAAGGATAGAAACCAAGTAGGAGACTCAATTGCCATGAACCCTGGATATTTTGTGGTAGTTATGTGTACATATTTGTTATGTATATTGATTGTGCACTTGTGTGTTGTTTGAATAGAGACCGCGTAAATCACATTACGGTGAGGGAACTTAACTCTGCAGGATATGTAAATAGGTTTTATTATGAAATAAGTCTTGGGCAATGGGTGGTTTCAGATTTGATGAACCCACTCATGTGCCTAGACATGATGCACTATGGTAAGAGTGCCGATGATGATTGTGATATTACGATGTTGATCGTATGAATTTGTAAGACTGCTTCCACGTACATGGGCTATTGAACCAATATCGGCCATATGAGAGATGGTTTATGTCTATTGGACCATGGGTGGACCATGATGTCGTCAGTTGCTGACTTGAGGATGTTCAGTATCGGCTAAGTCAGAGCAGGAGATGTACTTGCAAGGATGTATTTTGACCGTGTGGGGACTTAATACTGGTTTCAGCGTAGTCGGCAGGTGTTACGTCGGATAATAGCAGTGATTGATGATGTTAATGCTTTACATGAGATTATGCTTATTATTATCAAGCATGTGATATTGAACTGTTGCTAACCTGTTATATCTTTACTTAAACTGTATTGTTATATTTCCTTCACTGGGCTAGTTAGCTCACCTCACTCACCTTTCAGGCGATGAACCCGAGGAGGAGGACCCTCTTTATCAGGCTTAGGATGGATAAACTGAAGCGTGTTTCGGGATTCCCCCTGAGGGGAATGCCCTTATCTTTTCTTGTTGGTTCTTAGAACCATTTACTTTTATTAAGTACCGGGTGTGGTACTTCATTTATTTCAATGTGATGTATTAAACCGTTTGCCTCTGTAGTGGCTTAAGATGATGTTTTGAATGTATGAATCAATGGTTGATTTTGATATGATATATGTTGATGTTATTGTTATATCTATCTTGTGGGGTAGACTTATAGTAAATGTTTGAGTCCACATGTTGGAATCATTTGTAACCTTTGGGCCCAACTGTTGATCCGGCCCAGTGGGAATGTTTAGTATGTTGGTTTAGTTTATCTTTCAAAAAAAAAAAAATCAGTCGCGTTCCGGGCCCACCTGTCTGGTCGGGGCGTGACAGGGTGAGTCTCAACAGTAGATGTAGGCTATTTAACTGAACCACTATACTTCGTGTGCATTGTTTTTTTGTGTGATTGATTGATTATCTTGTATACATTGCATATCACACACACTTGATTAATTGTTTTTAATTTTGCACTCTATTAATCAAAAAATTTGGTAAGGTATTAAAAGTTGTGATTACCTTATTCACCCCCCTCTAGAGATAATTTGATTCTATCATAAGGGAACTTTCAAAGGAGAAAAGCTAGTGTTTTTCAAATCTCTCTTAAGTCTAGGACGTAGGCGAGTATAGCCAAACCTCGCTAAATCGACGCTTTCTATCCTCCACCTCTTTTATTTATTTAGTTGTACTTATTGTTTATTTCCTTCTTGCTTTAAATTTGTGTTAATCATTAGAAGGTAGAAAAGTTTGTCATAATATATAATTCCACTTCCTCTTGGATAATACTCTTGAAACATTGCTCATACCAAATCTAAACCATTTAACCAATTTACTAAATGGATTAATTTGGCCTATAAATAACCTTGTTCATTTATTAAATGAGTCTACTTAACCAACCAATGAGTTATTCATTAAAATATTGATTCGAGTGACTCATTAAACTCTACTAAATACTACAACTAAGTTTTAATGGGTTCTCCTAAGTTGGAAAATATTAAATGGTTTGATTTAAATTGGACCTTATTCTTTCTATTAAACTAGTTCAACAATTTCACTACATATCAACTTTAAATGTTTTGACCTAATTCAACGTACGTATTAAATAGTTAACCCTAATTGACTCGACAATACTCAAACAATTTATGAACAAATATTAATCAAATTTGAGTCAACTCATATATTAGATGGGTTAACATTGCCAAAATAATTATGATCAGTTCATTATATAGAAAATGACTAATTTTACATATATATGAAACCATCAAATCTCGTAAATCAGATAAATAGATACACATCATTATACTTGATGAAGTTTAAGTCGATGAACTAATTAAATGATTGCTCTTAGATATTACTAATTCTAACTCATCAATTAAATGAATTGAGCAATTCTACTCCATTCATTTGTTAGCAGATTTTTCCTTTTTAGACTTTAGCAGCAAGAAAATATCAAAAAAGCTCTTTAAACTATCAAATTATATATAATTTAAAGTTTTTCATTAAAATTCATTTTCTTTTATTGGAAAAAAAAGAAACAAGAAATGTGCCCAAATCCGACCGGCTGACATCACGAGAACAGGGCGACCAGCCGAGGCGGGAAATCCGAAATCCTTATTTATAAGGGGGAGACGCGGTGGCGCATTGTCCTTCACTTCCTTCCAAACCCTTCTTCTGCGAACTTCCATCTTTCAAATTCCAAATTTCCATCTTCCCTCTTCATTCAAATCGCAATCTTTTTGCATCAGAATTTCACAACTCAACCATTTCTTCTTCTGCAAGTTTCCATCCTTTCAACCCTTTTAGTTCTAGGGTTCCTCTCTCAAGGTTAGATCTCCGGCGTCTCATTTTCCCGGTTTTCCTATTAAACTGCGGGCCCTGTCGTATTCTAGCATTGCCCCAGTTAAACTTCCCTTGCGCTTTTTAACCAGTTTAGTGTTTTATATTTGGTAGCGATGGGGAAGAACAAGGTCACGGACGAACTGATCTCAACCGTCCGATCGGTGATTGGCCAAGAATTCTCTGACATTGATATAATTCGAGCCCTCCACTTGGCCAACAATGACGTCACAGCAGCCATCAACATCATCTTTGACACACCACAATTCTCTACCCGGGAAATTGCAACACCTCGTAAAAATCCCCCCACTGATGCCTCTCCCATACCATCTCTAGGCTCTGACTCAAATTCGCAGGAGAAAGGTGCAAATTTTATTGAAGTAAATGAAAAAGAGACCTCTGAAATGGTTCCAACACCAAATCAGAGTCCCGATGATGAAATTAGTGTACTGTCAGAACGAGAGAGCAAGTGTTTCAGTTTGATCAGTGGCGATTGGTGGTTAGTTGGCAGCCCAGAACTTGCAGGGCTGTCTACTTGCAAGGGGAGGAGGCTCAAGGCGGGAGATGAAGTGTCTTTTTCATTTCCTTCTGAAAAGCATCCAAATTCGGTCAAATCCCCTGGACGAGGGAGGACAGCTGCTGCTGCTTCAGGTTCTGAAATTGTTAGGTTCTCCACTAAAGAATCTGGAGAGGTTCGTACTTTTACCATGTTCTTTCCTCCTCCCCTTCCAGTGGTTTCTGTTTGAATGTCTATGTAATTGATTTGGTATGAAATATGGGTGTTCATAGATTGGTCGCATTCCAAATGAGTGGGCTCGCTGCCTCGTGCCACTTGTAAGAGCGAAGAAGGTTCAAATTGAAGGATGTTGCAAGTACTGTCCAGATGTCCTTGGAACCATGGACACCATTCTTTTGTCTGTCAGGTATGCTCAAGGTGAATATTTACCAGAAGCGATCATCTAGTCTGCAAATTGTGAAATATTGAATATTTGAGATCAGGGGTGGAGCCAGAAATTCCATCCTACAGGCCATTGGAAAAAAATAGACCGTCCTTTTCTTGTGAAGCCAGTATGTAAAATTTGTTTTCATCAAAGATGGACTATATATGAAATATTAATCACGAAGGGGCTTATTTTGTGAGTGCCCTGGCCATCCCTTGGCCCCGCCCCTCTGTGAGATGGTAAAGGGTGTTTGAGGCAGTGGAAGTGTAGGTAGAGGCATGGATCCTTCTCTCTGTTTTTGTAATGAATGCTTTGCTAAGATTGTCCATATTTTCTGTTTCAAAAAAAAAGATTGTCCATATTTTAGGCTCTACACACGATGGATGGTGGCTGATTAAAACAATTCACCTATAGGATGATCCTTGCTAGTGTAGGTCAGTGTCCCCTTTCTTCCTTTTTGGGTGCTTCTTTTGCTTTTGATTTTTTGATGATTGTAGTTCTTGGAATATGCCGACTCCATAGTAGTGTCCATTAGATGGTTGCTCAAAATCACACACTGCATTCAGTGTATGGTGGAGTGTTTGACAAATTGTAAATTTACCAAGCTGATCTCACCATTTCACTATTTTTGAAAAATTTCCATATCTTAATATTTAATGCCTTACAAACACATCATAAACATGATATTAACATAATGTGGAAATAGCATCATAATAATATAAAATCATACCGGAGTCCATCGCTTAGTCCTTTTGAGTTCTTTCCCTTTCTATTTGGCAATAATGGTCTTTTCATAATCTTATGATCCTTAAATTTGTAACGGCCCAGCCCATAAACAGGGCTTGAGGCTCGACCTAGCAAGATACTGTCCGCTTTGGCACCACACACACACACGTGTACACGCACGGTTTTGGATTGGACCCGGCCCAAGCCCGGGCCCAAAACGCGTCTTACTTGTTGAAGGAGGGCAGCCACTTATAAATCCCTCAATTTCCACCCTCACTTCCAATGTGGGACTCCAACACCCACTCTGGGCCTCCCGACACATCGACCATAGTCGATGTGTTGGCTTGCGCTCTGCCCATTTGGGCGGGGTATCACAATCACCCCCACCTAAGGCCTCGAGCCGCCCCCGGCTCAACCCGGCCCAGCTCACACTACAGAGGAAGGGGAAAGGCCCACATAGTCCCAGTGTAGAACCTCGGCTCTGATACTACATTTGTAACGGCCTGGCCCATAAACAGGGCTTGAGGCTCGACCTAGCAAGATATTGTCCTTTTTGGGCCTAGACTTGGGCCGGATCCAATCCAAAACCGTGTGGGCTCGTGCATGTACGCGTGTGGGCCCAAAGCGGATAATATTTTGATGGGTCGAGCCTCAAGTCCTGTTTATGGGCCGGGCCGCTACAAATGGTATCAGATTCGAGGTTCTACACTCGGACTGTATGGGCCTTTTCCCTTCCTCTGTAGTGTGAGTTGGGCTGGGTCGAGTTGGTGGCGGCTCGAGGCTGGGGGGGGGGGGGGGGGGGGGGTGATTGATACCCCTCTTAGATGGGCAGAGCGCCATCCAACACATCGACTATGGTCGATGTGTCGGGCAGCTCAGAGTGGGTGTTAGACTCCCACATCGGAAGTGAGGGTGGAAATTGAGGGATTTATAAGTGGCTGCCCTCCTTCAACAAGTAAGACGCGTTTTGGGCTCGCACATTCTTGGAATATGCCGGCTCCATAGTAGTGCCCATGAGATGGTTGCTCAAAATCACACACTGCATTCAGTGTATGGTGGAGTGTTTGACAAATTGTAATTTTACCATGCTGATCTCACCATTTCACTATTTTTGAAAAATTTCCATATCTTAATATTTATGTTTCAGGGTTGGAGTTGTTCTTTCACTAATTTCTGTTCTACATGTTGTACAGTGTATACATCAATAGCTCTATGTTCCGTAGGAATCACCACACTTCACTCAAGACAGCTCGTCATTCCTCTGAAGAGGCTGTTGTTCATCCACTTCCAACTCTGTTCAGATTGCTTGGGCTGGTGCCTTTTAAGAAAGTGAGCAACCTTGTTATTAGGTGCACTTTTATATTTAGTTTTATGTCCTTGATGGCTCTAGCTTCTCCTTGTTTTGGTTTGGTCTTGAATTGTTAATGACATTGATGCATGGTGTTTAAATTTAAATTGTCTTACAATTTCCATGCACAATCTGCAACTTTTTGAGATTATGGACCATTTTACCCATTTGCACATGTCATAGGCTTGGTGGAAATTATGTTTCAATTGGATATTAATGCTATGTACATTATGTCGGGCTCACTTTTGTTCTCTTAGAACCATTTAATGGGCTCCCTCAGTTGCTCCATCCGAGAATTGACATTTGGAAATCATTTCCTTCCTTTTTGGTATGGTCGGCTGACATAATGAGTACTGACTTGACCTGTTGAGCATTTGAGATTCAGATAACAGCTTTTTTTTTTTTTTTTAAAGAATTCATGAAAAGGTACAGCATAAGAGAACTATACTGATCCTCTACAAAAGGTGAGAATCAAGATCAAAGATTAGCCTGAACCCCAAAAAGTATACTTTTACAAGAAGACGAAAATTACATACATGTCATTAAACCCTCATTTTGATCCACCCCCACCTTGGATAGGAAATTTGCCACCCCATTAGCTGACTTTCTAACCTGTTTGAAAGATATGCTTTTCCTCATACAAAGGGATCCCCATCCACTGGGATGAGCCTCTAAGGAGGTTTCCTTCTATAAGAAACCCAGGCAATGGCATTTGTTAAGTCTTCTTCCACTGAGATTATAGGAATCTGAGTTCTTTGATACCCAAAAAGAAAGAGCTTTCTTGATGGAAAGAAGTTCAACTTCATTAGAGTCTAATGCCTATGGGTTCAACTTCAAATGGCAGTTTGTAAGATTTATGTTTAGATGGTTGCATCATTATGGAACCCCTGTTAACCTTGCTAACCAGTCTAGTGGTGGTTGCCAAATTTTGGAAAGATAACAAAAAAATCCATTAATAAAAGAAAAGATATAGATAATACAAATGCTAATAGTACAATAGCATCTATAGTAGAGATATAGTGAAAAAGATACAAAATGCAGTTCAGAAAAAACAA
This sequence comes from Chimonanthus praecox, assembly GCA_022113865.1. Taxonomy (NCBI): domain Eukaryota; kingdom Viridiplantae; phylum Streptophyta; class Magnoliopsida; order Laurales; family Calycanthaceae; genus Chimonanthus; species Chimonanthus praecox. The sequence goes on along the minus strand of CM039087.1, from coordinate 22,542,037 downwards.
ACAAAAGGATCACATCTCTCCATTTCCATCTTCATAAGGAACCTGCTATGCCGGTTGCTGACCACTTGACATCCTTGAAAGAGATTTCCCTCCTTGAGGAATCTTCTAATTTCTTTAGGGGTAGCTTCCAAGGTGCGTTCTTTTTACCTTAAGCCCATACTAGCACATTAGTTGGATCCCCCAACCTTCCGCTCAATAGAATTCCCCAACTACAGAGCATGGTTGATTCCCAAAACTTTGCCTCATTTGGGTCTTGTGAATCCCAATTGAAATCGAAAAGCTAGTTTTATCACCTCCTCTTCATTGTGCAAAACCCCTCCTATACTCACCAAACCAGGCTTACCCCTAGTCGCACCATCTATAGTGAACATAAAGAATTGCACCATATGTGGATTCCACCTCTCAATCAACTTCTCCTTCCTAAGAATCCCTAACAAGCATCTAACTGAATACCTAACAAACTCGGAAAAAAAGACGATCTCAAAATCCTTACCAACTACCAACCAATTGACTAATTTCCATTTTGCACCCTTAAAAACCTAATCTTCTGAACTTTGCTTCCCTTGTAAACTCCTAGAAGTCCTTTCTTCCTGAAATGAAGATGCCCTCAATGTAGTGGTGGTTGCTATCAATCTAAATAATATATGATATAGAAGTAGTGATGAATTTCTTTAAGTGTGTAATATCAGTACAAGAATCATATACTAAATCAGAATCATCAATGATCTATGGAGCTGACCGTTGGGCAATGAAGAAAAGACAATTGGACAACGTTAGGGTGATGAAGATGCAAATGTTACATTGGATGAGTGGTTTAACACTGAAAGATAGAATTAGAAACAACCGTGTTAGGGATAGTTTAAAAATAGCTCCAATTGAGGACAAGTTGAGAGAAACTCGTTTGAAGTAGTTTGAACATGTGAGTAGAAGAAGGTAGACTGCTCCTGTACATAGAGTTGAGAGGTAACAAATTGTAGGTATAAGGAGGAAGAGTAGACCAATGAAAACCTGGAGATAAGGGGTAAAAAAGACATAATAGATAGTGGAGTGACATCATATGGTTTATGATAGGGTCCAATGAAGAAGTATAACTCAAAAATTCGACCACAGATAGATAGGATTGTGGCTATGATGATGATGAATTGTGTAGCAAATTACTTCAAGGGAATTAAAATAAGAAAAATAAATCATGGCACATCTATCGTTATCAATAATGGAGGTCCATTAACTCTTGTCTTCGCATGTATGTTTGCATTTCCATTCAACTCTCTTTGATCTTGTAAAAATTTACTGTCATTGATGTTTTAATTTATGCTTTGGGATTTCTACAATCAAAGAAACCAATTTCGTGATTCATCTCATTTAGAAGAAGACCACTAAATTTTGTTACTTGAATCATCTCCAAGATTGATAGTTGACTTTGTGATTCTTCTTTAAAAGGTTGCTTGTCATTTATCCACTTGGATGGAAAGTGGATATCTTAGAAAAGTAAACCCTCTCCATTTTCCACGGGTAAAATTTGGAATAGAAAAAGTCATCCCTTTCCGTTCATCAAGATGTAAAAATTGGATTTTCGATTGAAATATTAAGAAGAAACAAATGAGAGCAAGGGAAGGCCAAGAACGGCTTGATATGCACTATGAATCCCGCCCTTTTCACACGAGTTCTAAAGATCTTTAGTGGCTCCTTTATTTCTCTGAAGTCTGCCACTGTAAGATTCTATAAATCGTTTGGGTCTTGAGAACACATTCAATTTTTGTCCAATGTTTTTATGAAGAATTCCGCCGATACTAACGTTTACCTTTTGCTTTCCCATCGACATTAAATTTTGAATAATTTCATGGATGTGGAGTTTAGAACCTAAATTGGGTGATGATTTATTTGATCTACACCATTAGTGGGGCCCTTCTAATTTCATGGAGTCTTGAAATGAAACGTCTAAAATATCATGACTCATTATTTATATGGTTTTAAAAGTCAACTGAGTTCGAATCATATTAGCCAAGTTGACTCAGGCTCAATCCCTCTCCATTTGACGATTTTTTTACCGACTTAAGTTGATTCCTATCATTTTCCACTTGATTCTAGGTAGGACTCGATCAAATCCAGGTTTTGGGTGTTTTTCATTGGATCTGCGAGGAAACACCACTTCCGAACTTGGACTTTGGACCACCAGTTTTGCCCCTCCCTCTAGTTTGCATCTACAAGGCCTCTGCTCTAGTATGTGCTTCGTGGGACCCATTGCTGCAGTTTTTTCTCCCCAATCCTCGTCTGAATAAATAAAATCCTCTCCCTTCCTTTTGTTTGCCAAACGATCCACCATTTGCCTCCTAGATTTGATTCTTCAGCCCTTTGACCTGTCATTTTAGAGACTTTTTTTCCTTGCATTTTTGTGGGTGGTTCATATGGCAATCTTTGTTTGTTCCCTTAGATTTGGAGTTTTTCTTCAGATTTAAACCTATAATCCCACAACTCTACAGTCATTTTTTGCCCTACATCACATCTGTCTGGCGTGATTTTGAGTTTGAATGCCAGTGGAACCCTCTGAGATCTATTATTGGTCTCATTGAATGGAGGTTTACGTTTTTATCCGTTTTACTGTTCCTGCCCATGGTACTGGTCCTCTTCAGACTTTGGCATCTTCTTCGGATCAGTTTCTCTTGTCGGCCGACTTCTATAGCGGTTTTTTATGCCTTGCAGTCAGCATTTTCCTGCATGAGATCTGGCCACCGGAACATTTTCAGCCGTCGAAATCCCTCTCTTTCCCTGCCATTTTTTTGAAGACCTATTTCTTTGTACGGTGGAGTTCCAGCCTTGCTGTTTCCAGAACTGAGTTTCCACCGTTCCTTCTCCAGTACTTGTTTCGGTACATGCTACTGTGGGACATCAACTGGTTCCAGTTATGGTTTTCATTATTAAAAATAAAATAAAAGAAACTATTACTAAACTACCTCTAATCAAATAAAGCAATTACATAACATAGAAGAACTACCCCTAATCAAATAAACTAAACACCTACTAAAAACATAAACACGGAAATAACAGCCAGTCTTGGATGCACCGCATCAAGTGTACATGCTCCCTCCTCCTGGGTTTGTCAAGCAGGGTGCGCTTTAGTTTGTCTGTAAACTCAAGAAAGCTTCTATGGTCTCAAGCAGTTTCCACGAGATTGGTTTGAGAAGTTTAGCAGTGCCTTGTTACCTTATGGTTTTACTCGCTGTCAGACAGATCATTCAGTCTTCATCTACATGCTCCACTTTGTTGTGATGATTTTGGTGGTCTATGTTGATGATATTGTCTTCACATGTAACGATGATGTGGCCATTTCTACCTTCAAACGTTATCTTCAACAAACATTTGATATTACAGATTTGGGGCTCCTCTGTTACTTTCTTGGCATTGAAGTTGTTAGGTGTTCTCGTGGACTCTCCCTCTCTCAGCGGAAGTATGCTCTAGATCTCTTTTAGGAAGCTGGATATTTCGGATGCAAATTTACTGATACTCCGCTGGATGTTAACATCAAATTATCAGCATTAGACGAGACTCTTCTTGACGCATTGACTTTTATAAAAAATTCTTCGGCAAACTCATTTATCTCACCATCACGAGACCAGACTTATCTTATGCTGTTGGTGTCATCAGCCATTTCATGCATGTACCATGGGACACTCACTTCCATACTGTGTTTCGTATTCTTCGGTATCTTAAGGCTCATCGTGGCCTCAACTTGTTCTATGCACATCAACTTACATGTTTGGTTTGCAATTATTCAGATGCTGATTGGGCCGGGCCTCCTGATGATCGCGGTTCTATCACCGATTACTGTGTTTTCTTGGAGTCACACTTAGATTCCTGACGAAGCAAGAAGCAGTCTGTTGTTTTTCGGTCTAATGCTGAGGCCGAATATCGTTCCATGGCTAATATTGCCTTTGAATTGTTATGGTTTCGACAATTTCTTACTGAATTGGGTTTTACTCTTGCTAATCCATTCATCATGTTCTGTGACAATCATACGGCCATCAACATCGCCTCAAATCCAATCTTTCATGAGAGGACCAAGCATATTGAAGTCGATTGTCACTTCCTCCGCTAGCATATTTCTGAAGGCCGACTTTTCACTCCTTACTTGCATTCTAAAGTTCATTTTGCGGATATATTGACAAAGGCAGTTCCTCGAATTCAGCTCACTTCGATTGTTAGCAAGCTGGGTATACTAGGCATTTTCGAACCAGCTTGAGGGGGAGTATTGTGGAACCCACTTTAGGACACAGTTGACCATGTGGGATCCACTTCTGGACATAGTTGACCAGAATAATTCTAGTTTGGAAAGTTGACTCGAAATATGCCACTAGTTGTGTAAATTATTGTAATTGATTATTCATTGATTCATTTCCTTTTTAGCCACCATGAATGACTCCTTTTTTATTATATATACATGTAACCTTTGACAGTTGAAACACACAATATACAATACAGAGAATTCTTCTCCATTACTTTCTTCCACTTTTCCTATTATCATTTTCCACAAGGTATGAGGAGAAAAAAATTTTGCGAGGAGAAACAAAAAATCTTGTTTGATAAATGTAAGTAGGTGAAACTTGGTATGTTGTTATTTTCATGACAATTGATAATATTTATTGAGCTCATATAATAAAAATAATCAAATTTTACATCTTGACACAAATCTAATTATTGAATAGCATCCACCAAATAAGTAGCTATAATCCACCATATGAAAAGAGTTATACAAATGTCTGTGGGTTCTATCAAATACAAAATTAATGTAAAGACCCATAATTGCAAATGATCATTATGAGCATTATAGCTATTATTAGATGTTTGGAAATTTGCTAATCTAATTGATGATTACCCACTTAAAATAAAAATTAATTAACTTTTTATTTAATGACGACAAGAGATATATTTTATGTTTTATTTTTGAAACTTCACAATTAAAAAAATTATATCTAGACACCATCCTTAGGTCATCCAATCATCCATGGTAGATAGTAAAAATATGACAAAATAAATTATTTTTAGTTGTTTCTTTTTTAGTAACTTCTAAATTGTTTTCAAACATTTAATTCTTTTCACACATTTTGTTGTTTTAAATGGACTTAGGGTCACTCGTTAAGTATGAAATATTAGCAAAATTCAATATTTTGAGTTTAGATTGGGCAGATAGATGTCGACCATTATCTCAGCCATTATGGCCTATATTTGGGCTAATAAATGCTGATAAAAATTTAAAAAATCACAACTAAATTTCAGTTCATCTCTCTTAATGTAAAAAAATGTGCAATACTTGTATCAAGGGAAATGATATGTGCAATCGGTTAAATAGGTCGCACCTAGCCATTTTTCCTCCCTTTTTGTTTTTATAAATTTTCATTGATCCCATATGAAAAACCCAACCGTATAAATTGAAATTAGACTTAATGAGCTAAAAGTGTCCAAATTTAAGCCCCAAATTCAACTTGCCCTTGATCTTGCTGGTTGAAATCACCCTGGCATCCTTAAAAAAAATTCAAGGAAGCCTAGTATGGTTGGTTTTCTATGGTGTTTATAAACGTTCCCTTCCAACTTGCGATTTTCTTTTTTCCCAAGTTTCTCAAACACTAGATCCCACTTTGATTTTGATTTTGGTTTTGCCCATTGGAGGTCCCAAGTCATTGGCTAGGACCTGTTTTACATCCCATAGCATATGCTAAATGCTCAAGTTGTTCATTGTTCATTGTCACTCCAACCAATATGCTGTCCAATTTAATTTCTAAACCTAAAACAGCCTTATAACATCTTAATATTTGTTTCATTGTTTGCGTATCATGCCAAGCCTCCACAAATTAGTGATGTATCATTTGCATATTGCAAATGCATGATACTAGGGCTTTGTGGGCTGACACAAAACCTTCATCATGCCTAAACCCATTAGCTTTATGCAGAATGTAGGGAATCAGATTGGTAGATAATTCACTTGATGCCCTGGTTGAGATTTGTTTGCTTGGTGAGTGAGGACTGGGATGTAGATGGTCTTAGTCGCAAGTTATGGAGGGGTGTGATGAGCCATTTGGAGCATAGTTACAAATTTCCCCCCTAGTAATTCTATTATCTTAATTTAATGTTAGACTAGATTTTTAATTAAATAATTCTTTAAATTTTCATGCTTTATTACTGAAATGCTTTTGAAGTAGTTGTGAACCAGTCTTCATTTGGCAACTTCTGGTTAATATCGGGAGAATTCATTATCAGTAGAAAACTGTGCTACTTGTTCTACTGCTACATAAGTGACGTGCGTGGTTTCCTTTAAAGAATTTCTAATTTTCTCCAAAATCTTTTCTTTGCTTTTTATATTCAGGCAGAATTTACTCCAGAGGATCTTTATCTGAGAAAGAGGCCCTTGGAGTCCAAGGTAGGGAGGGGGGAACCTTGTAACATTTGCCTGAAAGCCCTCAATTTCTTTACAATTCATTGTAACCTGTAATCATACTTCAACAGGGCGGTTCTGGAGTTCATGGTTCAATGTTACCATTAGAAAAATGTCAGAGGTCATCTTTTGATGGGGCTAAATCAGATTCTGAGGAGTTTGCGGTTTCTGAGTCTGATCTGGATAACATTGTGGGTATTGCAGATGGTTCTGAGCTTGAGGTATTCATCTTTTTCACTTCATTGTCTGGGGTTCTGTATTTAACTTTCATGTTGCTTTGCGCAGTTAAAATGTCTGCTCATATATATAAATTTTTGTGAAAAACATATCTTTGGGGTTGACATTGCACATATCAATCACATTCCTTGACTCTCCGGTGGTTTAGGAAATGGAATCACCCAGTACATTGCAGTGTGATCTTCGGCCTTACCAAAGACAAGCTCTTCATTGGATGGTGCAGCTAGAGAAAGGAAGATGCTTGGATGCAGCAGCGACAACCCTTCACCCATGCTGGGATGCATATCGGCTTGCTGACAAGTATGCTAGGCAGTTAATATTATTCCCAGAACCTATAAATGTGACTGACAATTTGCTTATCTGTTTCCAGGAGGCAACTTATAGTATATTTGAATGGTTTTTCTGGAGATGCAACAACTGAATTTCCAAGCACTCTCCAAATGGCAAGAGGAGGAGTATGTGACCTTTCTGATTCAGAATTTTATTTTGTTTATATTTGTATGTGTTTAATGTGATCTGTTGACATTTTGACATGAGTGTATATTGAAGATTTTGGCAGATGCAATGGGGCTTGGGAAAACCATTATGACGATTGCCCTTCTGCTTTCTCAGTCTGACAGAGGTGGATGTGATGCTCAATCAATCAGTCAAGCTTCCATTGAAGCTAATGAAACCAATGGGAATTTTAACCAGTCTCTGAATCCTTCAAAGAAAATAACAAGTATTTCTTGTTTCAATAAGCTGATGAAGTCTAGGACTCTGCTTATTGGTGGTGGCACTCTGATTGTTTGCCCTATGACTCTGCTGGGCCAGTGGAAGGTGAAAAACATGTCATTTTTTTTTTTTTTTGGATATTGTTGTTGTGCCATTTCTTGTTTCTTCTCATTCAAATATCAATGTTAGGAAATTTCATGAAACCAGACTCTAATACATTCATATGTACATTACTAAGTTCTTTGGAAAGCATCATCAGAGTTCTATAATTTATATTACCTTTCAAGAAAAGGTACTATACTTCATGTTTGTCCAATGTGAATTGCAGGCAGAGATTGAAACTCATTGCCACCCTGGATCTCTTTCTCTTTATGTTCATTATGGACAGACTAGACCAAAGGATGCAAAGTTTCTAGCACAGCATGATGTTGTTCTTACAACCTATGGTGTATTAGCATCAGAATTTTCAGTTGAGGTAATTTCAAACTCATATTTAGTTGTGTAAACTATAATTGGACTGGTAATGTCAATCTATCATCTATTACCTTTCACAAGGAAGATAGCTAAGGATGTGAGGGAGCGGCTGCGTGCTGCCTTCTCGAAGTTTAATGTAGACGGAACAGCTAGGGGCAAACCATGGCTGGCAGGTATTGATGGTGTTGTACATAATGACAGAGGAGAATTCAATATTGTATTCTTGGAATTGATGGGGGTGAATGAGTCTAATGAGGTGGAACTTTTGGGATCAGGGCTCTTCAATTATGGGTTAGCCATGGATGGGAAGTTTGATAGCAGAAGGGAACTAGAATGGCCTTAGACTGGGCAATTGGTAGGGTGAAACCTCCTTGGAGGCTGGCTTGTATAGCAAGAGACATTAGGAAGAAGTGTCAGAAGGTCAGCGAACAAGGTTGCTGATTTTCTGGTGAAAGTTGGTGTAGAGAGAGAGGCTTTTGTTTACATCTTGTAATTTGGGTTATAGGGGTTTGGTTCTTGTTTCATTTCATTCTTTTTATCTTTTTTGATGTAGCTCCGTATATCTCTCTTATACAGATCCTTGGTTGTACATTTATTTTCCCTTTTTTCCGTTTCAAAAAAAAAGGGAAAAAAAGGTTGGGTATGATTTGTTGGTGTCTGGGTGGATATAAATTGTTAGATATGGTGGTTTTCTTGATGCCACTTTATTGCAACTGGCAACATAACTTGAACCTGCAACCTTTTTATGGTTGTCACTGTGAGCTCTTGCCAACTCTGCTATGGTTCTTGTCTGTTTAGATGCCAAATAAGGGCTTGGTGGAGAATAGGTAGGAGAAGTTGAGACTCATTGTGGGGAGAGGAGGTAGAACATTTTTTTAGATAGATCTTTGGGTTAGGGAGAGACCTCTGAAAGATGTTTACTCTAGACTTTTCACAACAGCTAGAAGTAGACATGCTTAGGTACATGATTGCTATAAGTTGGAAGCAGGAACAACCTCTTGGGAGATTGACTTTAGAAGAAATCTAAGGGCTTTCGAGCAAGAGAGCTTAGAAGAGATGAAGGCCATATTGGGGGAGTTTCCAATCTCTAGGGAGGAGGATGAGTGAATATGGATGAGAGATTCTTCGAGTGTATTTTCAGTAAAAGCTGTGATTGATATGGCCCTACATGAACCAAACAGAGGGACCAATACTTCTTTCTCTGCATGGTCAACAATGGCCCCACCAAGGGTCCAAACCTTTGCGTGGTGTGCTATGTAAAGGAAAATTTTGTTTAGAATGCAATTGAACTGAAAGGGTGTTTTGAACTACTATGGAGATGATCTTTGTTGCATGCTATGTGGCAATCAGGAGGAGGATGTTGACCACTTGTTTGCGGGATGCCCGATCGCAAGATATCTTTTTTTTTTTTGGGTAACATGAAATTTCATAAAAGAGAAAGAAGGTTCAAGAGGAGAAGATGAAATGGGCTCAGGAGTATTGAACCCAATGAAAAGAAAAAAGAAAAAAGATACAAAGTTGTCCGACCAATGAACCTGTATGTCCAAAAGTACAACTGTAACAACAAAAGAAGAATCCCATCCCTGAGGAGATGTCTCTATGTGTCACAAATAGTAAACGCCCTGGCTTGTTGAATTTGCTCATTGTTTTGCGAAGAAGTCTGCAACACCATTAGCCGACTACTAACTTTGATGAATGAGATTTCCTGACCCTTAAGTAAAGTTTTTATCTCTCTCACTACTGTAGCTAACTTCCACAGGGTTTTTTCACTCTCGATACCCATTTGATTGCATTTGCCGAGTCACTTTCAATGACCAAGTTGCCCAACCCTAAAGAAATCCAAATAGTCAAGGCCTTCCTAATCTAAGCAATTCCGCCTCGTTTGATTCTTTTCTGCCAATTGACTCTAGGAATACAACTAAAGGCTCCCCAGTATGGTCGCATAGAACTCCCCCAATTCCTGCCGGTCCTGGTTTTCCCTTAACTGCCCCGTCCACGTTGAATTTGAAGTGTCCCTGTTGTGGTGGTGTCTATGTGGTTGACTTCTTGGTCTTTTTATGGGCTTTCATCATTGAACCCTCCCAAGACTGATAGAAGTCCAATATCTTGGAACCTATGAAGTCTTTTCCTAACAAGAGCGATGTGCATAATCTTCATTTGGCTTTCTGGAATAATTTCTCAACCCCATGTTCTTTAGATTGAAACACTCTGGCATTCCTCTCCTTTCAAATGGTCCACAAGATTGCTACAGGAATTGTATTCCAGGCCATTTTCCTTTTGGAGTTTAGGTGTGAGATGGGCCATGAGCGCATCACCCCAATGCAGGTATTATCTAGTACCCATGGTATCCTCATGAGGTTACGTAAAATTTTCCACAGATGGTCTGCAACGGGACATTTCAAGAATAGACGGTCATCCTCTTCCTCTGCTTGGTTGCATAAGGGACATTGAAGGTCATCATCTGAGTTGAGTAGGTCTCTTCTTTTCAAGGCTGATCTGGTTAGGGTATTTCCTTGTAGTACGCACCACATAAAGGCCTCCACTCTTGGAGGTGTAGAAAATGATAATTAAAAAGGAAAATAATAGAGAAAAAGAAAATATTGAAGGAGGAAAAAAATTACTCTTTGAATGTATTGATCGTATTTTCCTCTTTAGAGGATACAATATTAAATAAAAAAAGGAGAGACAATCAAGGGACTGAAAAAGGAAATACAGTATTAATCTAATGAATTACAATTTACTGTGTTGATTTTCAATATACATTGAATCTGGACATATAATTGGGGCCCACATCACTAGACGTATGAGTCCCACAACACTCTCCCTCAAGCTGGTCCGAAGATGTCGAGTAGACCCAGCTTGCTAATGACCGAATTGAGCTGCGTTCGGGGAACTGACTTTGTGAAGATATCTGCCAGCTGATCCTTAGACTGCAGATGAAGAGTAAAAAGTCGCCCTTCTGAAATATACTGACGAAGAAAGTGTCAATCAACCTCAATGTGCTTAGTCCACTTATGAAAGACTAGATTTGAGGCAATGTGGATGGCTACCTGATTATCGCAGAACATGATGAGTGGATCAGCAGGTGCAAAGCCCAATTCAGTAAGAAAGTGGCGAAACCACAACAACTCAAAAGCAGTATTAGCCATGCTACGATATTCAACCACAACACTGGAACGAGCACAACGGACTGTTTCTTGCTTCGCTAGGCAACTAAATGGGAGCTTAAGAAAACTCAATGGCCAGAAGTGGAGCGGAGATCATCTGGAGAGCCGACCCGAGCAACATCAGAATAACTGCGAACCAGATAAGTAGCTTGTAGGCATAGAACAAGCCGCGGTCGAGATGAGTCTTAATATAGCGAAGAATTCAGAACACGGCATGAAGGTGAGTGTCCCGTGGTTAATGCATGAACTGACTAACGACATCATCAACATAAGATAAGTCCGTTCTCGTGATAGTCAGATAGATGAGTTTACCTACAAGTTTCTGATAGAAACTTGGTGTGTCAAGAAGATTTTCATCAGAAGCAGATAACTTGGTGTTCATATCCAACGGAGTATCCGCGGGTTTGCAGCCATAATAACTCGCCTCCTGGAGGAGATCCAGGGCATACTTTCGCTAGAGAGATAAAGGTCATGTCAAGAAAATGCCGGAGATGCCCCAAATCCTTAATGTCAAAAGTCCGTTGAAGATACTGTTTGACGGACGCAATGGCTTCATTATTGTTACCAGTGAAGACAATATCATCAACGTAGACCACCACAATCATCACAACTGAGTGGTGACGATAGATGAAGATTGAGTGATCCGACTGACATCGGGTAAAACTAGGGTAACAAGGCATTGCTAAACTTCTCAAACCAGGCACGTGGAGATTATTTAAGACCATAAAGAACCTTCTTGAGTCTACAGACAGAATGAGGCTCCCCCTGCTTGATGAACTCCGGAGGAGGAAACATATAGACTTCTTCTTGAAGATCACCATCGAGAAAAACATTCTTCACATCTAACAGGTGCAGGGGCCAAGTATAAGTGGTTTCCAGGGAGAGCAAAATGTGCACAGAGTTAATCTTGGCGATAGGTGAACAGATGTCCTGGTAGTCAATTCCATAAGTCTGCGTGAAGTCTCTGGCTACTAAGCGTGCCATATAGCGGGCAATGAAGCCATTTGGATTATGCTTTAAGGCGAAGACCCATTTGCACCCAACGAGAGTCTTGCCTAGAGGTAGAGAAACCATCTCCTATGTGTTGTTCTTCTCAAGGGCAGCTAACTCTTCATCCATGGCTGCTTTCCAGGAGGGATTGTTCAAGGCCATGTCAATCCTCTTTGGTATCTTGATGTTGTCCAATGCTGTCAGAAAACTATGATAGGAGGGTGAAACAACGTGATATGATACAAACCGATCAATGAGATGGCTAGTAGAAGAACGCTTAACTTTATGAAGCGCATTAAGAAGATCAGACGGGTCAGAGACTGGTGGATCTGAATAACTAGTAGATGGATGGGTGGAGTTAGCCATAGATGGCAGTTGAGACTCAGAAGAGGCTTGGTTGGACTTTTGCAGGAACAACTGGAAGAACAGGTGAAGGAGAGGAGGTAGAGAAAGATGAAAAATAAGGGTCCCCCTCAAAAAAGGTGACATCCATGGATATGTATGTTTTCCCAGTGATATGATCGAGGCATTTATAGCCTTTGTAAAACGGTGTGGAACCTAGAAAGACACAACATACAACCTGGGGAGAAAGTTTATGGTTAGAGAAGTTGTGAACAAAACAAATACACTCAAAGACATGTAAGGGAATTTGAAGAATGGGTTTATGTAAGGAGAGATGATCTATGGGAGACTTGTTTTGTAAGACACGAGAGGCCATTCTGTTGATGAGATAACGAGCAGTTGACACCGCTTCGGGCCAATGGGACGATATGACATGCATGGTGAAAAGAAGGGACCTGGTCACCTCAAGAAGATGACGGTTCTTTCGTTCAACTACACTATTCTGTTGAGGTGTAGAAGGACAAGAGAACTGAGAATCAATGCCATGGTGTTGCAAAAAGAAATAAAGGAGTAATAGATATTTCTCCGTTATCACTTTGTAAAACTTGAATTTTGCACCCACATTGATTTTGAACCCATTAGTAAATTTTTTGAAAGTGATAAAAAATCCCAGATTTTTGTTTCATCAAATAGGTCCAAGTCTGCGAGAGTCATCATCAATAAAAGTGACAATAATGAAAACTAGTGCGAGATACAGTGAGAGATTGCTAAGCATCAGAATGAATTAGTGAAAATAAAGTAGATGAACTTTTATTGGTAGATGGGGGAAAATGATTTCTAACATGCTTGCCATATTGGCAGTGTTCACATTCAAAATGAGTAAATAATAAATTAGGAACAAACTGTTTGAGAACAGAGTCGGCATGATGTTCTAAACAACTATGCTGCAGCCAGACATTGGAAGAAGAGGTCGAGTAGGCTTCGGAGATGCAAGGGCAAGAGTCAAGAAGGTAGAGACCACCTACTTCACGACCACCACCTAACACCTGCTTCGTGGTCAGATCTTGGAAAACAAAGTGAGAGGGAAAGAAGGTGACTGAGCAATTCAATTTTTTAGTCAAGACACTAACAGAGAGCAAATTGCGGGATAAATGGGGAACATGCAAAACAGAAGAAAGGTCCAAATGAGGCGAGACATAAACAGTTCCTTTCCTGACAATATCAATATCAATGTATGAGCCGTTGGCTAATTTAACCTTACCATCAGAAATATGAGAAAGTGAAGAGAAGATGGTAGACATACTAGCCATATGATCAGTGACACTTGAATCGACAATCCAGGAATGATGAGAAGTATGGTGTGCAGATGATTCAGTGAAGTAGAAGAGACAACATTGGGCACCTCTAAGGATTGTAGGCGCTCCAGGCATTTCAGGATTAAGTTAAGGTCCTGTCGAGTTCACGGGAGCACTATCACTAACCATATCAGAGGAAGGAGCAGCAGGAGGTGCCACGGAGAGATTGGCTTGCTTAGGTCGCCCATGAAGCTTGTATCAGGAATCAATGTTATGGTTAGTCATCTTGCAATAGGTGCAGAACTCCCTTCTTCTGGAGAACCTCTGGTGTCCTTTCGAGGAGCAGACGGGGAATCCTTGCCATGGGAAGTTGGGTTCCATGAGCCAGAGTAGGTATAGAAGACTGAGTGGTGACCAGGGCAGAGCGTTCAATGGAGTCGTAACAAGACGTCGTCGATCATCTCGAAGTAAGGCATACTAAACCTCATCTAGAGAGGGGAGAGGTCGTTGCCCAAGAATTTGGCCCGGGTGGGCTCAAATTCAGAATTAAGCCCAGCTAAGAATGCAAAAATCCGTTGCTGTTCAACATACGTGTGGAACTTCAGAGTATCTTCTGGATTCTTGAATGTAAGGGATTGAAGTTGATCAAGCTCCAACCAACAGGATTGCAAAGTCGAATGGTATTGGATGAGAGACAACTCCCCTTGTCGGAGAGTGGTAGCAGTCTGAGATAATTTTTACATACGAGCAAAGTTAACCCCTCAGAATATAAAGTTTTCACAGTGTCCCACACATCTTTAGCAGTTGGATGGGTGAAGACGAGGCGTCGCACATGAGCTTCCATGGAGTGAAGAAGCCGAGCTTGGACCAGGGAGTTATTTGCAGTCTAGGAGGAGAATTTTGGATCAGTCTTAGCCGGTTTGGGAGTAGTACCATCAATATATGAATAGAGTTGCTTCACAGTTAAAAACATTGTGGCAGAATTGGACCACTCAAAGTAATTTGTCTCATTTAGCAATACCGTCGTGATCTGACCAATTTGTGGGGAGTTGGAAGAGGTGACATCCGGAATAAAAAGACTAGAAGAAGAAGATGCAGCAGCCATAATGCGAGGTAGACTAATCAATCAGAGAGCAGCAACAACAACCTCAAGCCAAATGGACAAACCCAAGTCAAATATGAGGAAAAAGAAGACAGAAATGGGCCCCACAAGGTACAAACCAGTGGCAAATCCTAACACAGAAGAGATAGGGAGAGAGGTGAATGGATGGGGCCAAGTATCAAGGCCTGATGCAGGAAATCTGTGCTGATTTAGAGAAGAAATCCCAAAAAACTGGTATACAGTCCTCTCGAACAGCAGCAGGAAAATCAAGTGGGGTCCGCCAGGGATGAGAGGTGGGACATCCAAGTCTGATGTACTCCAGAGGCAGGGGTGAAACTAGTATGCAACAACAGATGAGGGATGAAGATCCCAGACAACAGATCTGGGCAGAAGAAGCCTAGAGAGAAACAATGCAGGCGTCACAACAACAAGGAGCAAATGTGCAAACGAGGAGCCCACCATTGACCCAAAAGGGGGTCCACCTTAAGCAAGAGGAACTGGTCCAGGGGCGACAACATTGGAAGAGATTTGGTGGCAAAGGGAGCTCAGATCCAGCAGATCAAAGCAAAAAACCACCATTCTGGGTCGCTAAAACGTCAAATTCGTTGGGAGAGAGATCTGAAATAAACCCTAGTAAACTAGTTCAAAACAGTGATCGGACCGGACAGATGGATACCTCTGTCAAAAATGGCAAGGAAGGATGAGTCCCCGCTGGCAGACCCTACATCGGGAACAATGATCTTTGCCAGAGAAGAGAGACTGTAGAAAGGGGAAGAAACTAAAGGGATTCAGAGAATAAAAAATATTCTTTTGTTGATACTTGTAGAAAATGATAATGGAAAAAGGAAAGTAATTGAGAAAAAGAAAATATTGAAGGAGAGAAAATTATCTCTTTGAATGTATTGATCGTATTTTCTTCTTAGATGATACAATATTAAATAGAAAAAGGAGAGACAATCAAGGGATCTAAAAGGAAATACAATATTAATCTAATCAATTGCAATCTATTGTGTTGATTCTCAATAAACATTAATCTGGGCAATTTTGTTAGCCCTATCTATTCTATAAGAGGAAAGCATATGAAAAATGTAACCGATTCTTTCGTTTCCTTGGGTCACTGGCCATTCGCTGGGAATTTCAGGTTTAATACCGATATTTTAACAACAAATTTAATAAATCTAAGTGTAGTGCTTGGTGTATTGATCTTTTTTGGCAATGGAGTGTGTGCGAGTTGTGTATTTCAAGAATAGGATGGATCCAACATATATTTGGGGCTCACATCACCAAACATATGGGTCCCACAACAGGAGGGGCTAGTTTTGGGAGTGACCTGTCGTTACTCGAATGGCTTATCCTCCCTACCATTGATCTAACCGAAAAGGCTCCAGAGGATTCCCCTGTTGAAATTAGTTCGTCTTCTTCTGCAATGGATACAGGAAAGTTTTTTAGAAGGCATTGTAAGCTTTGTAGGCTTTCCTGTTCAAAGTTCCTAAAGCTTCTTCTGAAATCGAAATTCCATTGGATCCGACCTCCCTCTAGTCTATACCGATCGCTCACAATTGCCTTCTTATTTGTTGCCACTCTACATAATCTAGGGAAGACGGCCTTTAGGGGTCTATCCCCAAGCCACACCTCCTCCCAGAAAAGGGTCCGATTTCCATTTCCCACTAGGCGTCTTATGTTTTCGCTAAAAGCCCTACCCACTTGACCCTTTCCTAACTTCCACCTGTTTTTTATGATCTGGGAGCTGTCTTTTTCCACTTTGTCTCCTAAAGTCCAGACACCACTCTCCCCTATGCCATATCTAGCTGACAGGACACTTGCCCACAAAGCGTCCCTTTCTTTTCCAAACCTCCAATTCCACGTACATAATAACGCTTGATTCCTTAGGTGAAGGGGCGTGATTTCAAGGCCCCCTCTTTCTTTAGGTTTGGTCACATTAGGCCACGATACTAGAGGCACCTTTCTTTTCTCCTGTTTATCGCCCCACAACAATCTCCTAAAATATTGTTCCAATTTCCCCGATATTCCTTTTGGAATTTGGAACAGGGACATGTAATAGGTGGGTAGGTTCATTAGTACCGATCTGATAAGGGTGAGTCTCCCTCCTAACCATTAAGTACTTGCGTCTTCACCCCTCCAATCTTTTCTCCACCCTTTCTGCCATCGATGACTAGAAAGACTTTGATCTTGGGTTCCCGCCTACCGGTAGCCCAATGTACTTGAAAGGCAACGTTTTCGTTGAACATCCAACCAGGTCTGTCATTCCTCTTACTGTTTCTTCCTCCAACCCGACGTCTATAAGAGTGCTTTTTTCTAAGTTTACCCATAACCTTGATACCAGCTCAAAGTACCTTAGGATTGCCTTGAAACCAGTAATCTCTTTGATGGATGATTGCAGAAGAACAAAGTGTCATCTGCGAATTGCAGGTGAGTAACTACCGGTCCTTGATCTGATGCCTGAAACCCTCTTACAATGCCTAGTCTCTAGCCTTGTCAATCAATCTATTCAGTCCTTCACCCACTAAGGTAAAATGAAGGGGGACAAAGGGTCCCCTTGCCTGAGGCCCCTATTGCCTTCTATGGGTGCGATTGGTGAGCCATCGACCAAGATAGAGAATGTGGTATCCTCTACTCAAGACTTCATCCACTTCTACCATTTGTGACCAAAGCCCATCTTCTCGAAAAAGTAGCTCACAAAGGACAATCAACATAATCGTACGCCTTTTCTATGTCTATTTTAAATAACAAACCGGGTTTCTTATCTTTAAGACGCATATGGGTTAACTCATTTGCGATTGGAACACCATCCAAGATTTGCCTATCCTCCACAAATGTGCCTTGTGATTCCCCTATGATGTCAGATAGGACAACTTTCAATCTTTCTGCTAAAACTTTGCAATGAATTTATACATGCACCCACTTAGGTTGATTGCTCTAAAGTGATTTAGTTCGGATGGTCCTTCCCTTTTTGGTATGAGGGTAACAAAGGACTTCTTAAGGCCTTTATTTAGGACTCCATTATCATAGAATTCTTTAAAACCTTAAAGAAATCTGGCCCCACTACTTCCCAACATGCTTTGATGAATTTGAAATTAAAACCGTTGGGCCAGGAGCCTTATCTCCCTCGATACTGTCTAGGGATGCGTTGATTTCTTGCTCCGTAAATTCCTTTTTCCAACTAACCTTTTTAAATTGAACTCCATCCATGATCGGGTGGCCAAAATCACCCCCGCCAAGTGAGGCTGAACTAAGCCTAGCAAAAGGAGAGAATTGACTAGAGGGCACCCTCGGGTAGGGGAGATCGCAAAAGGGACTTGGCAAATGCAACTCAGCATGAGGTAGGGGGAAAGAAACCTGTTATGAAATAAAGAACAATACAAGAAAGAGGAAGAATATAGGGTCAGAGGAACCTTGTGCGTAGCTGAGAGGTGGGGTGAGGAGACAGATCAAGCTGGAGGATATCCACTTTAAGTCTCGAGGAAGGGACGAGACGAAACTCTAGCCGAGAAGCAAGCATGACTAGTTGAGGCGAGCCGAATGTCGAAGATGACTGCTGAAGGGGGCCTTACAGCAGAATCTTCATCGAGCAGGCAAAGAGTGGGTGGTGTGATGGAAATACGTATTGACCGATGAGGTGACTGAGAAGCATCCAGTGAAGAAGATGCCCAAGGAGGAGGGGGTGCGAGAAGACCTGACTAAGGAGCTGTAGAAAAAGGAACTATCGGGAGACCGATTCACCCAAGAAGAGTTGGAAGAGAGGGCGAAGAAAAGATTTGACAAATACTCCTGTCCCAAAGGTCCCGTAAAGCCACAATACAAAACAAAGCTTGGGGTACTTGAAAGGAGGTCTAGCCATGAGGGGTTGGTCGAGGCGAAGGAGGCGCCAGGAAGGGCAGGGGGAGAGGTACGCTATTGGTCTGGAGGAGACCGGAAGATGGCCAAGAAATGACACCTGATCACATCTCTTATTTCATTCTTTTCCACTAATCTCCTTCCATTCACCACCAATGACTTAATGCCATTCCATGCCTTTCTCCCATTCACCATCTTATGGAAGAATTTTGTATCTTTATCTCCTTCCTTTAACCAAAGTGCCCTTGATTTGTGTCTCCATTCTATCTCTTCTAAGCGCATGCAATCCCACAATAAGCTTTTGCATTGGCGCTTTGAAAATAACTCCTCTTCCTCCAAGTCTCTAGCCTCCTCAATTCGGCTCCAACTCTCCAATTCTACCAAGGCAGGTTCTTTTATTTCTTTCACCGGGCCCCCATTGGAATTGCACCATTCTTTGATTTTTGCTTTCAACAAAATTAGCTTCCTTGATGGCACAAAACCTGCTCAACCATATATGTGAAAGCTGTCCCACCATGTCTTGCTTTGATGCATAAGCTTTGGGTCCTCCAACCAAGCATTGTTGAATCGAAATGGTTTCGGGCCCCAATTCATCTCCTCCGTGTCAAGAATGATCAGTCTATGATATGAGATGGGGCTAAACAACTTGAGCTGGCTTTCGTTTGTGAAGTGCTCGTCCCACTTTATCGATACAATGAATCTATCCATTCTGCTCATTGCGGATCGAGGCCGTCCATTGGACCAAGTGAATCGACCCGCAAGTAGCGGAAGATCAATCAAAGAATTTCTTGCAATGAAGTCGGAGAAATCCTCCATAGCTCTTGAGAAGGAGCCTCCTCCTTTCCTCTTTGAAGGAAATTGGACTACATTAAAATCACCTCCTATGCACCATAACGCCGTAGCCCATGACCTTACATTGTCCAACTCGTCCCATAAGGCTTCTCGTTCCGAATCTATATTTGGTCCATAGACATTCGTGATGCATATCTCCACCCCCTCATTCAACAACTGTCCCTTGGTCGAGATTGACCTTGAATCCATTCTTCTAGCGGTGGTTGTCAGCAAGGATAGTTTCCAAATAGTGATGAGGCCACCTGATTGGCCTTCATATTCTTTAAAGAAAACCTCACAGTCGTTGCCGCCCCTTAATTCCCTGATAAGTGTTGGGGACATAACTGTCTTCTTTGATTCTTGAAAAAGCAGAACATCTACTTTGTGTGTTCTGATGAACCTTCGAATAGCTCTCCATTTTTCTCGAGGTCCCAGACCTCTGATGTTCCATGTTAAAACCTTCATTGCAACATTATCTGAATTGCCCTGTTCCTCTTCAAGGTTTTTCTTCTGCTGTACTGTAGCTTGAAGAGAGGATTTTTTATCTGCAGCATATCCTTGGCACTTCTTTTAGACGTCCTGGATGATGACAAGGAGGCCCTGTCTTTGTTTTCAATGTCCAGAATGGCCTTCTTGGCTTTGACATGGTTGTTAATCCCCAATGATTCTCCTATCTTCATAATTACGTGTGCATCGCTGGAGCTGTACCCCTTCTGTTTCAGATCATCCCATCCCATGCCATCCCCCAGAAGAAGCTTGTTACCATTAGCCGATGGATCCTCCCTTTCTACAAACATTCTCTCTAAGTGCCAATGTTCGTTGGTCTAAAAATATGTGGCAGCTTCTGGGATCAAACTAGGCTGGGAAAAAATTCCATTTTCTATTTCTACTCTTTTTCTTTTATTTTTCCTCTTTGTATTCACTATTTTCTCTTTTTCCATTGAATTTTCTTTTTTCTCAGATTTTTCTTTTTCCTCTTTTCCTTTTTCTCTATTTTCCCAGCCAGCTTACCCAAAGTACTATCTTCTTCATCCGCTCCCTTCGATCCGATGTCTGATAGGCAAAGGGATGACCTTGGCTTAGAGGTAATTCTCCTTCTTCCCCTGGAGGGGACTCTTCCATCTTTGCTTGACCTCCTTCTCCACTCTCGGCGACAATTGGCTATGTCAATCCGGCCTCGGAATGGTGGTTCGAATCACTGGAGGTTTCGTTGACCTCCATCAACCGGTTGCCTTCTCTATCTCTCACCTTACTTTCATGACTTACTGTATTGGAGTCGTTCTTTGATGTCTCTGTAGGCAGAGGGATAAGAGGCTTTGCAATAAGACTGAGCTGTAAGTTCTGGGTTTGGATTAAAAATATGCCGCGAAGCTGAGTTTGGCCCAGAAGAGAATAGGCTTGGACTGGCCTTGGAACTTGGCCTTGGGCCAGGCTGTTGTTGAAGCAAGCTGGCCCAGAAGGGAAAATGCCTGGCCCAGATCCGATAATTCCTTCTTTAATTAAGACTGCCCTATAATCCTTTTTTGAGACTGCTCCTCTTCCACGCTGATTTTGAAGTCCGCCATGTGATTGGCTGGGATTCTGATCCTCTCTCTCGACGATGGCTTTTCCCTGCGAGAATTGAGTTTCGTCACTCGATTAGCCAGTCGTTTGTTCACCTGCTTTCGATGCAGCCTCCCTTCAGACTCCAATTGTACTTCCAACGGTCGAGGCTTCATGCAATCTTTTGCTGCCACATGGCTGGCGTGACAACGAAAGGGGTTTCTTTTTCTCCGTTTGATGTTGAAGATTTTCCGACGAAAAAGCTGGCGAAATCGAGTCCATTGGTCTTCCACCGTGCTCTCGGAACTGCTGTTGATTGAGAGGCTAATCTCAGAAGGGATTTTGACCTCAATGTTGATTTCCATCAAGAGCTTGAGGTAGGAACAACCTCCATGGTTAGATTCCTCTCATCAATCTCGATCAACCTCTCAATCCTATTTTCGAATACCTTGATTGTTCCTTCAGTCCATGCATAAAGGGGATATCCCAAGCATCTAATCCATATTCTTCTGGAGTGCTTCAAGAGGCTCTGTTTCCACTGGCCAAGGATCCTGAAATTCGCTAGAGTCACAGGTGAGCTCAGGAATCTCAAGGTGTCCTCGTTCCTTTCCAGAAAAATCAGGAAATGATTTTCGCCAATGCAATTGATCTGAACACACAGGAAACCCTTCTCTACCAGGATTTTTTTCAACTCAGGTGGTGAGGAATGTCCCATTGTGGAGACCACCACTTAGTTATGGAGTTTTTCCCACATCCGAACTCCTCCTGCTGGTACATCATCAATTCAATGAGGGGTCTACTATGACTTGGTGCTTCTTTCTTGCTGCCGTCTGATGTCTCTTCCTTCTTCTTCACTAGATCATGAAGTAAGTCCATCCACCTCGGCTTACTCTGTCTTGGATGACTGTTGTCCCTCTTTTTCTCCGTGACCCTTCCTTGGCCACTGGAGTTGGATGGAGATGTCCTTCCAAACTGGGGTGGTTGAACAAGGAGCCTTCTTCCATTCAGCTGAGAACCGTGGAGCCCTCTAATGGGCTTCTCTGCCTCTGCACCATTGGCCGTCCTAACGAAGCCGAAGACACGACCCTTGGCGTCTTTCTTTTTTGGCACGAAGGCGTCGTGGATGGAGCCCCATCACCTGAAAAGATATTCCAACCATCTTCGAGAAGTGTGGTCTGGGAGATTTGCAACGAATAATGTCACTGAAGCTGAGAGACCTCCGCCTCTTCCTAGTGTAGAGCATCCATCCCTTGTCCCCACTGCTCTCGCCGTCCGTCGTAGCCAGCTCTCAGGTTGGTGTTTTCTCTCTTCTCCCTTCCTTGGTGCTCTCTCATGTTGTTACCACAATCGCAAGATATCTTTGGAACAAATTTGTTGATCTGATGGGTGTTTCATGGGTCTTTCATAGGTCATGTGAATGTATTGTGGGTAGCTGGGTTACTCCTAGTCTTGGACAAAAGATGAAGGCAGCTTGGAACACTATTCTATTGGCGATTTTCTAGTATGTCTGGAAGGAAAGAAACTTTTGAATCTTCAAGAATAAAATTTCGGAGAGTGTGATCTTCTAATAGGCTAAACAGAAACTCTATGCCTGGCTCTTGGTAAGTAAGGATTTTGATGGTTGCAAAATGACAAACTTTTATAGCTCATGGGAAGGTTGTACGAGTGGCGGACATTGAAAGCTAAGATTAGTGTGATTTTGTCTTGAAAGCTAAGATTAGTGTGATTTTGTCTCCCCCACCATTGGGCGTCTTCAAATTTAATGTGGATGGGGCATCAAGGGATAAACTAGGGCCAGTAGGGATGGGTAAATCGTACTTAGTCTTCTTAGAGTTTTTGGGTTCGCGAGATTCGATTGAGGTAGAACTTCTAGGAATTAGGAGAGCGTTAACCTTGTGGACTTACTTTGGCTAGGGGAAATTAATTATTAAAGGGGATTTCATGAATGTGATTAAGTGGGTTAAGGGGCTGAAGTGACCTCCATCAAAACTGATTACAGTTGTGAGGGAGATTAGGGCATCATATTTGGGTTATGACATCTCCTTTGAGGTGGTTAGGAGATTAGCCAATGGAGTTGCGGATTTCTTTGCAAAGAGGGGAGGTGAACTCGATGAACGTGGGCGAGTTCTTCCTTTAATTCCTTGGGTGTGGACTTTGGAAGCACTGAGGGGTTTTCCTACTTTGGAGACAATTGTACTTGTATTGTGATGTTGGAATCTTATTGCTTGATGTATTTTTTAAATTCTTTCAGCTTGTGTTTATGTCTCTTGGACCCATCTTATGAATATGTAATGGTTTTCCTCTATTAATACATTTTCTCATCTTGTTACTCCGCAAAAAAAAAAAAAAAAAATGGAAGGTGTATGGAATCTTAATATCAGAAACCATGTAGACTCTCCTACCTAAATGAACTTACATTGTTATGCTTGTTATTCATCAGCAGTGTTCATATGAATAGAAGGCTTAAAAGCGTTAAATCTTTATTTGTATTGGAAATAAAAGCTAATGTAGATCTCTTCCATTCACATTTTCTACTTGTAGGATGCAGAAAGCAATGGTGGTCTTTATTCTGTTCATTGGTTCAGGGTTGTGCTTGATGAAGCACATACCATAAAATCTTCAAAAAGTCAGATTTCTATGGCTGCAACTGCTCTGACTGTTGACCGTAGATGGTGCCTTTCTGGCACTCCAATTCAGGTAGGCATTTCTTTGGTGCCATCATTTTCTCTATTCTGCATTGTATTCTGTGTTCTCCTTTAGTGGAGTTCTAGTTGGTTTTATTTTCTGCAGTGGCTTTTTTAGTTTATTTACTATAGTGCTTTACTTGCTATGGTTATTTAATTCTCTGTTTGCTTAATCTTTAGGTCTAGATTTGTTATTGCTTATCCTTTGTGGGGTTGAATACAGTTTTATTCTCCTAGCCATTTTACTCAAAGCACTGGTAATAAGCCAGAAGAACAAATTGGGAATGCATCTAAATTTACTAAATTTCTCACGCTTTTATAAATGCATCTACTTTTAAGTCATTTCATTATTTTATTTATATCTTTGAATGATTGCCAGTTCATGATTGGTTAGTATATATTTTTGAGTAGGTAAAAGATATTCCTTAAAGAGGAAGTGACAGTTCAAACCAGCTTGGAGCTAAGATATGAAGCCACGGCCATGGTTCCAAAAGCTGGAACCTGTGATTGTACCGGTCCCTAACAGTTCATGATACAAACTAGGTGATATTTTCAAATATCAGATAAACCAGTCCAAGCCAGTTTGAAAATTCAAAACCCCATAAGAATAAAGATAAAAATATCCAAAAAATTCAGAATATTGGAAAATCATGTATTGTATATTTTGTTTTTGATCTCACTCAGGGTATGGAAAATACGGCCCCCTTTAAATCAAGTGTGTCTGGCATCGTTGACTCATTGTATAATTTTGAACAAAACGATGTTACTTGTTGAAATTGATATATTTTTGTTAGTACAATAAAAATAAAAATAAGATAATAAAAAATTCTCTCTAGATCTTAAATCTAAGTAAGATATGCTGTTAGTGATTAGATATACATGAATACATCCAACCTATGATTTTTAGACATTTTTATCTTATTTTATTTCAGAAAACTGAAAAACCCAAAAAAATAATTTTTTTTGAAAATAAACATAATTTTTTTTTCTTATATCTATGTAAGATATGTTGTTAGTGATTAGATCTAAGCTATTTCAAAAATGTATACGTTTTTTAATTAGGTTATGCAGGTGGTACCTATATATAAATTATCTAAAATCTCTATATTTTTTATTAATATAGGCAAAATTAATATTTAGAGGTAATTAGGAAAATATGACATTATTTATATTAATACTTAAAAACAATGTAGTCAAATTAGATAAGAGCATAACAATTAGGATAGATAGTAAAACTCCAATATAATATAATTAACTCAAATTTGATTTTAATAACATGGCATTCCATGTGGTCTGGTAACCCTATAAGACTAAAATGTGATTTATAAGAAATAATTTTTATTTAAACATCTCATCTATTTTATTTAATGAAATGGACAAATGACATGCAATTCCACTCTAGTTGTCAATTTTATTTAATTTAAATGAAGTGACTATAGAGGATTAATAGGACTATTTATTTTAAATTTACACATCAAAAAATATTTTATCAATTTTGTAGGGTCATTGGACTCCATTTTCATCTAATTTTATATGGTTTGAAATTAAAGTTATTGAGTATGAGATGACGTGACTCAATTATATAAGAGCAGCTCTAGGGAGAGTGAGGTACCAATTTTAAATGGGGAGATTGCATAATTAGCATAGGATATAATCCACATGGTTTAGTGGGATAGATAGATGACTTCATGGATGATATAACTTGAGGGAAATTTTTCAATCCGTTCATCATAACTTTGTGAGATGAACCTGAAAAATCAATGGTTTTGTTCAATCAAATTTTCAAAGCCTTATGACTACAAGGTCACTATGAACGGATGGGGTTGAAATTTTATATAACCTTTGTGCTTACCAGTTTCTACATATTTCACCAAAAAGTATGTGGCCCACCATAATATTTAGATAGCAACCTCCCTAAATAGTGAGACTTTTCAAGTTGAATGTTCGATTACAATAAACTCTTTGTAATGTAGTACTCTATAAAGTTATAACTTGTACAAGATAATATTGGCAGCTGGTCCCGACCTTAGACTCATTCAAAATGTAATAAATCTCTCTAACTCAGTACTCAATGCATTTAGAATAAAAAATATATTGCCCCAACCATTTTGTAAAGTAATATTCCATACGTTCAGAATACAAAATTACTATAAAAGTGATTAAGGACCTCACAAACTACGTCATCTAAACTCCAGAAAAATAATATGAGATAGATTTTTAGATAAGCAGAAAGGAGTGATTTGTTTTCAGAAAGAGAAGTCGAAAGGACATTTTAGTGATAGGTGAGAGTTTTAAGGAGATTTTTAGAAAGGATTACTACTAGTCTCTCTAATTTAATAACCTCTATAATGTAATATATGTTTTATGGTCCCAACCATATTACATTATAGAAGTTTTATTGTACATCTAAGACTAACCCTAGTATAAATGTAAGAAATGAAAGGGGCAATTGGGTCAGGAACAACAAAAGGGGTTGTTTGCCTAGCAGAGCACTGTTGCATCGCTTCGAACAGTAAGGAGGAGAAAACGAAGGAAGAGAGTAAGAAAGAAAGAAGAAAGAAAGTAAGAAGATATCTGAGAGAGGTGAGGTTGAGGGAGAGTGTAACGACCCGTCCCGCTACGGGCACGTTAAAACTGATCCAAACTTCTAAAAGCGATCCAATACAATTTCGGATACTAACCATAGCAATCCACCAGCAATTCAAAGACCGTGAGCATCAATTATGATTACAAATTATAGCATCATCCCATTATTACATTCATCCCACTTAATGAAATGTACACCTAATTCAAATACATCAGAAAGTCCTCAATTAAAAGATGGGACCCTTACAAATTAGGAAACTGCAGCTCTATGCCCAACGTCCAATTGAGGGTCCCGCTAACCTTCCCTCTATGAAGTACCTGTGAGGCAAGGGGGTGAGCTCTACATGCCCAGTGAGGATAACACATACATCATAAGTCATCAAGCATACATTGCACATAATCATATGGGCATATCAATGTCTACGATATCTACATGCATAGCCATACGAACGTGTGCCCTACCCCTAACACATAGGCCCACGTCAGCCGGGCCTCTAAGACATCCTTTAACCAACCGAATGCAATTCCCTTATGTGCCCAACCGCAACAGTCCACCCATCCACGGTTACGCAGACTGGTCCTCAGTCAAATCGGGGTCTCTAGTCTTCAACTAGACCTATGACCCTCTCATGACAACCCGCGCACATACCACGACTAACTCAAGAATCGGACTCACTAGAGTCCCAAACTGATTACCACACGGGAGTAACCGCCTCACCAATCCTCAACGAACTGCCAACCAAACTCATCTATGGTCTCATCGACCAAGCACCAGAGTCTCGATCGTCAAACCCATAACCTTGGACCCTATGTGCTGGTCTCCACACGACTGAGGTACCCACCTCTCATAGAATTCTATGGGTCTTCTACCGAGTGAGTCGGCCGAACTTACTCGTTAAGTACCCATAAACTCCTGGTGAGTCAACACCCACAACACAAGTCTCAACAATGAACCCCAATACCATAACTGCGGGTAAACACACTACCGCATCGCACCACAGGCTGTCCCCACCATACATGTGTCCTAGCCTGGAATATCTCATCACACCACATCGCACCGCACCAACCCTCGATCAATGAGCGGGCGAGCACATCCTCAGCCTACTCAGTCATCCGGGGAATCACAAACCATGCCAGCGGGAGCTGTCCCCTCACCGCATCGTCCCTTGACCTAGGCGAGCACCTCCTCAGCCTACTCGGTCATCCAGGGAATCACAAGCCATAACAGCGGGAGCTGTCCCTCACCGCATCGTCCCTCGACCTAGGCGAGCACCTCCTCAGCCTACTCGGTCATCCAGGGAATCACAAACCATACCAGCGGGAGCTGTCCCTCACCGCATCGTCCCTTGACCTAGGCGAGCACCTCCTCAGCCTACTCGGTCATCCAGGGAATCACAAACCATACCAGCGGGAGCTGTCCCTCACCGCATCGTCCCTTGACCTAGGCGAGCACCTCCTCAGCCTACTCGGTCATCCAGGGAATCACAAACCATACCAGCGGGAGCTGTCCCTCACCGCATAGTCCCTTGACCTAGGCGAGCACCTCCTCAGCCTACTCGGTCATCCAGGGAATCACAAAGTATGCCAGCGGGAGCTGTCCCTCACCGCTTCGTCCCTTGACCTAAGCGAGCACCTTTTCAGCCTACTCGGTCATCCAAGGACCACAAGGCATACTGGCGGGAGCAGTTCCTCACCGCACCATCCCTCGACTTAGGCGAGCGCCTCCTCAGCCTACTCGGTCATCTAGGGATCACCTCACCCGTCACACATTCGGGTATCGAAACCGCAAGGGACTTCTAAGGTTACCTTGGGTGAACCAACATTCAGCCTGACGGCCTATCTAGGGTCAACATAATTACTTCCCAATTAGTCCTCATCTGGGACTCCAAGGCACCTTGTTCTCTAAATCAGATTACGCCTCTCTCATAGGTACGTCCGGAAAATATAAGACGGACCGACCATTTGATCCATGCAAGGTTACAACTACCCATCTCCAACCACAAGGGAGTCTGAATCCCAACCACGCGTCCACTGTGCGGTCCCACATAACATCCGCACCCTAACTACCCGACAAGCTAGGGGGAGTCTCTAGATCCTGATGTGGCCTAGTACCCATGCTCCACCAGCATCCCACATATGCTAGTTATATGCATGCACAAATACCACTACACACACTATTAACATAGTTCATTGTATAATAATCAGATGCATATATATCACTATCTATCACGGGTTGACATGTTAACATCCAAGCATGTTACAATGTCTAGCAGTCCAAAGTAATCATCATATAGTCATATGACATTTTATCACCAGA
Source organism: Chimonanthus praecox (assembly GCA_022113865.1). NCBI lineage: Eukaryota > Viridiplantae > Streptophyta > Magnoliopsida > Laurales > Calycanthaceae > Chimonanthus > Chimonanthus praecox. The sequence continues at coordinate 22,513,477 of CM039087.1, read as the reverse complement.
TTACATCACACCATGATCAAACATATACCACCACATATCACATATTCACATGCTGACATCTTAACATATTATCAACCAAAATAAACTCTGATCATGTCGCCACACAATCAATCAATTATGACATCAATCAATCAATTCATATATGCCTCTGCGGGCATCGGATACGAATACACTCGGATGGGGGGCCGCCACATAATGGTATAAATAATTCCCTTGCCGAGTAGCTCATAACACTGATGACCCCCATTCGCCGTATTCCGTACTCGCACATTTGATAAAGAAGTAAGATGCATAGATGCATGCTAAAAGTGATGATGAGTTCCCTCACCGGTGTGTGCCTCAAAATCCAAAGTGAGAGAGACAGTACGCCGGGTTGAAAGGAGCTCAATCTGTTGAAAAAGAGCAAGGGAATAAGCAGTCGGGCAAAAAGGGTCAAACAAAGCCTGGAGTGCAAACGGGCCCGAAAACTAGGAAACTGGGCCGGGCCGAACAGAATGGGCCGGGCTGAACAGAACTGGGTTGGGCCGAACTGGGCTGGACCCAAAGCTGGGCCGAACTGGGCCGAGCCTGAAGCGGGCTGGACCAGAGGCAGGATCTGGCGGGCTGGCCCAGATCTGGCGAACAGGGCCAGATCTGGCGAGCTCGACCCGACCACCGGGTCTAGAATCGAGACTCGGCTGAGTAAACTCACGGCTCTGAGTGACTCAGCCGAAGGGGGGAAGGGAAAAAAAAAGGGAAAGAGGGGAAGAAGAAAGAGAATCGGGGAAGAAAGAAGAAGAATCGGAGAGGGAAGAGGGGAAAATACCTGGTTTCGGCCGAGGAGGGAAGAGATCCGACTCGTATGGGGCCGGAGGAGCTGGAACCAACGTCGGGGTGGAGGAGGGAAGTCTGCAGCAGATTCACGGAAGAAGAAAGATCAGGGAAAGGAGAGAAGAGGAGAGGGGTGGGAGAGATGAAGAAGAAAGGGCTGAGAGGTGGAGAGAGGAAGAGACATGGGGTGGCGGCGGCTAGGGTTAGAAATTTTAGGGCTTTAGTAAGAAGGAAAGGGAAGAAGAAAGGAGAGGAGAGAGGGGAAGAGGAAGAGATGAATGGGAGAGAGAGAAGCAGCAACTGCGGCGCACTGTAGCTATGCGCTACAGTGTTGCCGAGAAGGGGATTTTAAGGAAAGGGGATTAGGTTTAGGGTTTGGGTTCTTTTCTTTTTTTTTTTTAAAATCTTAAATTTTCCAAAAATTTAAATAAATAAATTAAACTTATTAAAAATCAAACGTCAAACATCGAGGAAGATAACGTGTGATTTTCAAACTTTTTATATGATAAAATATTCAATGATTCAAAATTACCAAAGTGCCCTTCGAGTGTCTGAACTCAAAATCGGGCAAACTAGGACCCAACACGGGACCCACACTTTCCCCACTGCTACCAAGACCCCAAAACTCTAAAATATCTGGTCGGGTCATTACAGAGAGGCTCTGAAGTGTTGCTACCGCTTGAAGGAGATCGAAAATAAGGAGAAGAACTTGGCTGGAATTGCATGGGTTTATGTAGGAAAGGGGGTCAGCTAGGTTGAGGAGAGATAAGGCTTGCCGTTTGGGGGAGGAGAGAGGAAAGTGTAAAAAGAAAAGGAAAGGGGTCGTGGAGTGTTAGGAAAAGAAAACGGATAGTGTTTTACCGTGAATGGAATTTACCAAGGGCGTGGGTCTCCAAATGGCCCACACGAGTTTGGGATTTAGCTAGTTTCAAGTCAGCCAAGCTTGAACTTATGGTGGATCATCCGTGAGTTGAACTCATGGATGGTTGATTTGTGAGTTGCACACTCACAGATGAATCATCTGCTACTTGAACTCACTGATGGTTTGTTTGTGAGTTGCACACTCGTGGATGGGTCATCCATGAGTTGCATACTAACAAATGGATCATCCATGAGTTAAGACTCATGGAGGGATGGATTTTAATGAATTTTGTTTATGGGGTTCACCCAGAACACACTTTTTCTCATTTGGACACCCAAAAGTGGGTTTTGACTTTATATTGATTAGATCTAAGTGGGTCCCACATAAGTTGTAATCTTTTGATACCTTATTCTATAGTGGACCTTGATCCATCCCTAATTGATCATTGCCTTTGGCTTTTAAATTTGTATTGAGCCCACAAATTTTAACCCAGTGCCAAGTGTGACGCAGGACAAGATCTGATACCAAATCTGATGCAGGACAGAAGTGTAAGTGTGCCCTAAAAATGAGTTTATGACATTCAAAACCCTAGGTCTAAGGGTGTAATGAAGAAAAAATATGAAATATGAATAATAACTACTGCTAGATGCTTACGAAATGCAATGAACACGCTGATTAAGAAGTTATATTCTGTAATCAATGATTAAAATACGATCTATGCAAATACCATTACAAAATCAAAAGATTTAAAGAGATCCATAGCATGTAAGCATATTAAACCCTAGAAGTAATCACAAATCGGGATTAGGGCTTCCAACTATCCTAAGATCAAATTCAAGATGTCTAAAATTCCACAAACAAGTGCAGAAGTACAGATTCCCAATGAAAAATCAATTCCTATTTGAATCCAAACCCAAAAGCACTTGAAATAGATTAAGAAAGGGGATGTGTGGGGGGTTTTCTGCAAAAAAAAAGTTGACTGCAGGGTAGGGAATTGGGTCAGGATGCAAAATAGGTCGAAACATGACCAAAATGACCCTGTCCGTATGGTTGCGAGGACGTCCCTACGGTTGTATGGTCCGGTGGGGTCCAGGTTGGGGGCAGCCTGCAAAGTTGAGATTTGGGCCTGGTTGGGTTAGATTTAGGTTTATTTGGGATTTTGTGGCTGTTTAGGGTTAAAAAAATGTGGAAAAATTGGGGAAAAGTTGGAGAACGAAGAAAAGGAGAAGAATAAGAATGAGAGATTAGGAAGAAGAGAAATGATAAAAAAGCACTTGATTCCTTGGAGCTACACCAAAGAAGGGATGGAGCCACACCACCGGTCTTCTCTAGAGAGCATGCAAAAAATTTCTTCACTTGCTTCCTATTATGAAATAATGAGTGTTTACAAGTATTTATAAGAAAACCTAAGAAACTTTAGAGGCACACGCATGTCTGAACACTACAAGCCATTAAAAATAACTTATTACATCCCATAAAGTTATACTCAAATAAAATAAAATGAACTTCTTAAGTCAACTACTATGACAACTTTGGATCCATTTAACGGTTCGGATCAAGCCAACTACTATTCGACGGATAAAACAACATCCAAAATCCGTTTTGATGAAATGAACATTCAGATCGGGCCTTCCAAGCAATCTAATCACAAATCTATGCACAATTTGGGCAATCAATGGCTGGATCTGTCTCTATTCATGTTTGGATATATTAGAAATGTGCATAAAATCATCATCCAACCATGTTGAGGAAAAATCTAGCTTCCGATGCATCTTTCTTCGCTGGCGTCCCATGATGTCCTCATCAAAGTGGGATTTATCTGATCCATCCAATTGCATCATCATGGATGGATCAACCACTCTTTGATTTTAGTTTTCATTAATGTCATCGTAGGTGGGCCCCACTTTTTTTTTTTTTTTTAACCATGTGTGCTATTGACGATCTTTGAGTTGCATAGGAAGTCTATTGTAAGGGTCTTGGGTGAGAGGTCAAGGGTTGACAAAACCCTTTTATAGAGGGTTCATTTTGTGGAAAATAGTTTTGGAATCAAGTAAGCAAAGATAGAAACAACAATTTTTTTTAAAGAAAATTGACTTCATAACAAGAGGCATTCATTTTGGTTGGGATGAGATTAATCTAGTTAGTTTAGTGCATAAAGGCATTAGCTACAATCGTAAAGATTTGCCATCATGCTTAGAAGACAGTGAAGGATGGAAAAAAAATTGGGATAGGTGGTAAGAGCCCACGGAAGGTTTTTAAAGTTCAATATCTCCAGAGCATTAAAAGGGAAACCAAGGCTGTTAAGAGTTGGAGGAATTAGTATCTGGGTTGAAAATTAACTTGGAAAAAAAGCAATTTAATGGGAACTAGAATGGTGGCTGAGTTAGAGGAATCCTTGGCTAGGGAGTTGGGGTGCGACGTTGTCAAGATATTGTTCTTATACTCAAGCCTACCGATTGGAGGGAACCCGAGATGCAATCCTTTTGGAATCTTGTCATTGAAAGGTTGGATAAGAGATTGAATGCATGGAGCAAACACTATCTATCCTTGGGAGGTAGGTTGACTTTAGTTCAATTTATCTTAGCGAACCTACCGACATATTTCATGTCCTTATTTGAGATGCCAAAAGGAGTGACTAAGGTCATGGAAAGGCTTCAAAGGGTTTTTCTATGGGAAGGAAAGGGGGAGAAGAAGCGTATCCGCCTGGTTAAATGGGATGAGGTCATCAACCTGAAAGAGGAGGGGAGCCTAGGGCTATACAACATGAGTTATGGAGATTTGCATTACATTGGGGAGAGACTCCCTTTGGAGGAAAGTGTTGGTGATTAGATATGGACTAGAGGACACACGGGGGGTGGGGTAGCCAGAGAGGGATCAATAGTAATCAAATCCATTGTCAAGCTAGGAAATGGGGAGGGGGAAATAGGGGCAGGATTCATAAGGGGACTTTAGAATTTTGATGGGCAGAGGAGATAGGGGGTTGTTCTTGAAAGATAAGTGGGCAGGGGAGAGCTCTTTGAGCCATACCTTCTCTAGTTTGCTTAGAGCTGCGATGAATGAGGATGCTTTACAAAGAGACTACTAGAGTGAGGTTAATGTCAATCCGCAGTGGAATATTGCTTCTAGGAGGGTTCTTAGGGATTTTGAGGCGGGCCAACTTCAATCTCTGGAAGGTTTTGTTAGGCGAATCTTTTCTGAGCACGGAGAGGAGGATAGCTGGATATGGTCCATAGACCTTTTTGGGGTCTTCTCAGTTAGATCTATCCTAAGATCTGTCTCTCCCTAGGTCAAAATCCTCCCCCCTCATGCATCTTGGTCTGGAACAACAAGATTCCCCCAAGAATACAAATATTCATGTTGGGTTGTAATAAAAGGTAGGATATTGGTCAGATGCAACCTTAGGAGTAAAGGACTACTGCCAGAGGGAGCCTCAACGATGTGTGTACTTTGTGGAGAGAAAGTGGAGTCGGTGGACCATTTGACTTGCAAATGTCTATTCTCGTTAGGGGTTTGGTGTTTATTCCTTAACTTGATGGAGTGTCCTTGGTGCTGAACAATTCAATAGGGAAGATCATCACAGAGTGTGTAACGCTCCCCTTCTGCCAGCACAATATTATCAGTTCTGGGCCCCGTACCTGAGCCTGCACGGCTTTGTTTCTGAGGATCCACGGCAGGGGAGCCCTCAAAAGGCCTTGTGCTAGATAGAGGAGAACCAAGCTAATATATACAGGGGAACAAGCCCCTCACTGGGCGATGGGGGACTTCCCACACGCCTACACTGGCTATTTTATCTCCACTATGGCGCTATCTGATCTTAGGTTGGGCCCCCTCTGGGGCGGGGTACTACAACCTACCCCCTTTAAGACCAGAGCCGCCCCCGGCTCGACAGCCGGTTGAGACACACACCTACCCACACCCTCAGTTGAGAGTTGAATCGTGCTTTGATACCATTTGTAACTCCCCGCTCCCGCCAGCACAATATTGTTCGCTCTAGGCCCTGCACGGATTTGTTTCTGAGGACCCACGCTAGAGGAGCCCTGAAAATGCCTTGTGATAGATGGAGGAAAGCCAAGCTAATATATACTGGGGAATACGCCCCTCACTGGGCTATGTGGGACTTCCCACACGCGATTTTATCTCCACTATGGTGCTATTTGATCTTAGGTTGGGCCCTCTCTGGGGCGGGGTACTACAGAGTGGTTAGGAGGGGGGGGGGGGGGGGTCTTTTATAGGAAGGAGAAAGGTGACTTGGAGTCTTATCCCTGCGGCAGTCATTTGGGCAGTCTGGAAGGAAAGGAATAATAGAATTTTCGAAGGAAAGGTGAGTTTGGCAATGGAGTTTTTTTGAGAAGGGCAAGTAAAATTTAGTCTGTTGGTTATTTCTCTGTAAGGAATTCATTGGATGCACTCCTAAGGACTTTTATCTCTCATTGGAAAGATGTATGAAAAGAGGTAAAAAGGCTAAGAAGACTAGGGCGAAATGGGTGAAACCTGAATAAGGTATATAAGTTCAATGTCGACGGCGTAGCAATCTTTTCAGAAGCTATAAGGCTTAAGAGTCTCATGAGGCGAAGCTGAGGGCGATTAGGCAGGCGATCTCTAGAAACTGGTCAATGTTGTTAGGTACATTAGAAATTTTGTAGGAATGAACTCATCCGTTTTTGTGCATACAGCCCAGTCAGCGATTAGTGTTGCTAATTTCGTAGCCAAGGTTGGAGTCCAAAAAGCTCAACTAGTAGTGGAAGTGTTTCCTCTTTAGCCTCCATAGGAAGTAGGGGTTTGAGGGTTGAGTATCTCCCCTCAGACCATATCCTTCAAGTTCTCTTGGGTTGTAAGGGTTTCGAGAATCACAATTGTTATCAACATAGCAACCTTCTTGTTCTATATGTCTTGCTTTTGTATCTTCTTCGTGAGAGGGACATGTACATAACTCTTGTACTCAACCCTCCATGCTCTTGTACTACTCTTTTAATTAATGAAATGCTTCCAGCCTCTATTTCAAAAAAAAAAGAAAGAAAAGAAGAGTTGGAGGAATTCAACATGACTGAGAAGGAAGTTTAGTCGTCTTAGTGGGTCTAGATGGAAAAAAGGATTCTAGTGAAGTGGAGTTTTTAGCGATAAAAGAAGCATATTGAAGATATTCATGGAGATTTAGTGATAAAAGAAGCATTGGAGGTGACCTTTAAGCATGTTCAAAGATTGGTTGATAAGGTGGTACTTTTTAGCGAAGTCTAGGGTTGTTAAAGATCATATGTTTGTGGATCTTTTCTTTTTTTGGATTTGCAAAGATCAAATGTTTGTGGACTTCTTTTGGGATTTAGACTTTCTAACCTTTTTTAATGTCTACTCAATGGGCTTAGAATTCCTCTCAAATTTTGCTCGAATGTCTTTGTAATTCCTTTTGCCCATGAAATTTGTTATTTTTTATTTTAAAATAGAACTCACTAATGGTATGATTTGAGTGATCCAAAATTTTATAGCTTCTATGTAATCATGTAAATTGTTGAACTTTGGGGAAAACTTCATGCACCCTTGGATCAAAATTTTCCGCATACATCACCAATCCTCCATTGTTGACATGCATAGATCGATAAGTGTAATACCACTGCCCTAAGTGGGGCCTCTTGTGAGAGGGGCAGGATGGGAGAGGGGAGAAAATGTCCCATACTTCCCAAGGAGTTGAATGTGATGTGTATATATATGAGGGAGCACTCCTCCCTTCTAGCACAAGGCCTTTTCGGCCCAAAGTTGACACTCGCGTCCAAAGTAAAGCCGTGAGGGTTTTTCAAGCCTAAAGCGGACAATATTGTACTAGAGGCACGGGTTGTTACAAATGGTATTAGAGCACGGTTCAACTCTCTGCCTGTGTGTTGTAGCAGAGCCAGGGATGACTCTGGTTTCAAGGGGGATGAATTGTGACACCCCATCCTAAGTGGGGGTTGTTTGTATAGGGGCGTGTATGGGAGTGAAAGTTGGCCTTGAGGGCATGGAAAAATGTCTCATACTGCCCAAGAGAGTGAATTGGTTGTGGAATATATGAGGGAGCACCCGTCGCTTCTAGTACAAGGCCTTTTGGGAGAAACCTTGGCTTAGCTCGGCAATGCAAAGCTGAGCGGGCCGGCGGTGGGCTCAAAACTGACAATATTGTGCTAGCGGGATAGGTCATTACAAATGGTATCAGAGAACGGTTCTGGTCTTAAGGGGGTGGATTGTAATACCCTTGCCCCAAGTGGGGGATTCTTGTGAGAGGGGCAACATGGGAGAGGGGAGAAAAGGTCCCATACTGCCCAAGGAGTTGAATTTGATGTGGTATATATTAGGGAGCACTCCTCCCCTCTAGCACAAGATCTTTTGGGTCCAAAGGTGATACTTGGGCCCAAAGCAAAGCCGTAAGGGTTTTTGAAGCCCAAAGCGGACAATATTGTGCTGTAGGGAGAGGTTTCGTTACAATAAGTTTATAGATATCTTGAAAAATCTCTTAAATGAATCTTAGTTCATTTGGATAATAATATTATGAACCTTTTGTTGGTTCCACTATTTAATATTTTGATATCCATGTAAGGGTTGATTGTGATTGTTTGTCATTCATGTGTTCATTAACGTTTAGAGGTTATTTGAAAATTGTTATAACTTTTAAATGAATTAATTTTTGTTGATCTTTTATTAGATGTTTGATACTTTGAACTTTGCAGTCTTTTCCTTTTTCCCTATAGGTTTGCACTTTTTCTAATTGTTGTTATTACTATTAACTTTTATTTTATTTTATTGCAGAACAATCTTGAAGACATTTATAGTCTTCTCAGATTTTTGAGGCTGGAACCTTGGGGCAATTGGGGTTTGTAAGTTTTGCAAACCAAATATTTAAACCATTAAACTTGTCTAGGGATGCTAGTGAGTTTGGAGATAGATAGATGCTTGTTGGTTCAACGTGTCTTTGACTGGGAGCAATGCCTCTTTCTAGTGATCCATTACAAATGCTTTTCATTTTACACCTAAATTTCATAATAATGCATGCTTTATTATGTGTCTGATTGATGCTTAAATGTGTAACTTATTTGTTAATAATGGTTCTCTATAGCCACATTGGTTTTATGTGGTTTGCTGTTATCAAGGACATTTATCCCATCTATTTAGGGTTGGCCATGAAAGTTAATAAGATGCACTTGGTTATTAATGTTTAGATGGCAGGCATTGGCCTTTCGATTTCTCATTTTCAGCATGGTTGTTAAAATTTTAAGAACTATGATTTAAATCTTACAATATGATTTGATTGTTAAAGAGAAAGATTTGGATCTTATAATACGATGCAATTTTTTAACAACCTTAAATTTTTTTTTATTGAAGTGATAGTTTTATCAAAATATGATTCTCCGTTATGATCCAAGTCAAATTTCAAAACATTATTTTTATAAGCTAGCCATTGTGTGATTAACAAGCCATATATATGACTTATTGTTTTGTAAAATGTTTACGTGTATGACATTCTACTTCAATATTCAATCTTATCATAATTTTTTGTCATTTTACCAATAATGTTTTGAGTACTAAGTGCATAGAATAGGAAAAACTCATTCTTACTTAAATCTTTTTAAAAGATTTTACCCTTTTTTGAGAAAATCATTAAAAATCTTACGATTTAAGATACAATTTGCGATTGATTTGATGAATATAACGATTTATGGTACAATTTGATTTTGAAAACATTGATTGTGAGATCACTCATGTCTTTGACACTTGTGAAACTAGGATGGTGGGTTCTGCAAATTGGGCCTAGAACTCAAGCCCAATATCTTCCAATGCAACCATTGTTGTGGGACCCACTACGATACCCAGTTGATCACATGGGACCCACTTCTGGACATAGTTGATCAGAATCAACCCAGTTTCAAAAGTTGACTTAGAAGTTATCACTAGCTATGTAATTTATTGTAATTGATTATTCTTTTATTTCTTAATTGGTTGGGAATGCATTTCCACAATGACATTATCAATCTGGTGGAGTTAGGGATGATGATTTAGCTTGAAAATCGGAAAGCTTGAAGAGCCCAATTTGAAATGGTGACTTGTATGTGTTGGTGAGTCATACGAAGGAATTATGGATTAGACATTTATATTTGATACTGGTTGAAACACAATTTGAATGTCCAATTTTATATTTGATACTGGTTGAAACACAATTTGAATGCCCAATTTTGTTGGTTTGGGATGGACTCTTAAATAGAAGGTTAATATAAAGTTCATTGGTTGGGGATGGGTGTATTTAATATGATCATTAGTATCGAGTACCCCTTCGCGTATAGGTAATATTAAAGATGCAAGTAGTCATCCTCATTATAGTGCGGAGAACTGCCGTCGTCGCGACCATCCGACTCTTGTGGGGCTGCCGGAGGCTGCCTGACGTCATCATTTCCTCTGACACCATTGAATGGACCTGCCCCTTCCTCTCTTCTTCCACTTTGCCTCGGTTACGGATAGAGGCAGCTACAAGTTGATTACTTAAAATGCCTGGGGAACTCGACTCAGAGTTGTTGAGTCTGGGCCCTTTGAGTGGATGGGCTGATTCAGTCCGAAGTCCTGCTTCCTTTTGGCTGGGTTGAGAAGTTGGTTTTGGCTTGAGTCCTGCATCCATTGGGCTGGGTCAGAACCAAGCCCGTACTTGAGTGGATGGCCAGTCAACCAATCCCACAAAAAGCCCTCAACAACTTCCTCGTACGTGCTGAGTGAAGTTGCGTTTCCCTTCCCCATTCTCGTATTGTGGTTCCCATTCCCCATTCTCAGAGACCCAATCTTCCTTTGCCCATGGCAATAGTCTTCTCCGACTGAGCTGGTCGTGCATGAGTGCCACGTGGATTGTTGAGCAACGGTCGACCCGTCTCTCTCCCCAGGGAAAGAAACTGGTTTTCTGACGAAAATTCTGGTGCCAAGCTGCCCTACTGAGGAGCCTGGATTTCATGGATTTCTTTCGTGGTGATTTCGAAAATTTCTTCGTTGAGAGAGAAGGAAATCGTCGATGGTATTTGGTCAAGGTTACCAACTTCCACCAGAAGATTAAGTGAGGAACAGTCTTCCTTGTTTAGGTTCATTGTTGTGGGACCCACTTCAGGACATGGTTGATCATGTGGGACCTACTTCTGGACAGTTGACCAGAATAATTCTAGTTTAGGAAAGTTGACTCAGAATATGCGCTAGCTGTGTAAATTATTCTAATTGATTATTTATTGATTTATTTCCTCTTTTACCACCATGAATGACTCCCTTTGTATTATATATACATGTAACCTCTGACAGTCGAGAGACAATTCAATACAATTTCAGAGAAGAATTCTTCTCCATATTTTTCCTTCTTCTTTTTCTTATTATTATATTCTACGTGGTATTAGTCTAAAACGATTGTGGAAGAGTTTTATTCATGTTTTACTGTTTTGCCAGAGTTACTGTTCATCACCAGAACCCGGCATCGTTTTTTGGAGCGGATCTCTGGGGCTTCTGTAACGAATCCTCTTCCCACTTCTTCTCTTCTGAAGGCTTTGCAAAGCAGTTTCCACAGTTGATTCTTGGCATGCACTGTCTCTGCATGGTTCTAGTCCAAAACCATCTCGGTTGTCGTCTGTTTTTTTGCCAAGGCTTTCGCTTGTGGGACCCTTGCCTACCTGTGCCGTTTTTGGCAGGGCTACCCATCCATCGACTTTGATTTGGCATCTGAAGCCTTCAGTTGCATTTTTTGGGGCCCCCTTTTGCCTAGCAACGTTACTGTTCAAAACCCAGTTTTTTGGGTTTCTTTGCTTCCACCCACTGGCATCATTTAAAGCATTGATCTGTTTTGTTTTGGGCTTACTGCATCAGCACATGGACTCTTCTACTGCATCTTCTACTGCCTCTTCTATTGCATCTTCTATTCCAGATGTAGCCTCTTCTATTGCATCTTCTATTCCAGATGTAGCCTCTTCTGACTCTCCACAGATTGGCAAGATCACGACCGTATTGCTTATTGAGACCGACTACTTTCAATGGTCTCATTCTGCCAAGATGTTCTTGATTGCCAAGCAATTGTCCTCTTATATCGATGGTACCACCACAAAATCGGCTAAGACTGATTTTGCATATTCCACATAGATCGCAAATAACTCACTGGTCCAATCCTGACTTCTTCATTCCATGGAAGATGTCTGGTGCCTGGTCTACAATCTTCCCATTGCCAGAGATGCTTGAGACACTGTTAAGACTCTATATTCTGATGGGGATAACTATGCCTGTATTTATGAGTTATCTTAGCTGGTTGCTCATCTCCGGTAGGGGGAGTTGTCACTTATTCAGTATTATTCGAAGATGTTGTCTTGTTGGTTGGAGTTGGATCAGCTTCAGTCCATTGCCTTCAAGCATCTTGAGGATACTATTCTTCATCGACAATATGTTGAACGACAACGGGTTTTTGCATTATTAGCTAGACTCAACTCTGATTTTGAGCCTATACGGGCTCAACTGCTTGGGAAACATGGAAAACATAGTAGGACTTGTTTTCCTCTTTCAATCAATAAATGTGCATCTGTATTATTTTCTATTATACACTTCGATGTTTGGCAATCTCCTTCTGCCTCTTGCACTGGTTTTTGATATTTTGTTTCATTTATTGATGATTATTCACGCATGACATGAATATATATGATAAAATATAAGTCTTAAGGTGTTTGATCATTTTTGCACATTTTACAAATGAGTTGAAACTCAATTTACTTGTAGCATTCAAATTTTGCGTTCTGATAATGGGGGAGAATATTTGTCACAATTCTTTGTTCAATTCTTGCAAGAATATTGTGTCAAATTCCAATTTTCTTGTCCATCTATACCTCAACAAAATGGTGTAGCTGAAGGAAAAATTGACACCTACTTGAGGTCGCCGGCTCTCTTCTCTTTACCGTTCATGTCCGATAGTTGTATTGGCCTGAAGCAATCTTAACCCCGTGTTTTCTTATCAACCGCATGCCATCCCAAGTGTTGCTACACAAGTCACCTATTGATCTTATTTCCCTACATAAAACCATCCACATTCTTCCCGTACATGTTTTTGGGTGTCTATGCTTTGTTCACTAATTTTCTGGTGATAAACTCTTTCCCAGGGTTGTGCGATGTGTCTTTTTGGGCTATTTCCCTTTCCATAAAGGCTACAAGTGTCTTGATCCCCTCATTGGCAAATCATGTGTCCATGGATGTCACCTTTTTTGACAAGGTCCCTTATTTTTCCCCACCATCTTTTTCTTGCCCCTCTTCAGTTCTTCCTCTCCTCCATGCAGATATGAGTCCTTCTAGCATGGCCAAGCCCACTCTAGTGTATTGAAGCAGGAAGTCCATGCCTCCACTTGCCGGAGACACCACCTCCTCATCTGCCTATGGTCCAAATTGATCCACCACTGATGAGTCTGATCTTTCCATTGCGCTTCGTAAAGGTATGTGTGCTTGTACCAGTCATCCCCTTTATCGTTTTGTGTCCTATCATGTTATTTCTCTTTCCCATCACAATTTCCTTACAGCTCTGGACAATATTAAGATTTCAAAGAGGTTTGACACTGCCTTTCATGATCCCTCATGGAAAACAATGATGGACGAGGAATTAGTAGAACTTGGAAAAAAACATACCTGGGACATGGTTCCTCTCCCTCTAGGAAAGGCTCCAGTTGGGTGCAAATAGGTTTCACCTTGAAGCATAATCCAGACGGATCCATTGCCAGGTATAAACTCGTCTGGTTGGCAAAGCCTTCACGCAAACTTATGGGATGGACTATCAGGAAACCTTCTCCCATTTGGCCAAGATCACCTTTGTTCGCGTCTTGATTTTCTTTGCCACCACTCATGACTGGCCTCTTCATCAATTAGATGTGAAGAATGCCTTCCTACATGGTGATCTACATGATGAAGTATACTTGTTCCCCCCTTCGAGGTTTGTCAAGCAGGGGGAGCCCAACTCTGTCTGCTAATTTAAGAAGGCTCTCTATGGTTTCAAGCAGTCTCCACGAGCCTGATTTGAGAAGTTCAGCTGTGCTTTGTTTCCTTATGATTTTTCCCGGTGTCAGATGGATCACGGAGTATTTATCTACCGTCTCCACTCTATTGTGATGATTCTGCTGCTGTACGTTGATGATATTGTCCTCACCAATGTTGTCAAAGTCGAATTGTATCGTAAATCGGTCCAAGGGTATGACTCGTAAATCGTAAATCGTAGAATCGTAAGAGTTATAACATTTTTGACTTTTTTTGTTATAATTATTATTTATACTACAATTATATACTAAATGACATAGAATAATAAGATACTTTATCATCCATAGTAAGTAACTATCCATAAAAAATATAAAATATATTAATATGAAATTTAAATATAAATATTAAGTAATAAGTACTAATAAATTTAAAAAATCAGCAAATAAACCAATAACATTTAAAATTTTAAAAAACCCTTAATAACATCTATCAAATATTTTTTAAATTAGAACTATTTATTTTTTAAATAGATATCATTAACAAATAAATCAAAGTCATTTAAAGAATTTTATTAGTATTTATCAAATAATTTAAAAAAATAAAAAAATTACAGTTTTTAATTTTTTAAAATAGATATAAAAGATAAAAAAATATTTTTTAAGTAAAGATAAAGAAGCCTTCAACTAATAAGTACTGTTCCGTGAACAGTACCTATTAGTTGAAGGCTAATTAATGAAAACCTTATTCACAAGTCCTTATTTACCGTACTCCTTATTTACCGTAAAACCCTAAAAGAAAATAGATATAAAGATAAAAAAAAAAAAATTTTAAGTAAAGATAAAGAAGTGAACAGTACTTATTAGTTGAAGGCTAATTAACGAAACACCCTTTATTCACGAGTAGGAGTCCTTATTTACCTATTCCTTGTTTACCGTAAAACCCTAAAAGAAAAAGGGGACTTGAGCACAACGAAATAACGAAAGAAAAATAAAAATAAAGGGGCGAAGAACTGGCAAAAAGGAGAAACGAAGAAGGAGAAGAAAGTGAGTAAGAAAACCAGGTACAATCTCTTCTTCCTTTCCCTCTTCGTTCTTCCACTTCTACTAAAAGAGGTATTTCCTCTTCCCTTTATTTTTTCTTTTCCCTTTATTTTTTTTCTTTTCTTATGGATCGAACGATTCAACGATTTTTCGACTTTGAATAGTACGATCTGCGATTTATCCAAAAATCGCACTATTTTTGGCTATTTTCGATTTAATATGCGAGTTAACTCGCTGGATCATCTGAGTCGAGTCAACTCATAACTCGGACGATTTTAACGACATTGGTCCTCACAGGTAATAATGATGCAGTTATTTCTACATTCAAAGAGTATCTATGCCGCACATTTGATATTAATGATCTGGGGCCACTACATTATTTTCTTTGGATTGAGGTTGCTCGTTCTTTTCGAGGCCTCTCTCTACCTCAACGAAAGTATGCCTTTGATCTCCTACAGGATGCTGGATCTTATGGATGCAAATCTACTGATACTCCGCTTGATGTCAACACCGAGTTATTTTCTTTAGAAGGGACTCTCTTTGATACTCCTGCGATCTATCTGAAATTGGTTGGGAAACTCATTTACTTAACCATCACCCAGCCTGATTTATCATATGTTGGTGTGGTTAGCCAGTTCATGCATGCTCCACGGGATATCCATCTTCATGCTGTCTTTCGCACTCTTCGGTATCTTAAAGCTCATCTTGGCCGGGGGTTGTTCTTTCAACGACAGTCTTCCTTTTTCGTACGTGGGTACTCAAACGCCGATTGGGCCGGCTCTCCTGATGACCACCAATCCACCTCTAGTTATTGTGTCTTCTTGGGCTCTTATTTAGTCTCCTGGAGCAGTAAGAAGCAATCTGTCGTTGCTTGCTCTAGTGTTGAAGCAGATTATCTCACGATGGCCAATACTTCGGCAGAGTTACTTTGGATTCGACAGTTTCTTATTGAGTTGGGCTTTACTCCTGTTGATCAACTTATCATGTTTTGTGGTAATCAAGCGGCCATCAACATCGCCTCCAATCCAGCCTTTCATGAAAGAACGAAGCATATTGAAGTCGATTGTCACTTCCTTCGCCAGCATATTTCTGAAGGTTGACTGTTTACTCCTTATCTGCATTCTAAAGATCAGCTAGTAGATATGGTGACAAAGGTAGTTCCTCGAACTTAGCTCACTTCGGTTATTAACAAGCTGAGTTTACTAGATATCTTCGAACCAGCTTGAGGGAGAGTGGTGTGGGACCCACTTCAGGACACATTTGACCATGTGGGACCCCCTTCTGGACATAGTTGACCAGAATAATTATAGTTTAAGAAAGTTGACTCAGAATATGTTGCTAGTTGTGTAAATTATTCTAATTGATTATTCATTGATTTATTTCTTTTTTACCACCATGAATGTCTCCCTTTGTATTATATGTACATGTAACCCCTGACAGTCGAGAGACAACTCAATACAATTTCAGAGAAGAATTCTTCTCCATATTTCCTTTCTCCTTCTTTTTCTTATTATTATATTCTACATTCATGTCATCCACTTCCAGGAGTTTTTTGAGTCTGTTGTTGAAGGCGCGAATCAGTTTCTCGGTCCAACCTTGGATGGGGAAACCAAGACAATGGAGTCGAGCCCTTCTTGTGTTTTGGAAGAGGTTTGGACACCGAATTTTCCCAAAGTTTGGAGGTGATTTCAGAAGCCTCGTAACATTCTCGTCTGTCTTCAATGCCACTAGAAAGCAATTTTCTCTGATTAGACAGATTGGAGGATCCAAGGAACCCTTCCCCGTCAGTAATTGATGTATTTTTCATTCTGAGAAGATCGTCCTATTGGAGAGATCACCAAAGCTTTGGATAACCACTCCTTGATCCTTATCTCCTCATCTGGGTCTACCGTCAAGTCAACATATAGTTTTCTTGGGACCGAGCAGTTCTTTTCTGGGTAGGATCTCAATTCCCTGTTTTTGAGGACTCCCCCACCACATTCACCCATCACTGTTTCTGGTCAGTGATTTTCTCCTCGTCTTTCAGAGTCACAGGGTCTGTGCCTTTAATCCATGATGGATGAAGCAATGGTTTGTTTCCTACTCCAGCACTTTTTACGGATGAAGTGCTTATTCCATTCCTCCAAAATTGAGCAGGATTGATCTGCAAGTGCTTGCCATTGAACATGGAACCGTTCAGCCCTTTAATGGCGTATCTGCTTGTGCCCCATTGACCATTCTCACAAAACCAAAGACCCTTCTAGCTGTGTCCTTATTCTTTCAAAGACTTGTACTGAAGTAACATGGAAGGACATGTTAATTGTCCTTTTCAAAAAAGACCTGTTAGATTGTGAGGAGAAAGAAGATATGATTTTTGATAGGGTAGAATTCAAAATGTAGAACTCTAAAACTTGACTCATGATACTCTAGATAGATGGGAAAATGGTTTAGATGGTGATGATGATATTCTTCTCTATCAGTTATGCTATTATTTTATGATAAAGTGAGCATTTAGCATGGTTAGCAAGTGATTATTGTTGCAATCATAATGGCTGCAGAATTGAGTCACATTACCATTCAAAAATGAAAAAAAAAAAAGGCAAAGAAAAGAGAGAAGAAAGCCCCATTTAGTAGATGGGTTATGGCTTTTATAATATCTACATGTATTTTAATTTATCTTTTCCTTCATGAAGGTGGCAGAAGCTCATTCAAAAGCCTTTTGAGGAGGGCGATGGACGTGGCTTAAGGTTACTCCAATCCATCTTAAGGCCGATTATGTTGAGAAGAACGAAATCCAGTACAGATAAAGAGGGCAGGTAAGGAAAGTAGTTGAAGCATTTTATTTTATCCCATCAACGACCCCTATGTGCAACTGAAAGGGTCTAACTCACATTTGTTTCATTTAAGTTGGACCTTGAATTGTTTGTCTTGACAAATCATATTTGGTATCAAGCAAGTTCATGGTGTGACTCATTTAGAAATAGTTGAACTAGTATTCTACACATCGTTTTTTCCCCTTTGGCAAGAGATGCTTTTGGTACATTAGTAACTAGCTTCGTAGAAACACTAGAGAACATAAATTGGAGAGTGGCATTCATATGAGAAGTTGAAACATGATGATTCTTTCCTATTGCTACATGCTAATTCGATCAAAACTTTTTTCAGTGGGTTTTGTCATAGATGGGCTATATCGCCAAAAGTCTTTTTTTTTTTAATAAAATTATCCAACCAATCAACCATTGGAGTTCTTAAAATAGGTCGGTAATTGATCTCCACCACCCATGTGGTCACCTGTGTGTGCACACCCAAAAAAGGACAAAGAAAAATACATTGTTTTCTCCAAAGAGATACTATGGAATGGCTTTGATTTTTCTCAATCTAACGTTATAGTCCTTCGTCAATATGCCTACTTATGATCATTCAATCATGATGATGATGGTGGCAAGTGCATGGACTAGTCACTGAAGAGAAAGTGGTCCTTAACTCTAAGCTGTAAATACACTAGTTGGACCATTCTTTTATTTTTTGGCAAAGGAGACACGCTCCCTGGTCATTTTAATGAAGTGTGATGCAAGCAAGGGTATACATGGCATTTCTAGCTTAGGGTCATGAGGTCATTTCTTTTGAGGCCATTTTCCTTCGAGTAGATTCATCTAATCCTTTCCATTTGATGAAATAGTTGGTAGCATATAAACTAAGAACTTCATACGACTGTATTTGGGTCAAGCAGTTGATTTAACTCGAGGAGTCTTGAGTTTTAACATACATTCTGGGTCATCTCTAAACTTGGTTAGAGTCAGTCCAAACACACGAGTAAACCCACATGATTTAATGATCAATTTCAAATTGGGTTTTTGAGCTGTATTTTTTGGGTGATGGTAAGATTCATTACATCCTCGAAGACCCTAATTTGGTTAGGGCTTTAGCACTTTGGAATGTTTTTGGTTGGTAGAATTAGTTTCTTTGACAACCTTTTTTCTTTTTGAATGATTTCCTCCAACACCTTTCAGTAGACATTGTATTCCTTCCCATGGTTCTCTAAACGTCATGAAACTATGGTTGGTGGTCAATTGGGGCTTTGTAACTAAAATAATTTCATGAATAATGGCATTATACCTCTAAAAGATTTGTTTATGTGGAACATATGTGAGGATCAAGTCCATTTTCAAGTGGTCCATTGTGGTCCATTGTATGTTTATTGTGTCCAGAAAATCAAGCATTCGCTTAATTGAGCCACTAGTTCAATTTTGTAACATCCATTTCATACACTCTGTGGTCCACTTGACGAACAAACTTTCTAAGTGTAGGTGTTGATATCATGTTTTCCTTTTAGATTGGCATAGATAGGCTACTAACCAATCTCAAAACAAACTATTTTGCCTAGAAGACCTCTTAGCTAGGACTTCTTACATTGATGCATGTGACAGAGAGCTGAGGAGGCACTTGGTGGGCTTTCCATTGGTTCCTTAAAACGAGTTCTTGTCAATGCTCACTACTTCGCTCTCCATCCCTCAAACAATCCATGTGAAACTGTCTATATACAAAACCTTGTTATTATCACAAATTGCATTGTTAACCTGCTAACTCACCACCATGAAGTCGATACAATAGTTCACCATACATTGTTGCATGGGCTCTTCAAGATGTGTGTCGCACTTGGTGTTCAAAATCTTGAAAGCTCTACTCGACTTCATTTCCTATTGAGAACTCAATAATGTGGGTGAGTTTGATTAATTCTAGAAAGGTGAAGACTTTGTCAAACTAATTAATATAATATCATTTTATAAATAATTATATGCACATAACATATTGCATAAAATATAAAATAATGAAAATTGATAAAACATAAAATTATTTTTAAGAAGAACAGACAGACATGTAAAAGAAGAAGAAAACTTCAAAAATAAAAATAAAAAGTGAGAATAAATGGGGGAAAATCATTAAAAAAAGATAAATGAGTAAAAAAAGAAGCCAAAAACTGTGGAGAAAAAAACGAATAAAGGAAGTAAGTAAAAGAAAGAACAAAAAAGAATAAAGAAAAAAGAAAAATAAGATAAAAACGTACAGCGGAAGATTTCGAAAATGTCATAAAATGAAAAAGAAATGATAAAAGAATAGAAAAAACAGAGAGACGAATTAGAAGAAGAATGAGAAATATAAATGAAAAGAAATAAGTAACTTTTGGTATTACCTAACTAAAATATCGATATGTTTGACACTTGATTGTTTAGAGTAAAGTTTAAGTAAATTATTTTCTATTAGTGTTTTTTTGCACCTTATTTTCGTTAAAATAAATTTAGTTTAGTTTATTTAAATATGGTTTCAAGCCTCCAAGTCCTTTTTGCTTGTTTCGCTGAGTTTGACACCTTATACCTGTCTCAGAGTCCGGCACTATCACCATATCCATGCAACATAGACTATACACCTTGGTGTGAGAGGTGATTGTCGGGATAGATTAAGAAAGATTATTATTAGATTGAGTTACCATAAATTATCTATTTGTTATGGAAAGTTAGGGTTTGGTCTCATCTCTTGAGATGTAACTATTCATCAGGATACACCTATTTACTTTATAAATATTCCATTTTTCAGTGGAATGAATATACAGGTTTATGGAACTTCTCTCAACTGAGTATGCAGAGCTAGATAATCAAGAACAACTTGGTCCTGATTAGGTCATGGATCTTTTGACTTGTGTTTGTCCATCAGCGAATTGCCCGAATTTGTTCAACCTCATTTCTTCTCCATTCTTTAAAGCCCATGTAGCACTATCTGCTTCCATGCTATTCCAATCCTTATTCTCTTTTTGCATCACTAGACCATAGCCCCCATCTACTCCTTGATTTCCATTTGGTTCTCTCTCAGCTACCACATCTGTTTTTTGGTTCCACAGTCCACAACCTACTTCACTTGTATTTGTTGTTTTTGCTGTTTTTCTCCTAAAGATTTGCAATCATTGTTTCAGTCAAGCCCATCTATTGTTGTCTTCCTTTTAAGACCAGGCCATGATGGCTACTTGATTTGCTCCACTCTACTCTCTAGATTCAATCACTTCACCATTGCATGCTTCATGTTTCACCTTATTTTGCCAGCCTCACCTTGTCTCAGCCATCCACCTAGCCTTCTATCATTTCTAGTTTCATTCTAGCCTGACTATGAAGCTTATCTTGCAATCTTCTCTCCATTTATTTTCACCTCTACTTGTCCAACTATCTGTGCCACCATTTACTTCTTCATTGCCATCTCCTCGCTGCTCTGACCCGCAACTCCATTGCCGTTAAAAAGCCACTTGTATCCATTTTTGAATCATTGTTACCAATCCCAACCATTTGCAATCATCATGTTAATGCTGCATCTATCATCTAAATTCATGTTGGCCACAGCTATGGCTATCGCCTCCTTAACTTGATTTGATTAGAATTCTTAATGGATCAAGGATATGTTTGTGCATGGGATTGCGTGTTTGTTTAATCTGATTGTGATAATAGCTATGGTTACTGGCTAGTGGCTGAATTTGGGCCAGCTGTCTGTCTGGATTTGATTCTTGTGACAGTTGTTAAATTTTTTTTGTCAATAGCTCTAATCTTGGGTTACTGGATCAGCTCTTTTGTTTGTCTTTGTTTGTTCCATTCTGATTTTCATCTGCTCCAGATCCATTTGCATCTGTTCTGGACTATGGTTCTGAATTATGCCAGAACGTTCATCTTTGTCTCCATCTCTATAATCATAGAGCAACAATCATGGTACATTGACCATTCAAAAAAAAAAGGCAAAAAGAAACAGAAAAAGGAGAAATTCATTGCATGTTGATCTTGTCATCCACTTGATTCCACATCTTTGTTGGATTATTTCAAAATCTCTAAATGTCATTATTTAGCTGTTCAATCATCCAGTTAAATAATTCAAACTTAAGTTGGACCCACTTGAGTGAAGATATTTAAGAAAGATTATGATTAGATTTAATTACTAGTTATTTATATATTTGTTATGAAAAGTTAGGATTTGGTCTGATCTCTTGTGTATTCTAAAAAATTGTTATTATTCAGTTTATGAAATTTCTTTCTAATTCACATAAACCTAGTGAAATTAACACATGGTATTTATGTAATGGTACATGGTAAGATGGATAAAAGTTCGTATTGGTGGGTGTTGTTCAAGGTGCATTTATGTAAGAGAGAAAAAAATGATTTCAACTACATGTTTTAAACTAGTATGACTAATATTTTATGAAATGATCACTGAATAAATGTCCCCAAAGCCAAAAAAAAAAAAAACCTGCATTTATATAATGGCTTAACAAGTCATTTTGTTTTATTTAGGACAGTAGCTCTTGAGGGCCATGTTTTAAAATTTTAGTTCAATATATCATCTTATTTTGCCACCTTTTTTGTACATTTTTTGTTATTGTGTTTCTTGCAGACCAATTATTGTCCTCCCACCAGCTGATGTTCAAGTAATTTATTGTGAGCTCACAGAAGCTGAAAAAGACTTTTATGAGGCTTTGTTTAAAAGATCAAAGGTAAACTTTCATGCTTTGTGTAACTCAAGTTGTACATGTATGGATCTCATCATTTTTTATTTGTGACTAGTTTTTTTTTTTTTCCCAGGTCAAGTTTGACCAGTTTGTTGAGCAAGGTCGAGTTCTTCATAATTATGCTTCTATTTTGGAGTTGCTTTTGCGTCTTCGCCAATGTTGTGATCATCCATTTCTTGTCATGAGGTCCATTTCAGATTCAATTGATGTCTTTTTGTTATCTTGCTTTACATGTAATAAAAGAATTAGATTTGATTATGAACTCAATTGGGACAGTCATTGGATGGCACTGGAATCCAGGCTCCAAATACGTGGAAAGGAGCCCGACAAGCATTTGAGTGGGTCCTTGCGCCTCTTCCTTTCTCTTTTTTCCCCCTTCATTTTTCAAGCGTAAGACTGTTATTTGCTTGGTAGGTGTTTGAGGCTGGGTTAGGAATTTCAGTTGGGTTCCTCCATCATTTTAATCCAATAACTGTATATAATATAAGAAATAAATACAAACACAGGATGCCCACTGGAGTTCAGTGACCTAACCTGTTTATAACATGCTAGCTGAGTTTATTCCAGTGGGCTTAAAGTCAGGAAGGAAATGCAATATCTATTGTTTCTATGCATGATTGGTTACTGATGGAATTCATTTATTTGATCACTCATTACATCTTCACCACCATTTTTATGCTTTCTTAATAATGGCTGGTCATCTGCCGTTCTGATGTGACCAGTCGGGGCGATACACAAGAATTTTCTGATCTCAATAAGCTTGCCAAGCGCTTCCTTAAAGGTGGTCAGGATGCGGTACATGGGGAATTAAATGGCACACCTTCAAAGGCATATATTCAAGAGGTTATGGAAGAGCTGCGTAAAAGTGAAAAGGGAGAGTGCCCTATATGTCTTGAAGTTTTTGAAGATGCAGTATTAACGCCTTGTGCACACCGCTTATGTCGGGAATGTCTCTTAGC
The DNA here is from genome assembly GCA_022113865.1 of Chimonanthus praecox. Classification (NCBI taxonomy): domain Eukaryota; kingdom Viridiplantae; phylum Streptophyta; class Magnoliopsida; order Laurales; family Calycanthaceae; genus Chimonanthus; species Chimonanthus praecox. Next base: position 22,490,320 of record CM039087.1, on the reverse strand, counting down.
AAGTTGGCAAAATGCTACATCTGGCTTTTGTCCTGTTTGTAGGTATCTCCACTTTCTTGTCATTTTTCTGTCAGTGTATGATTTTTATTATAGTATTGTTATGAACAAACTCATTTTTTAATGATTCAGAAAAAGAGCTTGAATCTTTTCCATTTGTGGCTAAGAGGAGAGAGGGAGGGAGTTTTTTGTGTATAGATTTCGTTACACATGTCATAAAGTCATAAACTTAGCATATCAAAATTGGGTTGAACGATCTCTGTTCATGTTTACAGGAAACTCATTAGCAGGCAGGATCTCATCACGGCCCCTACAGAGAGTCGATTTCAAATTGATATCGAGAAGAACTGGGTGGAATCCTCAAAAGTTTCTTTTCTTCTTCGGGAACTAGAAAATCTTCGCTGTTCAGGCTCCAAAAGCATTGTCTTTAGCCAGTGGACCGCCTTTTTGGACCTCCTGCAGATACCTCTTTCTCGGTGACATTTCCTCTCCACTTACATATGAGAAATTTAACACTTTACCTCTTTCTCTCGAGGCATTTATTTTTGTCTATACTAGTTGTTGTTCATGCTCTGCATGTAGCATTGGATTATTATTTTTTAATAATTAAAGTAATGAATCAATGAACAAATATCTAATTAAGAGTCCAATACTCTTTATCAATTAAAACTTTTAATATCGACAAGAAATACATAATATGTTTACTTGACAATATATTTGTAAAAATCAAAATTATGGAAATAAGAACCAATTTACAATATTGACAAAGAGTGATATGTACCCGAAAAGAAAAAATAAAGCTTTGATAGGAGCAATCTGAAAAAATCTTATTTTTTAGGTCAAGACCAGCTAAATCCTTGTAACTCACTAAATCCAATCTTAAGAATCCTCTTTTGTATTTTCATTAATTTTTTTGGCAAATTTTGCATATATTCTTTTTAATTATTTACATAACAAAAGTGTGATAAATCAATCCAACTCACCAAATCTAATATTAAAATTTCAATTTCTATTTTTAGCAAAGTTTCACAAAATTTCTCTTTTTTTTAGTATCTATAGAACTGTTCCAATTGTAGATTAAATGAATGGTCAAGAGTTATTTGACGATCACCTAAAACTCTCTTCTGTATTAAGCAAAGGTTAACCAAATCTAATATTAAAATCTCAGTTTCTATTTTAACAAAATTTTCACGAATTTTCTCTATTCACAAGTTTCCATAGACTTGTTTCAAATGTAGGTTGTATGAATGGTCAAAATTTATTTGGAGGGGTCTCTACTTGAGAGTTTTGCTCTAGAAGTTGGCTCCGGGGTTGGGAAGCTACCTTTTACTTACTTGGGTCTTCCAATGGGAGCAAGTCCGAGTTCTAAATGGGTGTTGAATCCTGTCATTGAAAAAATTGAAATAATACTTGCAAATTGGAAGAGGAGCTATTTGTCTTTAGGTAGGAGATTGACCTTTATCAAATTGGTGTTTGCCAATTTACCTCTGTACTTCATGTAATTTTTTAAGAAAGTAGAGCTTGCTACTTGGATGAGGAATTATCTTTCTATGGGAGGTAAGGTTAACTTTGATCAAATTAGTAGTAACTAATCTTCCCCTTTACTTCATGTGTCTACTTGAAATGCCCAAAGGGGTGGAGGAAACGATTAGTAAAATTCAAAGGATTTTTTTTTGAGTGTGAGGAGACTAAGGAGGATAAGAAAAAAGGTGACTAAACCCAAGGAGGAAAGGGGTTTGGGAGTGGTCCCCCTAGGGAATAGGAACCCTGCCTTACTTTGTAAGTGGAGTCGGAGATTTGGAGGGGAGAAGGTCTCTCTTTGGAGATGAGTGTTTGTTGCTAGATATGGAGTGGAAAGTGTAGGTGGCTAGAGTTGGGAGATAAAGTGAAAAAGGAAGGCTCTCCAATAGTGAAAGGTTGGTGGAGAATAGGTAAAGGTAAAAGAAAGGTTGGTGGTCTTTTTTGAAGAAACTTGACGATGTTAGTGGGCAAAGGGGATAGAACGCTTTTCCAGGATGATCTTTGGGTAGGAGAGAGACCTTTAAAGGATGATTACCTTCGTTTTTATAGGATTTCTAGGGACAATTTGGCCAAGGTGCTGATTGTTATGTGGCAGAGGATGGTGTTACTAGATGGGAAATTGCTTTTAGAAAGAATTTGAGGGATTTTAAGTAGAATGGTCCAGAGGAAATGATTGTGCTCTTGGGGACATACCTATTTTTGTTGAGGAAAATGATGTGTGTATTTAGACATGAGACCTGTTTGTCTTATATTCAGTTACAGTTAGTGTTACTTTCTACTTTTAAGGATGGAAATGGAGGGTCCATGGTAAGTTCTTTGGTGTGGAGGAGAGTTGCTCCCCCCACGTGTGTAAGGCTTTGTGTGGTGTGCCCTTAAGGGTAAAGTTCTTACTGGGGTTGGGCTTAGTCATTGGGGCATTTTGAATTGAGGATTGCGATTTATTGTGTGTACTATGCTGTCCACATGAGGAGGATTTAGATCATATTTTCATTAATTTTTCCATGGCGAGTTACCTATGGCCCAAGTTTGTGGATCTTATGGGGGTTGCATGGGTTTTCGGCAATTCGTGTGCTTGTGCTGTGGAGAGTTGGCATATTAAAAGATTGGGGGTTAGTAAGAAGGTGGCTTGAGATACTATTCCTACTATTATTTTGTGGTCTCTATGGAAGGAGAGAAACTTGAGGATGTTTGAAAACGAATCTAGTTGTATGCAGGACGTACTTAAGAGTGCCAAGTGGAGGTTAGGTGCTTGGTTGACGGGCAGTAAGGTTTTAGTGGTCTCTCAGTGACAAATTTCTAGAGATTGTGGAAAGGTTGTTCTGGTAGGAGGTCTAGAAAGGAGAAGAGTAGGGAGGTTTGATCTTCTCCCCCGCCTAATGTGTTTAAGTTCAATGTTGATGGGGATACAAGAGGAAAACCAGGGCCAGTGAGAGTAGGGAGGGTTTTTGAGAAACTTGGAAGGAGTAACTTCTTTGAGGTGGAGTTGTTACGGATAAGGAGAGCTTTGGAACTTTGGGTGAACCATCGTAGGGGGGAGTTAATTTTGAAGGGCAATCGACAAATGCGGCTAAATGGGCTAGAGGAAGTACAAGTCTGCCTTGGAGATTGCTATCAGCAGTTAGGGAAATCAAAGCATTACCTCCATCACTGGACATATCCTTCCAACATGTCAGGCGCTTTGCGAACTGTGTGGCCGATTTTTTAGCCAAAGTGGGGGTAGATAGGGAACATGAGAGTTTTGTATTTTGTTGAGATGTATGAGAGTTCCCTAGTGCTTAGCGCCTGATTATCCCTAGAGGGAGGGAGGGAGGGAAGGAAGAAGAGGGTTGGGGGGGGGGGGGGGGGGTTGGTGTGGCGGTGGTGAAATAGGATAATCTCCAAATATGTGTTCTTTTCAAATGTTACTTGATTAACAATTTTAAAGCGCAGAATCAATCAATATTAATCAAGTGCTTGTGTGTGAACAAGAGAATGCACAATTAAGCAAGATCACACAAAAGGCTCTAACACCATGAACACAAGATTTATAGTGGTTCGGTTTAGACAAACCTGCATCCACTGTTAAGACTCACCCAACCTTGGGCTATCTCCAAATTCACTAAGTGGAGAATTACACCCACACCAATAGAATAAGACTTCCACCTATCCAATTGATTGGGAATTTCACCCAATTCATATCCCTCTATTTTTTATAGTGGTTCAAGAGTAAATCCCTCTTTAATCCAATTCACAAAGGATAGATGATTTAAAGAATAAATCAAACAAAGAAGCACTTGCCTTTGAAGCTTTGCAATATGTTGATGTGCTTCTTGAATCTCTCCCAATGTGATGTCGTATGAAGACGTTGATGTGCCGTGTAGAGCAATCACAATCCTTGGGAGGGTCTCTAGGTAATTGGAGGTCCAATATCTATCCTAGAAGATGGTTTAATCCTTCTCTCTTAATCTCAATCTAAACTAATTGGATACTTGAATGATTTTGCAAATGATTTGACAAGAGAGAATAAACCACTCTTTGCCTTGGGTGTTTGGAGTTTTAACTCTGGTAGATGTAGATTCATAAATTCTCTCCAAGATTCATCCTTAAACTCTCCAACCATCATGGTATTTATAGAGGCAAAAAGAATTTTCGAAACACAGGTACCCACGATTGATCGTGTCTGACGATCAATCGCCCATATTCGAAAGTGACTTCCACCAACTCGACCGTTGAGCATTAAATACATAGTAACAGCATAAAAAACGGTCACTCACGATTGATTGCCCATACGATTGATCGTGATCATTCCTTGAGGATAGATCGTGGGATGGCGATAGTATCTGCCTGAGGCCCTGTCTCTAGCGATTGGTCGTGCGCCCGATTGATTGTGATAGGTTCCTCACGAAGGGTCACCGCTTGACAATTGTATCGTCTTGAGACCAAACATTTTTTTACTGCCCTTGTCCAACCAGAACATTGTCAAGTCCAGCCTATTGATCGTATGCCCGATTGATCGGCCCTGTCCCAGATGATAGATCGTCATGACGATAGTATCGTCCAAAGACATGAGTTGTTTGACTGACCATTCCAACCAGAACATGATTCAGAGGATGCTTCGCTACACCACGGTTGATCGTCCTTTGTCAATGCGATGTATCGCCTACACGATTTGTCGCCATGACAACAAATTCAATGGTTTACATATTAAGTCCATTGGTTTTGATTTAGTGTCAAACACTCTCTAGGCTTGATTAATTAACCTGATGTTATAGCTAAGCCTAGACAATGTCATCCTAAGGTGTGGGTTTCACCTAAAGTCATCTATGGCCAATTACCTTCCGTATTGCCATACATGTGTTGATCCGTTGAGTCTTCAAACTTCAACCAACACTTGAGTCTTGATTTTTGAGCTTCTCTCTTCAAGGCACTGCTTCACCTAAGTCACGGAATTGACAATTAGGTGATTCGGCTAGCCAGGGCACTAACAATATATTTTTTCTGACTATTTGTTTTCTGAGTGGTTGGTTAAGGGATTGATGAAGTTACTTTGATTGTATTCGGATCCATGAGAGGAGGGTATCTTTTCCTTTGTTTTTGGGTTGGGTATAAATCTTTGATACCCTATATGCTTTTGTTTGTTTCAATATGTTGATATTTTTTGTGTCTGCTAAAAAAAAAACTGTGTACTTACTTTACATATTCTAATATTAAATAAAAATTTTTGATGCAAATTTGAAACTATGTTTCTACAATACTATTGCTTTAGCTTACAACCTTAAGGATGATTTTAAAGGGCTAATGCATAGAAAATAATATGGGAAAAAAGGAGAAGAAAAGAAAATAATAATGGGAGAAAGGATTTCTCTGTATTGTATAGTGTCAATAATCGAAAGAGAGTGCATGTGTAAATAGTTCGCAAAGAGCCAATTGCGATGGTTGAAAAGGAAAGAAATAAAAGAATATGGAGTTGTCCCCATCAGAATACAAAGCCTTAATGGTGTCCAAAAAATCTTTGGCAGTCGGAAGAGTATATATACTAAGTTACGAACATGGTCTTCCATGGAGTGAAAAAGTCAAGACTGGACGAAGAAGTTAGTTGCTTTCCAGGTTTTATATGAGGTTATCCTTGGTCGGTTCTTTGGCAGTGTCATCAATATAATCTGATAGTTGCTTGGCATCAAGGAACATTTGTGTGGAGTGAGACCATTGGAAGTAATTGGTCTCATTCAACAAAATTGTCGTTATCTTGCCAATCTAATTTGAACCAGAAGAGGCCACTTCGAGAAGAGGTGAAACAATTGAAGAGGCCATCTTTAATTAAGTAAACAAAAGAATAATAGCACCTGGTTCAGAAGCAAGCAAGCCCAAGAAAAGAAACAACAAATCTGTGTGCAGCCACGCAGAAGGAAGAACAATACAGATGTGGACTCCACGAAGCACAAACCCGGAGCAGAAGCCTTATAGATGCAAAATACAGGTAGGATCGACACCACTGTTTGAAGATCTGGGGCATAAGAGTGCAGAAGCGAGTCGATTTAAGCAAAAGAAGTAAAAAAATGGGTTTTGGAATGGAACAATTGCTAATTCAAGTGATGCCCAAAAACATAGGCTGAATGCTTCAGAGTGCATATCGAAGACTGCAGATGGATAGCCCTACCAAAAATGGCAAGGGTAAGTGGGGGTCTCACTGGCAAAAACATCATCGGAAAAAACAAAAAAACAGCCGAGAAGTTACTGTAGTAGAACCAACCAGCGATTATGCGAGTCCACGGGAGACCTTCGAAACTGCTGGAAAACCTTCTGAACTAAAAGAGAAGGGAGAAGGGGATCTGCTACAAATGGCCCCAAAAGATCTAATCCAAAGAAGACGACGGATTCCGGTGAGGAGCAGTAAAACAAAAAAACTCTCTCCAAAAGTTCCAAAAAATATTTTTGGCTGATACCATGTAGAAAATAATATGGGAAAAAAGGAGAAGAGAAGAGAATAATATTGGGAGAAATGATTTCTCTATATTGTATTGTGTCAATAGTCAAGGAGAGTACATGTATAAATAAATTACAAGGAGCCAATTATGATGGCTGAAAAAAGAAAACAAAAAGAATAATCAATTACAATAAGTTACATAGCTAGCGATATCTTCTAAATCAACTTTCCAAATTGGGATGATTCTGGTCAACTATGTCCAGACGTGGGTCTCACATTATCAACTGGGTACTGTAGTGGGTCCTAGAATTTGTTGTTCCTTTAGTGGGTTCCACTTCATTTAATGCATCCCACACAATTGATTGGTGAAATCCAGAAAATTTCTTTATGATTCTATATCAATTTAGAATCATTTCCATGAAATTCAAAAGAGAATTCCAATAAAGGCAAAGGACCTTTGGGTTTTCCTCCAAACGAAGGTTTGAAAATTCTCTATCATTCTTACAAGCTCTCCTTGATTGACAAAGATCTTTCAGGTTCTCCAATATGAGTGATCATCGGCCAAAAGCTCTCACGCATACAAAAACTCAGTTTTTTGTGGAAAATTTTGATGCTAGGATGGAAAAGATGCTAGACACTCTCTTTCTCTTTGTCAAAGGGGCGATGGGCTGGTCTTCCATTGTGTAGTCATTGACATGTTTCTTGGAACATATCTTTTTGTGAATTAAAATATCAATGAAAAAAATTGCTTGTAGACCCTCGAGTTTTCAAATCTCTTGAAAATTTGTGTATACAAAAATGATTCATTCTTTTTAACTCTCAAAGTTTCATCTTTTTTTTTTTCAAAGCTTGCCTCTTTAATATAGCTTCCAATAAACATTGCCTGGTCTGTGAATACTCGAGAAGTAGAATAATGTGGTCATATGATACCCTTATTTCTGAGAGATTAAAATGAGGAAGAAATAGTCGACTTTATGGTCTTTTAGAGGTTCTAAATTCTTTTTCGTCTGTTCCCAATTAGGGGAAGGCTTATGGTTTATGGCGTTGGTGGCCTTTATATCTTGAGCATATTCAAAGTGAAATCTTTCTTAAAAGAGCTAACCTTTTCATCTGAACATACAGTAATGCCCCCCATTACATGGAAAATTCATGCCCCCTCGCATTTTAGCTTTTACTTTGATGTCTGGTCTAGATAAAATTTCTACTCCATATCACCTTCTTAGCTGATAACATATTATTGTAAAAGGGATGTTACATCTGTTTAGGTGTAGCTGAGTCTGTTGATAGTTTATATATTATTGGTTATTATTATTATTATTTTTTGAGAAGGTTTTTGTTTATAGTTTATTCATCCATTGCATGTGTCTATTATATGCTTAGAATTTGTTTCTCAAGTGTTTTGGGTTAAACACAAAAAGAAAGTCAATTTCATTAATGTGTGGTGTGGAGGTTTTGGGAATACTAGCTGTTGTTCTATCACGTAAATGTCTCTTATGACAGTTAAGTGGAGTATTTGGAACTGAAATGTGAGGGCTTTTAATAACAAATGTAGTTCCTTGATTTGGGTGGCATTTTTGAAACAATTCACAGTTGTTTCTTGATTCTCACTCTTTTGGAGTTTAAAGGTGCTACTGTTCTGATTTTTTAAGAGATTGAAAATCTTAATGTATGCAAACAGTATTAGAAGGGGACTAGCTGCTACACCTGGCAACGGGTCGGTTTGGGTCGGGTTTATTTGGAATCGGGTCAACAACTCAACCCGTTATTTACTTATTTGTTAAACGGGTTAGTTGGTTCAGGTCTGTATTGGGTTCGGATCAGATCAGATTCCATCTTACCCATTTTGACTCTGGCACCCTGACTTCAGGAGAGAGTTGAGATCCTATGAGTGTGGGAGCTGGGAATACATGTTAGTCCAGTTAGGTGAGTTCCCATTGTCTTGAGGAGAAGAGGACGAACTTGTTTGGACGGATGATTCATCACGTTCCTACTCGATTAAGGCAATGGTAGAGTTGGTCCTACAACAACATAGCGTGGATTCTCTTTGGTCTAGCCTAGAAAAGCCTAGCACCCCCAAGAGTTCAAACTTTAATGTGGTGCACTCTAAAGGGAAAGTGATGGGGCGCATTCCCATGCACAAGTCAAGTTTCCTTTGCATGTTTTGTTTTATTTTCAGTAAGGGTAGTTTGGTATTTTGTGTGTTTTTATTTTAGTAAGGGCAGTTTGGTCTTTTGTTGTTTATTATTTTGTAAGATGAAAGTAATAAATTGTAGCCTTTGAGGCATATACGATTGAATGCAATAGAATCAGATTTTTTCTCCATATGAGATTGGTGCTTTGGTTTGGTGAGAAGCCGTAGCTCTTGGCGTGAAGCCCTCCTCCTCCAATCTCCAGGTTCTCGATCTTCTTCTCTTTTCTCGTCTCTTCTTCTCCTCTTCTTCTTTGTTTATTTTTCCCTTTACCCTTCCAACAACAACATAGCGTGGATTCTCTTTGGTCTAGCCTAGAAAAACTTGGCACCCCCAAGAGTTCAAACTTTTGTGTGGTGCACTCTAAAGGGAAAGTGATGGGGCGCATTCCCATGCACAAGTCAAGTTTCCTTTGCATGTTTTGTTTTATTTTCAGTAAGGGTAGTTTGGTATTTTGTGTGTTTTTATTTTAGTAAGGGCAGTTTGGTCTTTTGTTGTTTATTATTTTGTAAGATGAAAGTAATAAATTGTAGCCTTTGAGGCATATACGATTGAATGCAATAGAATCAGATTTTTTCTCCATATGAGATTGGTGCTTTGGTTTGGTGAGAAGCCGTAGCTCTTGGCGTGAAGCCCTCCTCCTCCAATCTCCAGGTTCTCGATCTTCTTCTCTTTTCTCGTCTCTTCTTCTCCTCTTCTTCTTTGTTTATTTTTCCCTTTACCCTTCCAACAACAACATAGCGTGGATTCTCTTTGGTCTAGCCTAGAAAAACTTGGCACCCCCAAGAGTTCAAACTTTTGTGTGGTGCACTCTAAAGGGAAAGTGATGGGGCGCATTCCCATGCACAAGTCAAGTTTCCTTTGCATGTTTTGTTTTATTTTCAGTAAGGGTAGTTTGGTATTTTGTGTGTTTTTATTTTAGTAAGGGCAGTTTGGTCTTTTGTTGTTTATTATTTTGTAAGATGAAAGTAATAAATTGTAGCCTTTGAGGCATATACGATTGAATGCAATAGAATCAGATTTTTTCTCCATATGAGATTGGTGCTTTGGTTTGGTGAGAAGCCGTAGCTCTTGGCGTGAAGCCCTCCTCCTCCAATCTCCAGGTTCTCGATCTTCTTCTCTTTACTCGTCTCTTCTTCTCCTCTTCTTCTTTGTTTATTTTTCCCTTTACCCTGCTGGTTCTGCAACCACCAACCAGAACCCTTTCCCTTGCTTCCGCCTCTACCTTTCACCCTACCCACATCTTTCATCCGCCCTACAGACCCTATCTGACCTTTCGCCAGGCCTTCCACATCCTTCCTGGGTTTTGCCCCTCTCTATATCCTCTTCCACAACCTTCGTCCCTCTCAAACTGTCCCTTCCTGCTGTCCTAAAGCGTCTTTAGACCCTTCCTATCTCCAGATACAGCCTAAACTTCCCACCATACAGTTGTCCTCAAACCTTTGGACCCTTCTCAAGCCTCATACAGCATTATCACCTGTCCTAAATCTCCATACAGTCCCCTAACTACAGCTGTCTTGTTTTCCTTAGCCCTTCTTAACCCTCCCTTACATCTGTCCTTTGTTCCCAATCCCTATCTTAGCCTTTCCAACCTGTCTTTCCCTTTTTCTTACTGCTGTCCCATAAAACCAGTCCTTTTTTAAACCTCATTAACCCCTTAAACTGCTGTCATAGCCAGATTTGTCATAAGCTTGAAGCCTAATAGTTAGATTTAACCCTATTTGATGTTGGTTCTTTGTGTTTGTGAGATTTGTTAAGCCCTGTGTTCTGAAAGGTCTTTTATTTCGAGCTATAACTTGATTTGGATTGTGGTATAATTGCTTACATTTAATGCCTAGAATTTCATGATTATTTGTGATAGATTTTACTACTCTAAATTGCAGTTATTAATTTAATTTTAATTTCAGCCCATATTTTTGCTTCATCTTGATTTCTTGTCGCATCTCAATTGCATTTAGGCATTTAGGGTTACCCTTTGTCTTGTCCTGTGTTAGAAAAGTTCTTACCAAAATGGACCTAATGCAGAGTTCCCTGCATCAGGACCTCAAAAGGAGAGGGCTATTGAGACCGGAGGAGGATTTTAGCTGCTTACTGTGCAGATCAATGGAGGAAGATGTCGATCACCTTTTCGCTAGATGCACAGTTGCTTGGAATTTATGGATAAATATCGGTAACCTTTTGGATGTACCTTGGGTTTTCGAAAGAACTTGTGAAGGTTTAGTGGGATCCTGGTTCCTATCTAGACTTAACCATAGGATGAAGGCGGCCTCGAATATGATTCCAGTTGCAGTCTTTTGGACCATTTGGAATGAGAGATACCAGAATCTTTGAAGAAGTCAACAGGGGCTGGTGAGCTTTTTCAAAGAGCCAAATGGAGGCTTTGTGTTTGGCTTCTTTCCGGTAAAGAGCTCAAGGGACTCAAAGCCACCGATTTCTTTTCGTCTTGGGAAGGTTGCATGGGCTACTACCCTAGGAAGCCAAAAACCTTTATCAATTGGTCTCCTCCTCAACAAGGTGTCTTGAAATTCAATGTGGATAGAGCTTCTAGGGGAAAACTGGGACCAATAGGAATAGAAGGTGTTCTCTGGGATCACAACAGCCAAACATCCTTAGTATTCACAGAGTCGATGGGGATTGGGGATTCAAATGAGGCGGAACTCCTCAGTATTAGGAGAGCTTTGATCATTTGGACAGTCTTCGGGTTTGGAAAACTAGTGATAAAAGGTGATTTGATAAATGCAATCAAATGGGCTAAGGGACTGAAGTGGCCACCTGGAGATTGATTAACTTGGTTAGGGTGATTAGGGCTCTCGCTTTAGGAATAGACGTATCATTCGCCCAAGCCAGTCGCACAACTAATGGTGTGGCAGATTTCTTCGCAAAGAGCGGAGTCAACAACTCAGCTTCAAGCATCTTTCATGTTTGAGGATTTCGAGTAGGATCGACGCTCAATTGATTGTATTTGTTATGTGGATCTTTTGTATTTACCCTCATTTCCCTTGATGTAATTGTACTTTTAGTTCTTCATTAATATGAATCATCTTTGTTACCGCAAAAAAAAAAAAAAAAAACATAATCAGACACTTGGATGTTGGCGAACAACCAACCGAACTGAATATAGGGCAAAAGAAGAGACTAAGACTGATTTTTTTTCAACTATGCTTAAATTAAAACTGAAATTGGGATTACTTAAGTTGAGTTCATGGATGGAGGCAACAAACTTGTGGGCTCATGAGGGTGGGGAGGTTGTGTCTGGGCGGTGTGGGTAAGTATAAAGGGTGGAGAAGTCTAGATGAAAGGAATGAAACCGTTTCAAGGTAGACCCGGTAACGGTTCAGGTCATGTCGGGTCTTATTTGGGTTCAGATAAACAACTTGTAGAATGTAATAATAAGAAAAAGGAAAATAAGAATAGAAAGAGAAATTGTAGAGAAATTCTTTCTCTCTATTGTATTGAACGTGTAAAATCGAAGGTGAATACAAGTATAAATAATACACAATCAACCAATTAAGGCGGCTGAGAAGGAAAGAAATAAAATAATCTTTAAGTACAATCAATCATACAAAATAGAGTTGGCTTTCCACAATAAGAAGATTTTGGTCAACTATGGTGTAGAAGTGGGTCCTACGACACTCCCCCTCAAGCTGGTTCGAAGATATATAGTAAGCCCAGCTTGCTAACAATCGAAGTGAGTTGACTCTGAGGAACAACCTTTGTCAGCATATGCGCAAGTTGATCTTTAGAATATAAATAAGGAGTAAATGATCGGCCTTCAGAAATATGTTGATGAAGGAAGTGACAGTCAAGTTCAATGTGCTTAGTCCTCTCATGAAAGATTGGATTGGAGGCGATGTTGATGGTTGCCTGATTGTCACAAAACATTATAAGTGGATCAGTAGGAGCAAAGCCTAACTCAATGAGAAACTTTGAAGCCACAACAACTCGGATACAGTATTAGTTATGACACGATATTTAGCCTCAGCACTAGATCGAGCAACAACGGATTGTTTTTTGCTTCGTCATGAAACTAAATGTGACCCCAAGAAGACACAGTAGCCGGTGGTAGAGCGACGATCATCAACAGACCCGGCCGAATCAACATCAGAATAACCACGAACTGGACATGTAGGCTGATGTGCAAAGAACAAGCTGCGATTAGGATGAGCCTTAAGGTGCTGAAGAATAATAATATGAAAAAGGAAAATAAGAAGAGAGAGAAATTGTGGAGAGGAATTATTTCTCTCTATTGTATTGAATGTGTAAAACTGAAGGAGAATACAAGTATAAATAATACACAATTAGCAAATTAAGGTGGCTGAAATGGAAAGAAATAAAATAATCTCTAATTACAATCAATCATACAAAATAGAGTTGACTTTTTAGAATAAGAAGATTCTGGTCAGCTATATTGTAGAAGTGGGTCCTACAACACAACCCTCAACCCATTATTTGTCTGTTAAACGAGTTAGTCAGTTTGGGTCTATTTCAAGTTTGGTTACAAAATTTTGAACCCATACCCATTTAAAATGCTCGGGTTCGGTTCGGGTAATCAGGTCAAGTCAAATTTTGCCAAGTTTAATAGCAATTGGTCTCCTCCATCTGGTCTTATTGAAAATATTTTTAATGGGAGATCTGTAATGAGGAAGCTGCTTTTTTCATCCATCTCAGCAATGTTCAAGCTGCCATTGCTAACAAAGCTGAGGTATCATCTTCTTAATAGCTGCTAGATGTTGTAATCACTTCATCTTTTTGGTGCTTTCATTGAAGGTGATTCATAGTGCTGGTACATGGGAAGAAAAAAGCAGCGTCTATATTTGAAGCTAGATTCAGTTTACAGATCATTCTATTCGTCAAATTTATAGATCAACTAATGCAGAAATACTCTTGTTTAGGGACTGGCTCATTTTTTTTTTCTTTTGAAACATTAACTGCTAGATTCCATTAAAGTGAGAAAAGGGTACATAAGAAGGATCGGAATATAGGACATATATACTCAAAGTGAAGAAGAGGAACAAGAAATATAAAAAACTTAAGAAAACAAGAAATAGAAGAAAAGATACAACAATATGCCACCCCAAACTGAAGCCAAAAGAAGGCCCGATCCCCTTAACTCCTGAGGTTGGCGAGAGGAAAGAATTCCAAAGCCGGTGTATGAAGATGAACACCAGCTTTCGCTAAGAAGTCTGCCACACAGTTTGCTGAACGAGGTGTATGTGTGAAAATGATATTACTCATATTGCACAATCTCCAAATGTCCCTAGCAATACAAACCAACCTCCACGGGGGGAATTTCCTATTACTAGGGACTAGCTCATTTTCTAGTCTAGTTTATCTGTAGTTGGCCTTCTTTTGCATTCTTCCAAGGGGTATCATTTCTACTTCGATTTTCTTATAATCAATTTATCACTATTTCAAACAAAAAAAGTCTTGACGTCATTAGTGTGTAATTTTGAATCTTGGAGATTCTAAAATTGAAAAATGAAATAATTGAAGTTATTTTTACTATCCAAATAATTTTTTTGATATCTTTTCTATCTTGACCTTCTGTGTTCTCCATCAGCTTGACGCCAACTTCAAAATGTAATACTTCTGTTAAATAGTCTACAAGCCTCCATTTATCTTGTAGTAAATGGAAGATGCAGATAGAGTTACTGAAACTTTAATTTTATATCCATACTATCGATTATGCTTATCACTCAAGAAAAGTTATGGTTATTAAAAGAATGAAAGTTTAGTGTGTTATTCCCATCCCCCTAACCGTTGATTCCTAAATCCTTGATGCTGGTATCTTAAAGCCTTTTTATGTTCCTCCCTTGATTTTCTTGTTTTTGTGTTAACAAATTGGGAGGTGCTACACTTACCCTTAAGTTATACCCTTTTATACCCTCATGCTCATGTGGCAAATTGCAATTGGTTGGCTTTACAAAAGTTAGTTAAAATACTAATCAAATGACTTGCCACATCATCAAAGGGTATAAAAGTGTATAACTTGAGCGTAAGTTTAGCATTTTCCTAACAAATTTGTCATGACTAACTTATCCAAAATTTTTTGTTCTAGGAATAATATTTCTTTTCTTCGTCTGGATGGCACTTTAAATCAACAACAGCGAGAAAAAGTAATCACACAATTTACGGAGGAAAGTGACATTTTGGTGAGTTACAATGTGAATGAAGTAGGGCAGATTAATTTTTATTATATAATGTATTCTACTTATTTTTCCTCCATATCATCAAAGGTCTTATTAATGTCACTTAAGGCGGGGGGTGTTGGAATAAACCTTACAGCAGCATCAAATGCCTTTGTATTGGTATGTGCGACCATCTCATCTTCCTCATTATGTAGCTACATTTTAATGGTCTCTTAAATTAATTATACTTTAAAATCTAACTACTAAGGGCCCCATATAGATGGAATACTGGCCCTGATCTTGATGAATCTAGCTTCGAATGGGGAGTTTTGACCCATTTGGATATTATATGTGCCTGCATGTGCCGTGGATTATGAAACAAGGATCCTAAAATGCGTAGGCACAATGTATTTCTTGCTTACACATGCATTTATATAAGTAACTAATATATCTCTATTATATATAACCATACTTTGGAAAAATCTACTTTATATACATTCGGCTTTACGTCTCTTTAACATGGGCTGAAACCTGTATCCTTTTTATCAAGGAGAGGTTCCTCCAGGTCTTTTTTTTTAGCGGTAACAAAAAGAAAAAAATTATATTAATGAAAAATATAGGTACATAAGACGGCAACGATGGATCTAAGAGACTTAAACCCAAAGGATGTCGTGGAAGAAAAAGAAAAAAATGAGAAAACACCGTGTGAAGAGATAAGTGGATCTCCCTCGCTTAAAGGGGCTCTCAAAGGTGGAATACTCCAGTGGTAGTGGAGTCTACTCTTTTCTTAGCAAAGAAGTCAGCTGCTCCATTTGCTGATCTCTAGACCAATGTAAAAGATATCCCTCGGCTCGAGCAAAGTGCCCTAATCTCCCTCACTTCTTTGATCATCTTCTAGGGAGCCTTTTAGCCCCTTTGTCCACTTAATTGCATTGGTCGAGTCCCCCTCAATGATTGGTACCCCCCCTCCTAATGAAGACCATATGGACAATGAAAGTCCGGCTAGACCAATGCAAGGTCCTAGAGAGGGGGTGAATAGGACCAACAATTTTTATTAACCATTTTTTAGTAATCAAATGAACAATTATTAAACAAATAATTAATCAACAAGCATCGGACGAAAATCAAATGCAGATAACCAAGCAAAATAACAAACCACACATGCACAAGGATTTATAGTGGTTCGGTTTAAACAAACCTACATCCACTCTTAGAATCACCCAACTTTGGGCTATCTGGAAATGTACTATGAAAGGGTTTCACACCCTAACAATACACCCTGATGAGTTTCGACCACCATCGGTCTACTACACGATTCCTATTTTTATGGTGGTTCGGGCACTTAGCTCTAATCCACCATACAATGATGATAATTGAAACTAAACAAAGAAACACTTGCCTTGGACTTGCACTGATATCGGTAGATGTGCTTCTTCAAGGATCTCTTGGCTTTGGTCTTCAGTACTTGATTTCACCAGTGTGGGCAACCGCAGCAAAAATGATGGACTAGGATATAGGATGCTACAAGGAATCCTTGGTGGTTTTCTCACTATCTCTTCTTCATTGAAAGCTAGGACAACTTTTTAGTTTTTCATGAAGATTTTGTAGAAGAGGTGAGAAGAAGATGCTTGGAATAGTCTCTGAGAGACTAGGGTTCGATTTTAGATCTCAAAGGTGTGCCTTAAACAAAGATAAGCCACAGAAATATATAGATCTTTCTTAATCCAACGGCTACTCCACGAGGGCCTCGAGAGCGTCCTCGAGGGGCTCAGGCCCATATATGGAAAGGCCAGTTAAAGGTCTTTAAAAGAAGTATAACTGGATGACTAATGACTATCCTCGAGGGCCTCAACCTGAAGGAAGAGAGGATATACAGTTGTCAGCACTAGATCCTTAGATTGAGGTGCTCGATCTAAAGAAAGAGAGAATTTACGGGTATTAGTACTGGATCCTCAGATTGAGGGGCTCAAGCTTGGCAGGGGTTAATTGTCCAAATTTAGTCCCTTAGCTCTTTTTCATGTTTGGATTTTCCTAAGGTCTACTAGACTTGAGGCCTAAGGTCCATTTTTGGTCTACTTATCTGAGTGGGTTGCCAACCACTCGGTGAGATGTCCCAATAAGCTTCTGGTCTTCTGGTCTTCTGTTCTTCAAACATCTTCCAAGCATCCAAGGCAAGGTTTGACGGAGTTATGGAATTGACGATAAGGTGACTCGGACTAGCCGGGGACTAACAATCTCCCCCTTTGTCAATTTCGTAACAAAACCTAACCTCTAACAAAAAAAAAAACAACTTATACTCTTATAACTCCTTATAACCCAATACACACTGAAAATAAAAATGCACAAGTCTTGAGACCAACAACAAATACATCCAAAAAAAAATAACAAC
Source organism: Chimonanthus praecox (assembly GCA_022113865.1). Lineage (NCBI taxonomy): Eukaryota > Viridiplantae > Streptophyta > Magnoliopsida > Laurales > Calycanthaceae > Chimonanthus > Chimonanthus praecox. The sequence goes on along the minus strand of CM039087.1, from coordinate 22,473,193 downwards.
TCAAGGCTTAAACACCACAACTACAGTCTTCTCTTTTCTTCAAAAACTTGCTCCCCCTGAAGATATGCCTGCAGAAAAACAAGGCATACTAGGAGGGATTTGAGTCTCCCCCAATACACATTGAAAATAAAAATACACAAGTCTTGAGACCAGCAACAAATTCATCCAAAAAAAAATAACAACTCAAGACTTAAACACCACAACTAGAGTCTTCTCTTTTCTTCAAAAACTTGCTCCCCCTGAAGATATGCCTGCAGAAAAACAAGGCATACTAGGTGGGATTTGAGTCTCCCCCTTAATGGTAGATTCCAATTACTCCCCCCTTTTGTCAAAAATTGACAAAGGAGGTCACACCATATAAACAGGAAATGAGAAGCATAAGTAGTGTAAACAAAACATGATGAAGCAATAAACCTGAAGTATATATGAAATGATCATAACATCCAATCCAAGCAAGAACATCAAGGTTTAAGATTTACAAGCCAACAAAATATCAAAATGAGATCAAAGACAAACCAAAATATCAAAACAAGGTATCAAAACATTCTAAGCCGAATCAGCTGGAGGGGATGGTGGAAGATCTGCATCATTGCGCCAGCACGAGGAGGAAATGTTGTGAAGGTAAGAAAAGATGCCTTTGATGGACTTCTTCACAAATGCTGATAATTCTTGGCGCTCCTGATGAAGGTGAAGGTGATCTATGCAACTATTGACTTCGTCAAACTTTTTTTCTTGAAGCTGCCTCACTGTCTCAAAGCGACAGTCCACAAACTCACGATCAAGGCCAGGTACAGGTTCAGCAAAGGGAGGTTCAACTTGAATGTTACCCAGACAGAGGCCGGTGTAGTAGGCATTGAATCGCTTGACACTTTTAGGAATTTCACTCGTAGGAGGGTTGTTTCCAAAATGACGAGCTAACACAGACATAAGATAATAGAATGGAGGAGCTCCACGCCCTGTCGAGGTCCAGTAGTGAATGATAGTTGAACATATCAAAGTGGGAAGACAGATCCGACGCACTGTTGCAACACAGTAAAGAATATTGACCATATACCCAGTGAGGTCAGATTTGTTTCTGAATTGAGGAGACACATTGTAGGTGAAAATGAGGTGGAGTTTGTATTTAGGCAGAAGGCTAGAGGCCCAAAGAAAGTTATCAGATTTTCATTCAACAAAGCTGCCACAAAGTTTAGTTGTGACTTTTCTTTTTGTCGTCCTCAAAAATAGAGTTTTTGACCTCAGATATGTCTCCACCTTTACACAAAGGAATGGACAGAAGATCAGACACGAGTTGGGAGTGATGTCACTGTTTCTTCATTCTGGAATTGGATTCGAAAGGAATGCTCTGGAGTAGGGGGATAGTCAAGAATGGAACAATACATTCCTTTAACATGGGATGGGTAAGTTTTATCACCCCATTCCAAGATTTTTTTTCCTACCCCATTTTTTGAATGATAGGCATTGTTTCATACTTTTGAAGGTCAGGAATACAACACTTACGCTCAATAGTCAGGTCTTTAAATACAGCGTAATTCCGAATCGACTTTAGAAGACGATCGCTTTGAAGACTCGGAGGACAAGGTGGTTTGGCTAGGGGTTCTGAAAAAGAAGTTGAATCCGAAGAGGAGTGCTCAGAGAGGACAGGAGAGGCGGATGAAGAAGAATGTTCTTGATCTTGAGAAGGAGGCACAAATGGGTTTTGCTTTCTCCGAGCTAAAAGCTTCTTGGGCCTCTTAGCTGGAGGGATAGAGGAAGAGGCTCCACTGGAAAGTAAATCTCTACCACGAGAGGAAGGGACAGTCCCCACATTCTTCGTTCTAGGCATAGTAGTACGAAGAAGAATCCCCAAAAGAATTTTTTTCCCAAGAAGATCCAATAGAAAGAAGAGGGAAAAACGAAGTGGAGAGACTTACCCGTAGATGAAGATAGATGCGCACAACAGAGGAGAGTAGGTGCAATGGAAAGAAACGAAGCCAACAGACGAGAGGAGAAGCAATAGAAAGAACCGAAACCACCAGAGCAGCGAGCGGCGGAAGAGATGACGATGAGGGAAGGTGACGAAGGAGAAACCACAGAAAAACCCTGGCAGAGCCAATGGCACTTTCAACAGTGATTGGTACGAAAACAGAAAGGGTTCGAGTTTGATATATATATATATATATATATATATATAAAATGTGCATCCTCGAGCCCCTCGAAGGTGGGCTCAAGGCCCTCGACACTCGAGGCCTCAGAAAGACTCCGAGCCCCTCGAGAAAAAACAGAAAAAAATTTCAAAAACAATTTTCAGCCTTTCTATTTTATTTATTTTTTCATTAAGAATAGAAACTCACCATGGAACACACACTCCAATTGATTTGCGAATATTGAGAAAACGATTTGAGTCGAGAGGTTTGGTCAAGATATCAGCTAACTGATGCTCAGTAGAGATGTACTCAAACTCAATCTATTTTTCTTCCACTAAATCCCAGATGAAGTGGTGATGGATATCTATATGTTTGTCCTTGAGTGTTGGACATGATTCTTAGAGATGTTCATGGCACTGGTGTTATCACAGTGCAATGTCATGGAATTTTGTACGAGGCCATAATATGACAACATCTGTCTCATCCATAAAAGTTGAGTACAACAGCTTGCGACTGCTATATACTCAATTTCAACAGTTGAAAGAGACAGGATGACTGCTTCTGGCTATGCCAAGCTACCAAACAATTTCCTATGTAGAAGCAGCCTCCACTTGTGGACTTCCTATCATCTAAATTTCCTGCCCAATCCGCATCTGTGTATCTAGCAACTTGGAAAGATGTGTCACATGGATGCCAAATGCCATATTGTGATGTGCTAGCCACATATTTAATTATCCTTTTTACATCCTTTAAGTGGGATTCCTTCGGTTTAGATTGGAAACGAGCACAAGCTCCCACAGTAAAGGCTATGTCAGGTCTGCTTGTTGTGAGGTACAACAGACTCCCAATCATGCTCCTATAGAGACTTGGGTCAACATCCTTACCACTCTCATCTTTAGATAATTTAACAGTTCTGCTCATAGCAGTGGTGGAGTGTTTAGATCCCTCAAGACCAAAGTGCTTAACCAATTCTTTGGCATACTAGATTGAGAGATGAAGAGACCCTCATCAAGTTGCTTTATTTGAAGCCCTAAAAAGAAGTTTAGTTCTTCAACCATGCTCATTTCAAATTTAGATTTCATTAGGTTGGAGAATTGTTTAGCCGCTTTTTCACTTGTGGATCCAAATACTATGTCATCAACATAGATTTGGGCAATAACAAAAGTTCCATTGTTTCTTTGAACAAATAAATGTGTGTCCACACTCCCCCTTAAAAAATCATTAGACAACAAAAACTGTGTGTCGTTCATGCCAGGCTCTGGGAGCTTGTTTAAGACCATATAAGGTTTTCTTTAATTTAAACATATGGTCTGGACAATGTGGGTCAATGAAACCTTTAGGTTGTTCCACATATACTTCTTCATTTAACAATCCATTTAAGAAGGCACTCTTGACATCCATTTGAAACAATTTGAATTTTAAATAGCATGCAATGGATAATAAAATACGGATTGATTCTAATCGAGCAACAGGTGCGAAGGTCTCATCGAAATCAATGCCCTCAATCTGAGTGTAACCTTGAGCAACTAGACGAGCTTTGTTTGAACGACAACACACCGTGCTCATCTAACTTATTTTTGTAAATCCACTTAGTGCCAATTACATTTGTGCTTTTGGGTCTAGGTGCTAAGTCCCAAACTTCGTTCCGTTTGAACTGGGCAAGTTCTTCCTGCATAGCATTTACCTAGTCCTCATCAAGTAAGGCTTCGACTACATTTTTGGGTTCTATTTGGGATGCGAAGCTCATGTAACTAGAAATATTTTCTAGTTGCCTCCTAGTTTTTACACTAGTCATGGGTCACCAATAATTTGAGACATGAGGTGATCCTTCACTGGTTTTAGATCTTGTACAGAAGGAGATGATGATGATGCAATTGATGAAGATTCCTTGTTTTGGTTTGTAGGGAGATCTTCTTCATCTTTTGACATGGGATGTGACACACACATAAGGTCATCAACAACTATATTTATGGATTCTTGGATGGTACTAGTCCTTAAATTTTGAACTCTTTAGGCACGGTTGGTATTAGAGTATCCAAGAAAGATGCCGTCATCACTTTTGGAGTCAAATTTCCCCAAATTTTCGCGGTCTCTAAGAATATGGCATTTACTTCCGAAGACCTTAAAATATTTTGCATTTGGCAGTTTTGTTCAACCTTGCTCTTATGTACACACGGTTTATAATGAAGCAAGCAGTATTCATGGCTTCGGCCCCAAGCAATTGTTCACTATGGAGTAAAACAGTTGCCATATCTTGCAAGACTCTATTTTTTCTTTCAGCCACCCCATTTTGTTGAGGTGTCTTTGGGGCTGAAAACTCATGATGCATGCCATGTTTTTCACAATTTTTTTCGAATGCATCGTTTTCAAATTCCCCACCATGATCACTTCTTATTATGTTTATGGAGGGTTTTTTTTCATTCATGATGCGCTTAGCAATAATTTTAAATTCATGAAAGGCATCAGATTTCTCCTTAAGATATGCTACCCAGGTATATCTAGAGTAGTCATCTACAACCACCATAAAATACTTCTTTTCTTCTACACTAATGGCTTGTGTAGGTCCAACCAAGTCCATGTGTAATAATCAAGAGGCCTAGAGGTTCCAATTTCATTTACCTTTTTGTGAGCTGCTCTTATTTGCTTCCCTTTTTGGCATTCACCACAAATAATATTATACTTACGGTTCATTTTGGGAAGACCTTTCATATGCTCACTCAACCGAGACAAGTCTTTGAAGTTGACCTGTCCAAGTCTTTGATGCCACAACTTGGCATCTTTTGTTTGAGCCACATTGCACAACATTTCTACCCGAGTTGGGCTATTTTCCAAGATATATCAATTTTCACTCGTTTTTAGACCTTTCAAGACTGTCACCTTCATTGGTTAGATCTCACTGTCATTATGCTTAAATGTCACATAATGGTCATCTTCACAAAATTGAGAAATGCTAAGCAAATTGTGTTTAAGACCATCCACATAAAAAGCATCTTTAATGATTAAAGAGTTAGGCATTTTTAAGCTCCCAATTCGACAGATTTTTGCTCCATGACCATTTCCAAAGGTTACAGATCCTCCATTATATTCTACCATTTCAGAAAAATAGGATCTGTCCCCAATCATGTGTCTAGAACACCTGCTGTCAAGATACCATTTAGACTGATTTTCAGTTTTCAAGGTAATGTGAACAATTAAACTTTTCATCTTGGGTATCCATCGGGGGGTAGACTGAGAATGAGCAGATTCTTTTTCCAAGTTAGAGGATTTTCTTTGGTTCATTTTACTGCTTTTATTTCCTCTTCTTTGATTTCTTAACTCATTCAAGATGTCGTTTAGTTTTTGAGTCAAGTGATTTTGCCTTTTGTTCCCATTTGGATTTTCTTTTGAGTGCACATTCTTAGACATCTTAGGTTGGTTGCATTCAAATCTCATATGTCCAGACTTCCCACAATAAAAGCAAATAACATTTGACATTTTTGTGGAAAAGGACTTCCCTTTAATAAAAAACAGTTTGGCTTTTAGGTGTTTTTCCATTTTGATCTTTAAATCCAAGACCCGATCTATCACCATACTGTTTTCCAATATTAGGTAGTTTCTCAAGCTTTTGTTCTCCTTGAGTAAACTTATCTTTGAATTTTATTTTATGACTTTTGAGGTTTTTTAACTCTGAACTTAATTTATAATTTTCCTCTTCAAGTCTTATTCGAATTTCCTTTGATCGTTTAATGTCTTTTTCATACATTTTCAATTTATCATGAAGGAATCTTTCAGTTTCTCTCAATTCCAGGATTTCATCATTTGATGTCTTTAATGTGTTGAGAGTTTTCCTTTTTTCCAATATTTCAATTTCCAACTGGCTCGTTAGTTTGGTATTTTCAACTTTTGATTCATTAAGCCTTTTAGCCAAATTAATAAGGAGTCATAGGCTTCTTGAAGATCATCTTCATCGTCAAAGTTTTCAGTTTTTTGAATCAGATATAGGATCATTGAATGTGCTGGAAGCTATGAACCCCTTTTGATTTTCAACGTCCTCTTGGGTTGACTCATCTGACTCACTTTCTGATTGAGAGGAGTTTTCCCTAGTAACATTCATAGCTTTCTTTTTAACATTTTTCTTTGATGGACATTCAATAGCGAAATGTCCACGACCACCACAATTATAGCACATGTGATCCTTTTCTTTGGAAGAATTAGGTTTTCCTTTATATTTCTCTTTTGATTCGTCCTTTTTGAAGTTTTTTATTTTGTTTCCCTTTTGATAATGTTTTAAAAAAAATTGGCCAAAAAGAGCAACATCTTCATTGGGATCCTTCTCTGTTTCAGATTTTTTCTTCCTTTATTGTTTCTGATTGAACAGGTGAATTGAGGGCAGGGGCAATGGATTTTTGTCTGGGTTTGACAAAATGAAGTTCAAACGTTTGAAATGACCCAACTAAATCATCTACCCTCATGTTTACAGCGTCTTTATATTACTCAATAGAGACGACTTTAGGGTTGAATCTATGAGGTAAATTTCTTAAGATTTTAGTGCATACCTTAGATTCTGGAATTCTTACCTAGAGTTCACTATGTCACTTAGTCTAGAATAGAACTCCATGAACGATTCATTTTCATCCATGTGTATAACATCGAATTTGGATTAAAGAATTTGGAGTCTTACCTTTTGACAATTGAAGTTCCCTCGTGAGTTCTTTCTAGAATATCCCATGCTTCCTTGGCCGTTTCACAAGTCATGATGTGTTTATACTCGTTAGGTGAAACAACACAATTTATAGCTTTCAAGGCCCTACCATTTGCAATATATAGGTTTTTTTTTCATGTCATTCCAAGTGAAGTAATCTTTAGGTTGATACCCTATAATTTCTTCAGAGGATTTTTCAGTTTCATCTTTGGTTGATTTTCCAATTATTTCTTCTACAGGCTGTTTTGAACCCCTTATTACTGATTCCCAGATGGCTCCATCAAGGGATACAAAGAAACTTTTCATTTTTGCTTTCCATGAAACATGGTTTGAGCCTTCGAAGTAAGGAGGTTTAGAAACAGGTTGACTCTCCCCTCTATGCATGGTTCTAGTGTTGTGGGACCCGATACATGATTATTTTCCCTATTTTGGAAAGTCACCTGTATGATTGTATACTCTGTATAGATAAGGATACGTCTAGTGTATTTTTCTTTTTTTGGCCACCTTAATTGGCTCTCTTTTTCTATTTATTGATGTATCCTCTAAGAGGAAAAGACAATACAATTGAGAGAAGGGTTCTTCCCAACACAGTGTGTTCTTCTTCATCTTCTTCTTCTTTTATTGTTATTTTTCTACATGGTATCAGCCAGAAAGATCTCTACGATTCTCCGGTGATCTTCCGTCGCGAATACCAGAATTTTATTCCACATCTGAACTTATTTTTCAGTTTTTTTTTGGCTGCCTGTGCATCTTTCTGGTACAGCCTTTAATCCGCTGCCACTTCTCTGCAACCGCAGTTTCCGCCTGCTCTACCGATCTGCCTCCGACATTTGTTGCTAGTGTCTGCAGATCTCCCGATCAGATCCAACCAGATCTGGAGATCTGAGCAGGATTTTTTTTTCTTTCTTCACAGTTTTTTGTCCATCGCGTTACTGCACACCAGAGAGCACTTGGCTGCTCATCGCTACCACTGCGTCGCTTGCTGCAGATCTGGTTGCTCTGCTGTTGACTGCGTTCTGCCCATCTCTGAGGAACTGCTCAGATCTGAGCGGAAGCTCTTTCCCCTCTCTCGCCGTCGGTGTTGTTGCTGACCCAGATCTGCCGCCACCACTCTGCTGCCCCTCGTCGTCAAGAGCCGGCCTTTTCATATTCCCACCACGACGTTCGTTCGCTGGCTGCCTTGTGTGCAGATTCGGTGCTCTCCGATCTCTCCCTCATCTTCCCAACGCCAGATCTGGAGCTTGCTTACACAGATCTGAAATCCAGATCTCCCTTTGTGACTGTACCATTGCCGCTTGCCTTAAATTTCTGCGGAAACCTTTGCCAGATCTGCTGTTTTGTCTCCGGACGATCTGCTGTTCTGCTGCCCAGATCTGCTTCGCTAATCCGCCTCTCTATTGTTATCAACTACTGCCCTCAACTTACTTTTGAATACCAGATCTGAGATCTATTTGCCACGCCCTTTGGGTCTGCAGCATCATTTCCGGCTGTCCTTTGCGGTTGCCATCTCCAGCCTTCAGTTCCTTTGTCTTGCTGAAAGGGACATCGGTGCCTTTTTTTTTTTTTGAGGATTTTTCTTCCCTATCTGCACTATGGCCTCTACTGATTCTTCTCTCGGATCTTCTTCTAGTGGATCTTCGTCATCTACTTCTATTTCCGATATGACTTCCTCTCGATCCACTCATATTGGCAAGATGACAACCGTCTTGTTAAAGTAGACCAATTACTTCCAATTGTCTCACTCTACCAAAATGTTTCTTGAACCCAAGCAACTGTCTGACTATATTGATGGCACTAGCACCGAACCGGCCAAAATTGATTCGTCATATCGCACTTGGAAAGCCAATAATTCCTTGGTCCAGTCCTGGCTACTTCACTCCATGGAAGATAATGTGCGTGGCACGATCTCTACTCTTCCTACTGCTAAGGATGTTTGGGATACCATTACAGCTTTGTATTCTGATGGTGACAATTCAGCACGCTTATATGAGTTATATCAGATGGCATCTCATCTCCGACAGGGGGAGCTCTCATTGATTCAGTATTATTAAAAAATGCGGACATGTTGGTTGGAATTGGATCAACTTGAATGTGTTCAATTTAAGCTTCCTGATGATGATGTGCTCTATAAGCAATTACTTAATCGACGACGAGCATTTGAGTTATTGGCCGGAGTGAATCCGAAATTTGAGCCTATATGTGCTCAACTGCTTGGGCAACGCCCCCTTCCTTCTCTGGTTGAGGTCCCTACTCTACTCTACTCCAGGATGACCGACGTCGAATTGTTATGGCTCCTCCTATGCCACCTGAACGTTCACCCTTGGTCACAACTCACTCTGTACCTTCTCCACTTCCTACTTCCCGTGGTAAAGATACATCCTCTGACACTCGTCGGGACACCAGAGGGCCATAGCGGAAAGGTACTCGGTTTTCACATATTGCAAAATGACCAATCACTCCGTTGAGTCGTGCTACAAGCTTCATGGCAGACCAAAACAAGTTCATCTCATTGATGCTCCTTCTACTGATGCGACTGGTGACACTGCACCTGTGACTCGACAAGAATTTGCCCTCTTACAGCAACAGATGCAACGTCTTCAATCCTCTGAGGCTTCTCATATTGTCTTCTCCCCATTAGGTACTGGACCCTCTGCACATCATGTCTCCCATTCTGGTGCTACTGACCATATGGCTAGTATGTCCAACCTTTTCTCCTCTCTTTCACCTGTTTCATGTGGTAAGGTCAACTTAGCTAATGGCTCATCTACTGACATTGTTGGGAAAGGGACAGTTCCAGTTACTCATAACTTGGGTCTTTCCTCTGTTTTGCATGTTCCAAAGTTGTCCCACAATTTATTGTCTGTTAGTGGCTTGACTCGAAATTTAAACTACTTGTTCACTTTCTTTCCTTCTCACTGTATCTTTCAGGATCTGACCACGAGGCAGGTGATTGGTGGTGGTCATGAAGTTGGAGGTGTATATCTTCTTGATCAACAATCTGGTGCTTCTGAAGCTTGCTTGACCTCCTCTTCACCCGATGTGTGGTTTTGGCATTGCCGGCTAGGACATCCTTCTAATGCAGCGTTAAAGAAACTTGTTCATTCTTTGTCTTTTAATAAGTTTTAGTGTGAACATTGCCAATATGGCAAACATAGTCGAACTTGTTTTCCTCCATCAATAAATGATTGTGCATCTACATTATTTTTTGTTATACATTCTGATGTTTGGCAATCCCCCTCTGTCTCTCGATCAGGTTTCGTTATCTTGTTTCTTTTATTGATGATTATTCACGCATGACATGAAAATATATGATGAAACATAGATCTGACGTACTTGATCATTTTCGTACGTTTTACAAATGGGTTGAATCACAATTTTCCTATCACATTAAAATTTTGCGAAGTGATAATGGGGGAGAATATTTGTCACATTCTTTTATTCAATTCCTACAAGACCATGGTGTTGAATCCCACCTCTCTTGTCCATCTACATCTCAACAAAATGGTGTCGCTGAACGCAAAAATCGACACCTACTTGAGGTCGCCCGCTCCCTTCTCTTTACAATGCATGTCACGCACTCATATTGGCCTAAAGCCATCTTAACCTCTTGTTATTTTATCAACCGCATGCCATCTCAGGTGCTGGACAAGTCTCCCCTTGACCTTATTTCACTGCATAAACCCATTCACAGTCCTCCTTTGCATGTTTTTGGCTGTGTCTACTTTGTTCATCAATTCTCTGTTGATAAACTCTCTCCTTGGGCTATGCGATGTGTCTTTTTTGGCTATTCACCTTTTCATAAAGGCTACGAGTGTCTTGATCCCCTCACAGGGAAATCATATGTCATGGATATCACTATTTTTGAGACGGTCCCATACTTTTCTGCACTGTCTGTGTCCTCCTTCCCTCCTGTTCTACCTCTCCTTCCGGCCACCACTCCTCCGTCTTGCACTACTCCACCTAACTGCGAAGCCTACTCTGGTGTACCAACGTAGGCATCCCAGGCCTCCTCCTCCAACAGATGCCACTACCCCATCTGCCCCTGGTCCAGATCCCTCCACAACTGCTGAGTCTGAACTTCCCATTGCTCTTCGGAAAGGTAAGCGTACATGTATTATTCATCCCCTTGATCATTTTGTGTCCTATGATGTTGTTTCTCCTTCCTATCACATCTTTCTTACCGCTCTGGACAACATTAAGATTCCTAAGCAAATTGACGTTGCCTTTCGAGATCCCTCTTCGAAGGCAGCCATGGATGAGGAATTAGCTGCACTGGAAAAAAAATCATACTTGGGATATGGTTCCTCTTCCTCCGGGAAAATCTCCAGTTGGTTGCAAATGGGTATTCGCTCTGAAACATAATCCAGATGTATTTATTGTCAAGTATAAGGCCGATCTAGTTGCCAAAGGCTTCACACAGACTTATGGGGTGGACTATCAAGAAACCTTCTCCCCTGTGGCAAAGATTACCTCTGTTCGGATCTTGATTTCCATCGCCACAACTCATGACTGACCATTTCATCAGTTAGATGTGACCTCCAAAATGAAATATATATGCTTCCACCACCAAGATTTATCAAGCAGGGGGAGTCTCCCTCAGTCAGCAGGCTCAGAAAAGGTCTCTATGGCTTTAAACAGTCCCCACGAGCTTGGTTTGAGAAGTTCAGCAGTGCTTTGTTACCTTATAGTTTCTTCAGATGTCAGATGGATCACTCAGTCTTTATTTACCGTCTTCAGTCTGTGGTAATGATTCTAGTGGTGTATGTCGATGACATTGTTCTCACAGGTAATGATGATGCTGCCCTTTCTACATTTAACGAATATTTACAGCGCACATTTGATATTAAAGATTTGGGACAGTTGCGATACTTTCTTGGTATTGAGGTCGCTCGTTCTCCTTGAGGACTCTCTCTATCTCAGCACAAGTATGCCCTTGATCTCCTCCAGGATGCTGGGTACTATGGATGCAAACCGGCTGACACGTCGCTAGATGTCAACACAAAGTTATCTGCTTCAGATGGGACCCTTCTTGATTCTCCTACATTTTATCAAAAGTTGGTGGGGAAACTGATTTACCTCACTATCACCCGACCCGATTTATCATATGCGGTTGGTGTGGTCAGCCAATCGGGCACTTAGCTTTAATCCACCGTACAATGATGATAATTGAAAATAAACAAAGAACACTTGCCTTGGACTTGCGCTGATGTTAGTAGATGTGTTTCTTCAAGGATCTCTTGGCTTTGGTCTTCAGTACTTGATTTCTCACCAGTGTGGACAAGCAGAGATGATGGACTAGGATATAGGATGCTACAGGGAATCCTAGGTAGTTTTCTCACTATCTCTTCTTCATTGAAAGCTAGGACAGTACTTTAGTTTTTCATGAAGATTTTGTAGAAGAGATGAGAAGGAGATGCTTGTAATAGTCTCTGAGAGACTACGGTTCGATTTTAGATCTCAAAGGTGTGTCTTAAACAGAGATAAGCCACAAAAATATATAGATCTTTCTTAATCCAACGGCTACTCCATGAGGGCCTCGAAAGCATCCTTGAGGGGCGAGGGCCCCATATATGGACAGGCCAGCTAAATGAAGTATTGTTCCAAACAGTTGCTCAACCCTCTGCTCGAGGGGCTTGCTCTTGGCAGGTTTTAATTTTCCAGATTTAGTCCCTTAGCTCTTTTTCATGTTTGGATTTTCCTAAGGTCTACTAAACTTGAGGCCTAAGGTCTATTTTTGGTCTATTTATCTGAGTGGGTTTCCAACCACATGGTGAGATGTCCCAATAAGCTTCTGTTCTTCTGATCTTCTGTTCTTCAAACATCTTCCGAGCATCCAAGGCAAGGTTTGATAGGGTCACAGAATTGACAATAAGGTGACTCGGACAAGCCGGGGCACTAACAGACAAGGCTTTCCTAATACTAATAAGTTCTGTCTCGGAATCCTTTCGACTTGTTGACTCGGAAAAAACTATGGATGTTTTGCCATTGCAGTCGCTAAACACTCCGCCTATTCTCGCCGGACCCAATTTTCCCTCTGCTGCCTCGTCAACATTAAATTTGTGTGTATCATGTTAAGGAGGGGACCAGTGGCATGGACATTGGTCTTCCTTGGCCCTCTACATAGACGACCCTCCTAGGAGGTGTAGAAGTCTACCATTTTAAGGCCTTTGAACTTTGTGTCAGATAAGAGCCATGTGCAGAGTCTCCATTTTGCTTTTTAAATAAGGTCGTTCTCCTCTGACTCCTTATTCTCAAAGATCCTAGAATTTCTTTCCTTCTACACAGTCCATAGAACGGCCGCTGAAATGGTGTTCTAGGGTGCTTTCATCTTTGGACTGATGTTCTGAATGAACCAAGATTGACAACTCCTTCATAAGTTCTCCCATGATACCCCCAACAAATTTGCAAAACTTATCCACAGTTTTCTGGTCGTTGGGCATTCGAAAAACAAGTGATTGATGTCCTACTCTGTGTGGCCACATAGTGTGCAGGTCTTACTAGCAGTTTGTTAGTTGACTATTCTAATGCTACTATATTATTCCATCCTCCTTGGGTTGGAATTGTTATATGCTATTAATTATGATACTATTATGATTAAGTCATGTAGTTGTGGTATCAAACTTTTGAAGCTACCATGTTCAACCATTACATTTATACATGCATGTGCATATGTGCATGTTTGTGTCTGAGTTGCATGGCTGCAGGTATGTGTGTGAGTTTCACATGGTTATGAAGTTTCGGATATAGCAAGTCCCAAAACATAGGATTTATGGATTTGGCATCAAGATGAATAAATTTATTTATTTATTTAACTAATGCAATTAAAAAACAACATATAAGCTTCACTCAATACAATCAAATGATAAACATGTTAATGTTTTAGTTAGTTTTCAAAAGGGAAAAAATGTGACAGTATTTTGTGACCATGCAAAACATCAAGGGTAGTAATGGAGTGATTCATGAAGAATCCTTCATTGTACCAAAAGAATCCATGATGAATCTGTTAAGAATTCAACATGAGACATGTTTGAAATGGGCACGTTGCTCATTTTAAAAAAAAATCCATGTAACATAGGTGTGTGTAGTTACAAATTTCTCAAACAGTTTAACTTGACAATTACTGGGGTTTTATGTCCAACAATGTAGATTTATCCTGTCCCAATTGTCTAGTTTTAAGAGCAATGGCAAAGACAAGAGTCCAGCATTTCTATGAACCATTTCGGGTTCATGCCAAGTAGATCTACAACAAAAGCAGGGAATCCTTTTTTTTGAAATTTGCCAACCATCAACTTCATTGTTGTCATCATCATCATCATCATCATCATCAAGTAGATCAAGACAAGCTTCTTTTGCTCTACCTTTTCCCTACCTTATGAAAAACCATTTTCTTTGTGACTTCACTTTTTGTCATGTCCATTACGGCCACCTCAGTTCGTGTCTTTAATTACTTTCACCTTTTCCCAGTGTCTTTATATTGGGATAACAGTTTTTTACTTGATCTACCAACTTGACCTGAAAAAACAAGGTTCTAGTCAATCATGGTTGAGTTCAAGTCGGGTTTAAAGAAATCCAACCTATCTTGAATGCAATTCGACCCGATAATTCTTGAACCAACTTGGAAAATAGCGTTTGGGTTCATCATTAAAAAAGAAGAAGTAGGGTTTGGGTTGAGTATCTCAACTTATTTATTAAATAGGTTGACCAAACTTGAACCGACTCGGTAATCTAGTTGAGTTTGGGTTAATGGTTCCAAATATATGGGTCGGTCACTGAAATCAAGTGCACCACCCTCCCCCTCCCACTCCCTCACATCACATTTTTCCCTCAAGGAAATTGAAGATTGAAGAAGTTTGAAGCCATATTATATATTTTAAACCCAGATGTAACATGCAAACATAAATGGCAAATACAAATTGTTTGGTGGCAGTTACTAATTGCTTTCTGAGTTACCATTTTTTCGTAAGTTACTACTAAATAATTTGTGGTTTCAAAATGAAATTTTAGTGAACCAATATAGTGATTAATCATTTCTCTCTAAATATTTTTGTCACAAAATGGATATATAAGAATGAATACAATTCAAAATCATCAAGTTTATTAACACCCTAGTTTATGATCATATAGTGAGGTTGGACATACTTGGCCTAAAAGAGACTGATACTTTCTCATATCTAGGGTTAGAATGAATACAAACTTTACAATCAATAATTTTCCAATTTTCTGTATTTTGGACGGTTTTTAGAATTTTTTATGGAGTTTTAAAATTTCAGACTTGTATAGACTAATTCAATTGATGACCAGTATTATTAGTCGTCAACCAATTCAAATCGTGTATCACTAGGGACCAACAAGATGACTGATATTGTATTAGTTTATGAAGACCTTGATGTTTTTTTACTAATGAATGACAAAATGGTTGTGAAATACTTGTATGAGCTAACTCAAAGGGGTTGGAGTGATGGCCATAAACCCACCTCAAGAAGTGGAGAGTCCTGAGTTAGATTCTCACTCCACCCCAAAGGGCCGCTCCCCGTAGAGTTACCCGGTGTGTGTGGGTATGGAGGCTTGCACATACTCCAAGGATTAATCGGTGCTCTAAGAGGCATGGACACCTTGGTCATAAGAAAAATACTTGTATGAGTTAAACATGAGCAATTGCATTTGCAAAATGTTGTTACTTTAATTGTCAGTTTTTGTTATATTATAAAAGTATACCTAATATGACTCTTTTTCATGACTTTTTCTTGTTTTCTTTGCCCATCATTGTTCACCTTTTTGTAGGATCCATGGTGGAATCCAGCTGTTGAGGAGCAAGCCGTAATGCGTATTCATCGCATTGGGCAAACCAAAAAGGTTTCAATCAAACGGTTTATCGTTAAGGTATTATGCAAACACAAATTCTCATGATCCACAAACTTTGACTTCTATATTGATGAAAATTTTGATATTGATTGGGTATGTTGGTCATAAGCATTAATTACAAACTCTTTTGGAAAGACTTGCCTAACACCTTTTATAAGTGAAACATTTGACCCCAAATTACGTAACTGATGTTAAAAGTTGCAAATTTCAAGTGGTGGGGTCAATGGATTTGTTTCCACTGTAAAAGGATCTAAACATGGAGTGTTGGTGAGGTATAAAGGTCAAAAGACACCTAAAATAAAACACGGCATATGGATCCACACAACACTCAATATGAATAGCTGTGCTAGTGGGGTCAAATGAGTTATTTTATTTGTGGGAATCCAATCTTAAGGTGCTAGTGTGGTGAGGGTTTAAATAACAGTGAAAGAGCAAGTGTAGATGGAATATAAATCCCAAACATCAATAAAAAGCCAGTGCGCATAAACATGGAAGGTGCAAATGAGAAGCATCAATAAAGAGCAAGTGAACATATAAATATCATGGTGCAAATGAGACTAACTCCCAAACCATAGGAACTTGTAGTGGCAATGAACTCCCTAGAACTCCCCAAAATTTCAACTTCAAATCCCAAAACTGCTTTATAACTCTCCAGTGGAATGGTTCAAAGTGTCTAAAACACAAAGAATCCCTAGTGGTATCTAAAGAGTGAAAAAGAGAGAGTTTGCCAAGTCCAATTTCATGTGCTAACTATAATAGATGAGATATGTAATACCCCACCCAAAAGTCCCACATCGGTTGTGGACTTGGGTGGTGGGGGCTTTATATGAGGGGGCAAGTCCCTCCCCATAACAAGGCCTTTTGGGCTTGGCCAAGTGGGCCAAAGTCCAAAGCAAAGCCGTGGGGGCCCATGGGGCCCAAAGCGGACAATATTGTGCTGGCAGGAGCGGGGCGTTACAAATGGTATCAGAGTACGGTTCAACTCTCGGACTGAGGGTGTGGGTTGGTGCGTGTTGGGTCCGCCATGGTTGAGACGGAGGTGGCTCTGGTTTTAAAGGGGGTAGGTTGTGATACCCCGCCCCGTGGGGGCCAGGAGTGTAACGACCCGTCCCGCTACGAGTACGTTAAACTGATACAAAATCTCAAAACACTGATCTAATTCTATTTCAGGGGCATTTTTTTTTTTTTCAAAATAAAGGGGAGACACTGCTCCCGCAATTCAAAGCAACTACGGGCAACGCACCATTAAACCAATAACCAAAAAAGTATTAATCATAATTGGAAACAATAACATCATTCCATTATTACATTCATCCAACTTAATGAAACGTACACATATCTCAAATACATTAATAAGTCTCCAATTACAAAATAAAATCATGACAAGTACAAAGCTGCAACTCTACGTCCAATGTCTGATTGAGGGTCCCGCCGACCCTTCCTTTATGAAGTACATATGAGGCAAGGGGTGAGCTCTACATGCCCAGTCAGGGTAGTACACGCATCATATGTCACCAAACATACACTATATATGATCATATGAACACATCAATGCCAATGATGTCTACATGCATGACTATGCAAGCAGGTGCCCTACCCCTAACACACGGGCCCACATCTGTCGGGCCTCTAGTACATCCTCTAACCAACTCTATGGCAACTCCCACATGTGCCCATCCACTGCGGTCCACCCGCCCTTGGATATACAGATTGATCTTCAACCGGATCAGGATCCATAATCCTCGACCAGACCTACGACTCTCTCATGACAACCCGCACACATACCACGACAAACCCAAGGGTCGGACTCACTAGAGTCCCAAACCGATTACCACACGGGAATAACCACCTCACCAGTCCTCAACGGACTGCCAACTAGACTCATCTATAGTCTCCTCAACCAAGTATCAGAGTCTCAATAGTCAAACCTATAACCTTGGACCCCATCTGTTGGTTTCCACACAACTGGCGTATCCACCCCTCACAGGATTCTATAGGTCTTCTACCGAGTGAGCCAGCCGAACTCACTCGTTAGGCGCCCATAAATTCCTGGTGAGTCAACACCCACAACACAAGTCTCAACAATGAACCCCAAAGTCAACCGCGGTAAACACACTACCACATCACACCACAGGCTGTCCCCACCATACCGGTGTCATAGCCTGGAATACCATACCTCAGACTGTACCCACGCTACAGGTGTCATAGCTTGGACTGTCATACCTCAGACTGTACCCACCCTGCAGGTGTCATAGCCTGGAACATCATCTCACACGACACCGCAGGTTGTCCCCACCCTACAGATGTCCTAGCCTGGAATATCTCATCGTACCATTCCTCGACCAATGAGCGGGCGAGCACATCCTCAGCCTATTCACTCATCCGAGGAATCACAAGTTATGCTAGCGGGAGCTGTCCCTCACCTCATCATCCCTCGACCAATGACCAGGGGAGCACCTCCTCAGCCTACTCGGTCATTCGGGGATCACAAGTCATGCTAGCGGGAGCTGTCCCTCAGCGCGTCATCCCTCGACCAATGACCAGGCGAGCACCTCCTCAGTCTACTCGGTCATTCGAGGATCACAAGTCATACTAGCGGGAGCCGTCCCTCACCGCATCATCCCTCGATCAATGACCAGGCGAGCACCTCCTCAGCCTACTCGGTCATTCGAGGATCACAAGTCACCATCCCACCCTCTGGTCTCCATGTGGGCGAACCACTCAACCCATTAGACCACTGGGGACGCCTCATCCGCCACGTACTCGGGTAGCGTGACAGTAGGGGCTTCCAAGACTACCCTGAGTGAACCAACATTCAACCCGATGGTCTCTCTCTAGGGCTAACATAACTTCCTCCCAATTAGTCCTTATCTGGGACTCCCATGTACCTTGTTCTCTAAATCAGACAACACCTCTCTCATAGGTGTGTCTGAGAAATATAAGAAGGACCGACCATTTGATCTATGCAGGGGTACAACTACCCAATTCCAATCACAAGGGAGTCCGCATCCCAACCACCCGTCCACGGTGCGGTGCCACATAACGTTCCCACCCTAACTACCCGACAAGCTAGGGGGAGTCTCTAGATCCTGATGTGGCCTAGTACCCATGCTCCACCGGCATCCCACATACGTTAGTTATATGTATGCACAGTTACCTCTACGCCTACACATGCTATTAACATAGTTCATCACATAACAATCAGGTGTATACATCAGTATTTATCACGGGCTGGCATGTTAACATCCAAACATGTTATAATGTCTAGTAGTTTAAGCTAACTATCACATAATCATATAGCATATTATCAACACGACATATCAAACTATAATCAGGCATATATCACCACATATCACATATTTGCATGTTGACATCTCAACATATTATCAATAAAAATAAACCCCAATCATGTCACCGCACAACAAATCAATCGTGATATCAGATAAGCAACTCGTATATGCCTCTGCGGGCATCGGATACAAATACACCCGGATGGGGGCCCGCCACATAATGGTATCAACAGTTCCCTTGCTGAGTGGCTCATAATACCGAGGATCCCCATTCGCCGCATTTTGTATCCGTACATTTGATAGAGAGGTAATATGCATAGATGCATGCTAAAAGGGGTGATAAGTTCCTTCACCTGTGTGTGTCCTTGAAATCTAATGCGAGAAAACGAGTTCGGGGGTTGAAGGGGCTTAATCTGTTGAAACAAGAACACAAGGATAAGTAACCGGGCAAAACGGGTCAAACTAAGTCTGGACTACAAACGGGCCCGAAAGCGAGTCGGGTCCAAACCGAACTGAAGTGGGCCCGTAACTGAAAATTGGGTCGGGCTCGAAACTGAGCTGAAACGGCCGGGCCGAAGGTGGGCTGGGCCAAACCAAGTCTAATGAGTTGGGTCGGGCCCCCAAGCCTACTGGGCTATAGCGAACTGGGCATGGTTTGCCCGAACTGAACTCAGTCGAGTCAACTCAGTGACCCGACTAAGTTGGCTCAGCACCCAGTCCAAAAACAGGGAAAAGAGGGAAAAGAAGGGAAAGAGAAGAGAAAAGAGGAAAACCAGGGAGATGAGGGGGATAGAGAAAGAAGAAGATCAAGGAGAAGAGGAAAGACTAAATCCGAGTACCTGAAATCGGCGAGCACGGCAGAAGGGGGTTGGAAATCCGACGGCTGAAGGCGGAGAGCATGGCCAGAGAGGAGGAAGGAGAAGAGAAGAGGAAATCAGCAGAGGCGGCGGCGGCAAGGATGGTTGGATCTAGGGTTTCAGATAAGGAGAACGGCGCTGCAAAGAGGGGGTTTGGATCAGGAGAAGAGAGAAATCGCAGAGGAGAGGGAAGGGAGTGAACAGAAGGAGAGATGGGTAGGGGCGGCGGTTGCACCTCTAGCAAAAGAGGGGATTAGGGTTTCAACAAGAGGGAGGAAATGAAAGAGGAGGGGGAGAGAGCAGGTGAGGCGGCACTGTAGCGCATAGCTACAGTGCGGCCGAAACCGAGGGGGGAGGTTTAGGGTTTTGAAATTCTTTTTTTATTTTTATATATATAAAATAAAAATCTTCAATTTCCAAAATATTTTAAAAAGCGCGAAGAAATCACGTCGAGGGAAAACGTGTGATTTTCAAACTTTTAGTATGACAGAATATTCAGTAATTTAAAATTACTAAAGTGCCCTTTGAGTCTCCGAACTCCAAACCGGGCAAACCAAGACCCACCACGGGGCCCACACTCACCCCACTGCTACCAAGACCCTAAAACTCCGAAAAATCGGGTCGGGTCGTTACAAGAAGCCTGGGGCTAGATAGCGCCTCTAGTGCCACATCGCCCAGCAGGGGTGATTTCTTGTGGTATATAAGTAGGCTTCCTCCCATAAAGCACAACGAGTTTGGAGGGCCTCCTGGTGTGGGGTCCTCAAAGCAAAGCCGTGCTGGCCCTCGTGAGGGCCCAAAGCAGACAATATTGAGCTGGCGGGAGCAGGGCGTTACAAATGATATCAGAGCTTTGGTTCAACCCTCTAGCTGTACGTAAGAGGTAGGGCCCGAGAATAGAAAGAAGTTAACCCTTTCCCCCTAGGTTGAGTGAAGGTAGAAACTTTAGAAGGGTTAAAAATTGTTTGGTCTTTGAATATGATGTTCAGGGTAGCATCATGTTCAAGGTGATCGGTAGTGTTCCAGGAGTCTCATTGTTCGACTAGGTGAAGTTCTAGTTTGGTGCTTGGTTACCACTTAATTATGAGGCCTTTTGGGCCTGGTCATGTGGGCCAAGGCCCAAAACAAAACCGTGCAGGCCCGTGAGCCCAAAGCTGAAAATATTGTGATGGGGTAGGGTCGGGTCGTTACAAATGGTATTAGAGCACGGTTCAACTCTCGGACTGTGGGTGTGGGTTGGGTTCAGCATGGTTGAGACAGGGGCAGCTCTGGTCTTAGGGGGCGTAGGTTGTGATACCCTGCCCCGTGGAGCCTGGTGCCAAATAGTGCCCCTTGTGCCACATCGCCCTACAGGGGTGATTTCCTGTGGTATATAAGTAGGCTTCCTCCCATAAAGTACAACGCGTTTTGGAGGGCCTCCTGATGTGGGGTCCTCAGACCAAAGCCATGCGGGTCCTGGTGAGGACCCAAAGCGGACAATATTGTGCTGGCTGGAGCGGTGCGTTACAAGATAAGTGGTTTCAATGATGATGAAAGGAGAAGGGGGTAAGACTAGGTTGAATCACATGTTCGATCCTAACAGACTGCATGGGTGGTTGTGCCTGGCCACTTGATGAAGGCTAAGGTAGTGTAAGAACCTTCCTTAGACTTCAATGAAATAAATAGACCAAAGGAACTACCTCTCAAAGTGGTTCCAAACCAAAGACGTCGCTAATAGCTATCTTTGGTAATACTAATTTTCAATGAAAACTAATTTTCGGTTTAAATGAATTGAATGTTAAAAAAAAATTGTAATTCCAGAAAGAACAATCAAATTTGATTTAATTGAAGTGCTGACTAAAAAATAGAAAAGCAGGCATTAAGTTAATTCAATTAAACAAAATGAAACTAGAAATTCAAATGAGAAACAAACTTGGAACTTATTCCAAACTTGAGACTACTCTCAACTTCAATTAACTCCAAAAGGATTCTCCAAAATTCAGTGTCAAATTCGTGTTACAAGCACACCCACATTTCTATTTATAGGCTTAGGGGTGGTGAAAATCAAAGATAAACAAACCCTAGTGCCGTGAAACAAAGAGGAAAAATTGGTGTATGGGCGTGCAAGCCCAATCGGAACTCTATCTAGTCACCTAACATCAACCAATGAGAAAAAAGAGAAAAAAAATTACAGCCAATGGGAAAATGTAATATCTAAGACTCAACAAAACACTACTAGTCCATGTGTCCATGCTCTGCAATACACATTGGAGAGGAGTTTCACACATCCATGAACTATAACGTAGGAATTTGAGTTGAAATTGGAGAGTTCCTTTCACTCACTGACATTTGTCCTGAAAAACAATCATAACTCGGGCTACATAGTGTAAACTTGGGCTTGTTGGAAAAGTCATTGAATAAGCTTTCCAACAAACCTAATTTCATCAAAATTCGTTATCGTTTGATGCCTCAATTATGCCTACAAAGTTGTTGCTCGCTTTCTGCCAATGAGAGAATTTAGCCAAATTGGTTAAATTTTAGCTAACTTGCGCCTCCTCCTTGCTTCATTTGAATTTCCTCTTTACATTAGGGTTTTGGCCGTGCATCCCTCCTCAAAGTGGGGTCCATTAAGCACTTGAGTGACCCAAGCCCATGTGTGGGGTCCACGTGTATAAAACATGCTAATTTGGAGCTTAAATTGGCTAGTTTCCTACTCTACTTGCCACGGTCCAAATGATCACATAATTTCAAGGCTACGGCCGCAATCTCATCAATATCACCTCCATTTCCACCATCACTCTCCTGGCCTATGATGTCCACATCATCTCCTCCCTCCTTAGAAGAACTCGTGCTCATCTTGATGCAAAGGCTCTTCTGCTCAATAGGGGCAAAGTCTGGGAGATCCCTTCCTGAATCATGAGAAAACACTCCCTTCTTTCACATGCAGAAAATGTTCCCTCCCTTCACAAAGTCTGGGAGCCCTTCCTTCACATGTGGGAACGTTTTTTTCTTTTCTTATCTTTTCTTTTTTGAGTGAAGAGTCAAAGGTTGAGTCATACTTTTCATATATTTATTGAAAGTTCTCCCTTGTATGCTAGAATATGATTGCCCCTAGAGAGGGAGGGGGGAGGGGGGGAGGGGAATAGGTCAATCCCAGTTTCCATGGTGTTTACAAAATTCTTGATTGTTTAATGTGTAAGTGCAGTGGAACAACAACTTTAATCAAGAGATTTGTTTAGTGTGATAAATTATTTATAATTTCTTTAAATGATGACACTAAGCTTAGACCCCTTTGCATATTGCTTGATTATCAATGCTTCTGTACAATGTATAAATAAAGATAATCAAATGCAAAGTGATGTGATGAGAAGAGTGCTTAAATACGAAAACACAAATACACAATGACCAAACACCATAAGACCAAACTTATAGTGATTTGGTTAACCAACCTACATCTACTATTAGGACTAGCTCAACCTTGAGTTATCCCCAAATCCACTAAGTGGGGACTTACACCATCACAATTAGAGTAAGAATTCTATCTCACTCAATCGGCTGGGAATTTCACCCACCACATGTAGAATAGGAATTCCACCTGTTCATTTGACTGGGAATTCCACCCACTACATGTGCTAGAGACTATGCTCTAGATTTTTTATAATGGTTTTGGAGCCAAGCCTCCTTAATCCACTTCCACGGGACAAAGGTTTTAAATAAAATTAAAACCAAGAAGCACTTGCTTTTGAAGCTCTTTCTCGTTGATGTGTGCTTCTCCAAGATCCACCCAATGTGTGTCGACGCTCCTAGTTTATTACAATTAAAACCAAGAAGCACTTGCTTTTAGCCGTCGTAGAGCAATCACAATTTCAGGGTGACTAGGAAACTGATTCTACCAAATCTTTCCTAGTTTATTATCCTTTCCCCTCTCTCTCTCACAAACTCAATCCATATGATTGGTTTTATTAGATTTCCCAAATGTAGGCACAAGAGAGAGAGTGATCCTTTTGTTGGCCCTTGTTTAAGCTCACTGATAATGATGACGGTCCAACGGATTTGCCAAAGGATGCCAATTTGCTGCACAAAGATTGGTATTGATAGACAAGGCAACCAGTTTCAGCAACGGTCATGTACCGACAGGTCGGGCGCACCGAGGGGTCGGTGACTAAAAATATTACCGTTCAACAACTCGACCGTTGAGCATTAAATGCACTCCCAACGGTATAATTCTTTCCCGGTCGACAGGTCGGTGTCGCCATTGGATCGACAGTCATGGCACCGATTGGTCGGTCCATACGAGAGGCTCGGTCTGGAGTAACACCATGCTGACATAGTTTTAAATGCAAAAACTAGTCTTACCCAGACCGACCTGTCGCCCTTTACTGAGGGGTCGGTCCTGGTACTCTCGATCGGTCTTGAACTACTGATATGTCTGTTTTCTCGAGAGCCCACCTGAATTCTAAGTTTCAGAACTCATAAGTCTTTATTAAAGAGTCGTTGACCACTAGGGGTCGTTTCAGCCTTTCACCAAGAGGTCAGTGCATACGAGACTCTTGATCAGAGGCACACCCAGAATGACAGTTCTATGATCAAGAAACTTTGTCAATCTGGCCGACCAGTCTTTGACCACGATGGGTCGATCCTCTCTCTACCAAGGAGTCGGTGAGAACGAGTGGTCTAGCTGATAGTGAAACCAAATACATATTTCCAAGTTGGGTTCCAATTCACTGTTAAGTTTCCTCTCTAGGCTTTTAATGATTTCACAATTTGTTCAACTAAGCCTAGGAATAGTCTTCTTAAGGTGTGGATACCACCTAAAGTTATCTATGGTTAAATACCTGTTGTGATTGCCATACACGATGAGCTTTGAACCTGGTGGAGTTGATCTTTTTTCTTGATCACTTTGAGTCTTCAAGCTTCTAGTAAGTGTTTCTTTCCGAGTCATGGAATTGACAAACTTAGGGACTCGGCAAGCTGGGGTACTAACATTTATGATTCTATTAGACACATTAACTTTATTAAAATAAATTACTTAATTTAAATCAGGTAGCTGGTTGTGTTTAATGAGACTATTTTCTTTTAAAGTTTCACATCAAAAACTATTCTTTTGATTTTATATAGTCAATGAACATATCTCATTATCAAATAGCATGTAATTTAAATTGATTATATTATATCAGATTACCTTTACAAATCATATTTTTCTTAAATTTTTTAGACCATTGATTTTAGCGTTAATCTTATTATTATATTTAGATATGCCAAAAATATATTATGTTTTATTTTTTATTTTAACTCATAAATTAAACCTTAATTAATAATTTAATATTATTTATAATTTTTATATTAATGGCACGAATTTGACTAAGTTTGACCATGGTTGGACCTTATTTAACCCAACCTTCTATTTAGATGGTTCGTTAGATGAGTCGGTTTTTAAACATTGTTGTTGACCACCTCCGTTTGTCTGTCAATTTGAGGGTGGTATAAACCACTGAACTTAAGCTCAGTTCCAAGTTGTCGCCATAAAGATATCCAAAAGTGGCTCATGAACTTGGTATCCCGATCTGAAACAATGGACTTTGGAACACTATGGAGTTTCACCACTTCCCTAGAGTACAAGTCTGCCACATGGGATGCATCTGCGGACTTCCGGTATGGAATGAAGTGAACGATCTCTGAGAATCGATCAACTACGACCAAGATGTCTACACCCCATTGTGTACGGGGAAGTCCAAGAACAAAATCCATGAGACGCCTTTCCATGGGCATACTGGAACTGCTAATAGAGTATAGAATCCGGCATTCTGCATTTGGCCCTTGGCCATCTGGCGGACATGGCATTTATCAATGTACCTGCTCACATCCTTGCTGATGCTTGACCAATAAAATTTCTCCTCCAATGAAGTCAAGGTCTTTTCCCTTCCAAAATGCCCAATAAGATCACCACCATGCAGCTCTCACAAATCACTCCCTAGGCGAACAAACTGGTATGCAAAGTCTGAAACCCTTAAAGAAATATCCATCATGAATAAGGTAGTCGTCTAAAGGTCCCTGTTGTGCCGTTTCCTATACATGTCCAAAGTATGCATCATTGTCGTAAACTTCACTGAAGGTGTCGAACCCCAACACCTGAACCTGCATACTGCTTAATAAGGTTGTCGACGGCTGCCTGCATCTGCCACCGTGTTCTCCACCCCGGACTTATGTTGTACAATGAATGTGAATTCCTGCATGAAGGATACCCACTTGGTGTGCTGAGAGTTGAGCTTATGCTGCCCATTAATAAACTTGAGTGCTTGGTGGTTGTTATTCAACACGAACAGTTTGTGAATCAAGTAGTGTCACCATTTCTTGAGTGCCTGGATGATGGCCTAGAACTACACAACAGTATTCCACCTATGATGTGTCTGTCAAAAAAAAGCCTTACTGATTCATAGATTGGGTCATTCAACTGTGTGATCCTTTGGTATGTGGTCCATCCATGATTGGGCTGAGTAAAGCTGAAATTCTACATGAGCCTTGCGTTGAAGGATAATGTATTTGTTTATTTCTAAAAACACATGTTTAGCACCTGTTAACTGAGTTCCAAAGCTCTAAGACCATTACTTGTATCAATTTATATCACAGGGAACGGTTGAGGAAAGAATGGAAGCTGTGCAGGCCCGGAAGCAGCGGATGATCTCTGGGGCTTTAACTGATCAAGAAGTCCGTTCTGCACGAATAGAGGAACTGAAAATGCTCTTCACTTGACTGGCTGAAGATCGACACATCTGCTTCTTTATTTGAGGGGAAAGTTCAAAGTGCCACTTCAGTAGCTTGTGGATGCCACTGGGAAAGTGCTCCATGCAAAGCGAAAATAGTATCATATCGATATCCTCAATGTGATGAGCCACTCTGTCATGTTGCAGGGATGATGTTGGTGGTTCTTCCAAACTGATAGATGTTGTCTCAAGGAAAAGATAGGAGCATTTGAACCTGTGAAGAGATGGTTGATTGATGAAATCAAGTAGCAGTTGTATACAAGTCAAGAATGAGGGATGCAGTTCTGTTCTTTAGAGTGAAATTTTTTGAAAAGTTTGAGAAAGAAATGTCTCCCTGATCTTTTAATGTATTATTGCTGTGGTTGGCTGTATACTTTTAGGAATATTAAAAGATGAATTGTATTAGGTTTCTAATTTGGAAGATATTCTTTTTAAGGAAGAGACATCATATTTTTTTAAATCAAGTGCATCAATGAAATAATTCCATTCCTTTTGTCATGCTTCCAAAGGTATTCATAAGGCTAATTGGTTCTTTTTTTTAAAAAAAAAAAAAGCCACCTAATCACGTGGGAATTTTGGATGTGTTCTAATGACACATGATATGTCAATTGAGCCTGCATTATCAATAATGAAGAGGAGCTGCAGAAAATATAGCAACTTAAATATCAGGTCAATTGTATAGCTTTATTCCTTGATCGAGGAAGATAATTGTCACCAGCAACATAAAATGTTACACGTTCATTTCCACATCAATAGCTAAAAATAATTATTAGGTTTGAATTTAAATCGTGACCTAATCTACAGTGTAACCTAATGAAGCTATGTCATTGGTTCACTAGCATTTCATATAGATATACAATGTAGGTGATGCTTTTAATAGAGTTTAAGAAAGAAGAGAGGATTGATCAGGTGTTACCGGTGACGGATTTGCACTTGGCACCATTTTATTCTAATGGAGCCGATGCTTTTAATAAAGTTTACAAAAGTTATATACAGAGAGAGAGGGAGAAAGAGAGGATTGATCATGTGCGACCGGTATGAAGTTCATACTTAGCACTATTTTTACTTATTTTATTTTATTTATTATTAAAAAAATCTAATCATATATATTAAAAGTAGGTTTGATCATTAATTAGAGGTTAAAATTTTAACTTAAAATTTAAATTTTAGTTACTTGATCTGAACGATTGATATTATCAGGTGTTTTTAAGTTTTTCTAAAGCCATGTTAACTTTCACCGTTAAATGGTTTGAAATTTTAATTTTTTGATTGGTCATCAAGTCAACTTGCAATTTAGATTTTTCAGTAAATAAATGAAAATTAAAAAAAGAAATCTACGTACTCGTCTTCTCAATCTACTTACTCGTCGGATAGCTCTTGCCAATCTGGAGGAGATGAGAAGGAAGCTGGTGAAATTAACAAGTGTGACAAGCCTGGCGCTGAGTCCATGTGCTTTGGCAAGACCAAGAGGAAAACTCGTGTTGAGGGTGGCTCATCAAAGGGCAGAATCAAACCGGCTACCGACAAGCAAACTCACCGTAACACCAAGAGGGGTGCTGAGTTCGATGATCCAATAGGCAACAGTCTATCATCTAAAGCCTCTAGCTCAAAACCATTAAATGTTGATGGCAAGTTGTTCAGTTCAGATGGAACCCATGAGAACTGTAAGCGTTTTCTTCTATCTGATGATACACAATGTTTTAAAAATGGCAAAATTGACCCAACAAACGATCCGTCTTGTAGAAAGAATGGGTTAAGGGGTTGACCCTTAGTCCAACTTGTACATGAATATTATATTATAAATAATATTAAATTATTAATTAATATTTAATTGATGAGTTGAAATAAAATTTTAAGTAATTTTTTTGGAAAATTAAAATGTGATTTTTACTAGTAAAATCAAGTGACTAAAATTTGAATTTTAAGTTCAAATTTTGATCTACTCGTGGCTTACCATATTTAATTTTAATTCAACATTATTTCTTTTATGAATCATCTTTAAATAATTAAATAAAAATAAAATACATCAGATATATATATATATATATATATATATAACGTGGTTATCTAGATTAGTTAAATGAGAAAATTAAATCATTTTTAAGGTTTTCATTTGAAACATATGATTTAAATAAAAATATTTATATTCCTATTTAAAAAGTTAAATGGGTGTAAGTTCAAGTTTGGATCAAATATTACGAAATTATTTAAGTTAGGTCAAATTGAAACTACTTGATACCACATCTTCATTTCACTTAATTCCTAAATAAGCCAATTAAATCTAAATATTCTTCTCAAGTTATCTATATACCCTAATATTATCCACCTAATTGGTCAAACCAAATAATATGAAACCATAAAATGTCTTGAAGAAATCTATTTAGAAAAATAAAGAATTCAATATATTTTCTAAAAGATATACCAAAAATAATTGTCTATTGTTATTAATTGACTAAAAGAAGTAATGTTTAGTTCACAATAACAATTTTGAGTTGGGAATATTAACATATCGAAATTTAATTGTAATCATATCATCATTTCTTCACTTTAAAAAAATTGTATAAAAATGTTAGTTTCATATACTGACATGAGAGACTGAATTAACATTTTCCAATCCATTGCAAAAAAATATATAATTATTTTCGATTTTTAGTATTTTATATGAAATTCTCATTTTTTACAATAACATGATAAGAGCAAACCATTACCTTCAAATTTATCAAATCTTATCTTCAAATTTTTTTTCCAATTTTTTACACAAATTTATCTATTTTTAATATTAATATGAAAAGAATAGATTAATTTTTTATATTCACTTAATTAAAATTTTAAATTTCGTATTCTTATTTTAACCTTTTTGTTACAAACTTTTTATAAATATAATTGATTTTGAAAAGTCATCTAATAGGCTCTTTTACATTAATAAATATGTGAAAATTGGTTTAAAAAAGAAAATGTCAAAGCCCGCAAGTTGCTACATGCGGTCCGAGCACTAATTTTTCAGAAAACCCACGTGCTTCTATTAGATTTTTTAAGAACCCACGTGCGAGCTCTATAAAAGAGATGAGTAAAAACTGAAAACCCTAATCTCATTTCCTCCTGGCAGCCGCCTCCTTCTTCTTCTTCCCATTTTGCTATCTGACTCTCATCAGCAGTCCCATGTCATTCTTGGTCGCACATCAAGAGTCTATTCCCATCTCATTTTTTATTTTTTATTTTTTTTATATTCCCTCTTGCACATCAAGAGTCTGTTCCCATCTTCTTCTTTTTTATATTTAGAAATGGGTTTAAGTGCAAATGGGTCACGGGTTTATGTAATAAATCGGGTTGAACCATGGGTGACAAAGGGTATTTACAGATACTTAATCTAGACGGTTTTAAAAGCAACCCAACCCGTCAGTACAACCACAGGCCGGACCGGGTTTGATAAGATTGGATGATAGTCTCTACACTAGTCCTACATGTCAGATCAACAGTACTTTCGCCCCAGTCCCTTCCAACTTGATGCAACAACTACCTACTTCAGTTGAAATTCAAATTCCTACCCAACAACTACCTGCTGCTACTACGGTGGACCTTAATACCAGCTGTACTGTTGTAGCTAGGCCTGTAAATGGACCCATGTCCGGTTCGGTCCGGCCCGGCCCGATAATCTTGACAGACAGTCCGCGGCCCGATAAAGGCCCGTTTGACTGTTTTCAACCCATTACTCTAAAATCTAAATCAGAATTTGAAATTAAGACTGGATTATATAGTTCTAGAAATTTAATTATTTTAAAAAATAAAAAAAAATTAATTGTTCAACTTAAATTTTTATTGAGTCGAATTAATTCTAACTAAATCAACCAAGTTTTTCAAGTTTTTAAACAAAATATTGGATGAAAGGCACGTTAAATACCTTCTTAAAATAATTTTAAAGAAAAAATAAGATATATTTGAACTTTTCAATTGATGATTTTTTTTTTTTTTTAAATTCCAATGAAGTCTTTGAGTATTAAAATTCGAAAAAAGAAAACTTTAATTTGCATCCTTTCTTTCGAATGAGGTCTTCATGAGAAAGATATATACATGATAATAATAATAATAATATTACAATCAACTAAAATTAAACTCAACTAAAATGATTTTTGAATTAGAGCTCTCTTCTGTATCCTCTTTCATTTCTATAGGTTTCTTAAGATCTTTTGCCAAAATTACAAGTTTCAAACATCTCACTCCCTCCACCATAAACCAAATTTATCTTCCTCTTTACTTGCAATTCACATGCAAAACAACTGACAAAAAAGCCCACATGAATTTTTAGATTACTTCAGATAATAAATACACAACCTCTCCTTAATAGAATAATGTGTTGATTCATGGTGAAAGTACAATAGAAAATAAAGCCAAAGGTTATGGATCAGATGAATTTGAAATGAAGGGAATCCCAAGTACCTTTCAACTTGTGGATCAGAAGGATGCATTAATTGATAGAAGAAGCATGGCAGCATCTAAATTTGATGTGTACAAATCAGAAGATACTACTACTGTGTTGAAGAATTATATGGATGCCCTTACTAATATGGAGTCAGAGATGGAAACAGCTAATGACCACAAAGTTAAGCACGAGCTGGGCTTGTTCAATGCCATAGGCCAAGCGATTGATTCTGACTTGAACTATGAACAGAATGAACTGCAAGCTCAGTTTTCAGACTCCCATTCAGGTTACAATTCTAGTCCTACATCATTATGTGATTGGAATGGCTTGCTAGAGAGAGAAAGATTTGCTTGCTCTATCTCAGAAAATTTAAGCAAGTCACATGAGATTATTATTTTTCAATAAAGCCATGAGTTTAGCCACCCAATAAAAAGCCAATTCAATAAAAGACATCTTTTAATCAAGGGTTCTTGTCCAAAATCCACTTATAATCAACTCATTCAATAAAAATGACTAAACCCCAATTTTGAAATTTAGTTCAAAATGGTTATTTTTTAAGAGAGCAATTTCATTTCCATTTTGCCAAACAAAAGAAAGAAAAGAGGGGTATCTCTGGAGAAAAAGGGTTTCTTTGATGGTGTAGCGAAGGCTAGAGTCCTGATGCCCTAATCACTCACAGGAATCATTGTGTTTTCCAGTGTGGTGGCATTTACAATGAAAGTTAACAAACATATCAAACACCAAAAGCTTAAAATCAACAAACTGCGAAAATAAGAACCTTAAAACATGAAGACGCAAAAGAATCTGCATCAAGAAAAATGATTTGGTTTCTCTATTGATATGTTACTAAAAAAGAAACCTTAAAATATGAATGGAACCTCTCTGTTCTACCTTATGTTCCTTGTTTCCTTTTCCACTGAATTTTGTTTACTCCTTTCAAAAAATCAATCAAATTAAAGGCCCCTGAATTTTTGTACAATGTTTAAAGATGAGATCAAATGCACTAACATAGAATTCAGATTTGGAACACCTTTCCATGCTTATAATAATTTGTGAAAGCTGATGGTGGAGATGGTGCATCTTCCAATACCAAAATACAATCTTATTTACTCTTGTACCTCTCACAAATCAATCCCCTCTTCTTCCAAAGCAATGTTCCATTAGTACAACTATAGTAGAGCACTGGTTGGGATTCATATATTCTTTTTTTCCTCTCACAGCCAATATTCATTGTGAGTTAGATTCAAACTGATTTCACTTTATCCCTAGTTATACTCATCTTTGGGTTGAACATCTAATATAGACTTGGCTGAGAAGGCAAGCCTACTATCCCCCATCAATCGGATCACCACCAGTTTATGCTCTGTTTAAGTTACACTTACAGTTGGATTAGAGCACAGATTTATTATATTTCAATTTTTACACACCATTAAATTAGAACACTGTTTTAATGAGTTGAGTTTGCTGAAATTGAGATGAAACTTGGGCTTGACTCAGTTTTGGCCAAGTAGATGCCATATTACTGTTTTCTTGGTCCTTTACTTTCATTAGATCAAAAATACGTATTGATTGCTCAAGAGTTCAGAATCTATTTTTTTTTTAAATAGCGAAGGTATCAAGTAGCATACAACTCAACTGAGATGGGCCTGAGTCGAACTGTATCAACTGATGTGACCCAAATTCTTGCAAATCTAACTTGGCCCAATGCATTATCTCTATTATGTGGGTTAAACCTATCCTACATACTGTTAAATTTCCATGGATTGTAAAACGAAATTTTGGCTTTAGTAACTTACTATACAGATGGACACTGAGCATATCCAAATAGGAAAAATGTGAGTGAAGCATTAAATTATATTAGGGTAATTTACAGGATTTGGTAGATTTATCTTCCTCTTCTCTATCTCCATCACCAAATTATAGCATGTAAACACATGGCCCTGATTTAAAAGAGAAAAACAAAGAGTAACAATGCATCCCGATAAAAATCCTACGACACCCAAATATTAAAATTTGAAAATCAACTGAATCTGAAGGGAAAATTACTAACATTTTCTAAGTATCGACCCGAGGAGATTATGCCCATGTTAATGTCCATCAAAACATCCATGATTTTTTGTAGTAAAACTACTTTCTCTGGATACCATGTCTATATATTCATCGTCAAACCCCACAAACAACAGAGGGAGAGGTCCTAGAAAGGAATAGGCGCTGAGAGAGGGGAAAACCATGGAGAAAAGGAAAAAAAGAGTGGGTGCTAGAGAGTGCCGAGAGAAGTGAAGAAATCTGAGAAAAGATGGAGAGACCAGCAGCGAGAGAAGGGAAGAGATAGAGAGAGCCATCGAGAGCGACAACGAGAGAAGGGAGACAGAGATCGAGAGAGAGCCAAAGCGTGAAAGGAAGAACGAGAGAGAGGAGCGAGACAGAGTGGCGGTGTGAAAGAAAAAACGAGAGAGAGGCACGAGAGAGAAAGCCCTAGAGGCGTGAATTTTAATTTTGATACGATGGGCTATTGGATTGTCCACGGCCCGTCTGATAATATTCAGAGACTCTAGGTCTGATCCGGTAACGTTAACGGACTCTAAGGATCCAGCCCGTTTACTTATTAATCAGGCTGGGCCAGACAGTCCATGGGCCGAATCCAGATCTGTTTACAGGCCTAGTTGCAGCTAATCCATTAAGCACACCCCTTATTTCTGGTCTAAAGGACGGTAATGCCCTAGGTAATGCTAAGTCTGCATTAATTGTCAGACTTGCTGGCCAAAAAAATACTACTCACATCAGTTCAGCCTCCTTGAATTCCACTCAACAACCAAGTTCAAACCAGCCTGGTGATTCAACTCGCCAATGGTCCTCTCGTTCCAAAAAAAGGATTGCAATCCTTCACTCAAGTTCGTGGAACCAAACCCAGTCAACCCACATTTCTCTGACTGGTATGCTGCTGATATTGGTGTTGATGATCAGGAATGGGACTCCTACTTGGTGGGATATTTCTTGGGTAAGAAGCCTTATTACCCACACATGAACCATTGGGGATGCTATTCTCTGTCGATTTTTTTCTCTGCAAAGTGGATTTTACCTCTTTAAGTTCGACTCTGATAATGAAGCTAGACGTATCCTAGAACGAGACCTTACTTCATGAATAGAAATCCTCTGGTCCTCAAACAATGGAAGCTGACTACAGCTCTTGTTCGGGACGATTTTGTATCTATCCAAATTTGGGTTAAGTTTCTCAATTTACATGGTTGTCTTCGAACCACAAAGAATCTTAGTAGAATCACAAGCTGCATTGGAACCCTCTATTCATGGATTCCGCTACTGCCAATGGCACCAATTTTGCACAAGCTCGGGCGTGAGTGGAAATCAACACAAAATGCACCTTCCCCAGT
Source organism: Chimonanthus praecox (assembly GCA_022113865.1). Classification (NCBI taxonomy): domain Eukaryota; kingdom Viridiplantae; phylum Streptophyta; class Magnoliopsida; order Laurales; family Calycanthaceae; genus Chimonanthus; species Chimonanthus praecox. The sequence continues at coordinate 22,438,834 of CM039087.1, read as the reverse complement.
GAACTAATCTTCAATACTCCCTATGGAACTATCAAACAGCATGTGGAGTGTGATTGGAAACCAAAGGTATGTTCTACCTGTAACACCTTTCAACACTCTGAAAAGGATTGCCTAAAGCAACCACAAGTTAAACAGGTGTGGGTTGTCAAATGGCCAGCTGATCAGGCTTCAAACGGGAATGAATTGGGTACTGCTTCCACCCCTGGGGCTGGAACACATATTGCAATTGTGACCAGCTGTGATGACAAAGATCAATCTAGAAAAAACAATTTTACCCGTGTTGTTCACAGGAAAAATGGAAAAGAGTCTTCTACTCCACAGCCTCGCAAGCAACCTGCTATCAAGTCTGGCAATAATTCCAATCGTTTTCAGTCTCTGGACAATCTGTCCAATTTTGGGATGGATGATGACTTGGAAGATAATGCTTGGATGCCATTGATACTGTTGTAGATGCTTACATATGGTGTAAAGATGGTATTGAGCAACAAACCAACGTCGATGATGGACCTGTTCTTGATATCATTCATGAACAATTATGGGCAAGCTACCTGCAACTATTTTGGTCCAAGTCTGTCAGATAATAGGGGTATTGTGTTATCCATCTTGAACACCCTTGCCAGTAAGAAACCCCCATTAAGATTCATCAATCATTGGATCAAGGATAAAGGTTTCAAGGACCTTGTCCGAAATGCTTGGAACTTAGATGTCAATGTCCATCCTATGTTCATATTGGTTTCTAAGCTAAATCATTTGAAGAAAATCTTGGTTTCTTAGCATCGTTCCAAGCCAAATTACAGAGTGCTTGTGGAAGAAAAAAGGGCTAATCTTGATCAAACTCAGCTTGACTACGATGAAAATCCATCTGCCACAAACCTTTCCACCCTTCTGGTTGCCAAAGACTCTCTTCAGTTGGCCTTGGACTATGAAGTCAGTCTTCTCCACCAACGCTGATGTAGCACGCGTGAGACCCACACGTGAGAAGGAGTCTTCCTCTCCCAAGACTCCCGATCGACTTGCCTTTCTTAAGGTGGCTCGCCTTCCGAATCCGGTCCCCTACTGAGGGGGCGAAACTCTTGCAAAGGAAACTTCTAATCTCAGCCGATGGCATCTCGGATTCTTTGTGGCACAACCGACTCTGGCTTGTTATAAAGAGAGTACCGTGGTGGGAAGGAAGATACAACCAAGTATTCACGAATTGAAAACTACTCTTCTTCGCCTTTTGCTCTTCTTCCTCTCATTGATCCCTTTTCTCCACTGAGACAACATTCGTTGTTGTGCTTCTCCTTCTTATCCTTCTTTCTCTTCTATTCCCTTTCTTCTCTATTTCTTTACAGATCCAGCAAAAGGACACCCAACCTCACCTATTCAATTGTTGTTGTTCCGCTGGCTGCCAGATCTCCAGATTGTCGCTTGCAGTGCCGAGATTAGAGAGGCCATCTTCCCCTGTTGTTGCCTCTGCCGCCAGCCAGTACCCCAATCGTTGGCCTTCCTACTGCTATCCTCGCCTCTTGCTGCTCTGTTTCAGATCCAGCAACAGAGGCTCTGCTGCTGCCCAGACTGCCACCAGTGCAGCCCCTCATTCTGTTGCTGCTGCTGCTGCTACAAATTTCAATCCACCCCATACCATTCCAAGACACTCAGCCGTGGGCCCCATTGATCCCACCTTCCTTTTATTCACACCAAGAGTCCATCAATGTGGACTAGAGTTGTTTCAAGCTCAGTTGTTCACAGCTGGTTGACCGTCAAGTCTAGTTGGTGATCGCCCGATATCGAGGAAGCCATCTACATCCTACAGCCGTTGCATCAATTGGTATTAGATCCAGATCTCATCGATTCTCATCGAATGAGACTTTCCTCGACATTTTGAAAGAAAAAAAAATCATGGCTTCAGTCGGTAATCAGTTCGTCACTCAGATCACATTCGAGGAGTTGCGGACAATAGTGATGAATACGTCTGGAAAGCTTGATCTTCTTTATAATCAACAAACTCCACTTAGGAATGAAGCTCACCGTAATCAAGGCAGGAGATCCCACACACCTCACAATCCATCCGTTGATGATTCCTCCAGCGATGAAGAGGTGGAGATCATCCTACAACCGCATAAGACGGAGCAACCTGATAATGCCTTGCCCGGTTGAGACTACCGGATGAAGGTGGACTTTCCTCCTTTCAACGGACAAGTCAAAATTGAAGAGTTTCTCGACTGGCTCTCAGAAGTTGAGGCATTCTTTGATTGCATGGAGATTGAAGACTCCAAGAAGATTAAGTTTGTCACCTACAGGCTCAAAGGTGGAGCTTCTGCATGGGGGGAAAACCTTCAGACCACGCGTGGGCAACGGAATAAGCCTCCTATCAAGTCATGGCCGGGAATGAAAAAGTTGGTCCGAGCACGCTTTCTTCCAGCAGACTATGAGCAACGTTTGTTCGAGCAGTATCAAGAATGTCGACAAGGAAACCGTTCAATTTAAGACTATGTAACTGAAATCTATCACCTATCTGCCCGAAACAATTTTGCTGAGAGTGAACCTCAACACATCTCACGGTTCTTAAAAGGTCTTCGCACAACAGTCCACCTTGGCATTGGGTTCCAACCAATTCGCGCCTTGAGTGATGCAGTGTTGATGGCCGAAAGAGCTGAAGAAGAATTAGACCGACCAGGATGAAGGAATACACCAGTAACTAGATCTACTCCTCCATCGGCCACTTCAGCTACCACACCAGCACAGGTGCAACCTCATCAACAGGGTATACTTCCTCGACCTGCACCTGTATGTAATCCAGGTGGCCCACTAAAGATCAATGAGAACAAGGAGCCTTCCAGAAGTAACCCATATGCTCAACCTATGCCCTGAAAGTGTTTTCGTTGCGGTCAACAAGTCACCACTCAAATATGTGCCCTACTCGTCAACCTGTTTCCATTGCCACCAACAACGGCAAAGGAGTGGAACATGAGTACATGGAAAAGCAAAGTGAAGATGTTGCACATGATGATGATAATGATTACGTTGACTATGGAGACAAAAGACCTGTTTTGATAATTCGTAGATTGCCTAACACGTCAAAGCAGAACCCTCCGTTGCAACATCCTAACATCTTCAAGACTCGGTGCATTATTAACCAAAAGTTGTGTGATCTCATCATTGATAATGGATGCATTGAAAGCATTGTTTCTCAGAAGTTGGTTGAAAAGATGGGTTTGACTACACAACCACACCCTTCTCCTCATTCAGTTGGATGGATCAAACCCGTGGGTGAGACACGTGTAACGAAACAGTGTTACATCTCCTTCTCTATTGGACAAGCCTACACGGACCGCATTCTTTTTTACGTTGTCGACATGGACGTGTGTCACATGATTCTTGGGCGTTCATGGCAATCCGACGTCGACAGCACTCACAAGGGTCGTTCCAACACCTATACTTTCTATAAGAATGGAAGAAACGTTATACTCACTCCTATGCATGGCATATTATTGACACCGGAGAAGAAGGATTCATCTCTCCTAGTTCATAGTAACAATCGGAGACGTTTAAGGAATATGAAGCACATTATATGTTTCAAGTGTCGATAGAAGGGGCATATTGCAAGTACATGTCCAATGCGCAATGTCAGTCAACATGTTGAACGCCGGCCAAAATGCACATGCACATACCGAAGGTGGAAGGCCAACGCCAGATGTTACAACTAGATAATGGGTGCAAGGATGAAGAGGATCATGCTCTTGTAATACATCCTTTGGTGGTGAACTCGAGGACGAGTTCTTTTCAACCAGGGGGACTGATGTAGCACACGTGAGACCCACACGTGAGAAGGAGTCTTCCTCTCCCAAGACTCTCGATCAACTTGTCTTTCCTAAGGTGGCTCGCCTTCCGAATCTCGTCTCCTACGGAGGGGGCGAAACTATTGCAAAGGATACTTCTAATCTCAACCGATGGCATCTCGGAATCTTTGTGGCACAGCTGACTCTGGCTTGTTATAAAGAGAGTACCGTGGTGGGAAGGAAGATACAACCATGTATTCACGAATTGAAAACTACTTTTCTTCCCCTTTTGCTCTTCTTCCTCTCCTTGATCATTTTTCTCCACTGAGACAACATTAGTTGATGTGTTTCTCCTTCTTATCCTTTTTTCTCTTCTATTCCCTTTCTTCTTTATTTCTTACAGATCCAGCAGAAGGACGCCCAACCTCACCTGTTTGATTGTTGTTGTTCCGCTGGCTGCCAGATCTCCAGATTGTTGCCTGCAATGCCGAGATCAGAGAGGCCATCTTCCCCTGTTGTTGCCTCTACCGCCAGCTAGTACCCCAATCGGTCGCCTTCCTATTGTTGTCCCTGCCTCTTGCTGCTCTGTTTCAAATCCAACAACAGCTAGTTCTTCAAGTTTAATTCCATGTTCTTGTAATTTAGTTCAATTTGTAATGGCCCAGCCCTTGAATTTGTAGAGTCGTGATGTAATAATAGAGCACGTGTGGGTAGTTTGAGGGTCCCATGTGAGTCACACTAGAAGACACGTGGCCTTTAGAAAGCACCCATGTTAGAAATGATTGGAATTAAAGTGAAAAATAAAAATAGATAGAAGTTATGGGTGTGTTGGTTCAACCGACACTGTGTATCAGATCAACCGACATTGGGATGAGTGGTTTGTCCCGAAGTAGAGGTCAAACCTTATGTTTTCCTTGGGGGTTTTGCTTCTAATCTCATTTTGGGGCCTAATACATGAACTAATTAGTGTTGTCATGGCAATTAGAGCCTTCAAATCCGAACTCCGAAGCCGAGCAAGTCGAGGATCAACCCAACACTCCTTAAGCATTCAAGGTGAGGAATGTCACACACTTTATTTCCATGATTGAAATGCTTGAGACGTATCAATATGCAAATGCATGATAATTTGGTTATTTTATGATGAATGATGCATGGAGTGTATCAATGTGTATGATGTTTATTTTATATTTCATGTGGTATATGAATATGTTTGAAAATTTGATGTGTGTAATGCAATGAATGGAGAAGATGGTCAATGTGAATTAGATTGAACTGACTTGTGATGAAATGATATATGAGTGTGTGTAATTGGAATATTTGGGAGTATGTATATAAATGTTTGTTAAGAAAGGATTATTAAGGGCTACGTGCAAGGAGAAATGTTCCCTTAAGTCGCAAATGAATAATCCATTGAGGTAATTTTATGCCCATGAATAAGCATGAATACGAGATATTGTAGAATGTATGAAATTGTATGGAATGAGCTATGCATGCTATCTCAATGATGTGAGCTCTTAAAGCATTTACAACATGTCATTGCTCAAATATTAAAGGTGTATCTCCTATACTCCAATAAATGACTTATGAGAGAGTATAAAATGTGGAATGATGGACTTAAGCCTATTTTGATCGGAAGATGTGTAATTCAATACGAAGGGAGATTAGATTTTGCCATCCCCTATAGAATCACCATCATTGTAAATTACCCAACTCCTTAGATGAGATTGGTGTAAAGAATGGAGGGAGATCACAGAGGAGTTCAATTGGAATGGTGGTGCTTACCTACGGAGACTTGGGCCCGTAGGGTTGTCGCCGGGGAGTGGGTCCCTGTAACGACCAGACCTGATTTTTCGAGATTTTAAGGACTTGGCATGAGTAGGGAGAGTGTGGGCTCCATGGTCAGCCTCGGTTTGCCCGATTTCAAATTTAAAGGCCCAAAGGGAATTTTGGTAATTCTGAATTATTGAATATTTTATTATGCAAAAAGTTTGAAAATCATATGAATTTCTCTCTCGATGTTCAACATTCGATTTTTGTCGGGTTTTAAATTACTTTTGAAATTTAAGATTTTGATTTTTATATATTTTAAAGTTTTGAAAAAAAAAAAGCCATAACCTTAACCCTTTAAATGCTTCTTTTCCCGCAGCACTGTAGCTTCCTGCTACAGCGCCGCCGCCCATCTCTCATCTCCCTCTTGTCGCATCCCTCTCTCTCGTCCTCCCCCTTTTCGCCTCTCCTTCTCTCCTCGCTCTCTTCCCTCTCCTCCCTTTTTGGTTTCCTCCTCTCTTTTCTCTATGCCACCTCTCTCTCCCTCACGCCTCTCTCTGCCCTCCCTCACTCCTCGTTCTCATCCCTCTCGTCATTTTCTCTCTCTCGCATCTCTCCTTCTTTGATTTCTTCTTCTCTGTTCCAAAACCCTAAGTTTTCATATCTTCCTGACCAAGCCTCGTCCTTGCCGCTAAGCTTTGTTGATTTCTCCATCTCCCCGTCATCCAGATTTGCATGCTCCAACTGTTTGACCCTCCTCTAGTCACTCTCAGGTACTCAAGTTTCCTCTTTTCTCCTCTCCTTGATATTCTTCTTCCCACTTTCTCCCTCCCTCTCCGGTTTTCGTCTCTTTATTTCCTATTTTCCTTCATTTTCCCTCTTTTTCCTTCTTTTCCCAAGTTTTCCCCTCTTTTCCCTTGTTTTCTCAACTTTTTCCCCTTTGTGAGCGATCGAATCAACTCAGTCGATTCACTGAGTTGGCTCAACTGAGTCACTAGGTTGACTCAACAGAGCCACTGAGCTGAGTCGTCTGGGCACTCTAGTGACTCAGACGAGTCGAGTAGTCCCAAGCCCAATAGTCAAGCCCAGTCCTTCAGGCCTTCTTTGGCACAGCTGCCCAACAGACCTGGCCCAACCCAGTTGAGCCTCGTCCAATCCCAACTTTGTTAGGTCCAATAGTGCAGACCCAGGCCCATCAGGCCCAACTCTAGCCCAGTCTCTCTTCAGCCTAGCAGATCTGGTCCAGCCCAACCCGACCAAGCTCAGGTCAGGCCCAGGCACGTTTCTAAGCCCATTTCAGGCCCAGTTTTGGGCTCATTTATGGCTTGTTTCTGGCTTATTTCTGGCTTGTTTTGGGGTTGCTCTTTGGTCCTTTCTGGCCCATTTCTAGCTCGTACTCAACCCGTTCGCAGGATGTTTCCAACCCGACCTGTTTTGCAGACCCATTCTAGTTTCTCGGACCTTAAGCTCGTGCATCGATTCCTTCAATCCTTCATCATGTTTTCTCGCTTTAGATTCAAGGCACACAAAGGTGAAGGAACTTATCACTGCTATTAGCATGCATCTATGCATATTATTGTTCTATCAAATGTGCGGGTACGGGATGCGGCAAATGGGGGTCCCCAGTATTATGAGTCACTCGACAAGGGAACTATTGATACCATCATGTGACGAGTCCCCATCCGGGTGTATTCGTATCTAATGCCCGCAGAGGCATATATGAGTTGCTTATATGATGTCATGATTGATTGATTGTGTGGTGACATGAGTAGAGTTTATTTTTGTTGATAATATGTTAAGATGCCAACATGCGAATATGTGATATGTGATGGTATATGAATGATTATGGTGTGATATGTTCTATTGATAATATGTTATATGATCATGTGATAATTAGTTTGGATTGCTAGACATTATAACATATTTGGATGTTAACATGTCAGCCTGTGATAGATAGTGATGTATACACCTAATTATTATGTGATGAACTAAGTTAATAGCATGTGTAGAGGTAATTGTGCATGCATATAGCTAGCATATGTGGGATGCCAGTGGGGCATGGGTACTAAGCCATATCAGGATCTAGAGACTCCCCCTAGCTTATCGGGTAGTTAAGGTGGAGATGTTGTGTGGGACCGCGCAGTGTAAGCGTGGTTAGATTATGGGTTACCCGATGGTTGGACATGGGTTGAAGTATTTCCTGACATGGGTTAGATTGTCAGGTGTTTCTTTGTGATCTTCAAACACGCCTATGAAGTAGATGTGGTCCGGTTTGGAGGGCGAGGTGCCCAAGAGTCCTAGGAGGGACATGTTGTGAAGTGATCATAGAAACCTCCGGGAAGTTCTGCGGTTGAATGTAAGCTCATCCAAGGCCGACTTAGAGGTCATCACAGACACGGTACCAGAGTGTGTGGTTATTAACAAGGTGGAGGATAGCTCCGTGGTTGTTTGCAGTGGTGGAGGACAGCTCCCGCTGGAACAGTGGAGGACATCTCCCGTGGTTATTAGCACCATGGAGGATAACTCTAGTGGTTGTTTGCAGCGGTGGAGGATAGCTCCGCTGGTATAGTTTGTGATCCCTGCATGACCGAGTGGGTTGAGGGTGTTTCGCCCTCTCATTGGTCGAGGGATGGCGTGGTGGAGGACAGCTCCCGCTGGTATGATTTGTGATCCCCGGATGACTAAGTAGGTTGAGGGTGTTTCACCCACTCATTGGTCGAGGAATGGCGCGGTGGAGGACAGCTCCCTCTGGTATGGTTTGTGATCCCCAGATGACCGAGTAAGTTGAGGGTGCTTCGCCCACTCATTGGTCGAGAGATAGTGTGATGGAGGACATCTCCCATGGGCCTTATGGCTAGGTTATGATTCACAACTTGTGGTACCGGTCTGTGTGCGTGTGGACTCTATGGAGGTGGCCCTAGAGGTAGGGTGGTCATAGAGTACGTTGAGTATGTACTGGGGCGCCCTAGAAGCCAAGTAGGTTGAGTGTTCGTTCACCCACATTTTTGGCTGAGGAGTGTGGTTGTGTGATTACTAGTAGTTATGACCTTGGAGTTCTTTGATATGACTTGTGCTGTGGGTGTTGACTCACTGGGAGTTTATGAGCGCCTAACGAGTGAGTTCGGCCAAGTCACTCAGTGGAAAGCCTATGGAATTCTGTGAGGGATGTATGTGCTAGTTGTATGGAGACCGGCATATGGGCCCCGAGATTACATGTGACTATCGTGGGTCTAGTACTTGGTTGAGGAGACCACAGATGGGTCTAGTTGGCAGTCCATTGAGGATTGGCACGGTAGTTACTCCCATGTGATAGTCTATTTGGGACTTCAGTGAGCCCGACTCATGGTTAGTTGTGGTATGTGTACGGGTTGTCCTGGGAGAGTTATAGGACTGGTTGAGGTCTAGAGACTTTGATCTGGTTGAGGATCGGTCTGTGTACCTTTGGGTGGACTGTAGTGGATGGGCAAATGAGGGAGTTGTCTTAGAGTTGCATTGGGTTGGTTAGAGGATGTGATGGAGGCCCGGTAGATGTGGGCCCGTGTGCTAGGGGTAGGGTACCCGTTTGCTTGGTCGTGCATGTAGACATCCTAGATATTGATGTATCCATATGATTATATGCAGTATATACTTGGTGACATATAATGCATGTATTACCCTCACTGGGCATGTAGAGCTCACCCCTTGCTTTATAGGTGCTTCTTGGAGGAGGGGTCGACGGGATCCTCAATCGGGCGTTGGATGTAGAGCTTCATGTCACGGGGTTAGGGAATCATTTAGCGATTCTGTCACGCCCAGAACCCGGATGTGGGCCCAGAATGCGACAATTTTTTTTTCCAACAATATTCTAGTAACCCATGAGAGAGGTCACACCTACACACGTGGATCACATGTGTCTAGATAATCTGAACGCAATTTATAAAATTAACCGAGCTGTTCTTACTTCAGTAGATACATCGGCTAGACCGATACATCATTCGGGATCCTAATCGACTTATCGGCAGAGGCGATACATTGATCAGGAAACCCTTCTATTATTACAGTCTGATCTTAGATACTATTATCACTTACAACCTATGACTGTCGACCCATCAACATCTATGATACGTCGGTCAATCCTGTCAACCTATCGACAGAATTGACACATCGAGAGTCCAGGATTCTGTAATTTCCCAACATCCTCAGGTAGATACACTGAAACACATGTCATACAACATACCAACATACCAATGTAACATATATCATCATAATGACTGACAGTCATACATTCTTACACCGTAGGAGACATGTTTATTCCAAAACACGTGAAAACAACACTCAAAACATCCAGTGGGTTTCCACGCGTGGTAAACAAGAGAAACTTCCAAGTTTCGACTATCAACGAGGCACCACTGGTTCCTCCAATCTTTCTTCTAGCTCATATCTTGCAATGTAAGGGACGTGAGCAATAATAACCCAGTGGGGAGAGCTCACCATAACATCCAACATAAATAATACATGAAACAATAACAGTGCATGTTCAATGAATGCAATGCGGTTAATCCACTTAACCCATTTTTACCATAACATCCAACATAAAGAAAACAATAAACAATGCATGTTCTATGAATGCAATGCAGTTAATCCACTTAACCCATTTTTACCATAACATCCAACATAAATAATACATGAAACAATAAACAATACAGTTTCATGAATGAAATGTGGTTAATCCACTTAACCCATTTTCACCTTAGGATCACTTTCTAAGGTGTTTTACCAATTTTTACAGGGATCAGCCTCCATTTAGCAGCATGCAAGTGCATAAGGTCTCCACGACCAGGCTTACTAGCACGTCCAACCCAATGGTTCTCAAACAGCATTCGGCCTAACATAACAAGGCCTCACGACCCAGTCTACTAGCCCATCCAACATCAATGATTGATGGCGGTCGACCACAGCCTAGTAACACGTCCAACTCAATGGTTCGCATACGGTATTCGGCTAATGTCAACAATTATAGTCCAACAGCCAATATCAGATTTCCTAAAGTTATTATCTTTCACAAATTTAACTTATAATCATAATTCTCACATGCAAATGTCAAATGCATGATAATACATGATTTTCAGTGCCCTCCTTACACAGGGACTTATTCTGAGAGAACCACCATATTCCAGCCTTACCATTTGGTGCATCCAACACCAATATACAATGATAAATAAAGAAACAATATTCACACTAATATAAAAAATTGGATTTAATAACACGAATGCCTTCACCCAGTTTTTTTTACCCAACAGTTCTCAGACACTCCATGGGTCCATACTGCGTTAGTGGCTACAAGTCCTCGACTCCTTGACACCATTTTAACGTCTACATTCTAAACAGTTAGAACATTTACATCCCTTACATATAGGCAGTTTCAGGTCTCATATTCTAGACCTATATAGCATTTTCCATCTTTAAATGATCATGGGTCTCATTTCAGTCTGATGTTAGTGGGTTTAACAAATAACACAATACAAGTGATGGTTCGAGTCTCCTCACCTCTATCCGCAAAGATTATCACACAATCTGTAAGATAAAATAATAATATAAATTTCAAGTCAATAAAGTATTTACAAACTACTTCTCATCCCCCGTGCATTTTCCAAGAAAACATGATAAATGTAGTGAGTGTCCTAATTCTTTCTACTCTATTAGAATAAGTCAGCAGTTAGTTGTCAGCCATCCAAAACATCACATCAAAATAAAAATATAAAGTACTCAATGCCCGGTCTCGTATTTTTTCCTGGCCAGGGAAAAGTACTGAGACGGAGCCCAGAGGGTACAGTGCAGGAAATTAGATAAAAGTACTCAGTGCTTAACCCCTTTTACCATCGAGCGGCGTTTCTGATGCGCTACTGATGGGGGATTTCGGCCAAGAGGGTACAGAGACAGTATGTAAATAAAGAACTCAGTGCCAAATCATTTTACCACCGGGCGACCAAGATCGTCTCAGATGGGCACCGACAGCATTTTCGCTGCGCTACAGATGGAGATTTTCGGTCCAGAGAGTACAATGCAAGTAATATGAAAAGTATTCAGTGCCCCACTTCAAAACCATCGGGTGACTAAGCGCCTCCCCATATGGTATTACCGAGCGACTAAACGCCACTACTGATGAACCACAGGGTGACTAAGCGCCACTTCAAATGGTATCACCGAGCGACTAGCGCCGCTATGGATGATATTGTGACCCAGAGGTTATAATACTGAATTTAAACACGCAATGCGTAAAAATAAACACACAACAGTTACATGGGATTAATCTTTTCCCCTATTTTAATTAAAGGCTAAAAAATAATTTTTGAACATAAAAATAAAATGATTTAAGGGTGTGGTTATAAATTTGAGAGAGAAGCCTACCTTCCCTCCATTTTGAAAAATCTCATTTTAAAGCCCACCACTAACTCATACTAAATTTAACTGGTTACGGAGTTAGTAAAATTAAAAATAGGGTAGTATCAATACCTTGGTTGCAAAAATCCACTAAGGATTGGCTTAGTTTAAAAAACTCGGGGCCTAAGAAGGGAGACTTGAAGGTTTCTGTCGCTACTACTGCTTGCTGACATTCAAACTGAATGAAAGAGAAGAAAAGAAGAGAAATAAAAGAATGGGAAAGAAAGAAGGAAAAAAGAAAGTGAGGAGAGAGAGAGTTTGCTGCTGCTTGCGGTTGAAGGAGAAAAAGAATAGAAGAAAATGGAAGAAGGAGGCGACGGAAGAGAAGAAGACTCGAAGTCTTTCTATTTTTTTTTTTTTTTCCTTCTTCATTCCTTTCTACTTCTTCTCCTCTCCTTGTATTTATAAATGCAAGTGGGAAGCACCCACCAAACATGTTGCACAGCTACCTCTTTATAGCCTCTAGGTTTTGAAATTATCTTCTAAGATATTTTATAATATTATATTATTAATTCTCTTTAATAATACCCCTTATATCCTTTCCTAAATCTAGGTAGTTCAAGGTCCTATTTGGCTGATCTGAATAGTCCACAGGGTCAGGTAATAAATTATAAACGTGATATTAAATTTTGGAGAAAAAACTCAATCGAAAACTTAGTGTTTTAATCGAAAAACATCAATTTGACAAAATTTCTTAATTTTAAAGAATTTTCTAAAGAAAATCTAATTTTATAATTAGATAGATTAAATTATTCTGATAAAAATATTCTAAAGTTTCAAAGTGTTTCGGAGTGAAAAACCACTCCATTTAAGTGACAGAATAATCAACGGGTCACATTTTTCGACGTAAAATAACTATTAAAAACTTGATATTTTGGAAATCTGAAGATACAAAAGACTCAATTATATTATAGATCGAGTACTGACTCTCTCGTATGTTTTTAAAATTATGTTTCACCTATCAAAGTGGGGCTTTGCCACTTAAGAAATTTAGGCAGTAAAAATATGTGGAATTAGGTTAAGATTGGCATGTCTTTAAGTCAGAATTTAAAAATACTGACTAATCTAAAATTTGAAGCTCAAACAAAGTCAAATGACTGAGTTTCTAGAGCAGCCAAGTTTTAACCTTCAAATAATATTATTATATTCGCAACTTACTATTATACCTTTGAGACTCAATTAAAAGGGCTATCGGACTCGGATCGAGTCAAACTTGAATCCGTTGGAAATCTTATTTGACAATCTTCATGATTAGAGGAACAAAAATCACATTCAGCGGTTAAACATTATTTAATTAATCATAATTAACCCTTAATTTGAGCTGGAGTATTACAGATTCAGCATGTGCGGCACTCACTCTCGTCAAGCGAGTCAGCCTGACAACTGATTTGGTCACTCTTTGGACCAAGATGAGGAACCAATCACACAAATACAAGAATGAGATGGAGATGAAACACCAAGGTGATCAACATAAACACTATCTTATATTGAACAACTAAGTAGATTACAAAGAAACACTCAAAGGCTATAAGCTCTTAACTCACAATGCTATGCTAGAATCCTTGGCTAGCTTGTGTGGATTGAGTACAAACAGGCTCCCCATTTCTATTTATAGTTGAGACCATGCCCAATTGTGGCTAGGATTGTGCCATGTGGCATTAATCTAATGGTTACCTCCATAAATATCTTCACACTCTCCTAGACACTCTAGAATATTCTAAGCATCTCTACAACTACCACACATTTCTATATTCTTCCATACACTTCTATAAGACTCTACACACTTCTATAGAGTTCTACAATACTCTAAATACTTCTAAACTCTTCTATAAGATCTAGAGCACTCCACATAACTCTAGCACCTTGGAGAGTCTTCTTGAACCACCCGAAACCTTCCGCATTGTTCCAAAACCTTCTCGCACATTCCGGGCCGTTCTTGAGTATTCCAAGAAGTCCTACGCGTCCGAAATCTCCATCACCCGGGTTTAGCCACATGATTTTGACACCGAAGATGGCTTTCCCATGTCTCTGTCTGGTCATGAAGTCTCGACCCTTGACATTCTCCCCCACTGGAATTCGTTGATGCCCTCTTCGTGACCTTATCTTCATTCCAGCGTGGCTTCTTTGCTACTTCTTCAGCTTGGGTGCTCTTTGACCCTAGCACTTCACCTTTGGCAACACTTCGGCTTTAGGTGCGACTTCAAATGGTTGTGGAGCTTCTTTTTCAGCTCCGAAGATGTTTTTAACATCCATGCCTTTCAGCACATCCACAAGGCTTCCATAGGACATACCCCTTTGTCTTGAGGTCAAGCACTTCATCTTGCTATTCACCACTGTCTTCATTGTCTGAGGTGGTGTCAAGCACTTCATCTAGATCTTCACCACCGTCTTCATTGTCTTTGATTATCTTTCCAAGCTAGGACAATCCCTTATTGTATGCCCTTCTTCACGACACCTTGGACACTTTAGAATGGGACAATCCCATTCATCGTGTCCGCACTCATCGCAAGCCCAACAACGATCAAGATCACCCTTTGGACAATCACGCCATGTGTGCTCCGTCTCTTGACACCATCCACACTTTAGAGTCACTGCGTCACACTTTTGCAAACTCACTTGGTGAGAGGAGTTCCTGCCTTCCTTCCCTTGCTCCTCGATCATTGTGTTATCTTTTCCAACGCCATCTCCTTGCTCAAGCGGTGAGAACGAACCTGCTCTCGATACCACTTGTCACTGGGTTAGGGAATCCTTTAGCGATTCAGCCAGTGCGGCACTCACTCGATCACTCTGTAGTCAAGCGAGTTAGCCTAACAACTGATTTGGTCACTCTTTGGACCAAGACGCGGAAGCAATCACACAAACACAAGAATGAGATGGAGATGAAACACCAAGATGATCAACACAAACACTATCTTGTATTGAACAACTAAGGAGATTACATAGAAACACTCAAAGGCTACAAGCACCCAATCCACACAAGCTAGCCAAGAATTCTAGCATAGCATTGTGAGTTGAGAGCTTGTAGCCTTTGAGTGTTTGTTTGTAACTCCTTAGTTGTTCAATACAAGATAGTGTTTGTGTTGATCACCTTAGTGTTTCATCTCCGTCTCATTCTTGTGTTTGTGTGATTGCTTCTCCGTCTTGGTCCAAAGAGTGACCAAATCAGTTGTTAGGCTGACTCGCTTGACGACGGAGTGATTGAGTGAGTGCCGCACGGGCTGAATTGCTAAAGGATTCCCTAACCCCTTGACATTCAGCTTTATATTCTGTCATAGTTTCATTTTGTAATTGAGGACTTGTTAATGTGTTTGCGATATGTGTACTTTTCATTGACTTGATGAATATAATAAAGGGATAACGAAATTGTTTTCAATTATGATTTATACTTTTTGTACTATTGGTTATTGGTTTATTTTGTGGGTGGCCCGTGGTTAGTGTGGCTGCAGTAGAGTTGTCCCCTTTTAAAAAAAAAATACCTGAGATAGAATTAGATCAGATTTGAGAAGTTTGTATCAGTTCTAACATGCTCGTAGCAAGATGCGTCGTTACAGTCCCTCATGTATTCTGCATTGTAGGGCGCTCTCACAACAATCTCCGCATACTTGGGGTGCGGGCTTGCGCAGAGCTAGGCACAGATCTATCTTTTGAGATGGTGTTAGCTTCGTTAGATGCGTGGTTGCGCTGAGCTAGGCACTGGTTTACCCCATGAGGGTGGTGCTACCTACGTTAGACGCATTCCGACCACCTTGGAGCGTGGTTGAATCACCCATGGGGTGAAGGTATGCAGCGAGAGGTAGACATAGTTACGCCAGTCGTGAGTCTCCCGCTTAGTAAGTCATGGGCTCAAAGTCTCGCTAGGGGTCATGGTTTCTTTGTGGTTGTAACTCCCTGTTCCATAGAGGTGTCCCATGGAGGACTTGACTTCATATGGATATTCACATAGTATGGCATATTGCATAGCTTTATCTACATTTCATTCCATACATCTACATCATGTGGATGCGTGAGTGTGTGGCATGCATGAATTTCCTCATTGAGCTTGTTGATGCTCACCTCCTTGCATTTGCAGGTACTATTGTACGGCAATGTTCGAGGGACCAAGAGAACGACCACAGTCAACACTTTTAGTTGATTTCCACGCACGTCACGTCTACCATATTGTTTTGATATTTTGTATGGCATGGTTATGTTTATTTATTGATGTAATTATTTGGTAAACCATGTATATTGACCACGGATGTTATGTTTGTCGTTATGGAGATTTTGATTAATATGTGAAATTTGGGATATGTAAGATTTGGTGAATATTGGATATGTAGTTTATTGTAGAGGTTAAAGTTGATCCAACTGTCCATATTTTTAGGGGAGACACTGCCGAAATTTCAGTTGAAGTTCTCACCTAATTGGAAGTAATTGAATAAAGAAATGATTAGATAATAAATGCGAGCTCTGTATTATAGGCTTTGATATTATTTTTAAAATATGAAAAATAAAACCTCTATAATTCTTTGATCTAGTTCTACTGTAAATATGTACAAAGGTAATTTTAGGTGTTATTTTTCTTTTGTTTATAGATTCAAAAAATCTTGAAAAATTGTGGAATTAGGTTGGTAAATTAATTTATTGCATCTTAATTTTGTGTTTTAAGTTAGGTTAAGATTATTTATAATTTTTAAATTAATTCCACTATCTTAATTGAAATTAGATAAATTTTATGTTTTACATGAAAATTAGATCTTTGAATGGTTAGATTTTGTTTCTAATTTTGGACTTGTTTTCTATTTTTAGAATATTTCTAAATTAAAATTAAAATTTCTATTTTAAGATTTATTTCCATGATTTTCTTAATTTCTTAAAATATATAATTCAATGGTGTGCTTTTCATTGATATATTTTCCTAAATTCTAATGGGTTCGACCTCGCACTCCTAAGCTATATTATAAATGGCTTGTGCGCTTACGAGTATAAATTTAAAACACGACATATACAATATCTACCCATATACAAACACATATTATACAAACAAATATTCCAATTATATCATCAGTGTTACGTGCGAAAACATGGTAGTTTATACATGCTTAAACTTAAAATACCACATGCGGTACTAAAATCAACAAAACATCATTGGCATGAAAATCAATATAATAAACTTATTTTCCATTTGTAGGAAATATAAGTGACTGCATCGGCTCCCTCATCTTATGTCTAAAATGGAGGTCCTCCTCCACATGTGTTAATCCTATAATGTAAGGGATGTGAACTCCAAGTCCAGTGGAGAGAGCTTAACATCTTAACATAATATCACATGTTAGATAATGCAGTCTACTTTGCAATTATCATAATAACAGTAATGGTCTACTCTACCATTAACAACATAAATTGTCTTACTAAAAATCACAAATTATCTACTATACCATTTTTACCAAATTACCACATCTGCCACATCACTATCACACATACGAAGCACTACACTGGCTTCCCAAATGCATTAATTTTCGACACAGTCAAAATGCAGCATCTTGCAAGAGCTTAATTGACCCAACGGTCTGACCTCGACAGCAAAAAATAGCCTCATTGGCTAAATATGTGATGGCAGTACCAAAAACTAAATTGGAATAAATCCAAAATCTTTTTCCATAATGCTCAGGTTCTCACATCAGAGAACATCAATCTCAATAGCATAAACACTATGCATAATAAACATCATCATGTATCAACATAAATATTTCTCGATAATTCATCAATATCTAGGCATGTAAGTGGGTTCATTCTCCATTATAAACTACTAGACCTCGACTCCCTGACACTGTGTTATGCTTCTGTTCTAATAGTTAAAACAATTTTCATCCCTTACATAGAAACAGTGTCAAGTCTCGCTTTCTGATCCACTTAGTCTTTTCCATCTTTGTTTAGTGTCCATGAAACAACTTGTTGCCTTAGAGTCTAGGATTTCTAAACCTGATTTACCAATTCAATTTGATTAAGTCTCCTCACCATAAACTGTTGGATATTCGTAGGAATCTGTAACAAAAAATAAAAATACAAGTAAATACATATTTACAGTCGTAACACAAATAATCTTTCTGATTATTTTTCCAAGAAGTAAAGGAAATGGATGTGAGTCCATACTACAAGTTACTACTTCATCTTAATTTAATTCAAAAGAGTTAGCCATCCAAAACACACAATGAAAGAAAAAGGAAAGTACTCAGTGCCCAGTCTCGTATTTCTTCCTGTCCAAGGTCGAGTATTGAGACTTTGCCTAGAGAGTACAGTACTGAAATATAAAATTGCTCAAGCCACTGCTCGTATTGTCTTCTGTATTAGGACCATGGAGACATATTGAGTTAGGCCCAGAGAGTGCAGTAAAATAAATCACTCAGTGCACGATCCCTTCTTTTCTACAGAGCGATGAAAGAAAGAAAAAAGAATATCGTTGCGCTACAGATAGCCACAGAGCAGCGTTTCCACTGGGCTACATGTGGAGGGTTATCAGCCTAGAAGTGAACACCCAAAGTGATAAAATAAACACACAAGTAGTCAGAGTTAGTCACATTTTTAATTTAGAATAATGGCCTTCAAAATAAATTACTGAAACAAATATTATTCCATATATAGATATATATATATATAAGTTGATGTTGTGTTTGCAAGGTAAACATGTTGCCTAAGCTACCCAAAGTAGCTTATAGGTGTAGATAACCATGCATTTAATGATTTTTGTTTATTATTATTATTTTTTTCTTTCTCCTCTCAATCCAATTTGTTATAATTTGGTGAAGTGTTTACCAAGGTAAACACGTCACCTAGGTAGCTTGATAGCTTTTGTTATTATTTCTTAAAAATTAATTACAATTATATAATTATTATAGTTTGAAATAATAATTTGACCTTTTTAATTTTCAATTTATCAACAAAAATTGGGTACTATGGAGGCCCTAGTAAAATGAGTTAACAGGTCTCATAGGTTCGGTATTAAAAACTAGAAATACCATAAAAATCTAGAGAGAAAAACACGTCATACTCGGTGATTTAATCAAAATGACATAAATGTCAAATTTCTAAAATTTAAAATAATATTTTTAAAAAATTCTGACTTCACAATCAGACCACATAAATTTACCTGATAAAAACATTATAAAGTTTTAAGGTGGTTTGACACTCCGAAATATTTAAAATTTAAGGTTTTGTAAAATAGGTATACCCTTGACGATTCAAAAATCACACCTTAAGGAATCGAAATGATTGACTCATAATTTAAAACTGAGTAAATGTGTGCAATTTGAAAATTTAAATATTTCAAATGAGTGGTTTTCCAAATCCAGATAGCTTCTAAGATCTCGCTAAAGAAAGTTCAGACATTTACAATTTTGCCATCACATTTTAGCGAGTCGGATCCATAAGTTTCCGAACTCGTATTAAGTCAAACTTGGACTCTACACAAAACCTACTCCATAATCTTTCAGATTAACAGATCACCAATCATAGTCAATTGTCAAAATCACATAATTAGACACTAATTTGGGTCAGGGTATTACATCCCGAGTTTGTCTACTTCCCTTTATCATCAGAAGACTCCGGCTTCTTCTCCCTCCCTTTTAGTGCTTTGTACAATCTTTACTACACCAGTCTGTATTTAACCGTACTCTACCACATGCTAAAGTTATTCTTTCCATCGAAGGGGTCTGATACCACTTGTTAGGAAAAAATATGCAGAAATAATATATCACAACATGATAAATAAATAATAAATCAAGCACACCACCATAAACCTAGACATCGAGATTTACGTGGTTTGGCAAAATCTTGCCTACGTCCACAAAGCGTGTATTTTTATTCAGAGAGAAAAATAAATATATTTAATACAACAGAGATAATCAATGAGTTTAAAAGCTAAACTCATTCCTGTTTAGAGAGCCATAGGCAAATCCTACAACTCAAGCATAGTTGCTCCACCTTGTCTTCATTCTCAGAATGGTCCCTTGTCCTGAGAATCCTCATCTCTAGTCAAGAACAAAGCCAAACACAAGGACAATGTGTATTCCAACTTCTCCAGTTCTCCAAGTTTCCTCCTCTCTTTTTTTTTTATCTCAATCACAAGAAGAAAGAACCATTCTTTTGTCCCGCTCTCCGGTGTGCTTCCTTATTCCTCCATGCGCCTAAGCCTCTTGATCTCGAAGCTTAGACCCATGTATACGGCCACAGGCCCTCCACACACAATGTCATGTGTGCCTACATCTCTATCCCAAAGAGCCACTCCTTATAGAGTTACCCCAGTATGTATAGGTAGGGTGACTTGCACATATTCTAATGATCAATCACGTGCTCTAAGAGACGTGGACACTTTGGTTGTTAAAAAAAAAGATAGTATCAAACGGTTGATTGGCCCAAACTAGTTTTTATTAGTTTTCTAAGATTTATTTATTTATTTCTAAGTTAGTTCTATTCCCAAAGCTGTTGGTTTTAAACTTCTATATTGCATCAACTTATAACCCAAAATAGTGTATAAATAGCCATTATTTCATTTTTCATTTAAATAAGAATAAATTCATTGACAAATATTTGAATAATATTTATTTAAATGTTAAGCTTAATATTATTTTATCTTAGATTAATAAGCTAATGGTTACTTCTAAAGTATATCTTATATATGAAATGATTAGAAATTAATGATATTTAGAACGGTTCCTAATTCATGTAACATACCTGAATGGTTTTTACTTCCTAACACAATCTCGTTTTTGAATTTATTAGTTGTAAATCAGCAAACATTTTCTCTGACTTTTTTTAAAGATTTTTCCTAAGATTGTTTTGATTTCTTAGTTTGATGATATTTTTGAATATTTTAAAATAACAGAATGGTGGGATCTATGGTACAGATGTCAGTCGAAATCAATTTTTCGGTCCTTGGGGAGACCATAAAATTTTGGTCATATTGACTATCTTCGCCCAAATATGTAAATGGGCAAAATTGTTAAATATCCAAAATTTAACTTAGCTTGATGATACTTTGAATGAAATAATATAATGGTATGACCAACTTTACAAATTTCAGTTGAAATCAATTTTTTGGATGTTGGAGCATCGGAAAATTCCAGTTGATATTTCAGTCATATTGGCTATCTTAATCAAAATTTGTAAATAGGTAAAATCATTAAAACATTCAAAATTTAACTAAATTTTTTAAAATATGATCTAATTTGTCCATAGTTTTTGAAATATGACCAAAATTATTCAAAATTTGACTGTAATATAGGTCAAAATATAGCAAATGTCAACTGATATAATTTTTCAAAAAATCACTGATATTTTTATATTTATATTTTGGCCCATACCAAATCTGAAAATTTTTATCTGAAATTGATGGTATGTAACGACAAACTCAATGGTTCCTAATTTATTAACATAACTAAATGGTTTCTGCTTTTTAAAACAAATCTAATTTTTGGATTTGTTAGTTGTAAATCAGCTCACATAATATTGCTCTCAAGGTTTTATTATTTTTTCCAAAGATTTTTTATTTATTTCTAAGTTAGTTTGATTTATGTCTTTGAATGTTCTAAAATAATAGACACTTGAGACTCAAATCACATGGATTGTATATGGTTCCTAACCAACACACCAATCCTTTAGAGTTTTGTACTCATTAATAGTGCCTTTGTTATTTATATCACAAAATATTTTCAGAGTATTTAATAATGTTTTTTTCTAAGATAGTATTTCTGAAACTTAACCAATCCACTTATTTTGCTTTTATGTCTTAGTTAATTTAATTTAGTAAAATTTCGTGTGACAATATTTTTCTTATTATTTATAAAGTGATAGATTTATTGAGAAACATCTTACATCTTTTGGGTATACTGCTGTTACTTAATATTTTCTTATTATGGATGTGTTTGGATGGGGTGAGAGGGGGTAACACCCGTTACCCCTTGTTACCCTCGTTTGGTAACAAAGGGTGAGGGTAAAAATTCAAATTTTTACCCCTCTTATCACCATTTTGAATACCCCATGGGGCTTGTGGTATTCACTCTTGAATACCCCTCCTTACCCGCTGTTTTGCTATTTCATGAGATTTTTTTTTTTACATTTTATTTTTTTATTTATTTTGGTGAGTACTTGACTTTTATTTTTTTTTAAAAGCACTCTATTATTTTCATTTGATAAATTTCATATCACCAAACAACAAATTATATTGAAAACCTTCCTCTATTTTTCAATTATATATTATATAATTGAAAAATTAATAGATTTTACATAATTAGCAATTTATTTTTTATATTATATAGATTTTCAATATGATGCATGTAAATTTTTACAGGGGTTACCCCAAGTTACCCTTGAGTAGGGGTAAATGTAAGTAGAGGTAACCTGACATATTAACAATTTTAGAATAATTAATAATTTTATTTAATCCATATAATATAAAAATAAAAATAAAATTCTGAAACGTATTTGTAAAAATGTCCTATTTTTAAAGGGTGATTTTGTCGAAATTTTGATAGGGTTTCAAAACTCTGAAATAGTTTGAGGTTCATGGTAATCTCTTTTAGGATAATTAACAATTTATTCTATTAGAAGTTTATTTTAAAAATGTGTCAATATTTTGAACGTGATACATTTGGGTGAGGGGTAAATTTTTACATGGGTTACCCTTGAGTGAGGGTAACTGTAAGTAGAGGTAAACTGACATATTAACAATTTTATGAGAATTAATAATTTTATTAAATCTATATAATATAAAAATAAAAATAAAATTTTCTGAAACAAATTTGTCAAAATATTCTATTTTTAAAGAGGTGATTCTATCGAAATTTCGATAAAGTCTCGAATTTTCGAAAGAGTTTGAGGTTCATGGTAATCTCTTTCAGGGTAATTAACAATTTATTCTATTAGAAGTTTATTCTAAAAATGTGTTAACATTTTCAACATGATGCATTTTGATGAGGAGTAAATTTTTACAGGGGTTACCCTTAAATAGGGGTAACTGTAAGCATGGGTAACCTAACTTATTAACAATTTTATGAGAATTAATAATTTTTATTAAATCTATATAATATAAAAAATAAAAATAAAATTTTATTAAACATATTTGTCAAAATGTCCTATTTTTAAGGAGTTTAACCCGTGACAATTTTTAATATTAATTTTATAATTGTTGTGATTTATTAAACTATTATAATAGTTTGTTATATTATATATTTCATATTACCAATGAACAAATTATATTTTTTTATGAAGAGATATGTTGATATTTTCTTATTCATTTATTAGGATTTAAAATAATAATATCTATTTTTTTCTTTATTTATTTATTTACTATAAATGCAAGTGTTCATTTTAAATTATAGTTATAAAAAATAAGCTATAAAAATTAGAGAATATTAGATTTACTTAATGAATATTATTTAATAATTATATTTTATAAAATTTCTCATAAAATTGTTAATATGTACCAAACAAGATTTTTTATCTTTAGGGTAAGTTCTTACTTTACCACTGTAATTACCAAACAAGATAAGGATAACCCATTTTCAAATGTGACCTCTACTCAAGGATGACCCTTACTCAAGCGTGACCCCTATAAAAATTACCCCCATTCATACGCAGCCTATCTTTCTCAAATCTAATGGCTATCTCTATGTACTTAATATCATCTCTAATAAAGTGAGTTGTTACAGATGTTTATTGATCTGTGTGCCAAATTAAATTGGAAGTCTCTGAAAAAGTGAGTTGTTAAAGACGTCGATCTCAGGTCGACTCAATTCTCGTGTCGTAATTCAATTTTCAAAATGCCAAGTCTCTGAAAATGTGAGTTGTTAAAGAGCCCTCCTGTTGTTGCACCCCTTCCACAAAACCCTAAGAAAAAAAAGCCCTAGGTTACCGCATTTATTCGTACCCTTTCTCGCCTCCTCTCAGTGCTCTCCCCAGCTCTCTCTCTCGCTCTCCTCTCTGTTAGTACTCTCTCTTCACTCCTCTCTCATAGTTCTCTCTCATTCGGCTCACTCAGTTGCATGTACTTTCTTCCATCGATTCTGATGCTTATGTTGTCGTTTGAAGTATAGCTTTACTTATTTATTTGGTATTCATAAAATCAGAAATTTTTAGAAAGGAAAACCGATGTAATTACGGAAGTTGAAGTTGGGTACACTTTCACTCTATCTACCCATTAATATTCCTCAAGAACTTCCTGAAACAGATGTTTCTGGTTGTTCCATTTTGCCTCTGGCAAATCTGAGGTAATTTAGGGATTATAGATGACACAAATCAGATGATTTACAAATGGAGCTAGGATGGAACAATGGAATGTAAGAGTATCTGAACAACATAAGAAAATTGATTGGGTGATCATTGAGTGCCAACTGTTCAAAGACTGCACTTCTATAGGATGGCAATTGGAATAGTAATATTTAATTGAGTTCAATTTTTAAAATGAAGAGGACCCAAAGGGACGAAGTGCATGTGTATATAATGGATTTATGGAATAAAATGAAATCAGTGTATAAAAATACCTATAAAAATTACCCCCATTCATACGCAACCTATGTTTCTCAAACCTATCGGCTATCTCTATGTACTTAATATCATCTCTAATAAAGTGAGTTGTTACAGATGTTTATTGATCTGTATGCCAAATTAAATTTGAAGTCCCTGAAAAAGTGAGTTGTTAAAGACGTCGATCTCTGGTCGACTCAATTCTCGTGCCGTAATTCAATTTTCAAAATGCCAAGTCTCTGAAAATGTGAGTTGTTAAAGAGCCATCCTGTTGCCGCACCCCCTTCCACAAAACCCTAAGAAAAAAAAGCCCTAGGTTACCGCATTTATTCGTACCCTTTCTCGCCTCCTCTCAATGCTCTCCCCAGCTCTCTCTCTCGCTCTCCTCTCTATCAGTACTCTCTCTTCGCTCCTCTCTCACAGTTCTCTCTCGTTCGGCTTACTCAGTTGCAGGTACTTTTTTCCATCGATTCTGATGCGTATGTTGTTGTTTGAAGTGTAGATTTACTTATTTATTTGGTCTTCATAAAATCAGAAATTTTCAGAAAGGAAAACCGATGTAATTACGCAAGTTGAAGTTGGGTACACTTTCACTCTATCTACCCATTCATATTCCTCAAGAACTTCTCGAAACAGATGTTTCTGGTTGTTCATAAAATTAGAAATTTTCAAAAAGGAAAACTGATGTAATTACGCTAGTTGAAGTTGGGTACACTTTCACTCTATCTACCTATTCATATTCCTCAAGAACTTCTCGAAACAGATGTTTCTAGTTGTTCCATTTTGCCTCTAGCAAATCTGAGGTAATTTAGGGACTATCGATGACACAAATCAGATGATTTACAAATGGAGCTAGGATGGAACAATGGAATGTAAGAGTATCTGAACAACATAAGAAAATTGATTGGGTGATCATTGAGTGCCAACTGTTCGAAGACTGCACTTCTATAGGATGGCAATTGGAATAGTAATATTTAATTGAGTTCAATTCTTAAAATGAAGAGGGCCCAAAGGGACGAAGTGCATGTGTATATAATGGATTTATGGAATAAAATGAAATCAGTATATAAAAATACCTATAAAAATTACCCCCATTCATACGCAACCTATGTTTCTCAAACCTATCGGCTATCTCTATGTACTTAATATATCTCTAATAAAGTGAGTTGTTACAGATGTTTATTGATCTGTATGCCAAATTAAATTTGAAGTCCCTGAAAAAGTGAGTTGTTAAAGACGTCGATCTCTGGTCGACTCAATTCTCGTGCCGTAATTCAATTTTCAAAATGCCAAGTCTCTGAAAATGTGAGTTGTTAAAGAGCTCTCCTGTTGCCGCACCCCCTTCCACAAAACCCTAAGAAAAAAAAGCCCTAGGCTACCGTATTTATTCGTACCCTTTCTCGCCTCCTCTCAGTGCTCTCCCCAGCTCTCTCTCTCGCTCTCCTCTCTGTTAGTACTCTCTCTTCGCTCATCTCTCACAGTTCTCTCGCATTCGGCTTACTCAGTTGCATGTACTTTCTTCCATCGATTCTGATGCTTATGTTGTTGTTTGAAGTATAGATTTACTTATTTATTTGGTATTCATAAAATCAGAAATTTTTAAAAAGGAAAACCGATGTAATTACGGAAGTTGAAGTTGGGTACACTTTCACTCTATCTACCCATTCATATTCCTCAAGAACTTCTCGAAACAGATGTTTCTGGTTGTTCCATTTTGCCTCTGGCAAATCTGAGGTAATTTAGGGACTATAGATGACACAAATCAGATGATTTACAAATGGAGCTAGGATGGAACAATGGAATGTAAGAGTATCTGAACAACATAAGAAAATTGATTGGGTGATCATTGAGTGCCAACTGTTCGAAGACTGCACTTCTATAGGATGGCAATTGGAATAGTAATATTTTATTGAGTTCAATTCTTAAAATGAAGAGGACCCAAAGGGACGAAGTGCATGTGTATATAATGGATTTATGGAATAAAATGAAATCAGTATATAAAAATACCTATAAAAATTACCCCCATTCATACGCAACCTATGTTTGTCAAACCTATCGGCTATCTCTATGTACTTAATATTATCTCTAATAAAGTGAGTTGTTACAGATGTTTATTGATCTGTATGCCAAATTAAATTTGAAGTCCCTGAAAAAGTGAGTTGTTAAAGACGTCGATCTCTGGTCGACTCAATTCTCGTGCCGTAATTCAATTTTCAAAATGCCAAGTCTCTGCAAATGTGAGTTGTTAAAGAGCCCTCCTGTTGCCGCACCCCCTTCCACAAAACCCTAAGAAAAAAAAGCCCTAGGTTGCCGTATTTATTCGTACCCTTTCTCACCTCCTCTCAGTGCTCTCCCCAGTTCTCTCTCTCGCTCTCCTCTCTGTTAGTACTCTCTCTTCGCTCCTCTCTCACAGTTCTCTCTCGTTCGGCTTACTCAGTTGCAGGTACTTTTTTCCATCGATTCTGATGCGTATGTTATTGTTTGAAGTGTAGATTTACTTATTTATTTGGTCTTCATAAAATCAGAAATTTTCAAAAAGGAAAACCGATGTAATTACGCAAGTTGAAGTTGGGTACACTTTCACTCTATCTACCCATTCATATTCCTCAAGAACTTCTCGAAACAGATGTTTCTGGTTGTTCCATTTTGCCTATGGCAAATCTGAGGTAATTTATGGATTCTAGATGACACAAATCAGATGGTTTGCAAATGGAGCTAGGATGGAACAATGGAATATAAGAGTATCTGAACAACATAAGAAAATTGATTGGGTGATCATTGAGTGTCAATTGTTCGAGGACTACACTTCTATGAGATGGCAATTGGAACTGTAATATTTTATTGAGTTCAATTCTTAAAATGAAGAGGACCCAAAGGTACGAAGTGCATGTGTATATAATGGATTTATGGAATAAAATGAAATCAATATATAAAACTACCTATAAAAATTACCCCCATTCATACGCAGCCTATGTTTCTCAAACCTATCGGCTATCTCTATGTACTTAATATCATCTCTAATAAAGTGAGTTGTTACAGATGTTTATTGATCGCTGTGCCAAATTAAATTTGAAGTCCCTGAAAAAGTGAGTTGGTAAAGACGTTGATCTCTGGTCAACTCAATTCTCGTGCCGTAATTCAATTTTCAAAATGCCAAGTCTCTAAAAAAGGGAGTTGTTAAAGAGCCCTCCTGTTGCCGCACTCCCTTCCACAAAACCCTAAGAAAAAAAAATCCCTAGGTTGCTGCATTTATTCGTACCCTTTCTCACCTCCTCTCAGTGCTCTCCCCAGTTCTCTCTCTCGCTCTCCTCTCTGTCAGTACTCTCTCTTCTCTCCTCTCTCTCTCTCTGTTCTCTCTCGTTCGGCTTACTCAGTTGGAGGTACTTTTTTCCATCAATTCTTATGCTTATGTTGTTGTTTGAAGTGTAGATTTACTTATTTATTTGGTCTTCATAACATCAGAAATTTTTAGAAAGGAAAGCCGATGTAATTATGCAAGTTGAAGTTAGGTACACTTTCACTACCCATTCATATTCCTCAAGAACTTCTCGAAACAGATGTTTTTGGTTGTTCCATTTTGCCTCTGGCAAATATGAGGTAATTTAGGGATTATAGATGACACAAATCAGATGGTTTGCAAATGGAGCTAGGATGGAATAATGGAATGTAAGAGTATCTGAACAACATAAGAAAATTGATTGGGTGATCATTGAGTGCCAACTGTTTGAGGACTGCACTTCTATAAGATGGCAATTGGAACTGTACTATTTTATTGTGTTCAATTCTTAAAATGAAGAGGACTCAAAGAGACGAAGTACATGTGTATATAATGGATTTATGGAATAAAATGAAATCAGTATATAAAAATAATTTTCTGTGACCTGCACTCTTTCATATGTTGGTCCATGTTGGTTATTTTACTCAAGATAATTGTGTAACTAAATGTAAAGAAGAATAGGGTCAGATTTTTTTAATTTATCAAGGCCATACAAGCGCTAATAGTATGCCACAAAGCCTTGTTATTACCTATATTAATATAGCAATTGAAAAATCTTATTAATTTATAAAGTGATGATTCAAAGATGAGTGCAAGAAGACAACATAAACAGATGCTCACCATGAAAATAAAATAGGTGATGTAAATAATTCAGAGAGCAAGCAAGTACATTCTTTAATTACCTCTCAAGTTTGGCCTGCATCCATAGTGTTTGGTGTTCATTCTGTTTATGACTTAAAATTGGCCATTCACAAAGCCCAATTCTTTTTATTATATATAATTAAACTTTAATTAATATTACTTATAATAATATATTAAAAGACCTCCCTACGGTAAAATCTCCAAACAAAAATTTCTCAACGGGCAATTAATTCATCACCCATTGTGGAAGGGAGACAGTGCTGGCGAGAACATTTGGAAACTGAAAGAGGCAGGGGACGCCATGGACGACAACAAGGAGGGAGGTGGATCTGCTTCTTCCGATCCTCGCAAACGTTTATCCTGCACCACTTGCTTCGACGCTCTCTGGTTTTGTTATTGTAGGCTTCTCTCTCTCTCGTTTTCTATTTTTTTTTGTTTAGAAACAGAAGAGAAAAGGAACCCCAACACCCCCTGCCCAAAACCATTTATCTTGCAGAATCAACATCTACATGTAACTGGTTGCTATTCCATTCAAACTTGAAACTGGAGAAAATATTCAAACTTAAAGTTGTTCTTCTGAAACACTTTCACTAGAAAAGTAGGAGAACCCCACTTTCAAGTCTTACCTCTAGGACAACCATGACCTTTTTAAGTTCTTAAGAATCCCCTCTTTTATGACCTCATCCAAACAGAGTCTTGTTTCTTTTTAGAGAATGATCTATCCATGACGGAGTGTATTATATCAGACTCTACATCACCTAAACAAAAGATCCAAGGGTATTGCATGTATCTATGTGTTTTGGAATTTGGATCCTATAATTTCTATATAATATGCTACATATCTAGAATGTATGCAAACTATTGTGATTCATTTTAGTCCTCCTCATGCCTATTGTTGACTTGTTTTCAATTCCTTGTTATTTGTCCAGGTGCATTTGCAATTGTGGATGCACCTCGTATTTCAAATAGATATGATCTGTTGAAGATTATTGTTTCCCTTCTCACATGGCATTGAAGATGAAATGCACATGTCTACCTACTTTTGCAAGGAGTACTCAGGGTATATTTTTATATTCACTAATTTGTGTCTTACCACATTGGCATATCAGAATACAATGTTACTCTTTCAAAGCATGAAAACTTATCATTCCAAAAAAGAAAAGAATAAAGAATGACAACTTATGGGCAATGGGACTTCCAAACATATTATATGAGTATCTATTAGATATACTTAAGTATATAATATATTAATTAGAGATTTTACAAGTTGTACTAGCTAATAATTCATGTTAACAAGGATTTATTATCCTTATTAATGAAAAGCACATAGAAGGGTTATTATAAAAAAATTCCTCAAAGAAAGGCTTAAGTAAGGTGAGCCTGCTTTAAAAGTGAGGTGGGGTTGTGAGGAACTAGGAAATTCTCTTTACCTACCTATGTTATGGAAAGGGATTTTATGGATACACGTATTATTGTATACAAGATTGTAGGTACATTTAAATTTTTAATAGAATACCATTATGGAAAGAAATTAGATCAAAACAAATCATGCCAACTATGGTTGAGATGATCATTGATATGATTCTCTCTCATTCCATACTAATACGCCCCCTCAAGCAGAAGGTGATGGTAAAACCTTACATCTTGTCTCGCAGTAGTGCAAATGTGCAAAAGTGGCCTTTCATGAAGATATCAACTATTTGATCCATAGCAGAAATGTACTTCACTAATAATTGCGTTAAAGCAATTTTCTCCCCGAGTGAAGTGATAATCAATTTTGATCCAGCCATCAAAATGGAACTTGCTGGAACTAGTCAACCACAAATCCCAGAGAATTATACAACCCAACCAGATTGTGTGAATGTCTTATTATTAAGCATTCTTGAAGAATTCACTGGTGGATTGAATATTATGAGAGAAAAGAATAGAAAACAATTACATCGTCTTAGGTGTAAGACTTTGTCTGACTTTAGATGGTATAAAGATGTTTTCTTGGTGAAAGGTTATCAGTTAACCGATTGTAATTCTGAGATTTGGAAAGAAAAATTTATCTCAGGTTTACCTCCCTTGTTTGCTGAAAAGGTTCGAAATTCTATTCGAGAAGAAATGAATGGAGCTATTAATCTGAATTTGTTAACTTATGGAGCTATAGTCTAGAGAATTAACAAAGTTGGATTAGCCTTGTGTACTGATCTGAAGATTAGTAGACAAATGGAGAAATTGAGAAAATACACTAGTAAAAAAGAATTAGGAGATTTTTGTTACCAGTTTGGTTTAGATGAAGTTGTTGAATCTAAAAGAAAACCCTCTAGATCTAGATTCTCTTCTGTTCGAAAGAAAAAAGATTTTGAGAGAAAAATAGCAAAAAGAAAATATAAAGATAAATTGAGAGGATGTTTCCCTTTCAAGAGAAAGCCTAAAGGATTGCCTGGTCGAAAGAAATCTCGTGAAAAAGTCCATACTTGTTTCACATGTGGAGAAAAAGGGCATTACTCAAATAAATGCCAAAATAAAAATTCTAAAAAGAAAGTAAATGAAATTCTTCGTGATGAAGAATCTGAAGTTCTTGAAGAAGATGAAATTAACCAGGATTCAAGTGATGAAGAATTTGAGAATCCATTAGAAGAAGCTGACTCCTCTGATGAAGAAATAAGATTAGGAAATAAATCTCATATTCAAATCATAAAACAATTTCAAGCTTGTCCTTGTGATTCTGATCATAGTAGTGAAGATGATTGGTCCATTGACTCTTCTGATGATCTTGGAATTCACATCCGAGGTCTATCTGCCCCACAAAAATTATTGCTTGAAATGGTTGATAATATACCTGATCCAGAGAAGAAAGTTCAATTTTTGAATCAAATTTCAAAACTTGGGGAGGAGGTAGATGAAGGAACTTCTTCAAGATCACAAAAGAAAAAAGAAGTTCAGTTCTATGAAGACGAAGAAGAAGAAGAAAAGCCTTTCCGTCAAAAGAAAGAGTTTAATTTCCAACCTCCCAGTTATTCAATAATGAAATTAATGAATAGGGCTGGAACTATCCCGATGAAAAGTCGTGCCTTAACTCTACCTGATTTACAAAAGGAATTAAATGATCAGAAAAGAGAAATTCGAGAATAAGGTTAGAATTAACCAAGAAACACAATGAATTAGATGAAAGAATTTCTTGGATAGAAAGTGCTGGAAATATAAAAGACTATAAAGATGAAAAAATCCTAACAAATTATCAAGAAGAACAAGGATTTATTCAAAGGATAAAAGGAGAAATCAACAAGGTCTCTGCTGGAGCTATTCCCATTCCAACTCGTTGTTTATTACAACAGTGGAGAGTTCAAGTCAAAATCAAAGTAAAATCCTTTGAGAAAGTTGTGATTGCCCTCATAGATTCTAGTGCTGACTTAAATGTGATACAGTTGGGTGTTGTACCATTCAATCTCATAGAAGGATCCCAACAGCACATCTCTGCTGCTAATGGTACTAGTATTGCTATTGAGAAAACGATCCCAAACATTCACATCTGTTGTCAAGGAGTTTGTATTACTTCACTTTTTATAATTTCCAAAGATATTTGTGATGAAGTAAGTTTAGGATCTCCCTTTATATTACAATTTCAACCCTTTTCCATTAGTACTAAGGGAATCACTACAAGGATTAAAGGTTTAGAAGTAAAATTTGATTTTATTGATGAACCAAGTCAAACGAAAATTTTAAGGATAAATCAAATCATTGCAAATTGAGAAGAATACATAAAAGAATTAAAAAATGAAATTAAATGTGTTAGAATCAAAGCTGAATTAGAACAAAAAAAATTCAAAGAAAAATTAGAAAAATTTCACAAAGAAATTGAAGAAGAATGTTGTTCTGACTTGCCTTCTGCTTTTTGGGATAGGAAAAGACATATAATTAGTCTTCCTTACATTAAAGACTTTGATGAAAGAAAAATCCCTACAAAAGCTAGACCTTCACAGATGGATGCTTACCATCTTGATCTTTGTAATAAAGAAATAGAAGATTTGTTAAAGAAGAAATTAATTAGAAGAAGTAAATCTCCTTGGAGCTGTACTGCCATTTACGTTGAAAAAGCTTCAGAGATTGAAAGAGATGTCCCTAGACCTGTCATAAATTATAAGCCTCTTAACAAGGTTTTGCAATCGATTAGATACCCTCTGCCGAATACTCAAGAGCTGTTGAATAGACTTTACAATGCAAAAATATTCTGAAAGTTTGATCTTAAGTCTGGTTTTTGGCAAATCTAAGTTGAAGAAAAGGATCGATACAAAACTGCATTTACTGTCCCAATGGGTCATTATGAATGGAACGTCATGCCTTTTGGATTAAAGAATGCTCCTTCTGAATTTCAGAATATCATGAATGAAATATTATCATCATAGATTAAATTTTCTATTGTTTATATTGATGATATTTTGATATTTTCTGAATCAGTAAGTCAACATTGGAAGCATTTAGGCATTTTCAAGAAGATAATTAAACAAAATGGTTTAGTTTTTTCTAAGAAGAAAATGAGCCTATTCCAACAAAAAATTAGATTTTTAGGCTTTGAAATTCAAGATAAAAGGATAACTCCTACTAATCGGGTAATCCAATTTGCTGATAAATTCCCTGATGAAATAAAGGATAAAAATATATTACAAAGGTTTTTTGGATGTTTAAATTATGTTGCTTTTTTCTATTAAGATTTAGCGAACTAAGAAAGATTGAAGAAAAAGCCCATAGAATGGTCTGAGGATCATACCAGAGCTGTTCAAAAAATTAAAGAAAGAGTTAAAAATCTTCCATACAGATGTTTATCTAACCCTGATGCTTTTAAAATTGTTCAGACATATGCCTTTAATCTTTTGGACAGCTCTAGTATGATCGTCAGACCATTCTATGGGTTTTTTCTTCAATCTTTCTTGGAGCAGTTTTCTATCCTTCGCTAGATCTTGATAGAAGAAAGCAATATAATTTAAGCATGCAAGAAATCTTTGTAGCATATTTTTATCCTTTATTTCATTAGGAAATTTATCAGCAAATTGGATTACTCGATTTGTAGGAGTGATCCTTTTATCTTGAATTTCAAATCCTAAAAATCTAATCTTTTGTTGAAATAGGCTCATTTTCTTCTGAGATAAAACTAAACCAGTTTGTTTAATTATCTTCTTGAAAATAATGCTTCCAATGTTGACTTACTGATTCAGAAAATATCAAAATATCATCAATATAAACAATAGAAGGTTTCTAATGGAGCCTAATTCAGTAAGATACGAACTAAGGCAAGTATACCAAGTCTAAGGGGCTCGTTTAAGCCTATAGATTGCCTTATGGAGCTCGTAAATATAATGAGTATACTTGGGATCTACATATGATGGTGGTTGCTTCATATAGACTTTCCTCTTGCAATAACTGATGAAGAAAAACATTACT
Source organism: Chimonanthus praecox (assembly GCA_022113865.1). NCBI lineage: Eukaryota > Viridiplantae > Streptophyta > Magnoliopsida > Laurales > Calycanthaceae > Chimonanthus > Chimonanthus praecox. The sequence goes on along the minus strand of CM039087.1, from coordinate 22,404,826 downwards.
TACATCCAATTGACAAATGGTCCAACAATTTGAAACATTTTGAAACAACAATAGACAACCATCCAAATAGTAGTTGGTTTCACTATAGGACTGAATGTATTGTTGTAATCAGTCTCTTTTTGTTGTGTAAATTCTTTTGTAACTAAGTAGGCCTTATATTGTTCAGTGGATCCATCCACTTTATATTTGAGCTTGAAGACCTATTTACAACCATCTACATTCATGGATGGATGAGATGGGACAAGAGACCATGTACCATTGTGAATCAAGCGGTTATTTTCCTTATTCACAACATTCCTCCAACTGGGGTCTCTATTGGCCATTGTAGAACATGTGGGTTCATTTTGAAGATGAGTAGCCTTCTTTTTCTCAATGGGATGCTTGGTACTAGGATAAACCTTAGTTTTGTATCTATCATCCTTATAGCGTCTTAAAATAGGATGAATAAAAGAACCCATTGAATCATTGACAAGTTGTTGAGGGAATGAAACAATTAGTGGCTTAGGTGGATGAGAACAATCTAAAGATATGACAGCAGTAGAAAATCATCTTAAAAGGACGGTATGGAATCACCAACAATGGAATGAATAACTTCATTTAAACCAAAAGAAGGTTGAGATGAGTGAGCAAGTTGTCATTGCTTTGAAACAATCGAATTGGATGATTTAGTCTTTACAGTAGGCAATTCATTACTCCATTCTAGGGGGTAGGTAGTGTTGACATGGTAATGGAATCAAGTGGAGGGAGGCAATGAGATTAGATGAATGAGATAATTTGCGATTTGGCAAGAAGATGAAGTATTTGAGTTAGACAATTTAGAGGTACAGTAAAACCCCTATAAAATAATACTCTTGGGACCAAGAGAAATTATTATCTTAGCGGGGTTATTGATTTATCGATAAATGAATATTTATTAATTTAGAGAGAGTATTATGTTTCTACTACTTGTACATGTATGGCTTATAAATCCAAAAACAATGGATGTGGTCAAAAGTTAATACGTAGAAGCCTAAGAGACTCTAAAAAAGAAGAGATGGTTATTAATTGTAGAAGATAGAAAGACTCCTAAAAGGAAGAGATGTGGTGCCAAAACTTAATGCTCTAGAAGATAAAGAGGCTTCAAGTAGAAGATAAAGATGTTTCAAGTACATAGAAGATAAACTCTATAAATATTCATTAGTTTTAGACTCTTAGACTCCAAATCTTTACAATTCCATATGACAGTTGTGTTTTCCACTGTTTCTCCAAAAGAGGCCTTTCAAGCAATAGTAACCTTAAATAACTACTTGTTACAACATGAAAAAGAATAGACCAGAAGTGGTGTATGCATTGCAAAAATTAGATTCATATTTTGAGAAAGAGTTGAATTGAGAAAATAGAAGTTGTCAAGTAAAAAGTTACTTAATACTGTATTATGAAATTTTGTTTGCTATTTTTTTTATGTACTTCATCAATTATTAATTTATATTGCGTTGGGCCCTTAAGGATTTCTAAAAAATTATTATCTTATGCATTTAGCGAGGTTATTAATTTAGTATATTGGCCTGAGTTGGGACCAGAATATTTTATTATTTAAGCAAGGTTATTAATTTATCGAACATTTATTTATCGAGGTTTTATTGTAGATAAGTCTACTACAACAATTGGTAGCACAAATGATTTTTATTTTATTTTTTGAGCTGTAACAAGTTGAAGAGGATATTAATAGTGGAAAAAAACATTATATTTACATAGAATGGGTCTAAGAGACTTAGAACCAAGCAAAAAAGAAAAATGCACAGAAACCACGAAGTTTTTTTTTTTCTGGGAAGGTAGAAATCACAATGTTCCAAATAGATATAAATACATTCGTCTCTGAAATATGAAACCCCACGATACTTCCCAACTCCCCACCCTAGAAATTAAAGGAGGAACACACCCTTGTCCAGGGCTGTAAGAAAACTGTGATAGGAAGGAGAAACAACATAATATGACACAAAACGATCAAGGGGATAATAAGTACAAGCACACTTACCTTTGCGAAGTGCATTTGAGAGATCAGACTGGTCAGAGGCTGGAGGATCTAGACAACTGATAGATGAGTGGGTGGAGTCAGCGCGAGGTGGCGGTCTAGGCTGTTGGCGTTGATACACCAGAATGGGCTTGGTAATGTTGGGTGGACTAGGATCTACAGGGAGAAGAGGAAGGACATGGAAGGTGGAAGAGGGAGAGAGTGCTGAAAAATAGGGGTCCCGCTAAAAAAATGTGACATCTATGGAGATATATGCTTTCCCAGTGAGGGGGTCGAGACACTTATACCCTTTGTGGAAAGGTAAGTAACTGAGAAAGACAACGCACTGACCGGCAGAGAGTTTATGACCCTAGAATTGGTGAACAAAATATACACACCAAAATACATGTAAGGGAATATGAGGGACGATTTTATGTAGCGAGAGAAGGTCAATGTGGGACAGATGTTTTAAAATGCGAGATGGCATTTTGTTGATGAGATAACAAGCAGTTAACACAACTTCGGGCCAATAAGATTGTGGGACATGGATGGTAAAAAGAAGTGAACAAGCGACCTCAAGAAGGTGACGATTTTTCTGTTCAGCTACACCATTTTATTGAGGTGTAAGAAGGACAAGAAAGTTGAGACTCTATACCATGGTCTTGCAAAAATTGGACAAATGAGTGCGACAGATATTCTCCCCCATTATCACTTCACAAAACTTGAATTTTACAACCAAATTAAGTGTCAACCCACTAGTAAAAAGTACGAAAGTGATCAAAGACCTCACATTTATGTTTCATCATATATGTCCAAGTCATGCGAGAATAATCATCAATAAATGTAAGAAAATAACGAAAACCAGTGGGAGAGATAGGGGAGATTGCCAAACATCAGAATGGATAAGCAAAAAAAGTGTAGATGCAGTTTTGTTGAAAGATGGGAAAAAATGATATCTACTATACTTACCATATTGGCAATGTTCACATTCAAAATGGCTAAAAGATAGACTAGGAACAAGTTGTTTCAAAACGGGGTCCAATGGATGGCCCATGTGACAATGCCACAACCACACCTCTGGAGAGGAAGACGTCGAAAAAGCTCCGTGGTTGATGACCGCAACCCAACACCTGCTTGGTGCTTAAACCCTGAAGGACACAGTGGGAAGGAAAAAAAGTGACAAAGCAATTCAAACTTTTAGTTAAAGTACTAACAAATAACAAATTGCGGGATAGTTGGGAACACGCAAAACAGAAGAGAGGTTCAAAGTAGGAAAAACTGAAACTGTCCCTTTCCCAGCAATATCAGTAAAGGATCCATTAGTTTATTTAACCTTCCTAGATGAAATTGGTGAAAGGGAAGAAAAGATAGCACCAGAATCAAGAATCTAGGAATGATGTGAGACATGGTGCGCACCGTGCTCAGTACCTGATGGGGAAGGAGACAACAGTAGAGACCTTGGAGGATTAAATGCACTCCAGTCGTTGCAGTAATAAGTTAATGTCCTTTTTAGTCACTAGGGCACTGTCACTAGCCACATCAGAGGAAGGAGTGGCAGAGAGAGGAGCTTGCTTTGGACGACCATGAAGCTTGTAGCATGTGTCAACAGAATGATTGTGCATCTTGCAGTTGGAGCAAAAATGGGTACTTGTCTTCCGTGAGCCTCTATCGTGAGAGAGTAGTAGTAGAACAATCCATGTGCCAATAACAAAACCTAGTACAACAGTGGAGCGAGCCTAAAACAAGGGCAACAAACCGGTAAACAACTATGGTGAATAGAGAACACAACCAATGTAATCCCTACCAAGAAAGAGCGGAAGCAAAATTCTTATAGATGCAAAAGATAGGATGAGGCACGCTAGCAAGCTTGATTCCAATCCAAAACAGTAAAAAACGGCAGTTGATCTGACCCAAAATTGAAAAACAGTCCACTGCAAAACCACCGAAAATAGTCCAAAATCTGTTGAAGTGGCCCCACTAGTGTTCGGGTTGAAAGCAACTGGGCAAGGGTGATTGCAGTAAGGTGGAAGTAAGGCAGAAATTCCCATACATGAGAAAAAAAATTCCCTAAAAAAAAAAAAAAACTGGTAGCAAGCGTCCCATGCAACAACTGATAAAAACAACAAAAAGGAGGGCCCAACGGTGATGGAAGGGGGTGGCAAGCAAGTCTGATGGAAGCACAGGTAAGGGGAAAAACCAGTGGGCTTGGTTCCATGCTGAAACAAGTCAAGAGCATGGAGATCTAATCAAAATACCCCAAAAAAATGGGGTTTCTGCGTCCTTGGTAGCAGCGGAAGAAATTGTCCATTAGTGGGTCACACTCAGTCCAAAGAGGAGATTGGCGATAGTATCGCCGGCAGAAGTCTCATCGGAGAAGAGATGAACGAGCGAGAACAAACTGTTGCAAGAAAAACCAACGGTCGAGGAATCTTCAGGAAATCAGAAAAAAATTGTTGTGAAACTTGGAATGAAGGCCTGAGACTGAAGAAGGAAGAACAAGAGAAGTCCATTATAGATGTCCTCAGAGATCGGGCTGAAGGTGACGCCAGAATCCGGTGGTGAATAGTAACGCTGGTGAGGAACATTAAAGTGGAAAGAAAAATCTCCTTATCACGTCTAGAAGATCGTTTTGGCTGATACCTTGTAGAAAATAATAATAAGGAAAAGGAAAAGAGAGAAATTGTGGAAAAGAATTATTTCTCTGAATTACATTGAATGTCTTTGAGAAAGGGTATACATCAGTATAAATAGATTATAAAGAGCCACCAGGGTGGCCAAATAAGGAATAAATAAATTACATCAATCACAAAGCTATTTACAACTAATATGTTGACTTTCCAAACTAAATAGGTTCGGGTCAACTCTGTCCAGAAATGGGTCCCACAACACCTAACATGACCTGAAGTGGGTCCCACAACAATGTTCCTCTCGAGACTTAGCCCTAGGTTGAAGGCGGCCTAGAAGATGATCCTAGCCGCAGCCTTATGGACCATTTGGACGGAGAGAATTTAGAATCTTTGAAGGAAAACCAACTGAGATTAGTGAGCTCTTTCAGAAGGCCAAATGGAGGCTTTGTGTTTGGCTTCTCTCCGGTAGTAAGTTCAAGGCACTCAATCCTGTACACTTCCTTTCGTCGTGGGAAGGTTGCATGAGCAGATGCTGTAGAAAAGCCTTAAATCTTAGTTACCTGGTCTCCTCCTCAATAAGGTGTCCTGAATTCAACGTGGATGGAGCTTTTAGGGGAAAACCAGGCCCAACAGGGATAGGAGGTGTTCTTAGAGACTAGAACGATTTAACATCCTTAGTATTCACAGAGTTGGTGGAGATTAAGGATTCGAATGAGGCGAAACTCCTCAGTATTAGGAGAGCTTTGACCATATGGAGGACCATCTATGCGCATGGTAAACTAATGATAGAAGGGGATTTTGCAAATGCAATCAAATGGGCTAAGGGACTGAAGTGTCCTCCTTGGAGACTGATTATCACGGTTATGGGATTAGGGCTCTCGCTTCGGGATTCGATGTTCACTTTGCCCAAGTTAGTCGTATAGCCGGTGGTGTGGCTGACTTCTTCTCTAAGAATGGTGTTGACAACGCAGTGTCAAGAGTTTTTTTTAGCTTTGAGACAAGGGGTTCTGATGTAGCATGAGTATCAGTCGAAACAATCGAAATCTCACCCTAATGAGAGACCCGACAAGAAATCGAAGAAAATCCAGCAATTACTATTTTTATTTTATTTCCATCTTTAAATTTAGATTTATTTAGATGTATTTCCTTATTTATTTTCCACTTCCATTTTCGTTTTTGATTTTATGTCTATTTTTAGTTTTAGAATTTTTCTATAAAACCCCATTGGGTGGATTGTAATTTTCAGATTATGATAATGAAAATTGAGATTTTAGCTCCTTCCGTGTGCCCAGTTCCCCTCTTTCTCCCATCGGTGGATTCCGACTCCCTCTCTTCTCTCTTCTTCCCTTCTATTCTTCTTCTCTACCGGTGGCTCCATCTGACGGTGCTGCACAGACTCCCGGACTTGGAGTTCCAGCTATCGACCATATCCATTCTCGCTCGACGCCATGCTTGCCACGCCCATACCAACCCAGATCTGCATCTAGATCCGCCCACATTCGCCTGAGTTTGCAGCCTCCACTATCTCAGTTTTGGACATGTCTTGCTGTCGGTGCTGCCTGAACCAACCAAGCCCATTCCGTTTGCACTAAACCAAACGCCTTGTACCCATCTTCCATCCCCCGATCTAGTGTCGACAATCCTACATCTTCTGACTGAACCAACCTCCATTCCATTGCTAGACCATCCCTTGCTCAAATCCTATCCACTGTCACCAACCAAATCTCATACTCTTGGCCGATGAAACCCATGAACCCAAAGGCCTTTGACCTTAGTTTGACTACCTATCCATTAAACCCCCACACTCCACCGTCTTCGACCCATTGGATCGAGCCTTGTTACCACTTGCACATCCAACCCCATTCGACCCCACTTTTACCATCGTTTAATGCCATGTCCCATTTACTTTTATATTTTATTACTTATTCCACCACTTTGACCCATTAGATCTATCATTATTTAACTTTCACCAACCCCACATAATACCCCATTATCCACCTTTCATGCAACCGTTGACCTACAATTGACCAATTGAACCCCATTTATTCATTAGACCCAATTCATACCCACCTCATCTTTCAACCCGATTCTACCCATTGCATCCAATGGTATCTGAGCCAGATCTCACCGATCAAACATCGGGTGAGATTTTCTTTGTAGTTACCGACTCAATGGTGGTGCTTCTGCATGGTGGGAATGGTTACAGACCAACCATCGACGATAAAACTAGCCTATCAGGTCATGGCCATGGATGAATAGATTGCTACTGACTCATTTCCTTTATAGAGATTGTGCAAGTCTTGTTCGAGCAATATCAGAATTGTCGGCAAGGAGATCGCACAGTTCGTGAATATGCGAGTTCTACTATCTCTCTGCACGCAATGACTTGGATGAGACTGAGTCTCAGCAGGTCTCTCGATTCTTAAGAGGACTACGTTTGATAGTTTGTGAACGCATCGGATTCCAGCCAGTTTTCACTTTGAGAGATGCGGTAGGAATGGCCAGAAAAGCAGAGCGTCAGTTAGAGAGACTCGAGGAAAAGAATGCTCCTACGACTGTTGACATCGAGCCGGAACCACCAAAGATAGAGGAAATTTCGATGGTGGCCATACAGGAGCCGACCTTGGAAAGTGTGCTAGTTTCACCGGCATGTGTTCACACTTCCTCAAGATGTGTGCCTATCTCCTCGGGATGCGTGTCAGTGCATCCAGAGGCGCCATTGGAGTGTACACGTGCCCACAGAGCCATCCTCAGAGTGCGTGCATGTGCCTCTAGAGTCAACCTCAGATTGCGTGCTAGTCTCATCATGCATGACTGTTTCAGTGGAGTTCGTGCCTGCCCCTTCAGACGACGTGATTACAAAAACAGTACCACCGGCACGACATGCATCACAGACGTCACCAAAGTTGGGTTTCATCGACAGCGACCACTTTTTGTTCTTCTTTGGTGACAAACCACGATTCATGGTTGTTGAAGACACTGTGCATCGTATTGCTCCTACAGTTATTCAGGACCCCGCATGTATATTGAAGTCGTGAACGACAAGGTTCATTATGGATTGCTAAGTGATCCATTTGGTGTACTTGAACCTTCAAGGTGCAAAGTTGCAAAGATTAAATATCCGAGGTTCTCACATTGGACTCAAACTCGAGGACAAGTTATTTTTCAACCAGGGGAGATTGATGTAGCACGGGTATCAGTCGAAAGAATCGAAATCTCACCCTAATCAGAGACCCGGCAAGAAATCGAAGAAAATCCAACAATTACTTTATTTTATTTCCATCTTTAAATTTAGATTTATTTAGATGTATTTCCTTACTTATTTTCCATTTCCATTTTCGTTTTTTATTTTATTTCCTTTTTTAGTTTTAGAATTTTCTATAAAACCCCATTGGGTGGATTGTAATTTTCAGATTATGTTAATGAAAATTTGAGATTTTATCTCCTTCCGTGCACCCGTTTCCCCTCTTTCTCCCGTCGGTGGATTCCGACTCCCTCTCCTCTCTTCTTCCCTATTCTTCTTCTCTATCGGCGACTCCATCTGACGGTGCTGCATAGACTCCCAGACTTGGAGTTCCAGCTATCAACCAGATCCATTCTCGCCCGACGCCATGCTCGCCACACCCATACTAACCCAGATCTGCATCTAGATCCACCCACATTTGCCTGAGTTTGCAGCCTCCACTATCTCAGATTTGCTGCATGTCTTGCCGTTGGTGCTGCCTGAACCAACCAAGCCCATTCCGTTTGCACTAAACCAAACGCCTTGTACCCATCTTCCATCCCCCGATCTAGCGTCGACAATCCTACATCTTCTGACTGAACCAACCTCCATTCCATTGCTAGATCATCCCTTGCTCAGATCCTATCCACTGTCACCATCCAAATCTCATACTCTTGGCCAATGAAACCCATGAACCCAAAGGCCTTTGACCGTAGTTTGAAACTTATCCATTAAACTCCCACACTCCACCGTCTCCGACCCATTGGATTAAGCCTTGTTACCGCTTGCACATCCAACCCCATTCGACCCCACATTTACCATCTTTTAATGACATGTCCCATTTACTTTTATATTTTATTACTTATTCCACCACTTTGATCCATTAGATCTATCATTATTTAACTTTCACCAACCCCATATAATACCCCATTATCCACCTTTCATGCAACCGTTGACCTACAATTGACCAATTGAACCCCATTTATTCATTAGACCCAATTCATACCCACCTCATCTTTCAGCCCGATCCTACCCACTGCGTCAGGTTCAAGTATGAAAATGCAAAGCTGATTGTATTTGATTTTTGGCTGTTTTGTTTTTATGCTTTCATCGTGTGTATTCTTTTTTTCGGTCTTGTCCTTCTAGACCCTCTTTTCTTATGATGTGTTTGTATTTTTTGATTTCTCTATTAATATAATTTATCTTGTTACCGCTAGAATATTTCTTAACACTATAAATGCATTCCTAGTGAGTACATTGAGTTTATGATGTAGGACAATTAACACGGTGACTCTACATGCCTAAATTTGGTTCCCTAAATATTAGGAGGGATGAACATAATGCACTGTAAAGCTAAAATGGGTTGAAATTAATTAATCAATTAACATATGCAATTAATTAACATAAAATTTACCAAATAATCATGCAAAATACTAGGAATTTAATGAGTTTATGATGTTCAAAATATAATCCATTAAGTGAATGAAATGAGCACATGGGTTAAGTTAGAAACTTAGGCTTGGAATCAAAGGAGAGATAAGAATGGGTAGAAAGAAAAGTCACAAAAGGGCTTAGTGGGGTTACTGTTTAAAGTAAAGGGGTAAAACGAGTGGGTATTAGGGACGGAATGCCATAGGAAGGTTTTGAAGTGTTGCGGCAGCCAGAGAAGGCACAGGAAAGGGGCGGCGACAACAGTAGGGTGTTAAAGAGGGGCTTTGACTGGGTTCTAGGTTAAAGGAAGGGGTGCGGCTGTAGTTTGGAGGGGCTGTTAGAGGTTGGCAACGGTAGATCTGGGTGCAAGAGGGGTCGCGAGGGCTGTACAGGACTTGGAAAGGATGGGGCGAAGGCAGTAGGAAGGTCTAAATGAAGAGGCGGAAGTGGATCTGGGATTCGAGTCAAAGCTATGGAGCAGAAAAGAAATAAGGAAAGGAAAGAAGAGAGAGAAGAAGAAGATAGAAGAAGTACTTGAAAAGATGGAAGGATAGCTTCACACCAAGCTTCACGCCAATACACGGCACAAGCAAGGTTTGTTCGAAAATTTCAATCTTAATTCATTCAATCATATGTATTACTAGAGAAAGAGGGCTTATATAAGCTATGACACCTCTAAAAAGAAACTAAAATAAAAGAAGGAAATTACATAAATACTCTTACTAAAAAAAACTAAAACAACCCCATATACTAAAAACGAAAATAGGATAGCGGTAATAACAAGGAACTGAAGCATGCTCTGCATCAGTTTATTCAGGACATGTATGATGGGACATGTATGCTCTTCACAAAGGGTTTGCATCAATCCCATATTTGCATTAACCAAGGATCTGCATTAAGGTTGCACAACTGTGACAAAGGGATTATTTTTTTGCCCAAGAACATGATCCACCTATTGATCATTAGAAATTGGTTCACTAAAGGTAGCAATGAAGCCCATATTTGCATGAACCAAGGATCTGCATTAAGGTTGCACAACTGTGACAAAGGGATTAATTTTTTGCCCAAGAACATGATCCACCTATTGATCATTAGAAATTGGTTCACTAAAGGTAGTGAGACTGTTGGCGAGAACCTTGACTTAAGAGGATTGCGATGCAAATGAGTGTTCTAGTGCTTTAGATGGCAAAGCAAGTCTCTTTTCCAACAACTTAAGTGCTGATTCAGACAGATGAAATCAAGTAGCCCAACATCAGCTGGTTCTGTTGCTGCTATTGCTCATAATCGAGGTTCAGTTCGTCAGCAGGTTTCTTATTTGAGTTGTGGAGAAACTGTGCTGGACATGGTTTCGTGCAATCGACAAAAGCCAGGAGAAAATGCACTATTAAAAATGGCATGAACTGTGCTTTTCACAGTAAGTAGTTGCTTCTATCAAATTTGACAGTGAGTGATGGATTCAGATTTGACAAAGGTAGAGCACCATATTTGAAGGTTTGCATGGTGCTGATACTGGAGTCAGGTGGGGATGCTGTGAGAGCAAAGAAAAGACAAAAACAAAGGACAAGGTGGACCTAAATACTTCTTACCTTGCCAATGGTATGGAGAGGGGTTTTATAGATTACATTTATAACCGTATGCAAGATTGTAATCACAAAAAGAAAAACCCACTGTATGCAAGAAAGGTTCATTTGAATTAAATACAGTACACGCATAGAAAGACATTAAATCAAAACAAATATGCCAGCTTCCATACTAATAGCTTGAAAAATAAGTCTGGAGCCTAGCCACAACCTGGTGCAACCAAGGTATGTATTTGTCTTGTGGTGACTTTTTAATTGGCCCAAAATTAATTACTTTGAGATTTTTTATACCACAAATACACTAGGAAATTTTTTTCTCCCTAAAACAAATACACTGTAGTTGTTTACTCTTCTTGTTGTTAAACTGAAGCTTGTGGTTTTGCAGCTCCAGTTCATCAGATGCAGCAATATTATAGGCATGGAGTATTTGACAATTGTTTTGACAAGTGGAATGCTTTATTTGACTGTTTGGTTCTTAAGACGAAACGATCATCTGAGCTGCAGGTAAATTTATTCACTCAGAAAACTAGATATATATGTATTTGGCGCCTTAGGTTATTCATGTGGCATCTGTTGAAGCTTAGTGTTTGTACTTTCTACTTGGACATAAATGCCCATAACATGTGTATTGAAATAATGACTGGTACTTGCTTATACTCACTTTTTGTCAGCAACCACTGAAAGTAGATGCTCTGGGACATCTAATCAAAAGAATTAATTGTGGTGCTCCATGCATGATGGAACCCATTATCCAATCAGCATAGATGGAGAGCACTTATGTCTATACAAATAAATTAACTTAAATTATTACTGATAAATTAATATCACACACCCTACTATATGAAAGATTGGAGGGAGGGAGGGAGGGCATTGTCCATTTCCCCGTCAGATTACAATCATGTGAAATCTGGCTGAAAACCCTCCTTTTGTTAGGTGAACATTGCTTGCATAAGAGTATATTAACATTACTTGTATAAGAATATATTCAATCTCATAACAACTCACAAACAGTGTTTGATCCTATGGTGTATTCTCATAACCATAATATTTGGAATCTCATCGGATGCATGACAAGTTGTGATAAACCTGGCCATATATGATTGTGCCTTCTTCCTACAACATTGTGGAAGGACCTGAAGATATTGCAATAAGATAATATATAGGGGGGGCTATAGCATTATGATAGATTGTGAATATTTTGAAAAGATTAAATCTATGTATGGTAACTATTTTCTCTAGGAAGACTAACCATGTAATTTTGCATGGACCCACAGGATTTGGTGGAATGTTTAGAGGATTACATAGATAAGAGCATTTGGGGAAACTTCCCCATTCAATAATTATAACTTTGTGAAATAGAGCATGAAAAATCTATGGCCTATAAAAATGAAAATTTCAAGGTCCAAAATCACTAGCCTGGGATGATTGGATTGAACAAATCTTTTCCCTTCCACTATCCATGTCATTTTCTAAACATCTTACCAAAACAAGTGTTGCACACTTGAAAAACTATTGGAAAGTCTCCCTAGTTAAGGAGGCTGTACAATGTGAGTTCTTTAGTCATTAAAAACATTGGCGGAAATAAAAGAGAAGATGTGTGAGAAGTGAGATAGGGGAGGAGAGCAAGGACTAGCCTTTTGAATTTTCTTTTACCGGTAGACCATGTGTGAGTAATAGAAATTATGATGCCTTCTGCCCATGCCGGGGCTCTTCAAGTTGAATTTTGATATATGCACTTTAGGCATGCAATGCCTACTGGCATGGGAGGTTTATTAGGAATGCGAGCGGTGAGCCTTGGAGCACATTTTTAGGTCCATCTGGGCTTTGTTTTGCTCAGGCAGGTGGATTATTATTTGGCCTCAAGTTAGCAGTGGAGAGGAATCTGATTCTCAATTATGATTGAAGGTGATTCTGTGTGTGTTATCTGGTGGGCTGCTAACCCTGTCTCTTTTTTTTGAGGTGTAACAAAATAGATTTTATTAATAAAAAGGTGCTAATACAAAAAGGATCAATACATCATATGAGAAATGGTCTAGAAGAGTTAGACTAAAGAAATGAAAACATGACCAAACTACTATAACAGAAGGCATAAAAAATTTATGCTAAATCCCTGTTCGAACACCGCCTCTTTCAAAGAAAGAACACCCCTGACAGTGAATTGTTGACCTCATTTTTAGTGAAGAAATCTGACCCCATTTGCTGTACGGCTTACTTGGACAAAAAAAGACATCCAGTGATGCAGGACAAGGGATAGGGTAGTCCTAAATATCTAAATGTGGTTCTCTAAAAATTAAAAGGGATGAAAATAATGCACCCTAAATCTAAAATGGGCTGAAATTAAATAATCAAATAATATGGAGCAATTAAATAATATAAATAAGCTTCAAACGATCACTGGAGTCTCAGAATTTAATGTAAATAATTAAATCTAATTACCAAACGCGGTGGGATCCCTCAAAAGAAACGGGCTTGTCCAATTCCACAAATAATTAAATCTAACATCAAATACGGCTACGTATGGCTGTTTGGTATAAGGTTATGGCAAAATCAGCATGGGACAACGATATGGGAGGATGAAAAGGTGCAGAACAACAATAAAAGAGTTAAGAAGAGGGCTGGTTTTATGAGACAGCAGTGTATATCTAAAAAGAGGTTGTAGCAGCAAAGGGGTGGTTAAAAAACAGGTAGGTGGGCTGTATTGAGGTTTAGGACAGGTGGTAGTGGCTGAATGAGGCTTAGGAAGGGTCCAAGAAGGCTAATGAGTGTGGTAGGAAGGCTGTATGGGACTGGAAATATAGTTCAGAGGCAAATATAGGCAGATTTGGGTACAAGAGGGTTTAAAGAAAGACACTGCAGCAATGGAGAGGGGTATTAGGAGGTGGCGGCAGCAAGATCTATGGTTTAGGAAGGGGCAGCCGTTAGAAGGAATACAGTTGGGAGGGTGGCAATGAAGGAAGGAAGGCCTGGATTGTTATGGGAAGGTGGCAGCGAGTAGGAGAAGTGAAAGAAGGGTCACGGCAGCAAGGGGAGTGGCTTATGGGTGTCACGGCAATTAAGAAAAAGAAAAGGGAAAGAAAAAGAGAGAGAGAAAGAGAGAGAAGAATACCTAAGGCTTCTCGCCTAGTTGATTCCACCAACGATTGGATTCGGTCTAAAGAAACACCACGCCTTCGCACAAGGGAAGAGATTTTTGAAATTTGCAATTGATCATCTATTCCATTGTGTAAGCCACAAGGGCTTTATATAGTGTTTACAGCAAGAAATCCCCAAATTGCCCTTTCTTAAACTAGATCAAAGACAATGACTAAACTACCCTCAACTAAATAAAAAATTACAATGCTAGAATTAGAAACTAATCTTCCAATGACAATAAAGAAAAACAGACAATCATGACAAATAATAAAAAACCTAATGCTAAATATGGAATATGCCTAAATATAGAAATCTGCTCCGCATCATCCAGTCCCAAGGATAAATCCCTAATTTCCCTAATTACCAGGGGGGTCGCTTTAGTCCCTTGGCCCATTTTATTGCATTTGTTCAGTCCCTTTCAATCACTAGTGAACCATGCCCACAAACTTTCCATATAGTTAAAGCCCTCCTAATTCTAAGGAGTTCCGCCTTGTTTGAGTCCCTAATCCCCACCAACTCTGTAAAGGCCACTGAAGTCTTACCCCTATGATCCTAAGCACACCACCTAGCCCTGTCTCGGCTATCATAGATATTATTAAAGAAATTTTGAACCTCTCTAGGCTTAGTTCTATATATTTTAATCATACCCTGGGAAAGGCCAATGGTGAAGAAAATGAGTTGGCTAAGAAAGGAGTTTCCTGGCGTGAAATTCTTCGATGGGTTAGATTTCTGCCGTTCCTGAGTTTATTGTTTGCCCATGTTGGGTGTGTCCCTGATTAGGAGTGTTATTTTTTGGCCCATTGACGCAGGACACTAAATGGCTAAATTGATGCAGAACACAAAATAAACAGCAATCCTAGGAACGAATGCAAATAAGAGGGAAAACAATGATTATGATCAAACATGCTAGGGCTAAGATCTAAATCAATAATTGCAATTCAAGAATATAACTCTGTCACAAATAGTCATGCAATCCTTAGAATCTAATATAAATGGTTATTATATAATCTAGACCAAGTCACAATCACGGTAGGGATTCCTCAAAACAAAGGGTTTTTTTCAAATCCGACAAACATGTAGGCCTTTCATAAGAAATAGGCTTAAACTGGTTGTTTGGAAAAAAGAAACCATGGGACAATGGTAATAGGTGATCTCTTGCTTTGATGGAGTGTCCTTAGGCAGTATAGGGGTGAGTTTTATCTTCTTACCCTTGTACTCAAAACTACATGTGTTCGAGCGACCGAATAATGTCACGTCATGGTCAAACGACCAAGGACGACCCAAGATGATGTGTTCTACGTCCATAGGTATCACATCACACCACACGGTGTTCTGATAGGAAAGGATCTGAATGGGCATAGGACACCATTGAGTGATGGAGAGTGACGTGTCATTGACCCACGAAACTCGATGGGGATTAGGGTAAGGCCCAAGTTTCAGACCTAATCGAGTAACCGTGCTAGCAGACACGACATTTGCGCAACTCCCACTCTCCACAATCAATTTGCAGGATTTCTCGCTGCATTTGATGTAGGTGTGGAAAATGGTTGTTTGCCTCTAATCTTCGACCGTTGGAATCGGGCGAAGGCACATCTAACCATTGCAAGGGTGTTTGCCTGTTCCTCCTCATCATCCTCGTCACTTGGGGAATTTGCTCCTTCATAGACTTCTTCGTCCCCATTTTCACGGCCGGTCTTTTCATTGGACTATTCTCTCAACAAGAGAGCTCTTTCTTGTTTCCTAGTATTTATGGGACACTTACGAGCGAAATGCCCATAGCCTTGACAATGATAACACTGTAGGCCACTAGTGGAAGAGCTCGCACCAGAGGCTCCTTTTGCAATTGCATCCTTGTTCTTGGGTGGACCACTGGTGAATTGCCTGGGTTGACTCCCTGTACTTTGTCGGACTCCTTGCGGGGTGGCCTTGGAACTAGTACCACGTGACTTAAATGGCTTTGGAGGGTTTGGTTTCAAGTACTGTTTCAGTTCTTGCACAAATTAGTAAGTTTCCTCCAAAGTTTCCACTCGATGCAACATGAGTTCAAGCTGGAACTCCGGACGAAGACCTAGTCTAAACCTAGAGAGGGTTTGGCCGGGCTCCTCATTTAACTCACATCGCATAAAGAACTCATCAAACTTAGCGATGTACTCACGACTGGTCAGGTTACCCCAACGTAATTAATTCCACTAATCAATGAGTCTTTGCCTATATTTGAAAGGGACATACTTCTCCTTTAACAACTCCTTCATCTCGTCCCAAGTCAAATCAAGGGCGTCATCTCCCAATCTCTTGGTTTTCTATTCCACCGTGGTCTATTAAAGCCGAACTTATCCTACCAATTTCATCTTGGCGAAACGGACCTGCCAAACTTCCGACATATCATGCCACTCAAAGTAGCAATCCATGTCTGACAACCAATCTAGGAAGACTTTGGGCTCTAGGCAACTGTCATAACTAGGGGCTTCCACATGAACGGTCTTCAAGACATGTTCGTCATTGTCAGTAGGTTCCTGATACCTAGGTGGCTGGTACCCATCACGACCCATTCCTCAGCCTCCATGCCTGTCCTAGGTTCCTATTGTCCCCATGATTCGATCCACCATCCTCATTCGCAGGGGTTTCTAGGATTTCAACTCTAGTTCTTACGGCGGCCAAGATAGTACTTAAGGTTTCCTGAGTTCTATGAAGTTTGGTCAATTGGGTAAGGATTTGAGCAACCCAAGCTGGGGGTTGATCTCCTAAAATGTCTCTAGATGATTCTGATCCTTTCTAATAGGTAACCCCACTCCTAGTTGTCATGCACTTACACACACTAGGGTTCCTATAGACTCACAAATAGGGAAAGACTCTGGCTATATGTTGTGTCCTAGACTCTATATGCAATGTAATGATGACTTATGATGTAATGACTTGTGAATTTTTAACCTTGCTATTGATACCAAATTTGACGCAGGACACTAAATGCTAAATTGATGCAAAACACAAAATAAACAGCAATCCTAGGGACTAATGCAATAAGAGGGAAAACAATGATTATGATCAAACATGCTAGGGCTGAAATTAAGATCTAAATCAATAATTGCAATTCAAGAATATATATCTGTCACAAATAATTATGCAATCATTGGAATCTAATATAAATGGTTAGTAAACAATTCAGACCAAATCGCACTCGCAGTAGGGGTTCTTCAAAACAATGGGGTTTGTCAAATCCCACAAACATGTAGCCCTTTCATCAGAAATAAGCTTAAACTGGCTGTTTGGCAAAGAGAAATTGCGGGACAATAGTAATAGGTGATCTTAACAGTGCGGGACAAGGGGTAGCACTAGTGGTTTAATGGGAAAATAGTACCCTGCCAGCATATAGACCCCGGTTTGATTCCCGGCTGGTTCAATTTTTTTTGGGGAATTCTGTTTCAGATTTATGTCGTGATTGGACTTCTGTTGATTTGGTGGTTCGCCATTCGGAGTCAACCCTTCATGTTTCTTGGACTCCTCCGACTTCTGGGCTTCTTAAACTTAATTTTGATAGAAGTTGTATGCGGGAGATCGGTCGGTCTGGGTATGGTGGCATTATTCGTAATGATTCGGGATCTTCTGTGCTTTCTTTGCTGGTTCAATTCTGAATGGATCAGTAATTGAAGTGGAATTATTTGCTTTGTGGCGGGGCATTCTGGAGTTGGAGCAGTTATGAGTTTCGAGGAGTATAGTAGAAGGTGATTCTAAAGTTGTTCTTGGTTAAGCTTTGGATTCTAATTGCCCTTGACTTTTCTTGGATAAAATTGAAAGAATTCGTCACATTATTGCTTCTTTAGAGTTAAAGATAGCTTGTGCTCCTCGGTATGTTAACACGGTTGCAGATGCCTTGGCTCGTCAGGAGTTACCCTTAGATTTTAAAGTTGTAAATAGATTCTTATAATTTTGGGTTGGGCTTTTGTTCCTTTTTTGGTTTGGCGGGTTCTCCGCCTGCTTTATTCTTTTGTTCTCTTTTTTGTTTTAATGAAGTTATCTTTAAAAAAAAAAAGAAGCAATTTTACCCCTCTACAAAAAAACAGTGCGGGATAACAAAATAGGGGGATCTTAATGGATATGGCAGCAGTATACAATCATATATGAGACTGTTATAGGTTAGGATTTATGGGGCTGTTTTGGGTTAGGACAACAGTTTATGGGGCTGTTTTGGGGTTGGGAATGGTGATTAGGGCTAGGGTTTAAAGGATATGGCTAGAATTAGGGTTTAGGGTTAGGGTTAAGAGAGGCACAAAGATGGGAAGGTATTTGGTGGCAAAGACAAGGGTTAGGTGTTTGGGTAGGGGCGCAACACCAGAAAAGGAGGATATGGAAGTCGTGGTAGATGGGGTGAGGTTTTGGGGCAATAAGGATGGGCGGCACTCAAAGGAAAGGACAAGGGATGAAAATTGAAACTTTTAAGGTTCCAAGGGAAGAGAAGGAATGAAGAAAAAGAAGAAGAAGAAAGGGAAGAGAGAAGAAGAATACCTGGATAGGGGAAATGGTTTCTCACCCTCCGTCGCACAATGCAAGGGAAGCAAAGTTTCGAAACTTCCAATCTTATTCTATTCCATTCGTATGAAGCACAAGGGCTTATATAGTGTTTACAAACAAATATTCCTAAATTGCCATTACAATAAAACATGGCCGAATTGTCCTTAAATAAAAATTACAATAAAATGCCTAAACTACCCTCAAATAAAATAAAACTAATATTGAACCAATATAATGAAATAATGAAATAAATAATATGAATGCTTCGCATCACCCACTGTTGGCTATTATGGTTCATGTATAGCTGTGTTGTGTCCTGGTTTTTGCTTTTGGACCCTTTATTTCCTTTGCTCATCTCTAATAAATTACTAGATCATCCAAAAAAAAAAAGCACACATACACAAATTAAGATGCTCATATGAATATAATGGCATATATAGGCGGAACATAAAAGAATTATCATCATTTAGCAAAAGCCAAAATCCCATCTATTAGGGGTTGGCTTTTCAAGTTCCATTTCTCCATTTGACCCTAGCGTAAACCATAATACCTATCACTCCATTAGACTGTAACAACAAGCCTTACCAATTGTGTTAGAGGTTCTTGTCCCTTGAATTGTCAAAAAGTGTGTGTTTCTGCGATGTATATTATGGTAAACAAAAGGTTTCATTTAGAAAAGTAAATTTTCCATAGTAGTCATGACGCAAGCTGCAACTGTAACGACCCTGCCCTGCCTAACATGATATTGTCCGCTTCAAGCCTCACATGCCATCACGGATTTTCATTGGAATGCGCACCGATACACACACCCCAAAAGGCCTCAAGCTGAGAGATGGAAGAGTCTCACTTAATTCCCAAGGACCAGGACAACTCCCAAGTGATGTGGGACAACTGCGCCTCCCACCCCATCAATGCCTCACTGGCGAATTTCTCTTTCTGTATCAACACCGTGTTCGAGAGCTTCCATCCCCTGCCACCGCCTCGGATTAAGGGAACAAAGTACACCATTCGAGGTTGGGCCATTACATTCCCCCCACCTGGACTAGAGCCGTCCTTTGCTCTGATACCATCTACAACGACCCTACCTCGACCAACATGATATTGTTTGCTTTGGGATCACACACGCCCTCACGGTTTTGCATGAGGATGTGTGCCCATACACACCCTAAAAGGCCTCATTATATCTCAAGATCCGAACTACTCCCTAGGTGATGTGGGACTTTTTCACTGAGCGACCCTCCTCTAGCGCCTCATTTGTGATTCTCTCCTTGTGGATGCTACACACGCCCCCCCACTGGGGTGTTGGCCACACACACACATTCCCCACTGGGATGTGAGCCAACACAATCCCCCCATTTGGGACTAGAGCCGTCTTCGGCTCTGATACCATTTGTAACGACCCGGCTCACCCAGCATGATATTGTTCACTTTGGGTGCCCATACACCTGCACGACTTTGCATTGGTACGTGTGTGTTGTAAATCTTAAATTTGTACTCGCAAGCGCACAAACCATTTATATTATAGCAGCGAGGTCGAACCTAAGGGAATTATGTAAAATACATCAAAAAATATTACAAAATATAAGTCAATAATAAAACTTTGGAATAATATTCATTTAAAACATGTAATGGTGGAATTAATTAAGTGACTTAGAAATAACCTAAATCTAACCTAGATTTAATTAAAACATCTATTTTAATCCCAACTTAGTTCCATCTTTCGAATCGGGTTTATAAACATAAAGAATTAAAGAACAAATAAAATCAACGTATGAACATTGGAAATTGGATTGAAGATTAAGGAGGCATTATTTTCAATATTTAAAAAATAGAATCAAAACCTAGAATATGGAGCTCACATTTATTAATGGCAATCAATTCAAATCCTTCATTCATAATTAATTCAATTAAGGAAAATATGAGGTTCATTAATTAAGAAATAATCAAAATAAACCTTTGACTTAGAAAGAATTCAACAAAAAATATTGATTTTAAATTCTTCACCTACTCTTTTAAAAAGAGTCTTAGAATGGAAAATTAGGGTTCTAAACTTTCCAAAAAATTTGTTGCTTAAATTGAAAATTTTGTGATAAATTAAAACATGCATTCATAAAGAAATTAAAAATCAAATCAGACCATCATAACCAAAATCATCAAGTGGAAAACCATAGATGTAAAAGCTTGCCTTGAATTTATTAATAAAACTTGATTTTACAATTACAACTCTATGGAATTCGTGGAATAAGAAAATACAAGAAGATTTCAAAACACTAACTTGAAACCCATTGTGGAATTCGAATTTCCACACCGTCTTTCCTTCTTGTTTTCTTCCTTTCCTTCCTTCCTCTCTAGCTCTCCAAAATCAACCAGCCAAGTGCTTGATTCATGAGCTTTACAGGTCGGAGACCCAAACCTCCCTCTTCCTTGGGCCTGCAAACCTTGTTGAATTTTACCCTAGGGAGAGGCCTCTATTTATAAGAAATTTTGGAGAACAGATGGCCAAGATTGATTAGGATTTTTTAAGGAATGGATGGCTAGGATTTGAGCAACTTAATGTGGAAAAAGTGGGATAATCAACTAGACCTAGGTTTTCTAGAACTAGCCTCATACGAATTTTGTATTGCATTATGCGGCAACTACACTCTCCATTTAGCCTCCATACGATTCTTAGAGTTGGGATTTTGAGAGTTTTTCTCCCTAAGTTTCTCTTCTCAAGACTTCAAATCCATCTTACTCTCTTGCTCCATTCGAATTTAGCCTTCTTTGTGTCCACATTCATTGCATTTTTTTTGTCCATTATCATCTCCAATTGTAATCCCAATCTTCCCACATCTCCATGATCGAATTCCACAAAAATAATTTTGCCTTTTACGAATTTGAAATGGGATTTTTGGAGAGTTCTCGATTTTTGACACTTGGCACTCATGGCTCCATGCAAATTTCACTGGGCCCCATCTTGAATTCAACTACAGTCCTCCATTGTAAGATTCGAAATTCTAAGGCTTGAATTTGACTTGGACTTGGGCTTCAGTCAAGCCTGGTTCATTGGTGGACTTTAGCTCATGGACTTCCAATTGCAGGCTTGGACTACAGGCTGGAACATTGGGCCCACTTGTGGTGTTGTCAATTTTATCACCTTCACAATTTAAAATCTAAAAAGAAAAATAATATTACCATATTCAAATTCTCATAAGTGGACTTGAATTAGGTGGTAAAATCACAACTTTCCAAATTTGACCTTCTGGTCCACTTTTTTTCATGTTCTTCAATTTTATTCTCTCTTCTTGTATTTTCCAAAATAATATGGAAGGCTCAAAAAATCCATTAATAATACAAAATAATAAGAATTCAAGGGCTAACTAATCTAAATATTAGGGGTAAAATGGTCATTTTCCGTGTTCATCAGTGTGCATCACACGCCCATATGCAAAAACCGTGTGTGCGTGTGTGAGCCCAAAGCAGACAATGTCATGCTGGTTGGGGCTGGGTCGTCGCAAGATGGTATCAAAGCTAAGGACAACTCTAGTCCCAAGTGAGGGGAATGTGATGGCCCAACCTCAGATGGTGTACGCGGTTCCCTTAATCCAAGGAGGCGACAGTGGCCGGGGATGAAAGCTCCCGAACACGGTGAATTTCCAATGGAAGGAGACAGTGGTCAGGGGATGAAAGTCGAGCATCAAAACTCAGCATGCAGTTATCCAAGATGAGAGACCCTCTATTTTGAATGGTCTCATTTTGCCAAGATGTTCTTGATTGTGAAGCAGCTGTCTTCTTATATCGATGGTATTGCCACAGAACCGGCTAAGGACTGACCTGGACCGCGAATAACTCTTTGGTCCAGTTCTGGCTTTTTCACCCCATAGAAGATCATGTCTAGTGCCTGATTATACTCTTCTCACTACTAAAGATGTCTAGGACACGGTGAAGACTATATTCTGATGGGGATAACTTCTCTCGTATTTATGAGTTATCTTAGACGACTGCCACTTTCGGACAGGGGGGGAGTTGTCCCTTATCCTGTACTATTTGAAGATGCGGTTCTGTCGGTTGGAGCTGGATCAACTTCAATCCATTACCTTTAAGGATCTCGCAGATACTTTGAAGCATCGCCAGTATGTAGAACAACAATGGATTTTTTCGTTATTAGCTGGCCTTAACTCTGACTTTGAGTCTACACGGGCCCAATTGCTTGGGCAACGACCTCTTCGCTCTCTGGATCAGGTCTACTCTGCATTACTTCGGGATGACAAGTGTCTCCTTGTTATGATTCCTTTGCTGCCTGAACACTCCTCCTTGGTCACCACTCATTCTTATGTGCCTTCTCCAACTCATGGGACTTTGACTTCCCATGGAAAAGATCCATCTTCTGACACTTGTAGGGACACCAAAGGCCCACGGAAGAAGGGTACCCAGTTCTACACCTATTGCAAGATGAACAATCATTACGTTAATTTCTGCTACAAGTCTGATGTAATCCAGAGGCAGGGTTGGAACTAGTATGCAACAGCAAAGGATGAAGATCCCAGACAACAAATCTGGGTAGAAAAAGCCCAGAGAAAAATAGTGACGGTGTCACAGCAGCAAAGAGAAAAATTGCACTGAAGGGGCCCACCTTTGACTGAAAGGGAGGGAGAGAGGAGGAGAAGGAGGGGAGGGAGGGGGGGGGGGGGGGGGTCCACCTTAGGCGTGAGGTACTGGTCCAGGGGCGACAACAATGGAAGAGATTTGATGGCAAAATGAGGTCGGATCCAGCAGGTCGAAGCAAAAAACCACTGTTTTGGGTCGCCGAAACGTTAAAACCGCTGGGAGAGATATCTGATATGAACCCCAATAAACCAGTCCAAAATAGAGATTTGACCGAATAGATGGAAACCTCTGTAAAAAACGGGAGGTAAGGATGAGTCCCCGCCGGCAGATCCTTTGCCGGAAACAGTGATCTTCGCCGGAGAAGAAAGACTGTAGAAAGTTAAGGTAAACTGAAGGGATTCAGAGAATAGAATCTTCCTTGGCTCTGAGATACCATGTAGAAATGATAATGGAGAAAAAGAAAATATTAGAGAAGAAAGACTGAATGAGAGAAATCTCTCTCTGAAATGTATTGATTGTATTTTCCTCGTAGAGGATACAATATTAAATAGAGAAAATAGAGACAATCAAGGGACCTAAAAAGGAAATACACTTAGTGTATCCTTATGTAAGAATCAATCTAATCAATTACAATCTATGTGTTGACTTTTAATATACATTGAATCTGGACATATAGGACCCACATCACCAGACGTGTGGGTTCCACAACATTACCCACAAGGCTTCCCTCTCTTTCACGAACGTCCAACTCCATTTGCATAATAACGCTTGATTTCTAACCTAAAGAGGAACGTTCCCTAGGCCTCCCTTTGATTTTGGCTTGGTCACTTTTGACCAGACGACCAAATGTACTTTCCTTCTTTTCTCTTTATCTCCCTAGAGGAATTTCCTAAACAACTGCATCAGTTTCCTCACTATCCCTTTAGGCATCTCGAAAATAGACATGTAATACGTAGGGAGATTTGTTAGAATGGATTTGGTGAGGGTTAATCTTCCACCTAACGGCATGTATTTCCTGTCCCAACCAATCAGTCACCTCTCTATCTTTTCCACCATCAATGCCTAGAACTTCTTGAGCCTTGGGGTCCCATCCACTGGTAAACCTAGGTAAATAAATGGCAGTTTCCCAATAGTGCAACCTATCTCGTTTGCTAAATCTCTAAGCAAATCATCCTTACACATATCCCAACAAGGGAGCTTTTTCCTAAGTTGACTCTAAGTCTAGAGACTAATTTGAAACACCTGAGGATTGCTTTGTAGCCTAGAACTTCATCTTTGTTGGTTCGCAGAAGAACAAGGTGTCATCTGTGAACTGAAGGTGCATGACCACTGGCCCTAACTCAGACACTTTAAAGTCTTTGACAATACTCAGGTCCCTAGCTTGTTCCTCTAATTTGTTCATCTTCTTGCCTACAAGAGTGAAGATGAAGGAGAAAAGTGGGTCTCCATTCCTAAGTCCTCCAGTGGTTGCTATAGGTTGGATCGGATAGCCATTCCCCCTCACTGAGTATGTGGTGTCCACCACACAGGCTCTCATCCATTTCTTCCATCGTTGCCCAAAACCCATTCTGTCAAAAAGATCCACAAACTCCCATTCGACAATCATAGGCCTTCTCCATATCAATTTTAAAGATGAGCCCCTGTTTCTTGTCCTTTCGTCGCATATGAACCAATTCATTGCGACAAGTACTCTGGGAAAGATCTATTATCCTCCACATAAGTGCCTGTGACACCCCTATAATCTCTAGTAGAACCTCTTTTAATCTTTCCGCCAACACCTTTGCTATTGGAATTATGATGATTGGGATTTTGAAATGTAAAAACTTGACTTCTAATGCATTTTGATTTAATTTTTCATTGGTACATTTTGTCATATACTCGTGTGTTTGCATATTTGCTTATATATTATGAGGAATTGAAAAATCATCTTATTATTCTATTTCATGTTTTATGTAATTATAGTATAAATAATAATTTTAGAAAAAAGCATTATCTATCTTACTATTCTACGGTTTCCGATACACAATTCACAATTCACACCCTAGACCGATTTTCCGATGCAATTCTAGTTTGACAACATTGGTAAAGAGTCTTCACTTGTTTTGTTCAAGGAGAGCCAACTCAACCATCGTCCTAACGGAAAAGGTACTCGACGACTCCTACCAAATTAGCTCATCCTCCTCCTTGGACAATGGAAATTCGACTAACATGGTTAACAACTCTTTTCGACTCTCTCAAAAGAGTCTTCAATTCTCTTCTAAAATCGAGCTCCCGAGATGTGTCGTCCTCAACTTTGTAGCAGTCCTGAACTAGGGCATGGTTTGTTCCTAGCTATCCTATATAACCTAGGATACACATCTTTTAAGGGCCTCCAAAAGAGAGTTTTGTCTCCTCTTTCGACAAGATGTCTTAGCTTATCTCTGAAGATTGTGCCCACTGAGCCCCTACCCCTACCTAGACTCTACCATGCCTTAACAATTTAAGAGCCTGATCTCTCGACGTTTTCCCTCAAAGCCCACCCGTTGATGTTTCCTAGTCCATATCTTGCAGTCAACACCCTTGCCCACAAGGCTTCCCTCTCTTTCAGGAACGTCCAATTCCATTTTCATAATAATGCTTGATTTCTAACCTAGAGAGGAACGATCCCTAGGCCCCCCTTTGATTTGGGCTTAGTCACTTTTGACCAGGCGACCAAATGTACTTTCCTTCTGTTCTCTTTATCTCCCTAGAGGAATTTCCTAAACAATTGCATCAGTTTCACCTCTATCCCTTTAGGCATCTCGAAAATAGACATGTAATACGTAGGGAGATTTGTTAGAATGGATTTGGTGACGGTTAATCTTCCACCTGTTTATTGCGACAAGTACTCTGTGAAGGATATATTATCCTCCACATAAGCGCCTGCGACTCCACTATAATCTCTAGTAGAACCTCTTTTAATCTTTCCACGAACACCTTTGCTATTAGCTTCTAGACAACCAATTTGACTGATTGGTCTATAGTGTGATAGTTATGCTGGACCCTCCCTTTTTGGGATGATAGTTATGAAGGAGTTCTTCAATCCTCGGTTTATATTACCGTTGTGGTAGAACTCTTTCAAGACCTAAGAAGTCTAGTCCTATGGTCTCCTAACAAGTTTTAATGAAGGTAAAGTTAAAACTGTCGAAGACCCAAGGCTTTACCCCCCTTCAAGGCTGTCTAGGCTAGGGCTGCCCTAATCTCCTTTATGGTAAATTCCCTCTCCAGCCAGCCACCCTCCCCACACTGACTTGTAGCCCTCCTCTCGATCAAAGAGGCGGAGATAAGCTCAGTGAAAGGAGAACCAGAGCCCCTAGTTGTCGAGAATAAGGGTAACCTAAAAGGGGAATGTGGAAAATGCAAAGCAGAAGAAAAAGAAGAGGGAGCAAGCTCCATGAAATAGCTACAATAGTAAGGAAGAAAAGAGTGGTTCAGGAGCAAGTGTACCACTACTGAGGAGAGGTGAGAAGGACGACGACCCACCGAGGTGAGGGAAAGCTAGAAGACTGAGGGAAGAAGCACTGCGCCAGATATAGGAGAGCTGAAAGAAAAGAAGAAGAACTAGTTGGAGCCGCTGATGTCAAATATTGGAACAGATTGGAGGTCCTCAAAAGCGAAAGGAGCTCAAAGAAGAGCAACTGAAGGAGCGCAATTACCCCACTCTGGCAGGGATGGAAACCCACCGCGACAGGAGAACACTGAAAGGGGCTCACAAGCTGTAAAACTGAGCGTGAAAACAAACCATGAGGTTTACATGAAAGAAGAGAGAGGAGAGAGAGTACCCAGAGGAGAAGAGGACGATTGCAGACCACTTGTGTGTGTGGGTGGGGGGGAATGGGATCAGCTGGAGAGATGCCTGGCGAAGACAGCCCACTAGGTGACTGAAAGGTGGTCAAGAACTGTCGTCACTGCTTCCCTAATTCCTTGTCCACCACTCTCCTGCCTTCCACTACAATTGATTTGATATTGTTGCATGCTCTTCTTGCTCCAGTAGCTCTATGGAAGAATTTTATATTCTTGTCTCCCTCCTTTAACCACACCATTATTGTTTTTTGCCGCCACTCTATTTCTTCCTATTGGAGACAGTCCCAAAGGAGAGCCTTGCAATTCCTTTTGGAAGCTAGCTCCTCCTCCTCAAGTCCCTATCCTCCTCCAATCTATTCCACCCCTCAAGTTCCCACAGTACAACCTCCTCTCCACAACAAGGCCCCCTTTAGATTTAACCCATTCTTTGATCTTTTATTTCAAGCTGCTTTGATAATACAGAATCGTCCCAACCAGGAGATATAAGGAACTTGTCAAGCCTGCTCATTGCCGGCTCTCGATTGGCCGCTGTTCAAGTGAAGAGTCCGACGATGAGAGGGTAGTCAATTAAACTCTCTCTCATTGAAGTCTGAGAAATCCTCCATCCCTCTAGTGTATCCTCTCCCTCCTCCCCTCTCTGAAGGATATCTCACGACATTAAAGTCGCCGCCTATGCACCAAGGGCTGGAGCTCCAAACCTTAATGTCTTCTAATTCCAACCAGAAATTGTCTTGGTCACTGCTTGAGTTCGGTCCATAGCTGTTGGAAAGACTGATTTCCACCCCATCACTCAGCAGTTCTTTTTACTGAAATAGATCTTAAATCCATCCTTTTTTTTGGGAAACATTAACGGCTTAGATTCCATAAAATAAGAAAGTAGTATAAAAATGACCCGAGTATAGGAGAAATAT
The DNA here is from genome assembly GCA_022113865.1 of Chimonanthus praecox. Classification (NCBI taxonomy): domain Eukaryota; kingdom Viridiplantae; phylum Streptophyta; class Magnoliopsida; order Laurales; family Calycanthaceae; genus Chimonanthus; species Chimonanthus praecox. The sequence goes on along the minus strand of CM039087.1, from coordinate 22,377,017 downwards.
ACTCAGAATCAAAAGAAAACAAGAAACAAAAATAAGAAAAAACAAGAGAAAATACAATATTCACCCGAAATCACCCCACACCAAATACAAAAGGTGTCCAAACCTCCTAGCTTCCACATCTATCCAGAGGAAAAAATACCAAAGCCGGCGATAGTAAGTGAACACCAACTTTTGCCAAGAAGTCAGCAATATAGTTTGTTGATCGAGGTGTATGAGTGAAAGTGATGGCACCCATTCTGCACATCTCCAAATGCCCCTTGCCATACAAACAAACCTCCACGGGGAGAATTTTCTATTACTAGCCCAAGAGATAGCATTAGTTGAGTGACTTTCGATGAAGAGATTACCCCTTCTAAAACTAGACTAGACCTGAATTGCTATTCTAATTGCTTTTAGTTTAGCCTCATTTGATTCCATCGACCCAACTAATTCGGAAAAAGCTGCCGACATTCTACCCCTATGGTCATGAAGCACTCCACCAATTCCTGTCAGCCCAGGTTTGTCCCTAGCTGCGCCATCCATATTGAATTTACAAGATCCAAGGGGAGGCGCAACCCACTTGGCCAAGCGCTTGCCAATTCTACCAACCCCTTTCATACAACCATCGCAGGACAAATAAAAATCCTCTGGAGTTAATTCCTGAAACTCCTTACATACAGACAACCAACCAATCACTTGCCACTTTGCCCTCTCAAACACCTCTCTAGGACTCCCTCTCTTACCCTCAAAGATCCTCCCATTGCGCTCTTTCCAAATTGCCCAAAACACTGCAAACGGAACCATATTTCAAACCACTCTTTGTCTACCACTAAAGGGACACCCCATCCACGCCACCAAAAACTCCTCCACTTCACTACCTAAAACCCATAAACAACCAAACAATCCCAAAAGCAAATATCACACAACCCCGGTGAAGCGGCACTTACATAACAGATGGTCCACTGATTCCTCTTCGATCCCGCACAATGTACAAACAGACGTATCCTCTTCTGGAAGAATGCCTCGTCTTCTAAGGTTGGGTCTCACAAGGATTCTCTTTTTCAAGGCCGACCACACAAAGAATTGGATTCTAGGGGGTATCTTGTTGTTCCAAGCCATATTGCAACTAGGAGGTGATAATGGATTTACTGCATATGAAGATCTCAAGATTGATTTCACTGAGAAAGACCCTGACGACTCCACGACCATATCCACTTATCCTCATCCTCAATCCACAATCTGGTATCACTTAGGATTCCTAGTAAAGCTTGGTGAGTGACTTCCTCAAAGTCCCACAGGGTCCTTCGAAATGAAATTAACCATTGAGGTGAATCATTGACTTCTCTATAATAGTCACTAATTAGAGTTTCACGATTAAGAGCCATCCTAAAAAGTCTGAGAAATACTACCATTAATGGACGCTCCCCCAACCAGATATCTTTTCAGAACACCCTCAATCCATTGCCAACCTGCAGCCTAATCCCCCTCTGAAACATTTCCCCAATCCTTCACTCCCCATTTCCAATTTTCATTAGACCTTTCACCACCGACGAACCATCCCTAGCAGCTCTACTACCTAATCTCCATTCCCCGGGCTCTTCCACTCCATACCTCGCTATTAAAATCTTCCTCCAAAGAGCCTCTTTCTCCGAAGCGAATCTCCACAACCATTTACTTAGTAGGGCATGATTCCTATCTCTGATACTGAAAATCCCTACTCCTCCCTTTTCCTTTGTGTCTCTAGCTTCATCCCATTTCACTAAGTGGATTTTCCTTGTGTTTTCCATCCCTACCCACAAAAAATCTCTTTGAATTTTTTCTAATCTTTTTGCCGCCCCTTTAGGAATTTCAAATAGGGAAAGATAGTACATGTGAAGATTCACCAGGCATGATTTAATTAGAGTCAATCTACTCCCAATTGAGAGATAAGATTTGCTCCAAGTATTTAGCTTTTTTGAAACCCTTTCTAAGACAGATTCCCAAAACACTTATGATCTCGGATTCCCTTCTTGTTGAGACATTCAAGAAAGAGGAATTCCAAAGAATAATCAAGCCACATACTACTAAAAAAAAGAGAAGAAGAATAGTCAAGCCACCTGACTGTACTTTCGACGGCTTATTGAAGAATTCTGATTCATTTCTGCCCCAAATATCCCTGATCAAAGAAGCTGGTATTTCCTCCCTTTTCGACTCTTGAATGAACAAAATATGAAGCTTAGGTCTTTTCTAAATCAATAAAAAATATAAATTTGTTCTTCCAAATTGTGTCTAGTTCATTCATCCATGATGGAGATTTCTTAGATGAGGATTTTCTTTGATCTATGGATTAGAGAGTCAGTTGGAAATTAATAGATTTACTTGAATGAGACATTGATACATAATCCAAGATGTGTTTAGGTATTACTGGAGTCTAATGAAGTTTTCCTGTACCCACCTTACAGAGATGGCATCCAACTCATTTCTTCGATTGTTGCTGTTGTGGTGTAATGAAAATGAGAAAACATTTTGGTTGTGGATACTCTGTTAGGACTTGCAACCTTGAATGCATGATGAAATGTATACACATTCCTTGCTAAAATAAATGAACCGTGCGAGTCTTTTATGACTCAAAAAACTAGTCGGTGTAAGTTACAGAATTGTTTAAAGTTATCCTTCTAGTTCATTTGTTGTGTGAGCATAGAGATGATAGAACTTCTGCTTTGGGAATTGGCTATTGTCTTCCCTGCAGTTGCATACTACATGTTTGGGGTTTCAAGTGCTTTCTTTTTCCCACGTCTTGAAGAGATGATTTTGAGCATTATGGCTGCAGGAAATTTTAGAAACTCGTGAAAAGAGCAAGACACACATCTGGTCTTTTAGAACGGCAGAAGAAGCTTCAGTGCACTGGAAGGAGCTGTTTGGTCATACAAATGATGGTGAATGATCAAGCATTCTTCCCCATAGTCGCAGTCTTGAGTGTCGCATGTTATTTTTTCAAAATATCGGTGATTGATCCTTTTTAGCGGCGATCCTAAAATTTTCCAAGGTACAGATCATTGATCATTGGCAGAGGTCATCTTTTAACATTTTTTCTGAATTTTACATCAAATTGTTTCATTCTCCATCTTGTACGTTCAGTTCAAACTGCACTCACGCAAGAGAGCATCATGTCAAGTATAACCCAAGTTTCAGCTTAAGTGTTTGGGTATTTCTTACAGTTAAATTGGTAAAACAGGGATCATATACTGATTTCTTGTGTCTGGCCAATGCAAGATCTCCAAACCACATTAGGTGGATCTGTATTTTTACGCCTTTTACATCAAACAATTAGCGATGGCTATCATTGATAATGATATATAAAGGAAATGGAATGGAAAAAAGTGTTTTCCCTTGATGGTAGAAGTACAAATGCAATTTGGTCCATTCTATGGCAATTAATCATTACATTTTGCATTAGTGGGGCTCATTTAGTGTTTTGGAACCATACAAGTATAGACTTAATAGAGCAGGTTTAGAGTGATCTGATGGGCCATGTTAGAGGGTGAGATCCATCCAATCGTCAAAAGAATTAAATGGTTGGATAGATCAAAATGGGATCCATCAAATTGTCCAAAATGGGACCCATTGATTCATTCTAACTCTTGATTTTGTTTAGATCAAATAAAACTGTAGGATATCTTTTTACCTATGTGATGTTCAATCCAAAAGAGGATGCACCAATTCAATATAACTCTAGATTGGATCTAAGTTTAAATGAAGAAATCAACATTTTGAGTGGTTTGGATTTACCAAAAAGGGCCCCACATTAGATCTATACACCTCAGGTCATAGTCTCTATGGATTGATACGTATGGTACCATAATGACCATTTATTGTCATTATGGAAATATGTGGTAAGCCATTTATGTATTATCCCCATCTTTGGTCCAAATTGGCAATTTTCATCTCTATATGTCATCATCTATTACAGATGCCAGTCCCACCATCTATTTTATAAATTTGTTCCGTCTTAGATCCACCTACACTTGATTCAATCATTTTTCTAATTGCTGACATTATCCAAAGCGGCCAATTTCCCATTGCCAAAATGCCAATTTGTCTCCTTCTCTGCCATTGGATCAACCAACGTGGCACGTTGATCATGTCATGCACCTCATTTGATCACGCCATTGGTCGTTCAAATAGAGTTTGAGAGAGGGTGTTAGGATATCTAGATTAGACTAAATAGAGATCATCTTTGAACCAGTTAGGAATTAGAGTATCATCTCTTGAGATAATCTAGATTAAATATGTTGTGCTCATCTCTTGTCAATAATGATGTATAAGTATGTAGTTCCTAAGTGAATGATTATGCAAGTTGTGTGGAATTATCTATTATTTAACACATGCAATGTAGGTGATTTGAATGTAAATGGATATTTGGAACTGAAAAAAAAAAAAAGAGAAAAGTATCCCAAATTAAATGGGGTTGGATGCAAAATTTAGTAAACTTATTATCATGCAAATTCACCTCATGCACTCCCTTAATTTAATTCTTACTCAATTTGACGTCATTCCGAGTTAGATAGATTGTTGATCTAATCCCATGAAATTTATACTTTTGGATAAAATTGAAGTTTTACTACTTTAAAAATATAGTTTTACTTTTAATCAAATTTTTTATAGGCACCTTATTCAAACTGAGATCTTTCCAACCAACCAATACATTAGGATCTATGTGGGCCCAAGATAGAGGTAACTTAGGGGATTGGTGCTGTCAGGATTTCTCTAAAATTAGTTTGTCACAAGCAGCCTGATGGCCCCACTTTGGTGTACACGGACGATGGGTGGATCGAATGGATTGATTCTCTCGCCCACCACACCCATTTATGCTCTGTGAATTGTGCACATGTCAAATTTAACACTAATTTGACTTTTAAAAGTTATTGGTCTTAACTCGATAAATTTTACTATTGGATAAATATGAAATTTTTAGGTTTTTAAAAAATGTCACTTCTTTTATTCAATCAAAATGAAATTTTATAACATGATGTCTTTCAAAACCACCAATCCTTGTGGACCCACATGAGCCCATTAAGCTCTCAAACATTTTGATCATTTTTTAACTTTGAAATTCATGTATTTAAAAATGACGGCTTCATATATTCAATTAAGATGATTCTTCCATTCCAATACTCCATTTGAGAATTTTAGTATTTATTAAATTTGTTCCTATTTAATGGAACACTAGTGGACTAAAATAGCAAAGGCATTATTGCTCCATGTATTGAGGGAAAGAAAAAAAAAAAAAAAGAGTAATAGCCTGACAAATATTTGGTTCGGATCAGTTCAGGTACCAATTTAGATGCCAAATAGAACTCATTATTAATTAGTTGGTCATTGATAAAAGTGAATTCCTGGTCCATTAAATGCTAGGCATGAATATGAGGACCTCTCAATAGTCTCTTTTTCATCCTAGGTACTTAAAAAGGTGCATGAAATATCATATTTGACTTTTGGGGTGGATTGATCTGGAGTCCATTTAACATAGATGTATCTAGGCCAGAGGCAACCCTAGATTAGAATACAAATAATAAATTAAAGTACATGGAGCTATTTCATTAGCTTTCTTTAAAGAACAATATGGTGGATTAACTTTTCTTTTGATCAATTAGTAAAAGAGCCCAATGCAAAAAAAAAAACCCACATATTCAGTTTTTAAAACAATTCAAATCATTTTTAGTTGTTTCACTGAGCAGTTCGAGTTCATATAGCCTTCCCTATACATTACATTCATTTTTGTATTCATTTTTTAATCGAAACAACAACCCTAATTCATTGTTTTTAAGACAATAAATTGGGGTGTCCCATACACACCCAGTTTTTCTGCTTCTACACACCCGATTTCAAAAAAATCAGATGAAATTACCATTCTACCTCTCTATGTTCTATCATCCGAACGAACTGTCAGTGTAATTTCTGTTCGTTTAGATGAATATACTCATCCTAACGGACAGATCAGTATAATTTCAGTTTGTTCGGATGAATATACTCATCTGAACGAACATAATAATGCAATTTCAGTTCGTTCGAATGATCATTTTGGATATACCTTAAAAATAGTATGTTCCTTTGATGAGTAAACAATGTGATATGGTAAATGTCAAAGAATGTTGGAGTATATGTGGTGCACAAGAAACAAAATGTGACATAGTAAATATCAAAGAATACTGGATTAAATGTGGTGCACAAGACACATAATGGAACATAGTAGATATCAAAGAATGTTGGAGTAAATGTAGTGCACAAGACACACAATGTGACATGCTAAGTGTCAAAGAATGTTGGAGTAAATGTGGTGCACAAGACACACAATAGAGAGCTAGTTTTGGAGATACCAAGTATCAGACAACAATTCCTCAAAGTAGTTTTGGCAACTCCTACAGTATAGGTTCTTGGTGTGCTATTTCAGACATGTTTGTTGGCAGATCTCAAAGTAAAGCAGCTGAATATGGGGATGCAGCCAAAATATGGGCCAAGTCTGAAGAGGACAAACTTGAGGAATATGGGGATGCAACAAAAACATGGGCCAAGACTGAAAAGGACAAACTTGAGGAATATAGGGATGCAGCCAAAATATGGGCCAAGTCTGAAGAGGACAAGCTTAAGGAAGTGAATGAGAAGGCACATTCGTTCAAATGATCCTAAGTGATCATTTGAACGAATGAACATATATAAGTTCACTCGTCCAAACGAACAAATCAACGTATTTCAGTTAGTTCGAATGAATATGCTCATCCAACGAACTGAAATGACACTGATTTGCTTGTTCGGATGAGTATATTCATCCGAACTGAAAATGAACTCACAGTTCGCTTGGATGAATATAAACGGAGGGGTAGAATGGTAATTTCACCCGATTTTTTTGAAATCGGGTGTATAGATACAGATTTTCCGAGTGTCTATATGGGCGCCTAAATTGGTCCTAAATATATCAACATTGCATCATTTTCTATTTTTACTAGTTGGTTTAGAGAACGAATCGTTAGTCACATGTGAATCTACTCATATATCTGTTGTGGACCAAGGAAAAAAATATCGGCCGAGATATATCGATTTTTGAAGACTGATATATATTGGCTGAAACAATATGTATCGGCCATACATATTTTTTATCGACCGATACGACCGATAAATCGGTTTAAATATCAGTCATTTATTGGCCGATAATTAATAAAATCGTTTTATTATTTTTTTCCTTTTACAAAAATCATATATCGGTTGAAATCTCGAACCATTTATCAACCAAGATATCGGTCGATAATTTGTTTATCAAATGGGAAATGGTGATTAAAAAAAACTGAAAATGGCAGTGGGCCCCACTACTTATCGGCGATAATTGTATGAATTATCGGACGATATATCATGGTCGATATATCATGCGATATATCGGTCAAATTATCGCCCTGAAAAGTTTTTTATTTTTTTTTAATTTTTCATTGTGGGCCCACATTATATCGGTGATATTATCGTGAAATATCGCGTGATATATCACAGCCGATATATCGGTCAAATTATTGTCTACAAAAAACAAACTACAACCTGAAGTGTGATGAAACTTGCTCCCCACGCTGAATTTTCTAATAATTCATTTCTAAACTCGAAAATCCAACCGGATCAAACCCCACTAATATCACCACCTCTCATACACCCCTTCATTCACAGCTTCAAACTCATTGGAAAGGAATGGATACAGAGGCTTTTTTTCTCTCAATCCATCTCCATTTCACATTCCTTCATTTCATTATTTTAAAAAAGAATTTATATTTCACAGATAGATCTTCATTTACTGTAAGTTTTTTTTTTCCATTTTTAATTTTTAAGCCTTATCATCTAAATGTTTTATGCTTTAAATGTGTAGTTTAATATTTGTGGCATTTATTGTAATATTTTTTTATTAGAAATGTGGATTATCATTTATTGTTAGTGATTTATTTGTGCTTAAACATTTAGAATAGAAGTTATTATGACTTATTTTATTTTTTTTCATGCAGATTTTTTTTTTTCATTTGTTTTAATTTTCTAAAGCAAAATGGCCCATATATGTACAATAAAATTATAAGAAATAGTAAAAAGTTGGAAAATTGCTGATTTTTTTAAAAACCTCCCCTCTGATTTTAGAAGGTAGGTTGTGTGAAAAAATTTCAGTTTCATGCTATGTGAATATTTTTTTTATTTTTTAAATAAAACCCCCCATTTTCATGTGGAAAATGGCCAAAAAATAGGTGACTCTAGCAAAAAATTCTGAATTTTTTTTAAGCCAAAACTCTCAGTTTATAGGCGAGTTATATGAAAAACATTCAATTTTATGCAATGTAATTTTTTTTTATTTTTTGAACAAAAACCCCCATTTCATGTGGAAAATGGCCAAAAAATAGGTAACTCTAGCAAAAAAAATCTGCATTTTTTTAAACTAACCCTCTCAGCTTAGAGGCTAGTTTCTCTGAAAAAAAATCATTTTTATATACTTCATTTTTTTCTTTTATTTTGCCAATAAAATGGCCCCTATATGTACAATAAAATTCAAGAAAATGGAAAAAAAAAAAAGGAAAAAGGTTGCTGTTTTTTTTTTTTTAACTACTCTTATGATTTTAGAAGCTAGGTTCTCTGAAAAAAGATCAGTTTCATGCAATGTGATTATTTATTTTAATTTTTTAAACAAAAACCAGCATTTTCATGTGGAAAATGGCCAAAAAATACAAGACTCTAGCAAAAAATTATGAATTTTTTTAAATCAACCCTCTCAGTTTAGATGCTATAGTCTCTGGAAAAAAAAATCATTTTCATGCAATGTGATTATTTTTATAATTTTCATGTTGAAAATGGACAAAATATACAAGACTCTAGCAAAAAATTCTGATTTTTTTTTTTAAACAACCCACTAACTTTAGAGGCTAGTTTCTCTGAAAAAAAAATCATTTTCATGTATTTCTTTTTTTTTTCCTTTTTTTTTGGTCAATAAAGTGGCCCTATATGTACAATAATATTCAAGAAAATAGTAAAAAGTGGGAAAAGGTTGCTATTTTTTTTAAACTACCCCTATGATTTTAAAAGCTATTTTATATGAAAAAAAATCAATTTCATTCGATGTAATTATTTATTTTATGATTTTAAACAAAAATCCCCATTTTTCATGTGAAAAATGGCCAAAAAATACAAGACTCTAGCAAAAAATTCTGATTTTTTAAAAACCAACCCTCTCAGTTTAGAGGATATTTTCTCTGAAGAAAAATTAATTTTCATGCAATGTGATTGGTTTTTTTAATTTTTTAAACGAAAACCCCCATTTTTCATGTGGAAAATGGCCAAAACATACAAGTCTGATTTTTTTTAAAACCAACCCTCTCAGTTTAGAGTCTAGGTTCTCTGAAAAAAAACTCATTTTCATATATTTCATTTTTTTTCTTTTATTTTGTCAATAAAATGGCCTCTATATGTACAATAAAATTCAAGAAAATAGTAAAAAATGGAAACAAGTTGCTGTTTTTTATTTAAAACTATCCCTCTGATTTTAGAAGCATCAGTTTCATGTAATGTAATTGTTTTATTTTATTTTTTAAATAAAATCTCCCATTGTGGAAAATGGCCAAAAAATAGGTAACTCTAGCAAAAGATTATGAAAAAAATCATTTTCATGTAATAATATATATCATTTCATGCACTTCTTAATACGTAATGGCACCAAACAAAAACGATCCGGCATGATAGGTTGGTGAACGACATAGTAATAATCGAGTGAAGTACAAATTCTGTGGGAATATGTAAGGCAGAATTACCCGTTTCAAAGAACATATAGCTGGAAAGACGGGTAACGTTGCAAGTTGCAAGAACGCAGTAACATAAGCGCAATTTATTTGTTGGGAATTACTAAAGGCCAATGCACAGAAAAAAAAGGAAAAAAAAAAAGATTGAAGCAGAAGAGCATGCTATGGGTCAGATCATGGGAGATTCCCTAACTACTTTAAGTAGATTATATATTAAAGATATAATTAGATTGGAATACAATTATCTATTGTATCTGATAGAGACCCTAGATTTGTGTCAAGGTTTTGGCAGCGGTTACAAAGTGAAATGGGGACTAAGCTATGTTTTAGCACTATTTTCCACCCTCAGACTGATGATCACTCAGAAAGAACCATCCAAACATTGGAGGACATATTGAGGGAATGTGTTATGGACATGCAAAGAAGTTGGGAAGACCATTTAGCATTAATTGAATTTGTATACAACAACAGTTATCACTCTAGTATACAAATGACACCCTACGAAGCCCTTTATGGCAGACCCTATAGATCACCTCTATGTTGGACTAACGTAAGGGACAAAGCGTTGTTAGGACTAGATATGGTGCATGAGACATCTGAATAGGTTGAAGTGATAAGACAACGTCTCAAGGCAGCACAAAGTAGACAGAAAAGTTACGCTGGCAAAAAGCGAAGATCATTGGAATTTGCAGTTGGTGACCGAGTATTCCTACGTGTGGCACCACGCCATGGTGTACAAAGGTTTGGTCGCAAAGGAAAACTATCACATCGATATGTTAGACCCTTTGAAATTCTGAAAAGAATAGGAGAAGTAGCCTATCAGTTAGCACTTACTCAGACTATGGCAAGAGTACATAGTACATTCCATGTATCTATGTTAAAGAAGTATGAACCAGATCCATCTCATTTGTTGAATTATGAGGACATTGAGGTCTCAGAGGATTTGACTTTTGAAGAACTTCCGAAAAAAATACAAGGATCTCGAACCCAAGTATTCTGAAGATAGACTATACCACTAGTACAAGTGTTGTGGCAACATCGTGACATTCAACATGTGACGTGGGAACCGGAGTCAACGACGCAGAGATTGTATCCTAGTCTATTTGCTGAGTAAAGGTACGGAATTTTTAAATTTCAGGACGAAATTTCTTTAAGGAGGGTGGGATGTAATACCTGGTCCGAATTTAGGCATAATTATGTGATTAATGTTAATAAATCATATTTTTATCCGTTAATCATGAAGATTAAGGTTTAGGATTTTTGAAAAGTCTAGGGTCAGACCAATCAGAGCTCGGTAGCTCATTGATCCAACTCATTTAAGTTGGAAGGGCAAAATGGTAATTTACCATAAATATTATTATTTTACGATTTTAAATTTATGTTTGAGTATTGTATAATTTTTATTGACAGGGATTTAAATTCTGAAATTAAGAATCTGTTAATTGCATTTTTTACTTTCAGAAATATAATAATTTGACCCGAAAAGGTCCCGATCTATAAGAAAAAAATTATTTTAAATAATTTTGGAAGTTAGAAAATTTTAAGAAAATACATTATGATTAATCTGTGTTTAAACTTATCATATTTTATTTTTGGATTTTGAAAATAAAAGTTTTAAACTGTTTTAATAAATGAAATTTGATTTAAGGAAATTGTCTAAAATATTATTTTTATAGTATTTATGATTTTTAATCCTCTATGATTTGGATCAGTTAGATCAAATTAATGAAATCCTTTAATAGACAAATATTAGAGATAAATAAAAGTGGATTAAAATACAAATAAGTTTTATGGACTAAACTGTAATTAAACAAAATTCTTTAAGATGAACCGAATTAGCAGCGCACGCATGAATCATTGATGATTCATGCAGCCTACGCTCGTTCCCTCCGAAGATCGTGTAATCTTCTCAAACCAGTGACAAATCTAGCATCCTACCTCCTTCAAACCTATTTAAACACCAATATTCAGCAGATTTTTGCATCACTATTATTGCTTTTCTCCCTCAGTTCCTTCTTCTTCTTCCAGTTCAAAACTTCTCTGCAACTATTTTAGTGGAAGATTTCCAGGAGCTAAAAACTCCATCGATTTCCAAAGCGAAGGTATGCATTGTATTTGTTTTCAAATTTTAACAGGTTTAGGATCAAACAAAGCTAAATTCAGTTAAGATTTGAGCTTTAAAATGATTTTGAAAGTCAGTGATAACTTTGGATTTTCATGTGTTTTAGTGATTTAAAAATCAGATGTTTCTTTTTACTGATTTTTGTCTAATTTATTTCAAAAATCTACTAGACTTATAGAAGAACACATCTGACCAGAAGATGTGAAAAACAAATTCTGAAAATCCACTGTTTATGGATTCGTATTTCACTATGTCTGTCTCATCACTGCACTGGTTGCAGGTGATAGGTTGAAGAAAACGATCTTCGGAAGATCCGAGACTAAGCTCGGAAGTTCCAAATTGATGTTCGGGAGTTTCGAAGCGAACAGAGGCTAAACATTCTCTGCCTCTGCTGGACAGACACGGACGTTCCGAAGACATCTTCGGACAACAGCTCAGAAGATCCGAGCAGACCTTGGTAAGTTCTGAAGCAAACTGAGGCTAACTATTTACTTGCCTCTACTGTTCTCTGGTCGGAACAGGCTCAGAAGTTTCGAGACCTGAACCTCAGAAGTTCCGAAGGACAAAACCCGTCTTTCGAAGGTTCTGATAAAACACAGTATTTAGGACAGTGGCTCGAAAGTTCCGAAGCCACAATACCAGGTTCAGAGGCACGTTCCAAGGAACATAGAACTGATTCTTGAAATTTATTAAGGATTTGTGTTATGTATTATGTTTTAATTATTAATGTTAACTTAAAGAGGCCTGATTCTAAATTAAAAATGATGTTAACCCTTGTGTGTTTATTTATAGCATTGTGTGTTCACTTCCAAGGCGAAAAGCCTTTTCCTATAGCGCAGTGAAAACGCCCCTCAGTAGCCATCAGTAGCGTTGTGGAAACGCCGCTCATTGGTAAAAATGGATCGGACACTGAGTGATTTATTTTCTGTACTCTCTAGGCCTAACTCATTATATCTCCATGGTCCTATTCAGAAGATTATACGAGTAGTGGCCTGAGCATTTTAATTTTCGTCTCTCTTTAGGCCTACACTCAATATGTCTCCATGGTCCAATCTAGAAGACAATATGTGTAGTGGCCTAAGCACTTTATATTCCTATACTATACCCTCTAGGCAAAGTCTCAATACTCTACCTTAGCCAGGAAGAAATATGAGACTGAGCAATGAGTACTTCATTTTTATTTTTATTGGGTGTTTTGATTGGCTGACTATTCTGACTTTAACTTAAAATGAAATAGTAACCTATGATATGGACTCACAGCCATTTCCTTTGAGCTTTTCCGGAAAATAAGTTAGAAAAGATTAACTATGCTATGAATATTTATTGTGCTTGTTTATGGATGTGTATTCATTGTATTTTATTATGTGATACAAATTTTTGTGAATACCCCACATTTAATGGTGAGGAGACTTAGTAAGACATCATTGGTAACTCAAGTTATGTAAATCTAGTGCAATGAGTGGTTTCATGGATATTACATGAGATGGAAAAAACTAAGTGGGCCAAAATGCGATATTTGATGAGGGATGGAATTGTTCTAACTATTAGAAAGGAAGCATAATGTGGTGTCAATGAGTTGATGACTAGTAGTCTATAAATGAAGAATGAACCCATTTACATGCCTAGACTTGATATATTGCTAAGATATGTCAATATTATTACTATTGATGTTTATCATACATGGTATTGTGATATTGATGATGATATTCTCCGATGTGAGAACTTGAGCGTCATGTTATGGTGAGAGATTGAACTATAAAATTGATGCTGCCTCCACAAACTTAGCTACTGGGCTATTATTGACCGATAGGGTCAGACCATTTAGGTCAGTTTATTATTGGCAATAAGCCGGACCATTGGGTCGTTTAAGCTCTTGCAAGATGTTTCATTTTAGTGCATTTGAATAGCCAGTGTAGTGCTTTTGATGTGTGATAGTGGTGTGGCAGTAATGGTGACTTGATAAATTGGTAAAGTAGACCAGTTATGACTTCAAGTATGATAAATGGTATAAGTAGACTATTATGATGTTTATAATCAACCTGCATACTCTAACCTGATATTTGATTTATGTATTATGTTAAATTCTCTTCACTGGGCATGGAGCTCACACCCCTCACATTCAGGATTTGTACCCGAGGAGGAGGAACCTCCATTGCAGGCTTAAGATGAGAAAGCCGATGCGGTCGTTTGTATCTCCCACAGTTGGGAAATACATTCATTTTGTTCTTTTGGTTTATAAACCATAATTCGTTTAACTACCGCTTGTGGTACTTATTATTTTTCTAAGCATGTATTAAACCACTATGTTACCGCACATAACTCTGATATGAATGATGATGTTTTGATCATATTTAGGAAAATACTTGTTTGTATGATATGTGTTGTATAAAGGTAGATATATGGTACATGTTTGAGTCCACATGTGAAGAACACGTGTGACATTTTATTTTTCTAGGCTTAACTATTTATTCTGAGGATCCAGCCTAGTTACGATATTAAATGATTGGAAATTATTATTATAAAAAAATTAGTCACTTCCGGGCCTATCGGGTCGGGGCATTACAGTGCCTACAAATTGTCATCTTGATTGGATAGAAGAATCAATATTTTACATACGATCAAAAATTCCATTTTTGTCTAACAATGGAAGTTCACCGTGTGAAATCAAATGGCTTTAAAAGTCAACTTGGTGCGAAATTGGGTATAAGTGCAATTCATAGGGTGTTGTTGGGTGTAAGGGGAGAATTGGATCCATTAGATTTATTGTAGGCCCTATGTTGATGTGTAAATTTTACATTTATAATCTCACAAGCACACGAACTATTTAATAGTATAGCGATTGAGTGTGAGGTTGAACCCAAGGGAAATCCACAAAATGTATGCTTAAATTAAATTGGTACATTTAAAAAGATATAATCTTAAGAAATTTAATACATGGAACTACAATTTTAATTTAGATCTTAGAAAGTCAAAGTTAACACCATTGTTATCTAACTTATGAATTTAACAAGTCGAGAATCAAATCTATCTTCTTTTTATTAAAGTGGTGAAACAAGAATAATGGCAGTCTTATCTTAATTTAAAATCATATGTTTTAAGATCAAAATATCATATTTCCAGCCTTAGTTAGGTGAAATTTGAGAGAGAGTGAGTATGGATACAATGAATTAAAGAATAAATATACAAGATTCCCAATAAAAACATATATTGAACAATTTTTATACAACCAACATATAAAGTAACTAATGTAACTAAAGACATGAAATAAATTGGCAAATAAAGTAAATGGCAGAATAAATAAATGCATAGTTTAAAGGTTGGTTATTGGAATAGACCAAAAAAATATATAAACAAATACAAAACCTAGATCTGAAATTCGCGTAAAAGTCCAGATATCAATTCATGTACATCATCAAAGTTAAGAATTCATAGACTTTAATTTAACAATCGGGCCTTAGTAACTTAGATTCAACACTTACAACCTAAGTTCTAACTATTTCACATCCAATTAATTAAATAAAGAATACAAACTTTAAAATCAAATCTAAACAATCATAAAAGAGACTTGAAAATTGGATGTTTCAAGGTTCTAAAGGAACGTCTTGTATTTATTTCATGGAAGAATTCAGTATAGGCATACATAAAATTAAGTACAAGAAAACAAGAATGAAAATTACAACTCTAACTTATAAAATTCAAGTGGTGCTTCTGTCTTCTTGCCTTTTCTCTCCAGTGTTTGGTCATCTTGAGCTCCTGGTCAAATTTGAATTCCATGTTGTGCGTAGTGCTCTATTTACAGGCTCTAGGGATAAATGGTTGGTTGTGATTTGAAGTGAAAAAGTTAGGGTTTATAGGGCATACACGAATTTGGGTAGCTTGGGACTTAGGTTGGCTTGGTAGTTAAGCAAAGGATGAGAGAAAATTAAGATTTAGGAGAAAATGTAGGGCTTGGTCGACTTTTGCATGTGCTAGGGTTTTGAATGCAATGCAATGCATGAATGGTTGAAATCTAAAGTTAGAGTGAATGAATGGATGACATGATAAGTTGATGTGGAGGGTTGACTACATGGGATTTTCGAATTATGTGGACAAGATATGGGAAATTCGTGTATGGTTGGGAAAATTGGGATGGTGAGGTGTTTTAGGGATTTTAGGAGTGTATTTAGATGGGTTTTTGTCTAAGTACGTGGAGGGATTTTAGTGAAAAAATAGTGTGGGATTGTGATTGGATTGGATTGGGAGGAAATATAGGATCTATGTTAGGTGTACATGAGGTGGATGGATTGGAGAGGAAACTTAGGGATTACATGCGCATGGAGGCTTGTGAAGTTTGAGATTTTTCATGTGATGCAATGGAATATGCGAATGGTGTCTTATATTCTAGGTTTGTGAATGAATGGCTATGATGAAATGTCCTAAATCTAATGGCTTTAATGAGTGATGGATGATCTAAATGGATGGTTTTGATCCTAAGGTTAATCTAGGTGATGGATAGGTTGGATGGCCTAGATCTAATGTCATGAATGTATGGGTTGGATTTAATAGGTGGTTCTAGGTTTGACCTAATTTTAATGCATGAAATGAATGGTTAGGATTAAAGATGGATATTGGATAATGTGGACTGGCCAAGAGAATGGACAAGGTTTGGGCGTGTGAATGGGTTATAGACTTGGGTTTTGGATCTATGAATGAGCACATGGGCCTTCAGTGGACCTTGGACTTGAGCTTGAGGACTTAGGCATTTGTTGGACTTTGGAGTGCACATTGGCCTGGTTCATCTGTGATATGTGCATGGACTGCCTATGGCCTGGCCCAATGATAGCATGTGGAGCTTAGCTTGGCCCAATTGAAGTGGATCTCTGGCCCACTAATCTTGAATTTCAGCATTTTCTTTTTGAATTGTAGGTTTTCTCTTCCAGAATTATATAATTAACTTCACCACTTTAAAATCTAAAATATTGATTTAATCTAGACTCTTATAATTGGATCTAGACTAACTAAATTAAATGAAAATCCTAAAAGTGGAGTGAAATTAATCATAATAATTCTAGGTCTTCCGAATTAAGCACCAAACTTGCAATTATCCACTATTTTAAGATTATTTTCCTGAACTTTCCATTTTTATCTACAAAACTAGAAAATGACATTAAACGCATGTGACATATATAAAATCAAAACTAACTTGTCCAATAATCAGGGGTAAAGATGTAATATTTCAGTACTCAACACTCTACAAACCAAAGTTCTCATAAACGTATCAAATTTATAATAAAATTTAAGAGTTAATTCCACAATTTCATCAAATTGATCTTCATTTTCTTCTATTGGGCATTGTTGAGTCTAAAAATCTTACATTTTTACCCTTTAATTCTGATTGAGTTAGCCTTGATTTTGTGTATAAAAGGTGCATTTAGTATAGTTTTTCAATTTTGAAGATAAAAAGGTGGAAAAACAGGAAACAAGCATAAATTAGTGGATTAGTGCAAGATGTGAGCTTAATATGGAAGATTTGAAATTTTGTGTTTAATTCAGGTCACTTTAGGGTTTTGAATTGTAAATTGGTTGATCTACATCCATTTATGAGAGTCTAGATTAATTCAATATTTTGATTTTAAGTGGTTGGATTAATTATTTAATTCTAGAATAGAAGAAATTGCAAAAGGCCAAAGAAGAACAAGAATTGAAGATCCATGGGTCAGAGATCCACTACAATTGGGACAAGCTTTGCTCCAAATGCGAGACACTAGGCCAGGCCAAGCACTCCATGCGCTTCCCAATGTGGGCAGGCCAAAGTGAATTCAATCCCAGCAAGCTAAAGTCCAAGCTCCAGTCCAAGTCCAAGTTCAATCCAAGATTCAATGCTCCAGGTCCAAATTCAAGTTCACTGACCCTAAGCCCAAATCCATTTTAAGTCCAAACCCAAAAGGCCCATATCCAAAACCCATCCTACCCATCTAATCTTAACCATCCAATTTTCAATCACCCATCCACACCACCCATTAACCCATTCAAGCAATCCAAACCATTCATTTCATTCATCATCTTCATCTCATGCATTTCATATCATAAAACCCTAGATCCACCTACTTAATCCAATCCGTTCATACATATGTTTAGATCTAGGTCATCCAAACCAGCCATCATAGAGATGAACCTTAAGATTGTAATCATCCATGCATTACCTAACCATTCATCCATTTAGATTACCCATCACCCATCATAGTCATTAGATCTAGGCCAATCAATCATAGCCATCCATTCACAAACCCTAAATTCATGTGCAACCTGAGCAATTCCTATATTTTCTCTCGTTTCTTGCATCCCACTCCACTCCATACGAAAATCACAAGTCTATGATCCCTTCATGCACATGACAATTCCTAGGTTTTCTCTCCAAGCTTGCCACATCATCTAGATCATGTCTTGCCATTCAAGCCATTCAAAAATAGCCATACACGATTCTCCATCTAATCCCATACGAATTTTTCCATCTAATTCCACCTCCATAGGATTTTTAGCAACTAAAACTTCTCGATGCATTAGGTCATAAATCCATCTAGATCCATCCATCCTTAGCTCCACACTATTTTTGCATAGCTTATCTCCTCCTCATGCGAATCTTACTCCATGTCATCCATGCAATCTCATCCATCCATGCATTATAGATTTAATCGTAGCCCTTCATATATCATACATTAACCCTAGAAGCCCATGCTAAAATCGGCCATAACCCTAAATTCCATATCCAAAATTCGGCCACACCCAATTTTCTCTCCAAATTCCTATATCCTCTCCACCATAACTTGGAACCCAAGCCACCACTTACCCAAATTCGTGTAACCCTATGTAGGAGCCCTAGTTTCTTAGTTTCAATCCAAGTCACCCAATTTAAGTTAATCCAATCCCAACCTTTAATTCATCTCTCAAACCAAGATCCAATCTCAGTCGTCCATCCAAACCTTGAACCTATAAATACCCCATTCGACCATGATGAAAAATTGAATTAGACCTAGAGCTCAAGAGGACCTTAGATTGGAGAACACGCCCTGAAGAGCAAGAGACATTGTGCTTCATGCAAATTTTATAAGTGAGTGATCATTGTGAATTCGACTTTTATGTTGTCTTCTTGATTGTTTTTCCAATGTTTGTATTTAATTTTTCCATTAAATAAATAAGAGATGTCCATTTTAGATTCTTGAAAAGTCTGATTGTTCAATATAGTTTTTAATTTTATGCGTTGAATTTCAAATCTAAATTTCTTATTTATTTATTTATTTATTTTGGGCGATGAGAAAATAATTCCATAACCACCTTTAAATTATGCACTTTTATTTTATGTCATTTATTTTCATTGTCAATTTATTTTCAGTGTCTATTTTATTCTTCTTTGCTTGTATGTTGTATTTTAATACTTATGTTAAATTCTTTAATTTTTATATCTTGTATTTTAAATGTCTTGTATTTTATTTAATGTATACAAACCACTCCTTCAAATATGGGTTAGCTAGTTTGAGATCTAATTTAAATAAACTTTAATTTTGTCATCTTAATGTGTAACACCCTGGAATTTCAAAGTTATCATTTTATATGAATTTATTCATATTTACGGAATTGCCATTGTGATATATTTGAGTTGAATTTAAATGGGTCAATGGTTCAATCAAGACCCAATGGTTAGTAGTTTTGATTACAAAACAAATAAATGGATAAGATGAACTTAAACAGGTCAAGAATCATAATTGGGTCAAATTTCGTTAAATGGGTCAAAATGGTCAAATGGGACCCAATGGGTCGAGATGGACATGATTAATCATGGAGTGAGCTCAAAACTTAGTTGATTTAAGTTTTCATTAATTGAGTTTGGTTTGAGTTGAAATGAATGGTGGAGTTTAGTTGAACAAAACTTATGAGTTGAATTTATTAAGTTACATGAGAGTTGTGACTCAATTTCAAATGTTTTACACGTTGATTGCATGAGGCTTTTCATGCATGTAACATCTACTAAAGAGATAAGTGGGGTGGCTGTTTTGAGAGTTACAAATACAAGGTTAACCAAGGGGCTAGTCATTCGAACATGGAGAGTTTTATTTAAAAGTTGAAACTCCAAGATAGTTATTAAAACCAATGGGAGTTACAAAGTGTGTTCACACTTGGAGGAGGGGAGTTTCATTTCAAGAATGAAACTCTCAAATGGGACATTGATGAGGATCAAATGGGCTGAATGGAGCTGCTGTATTATAGAGTTACAAATGAGGTTTTGACTTTTAAAATTCAAATATGATAAGACTACACGTTGGGAGGGGGGGGGGGGTAAGGTTTCATTTCTAGATGAAACCCCCATGTAAGATGATAATGATAGGAGGAAGAAAATGAGAGGTTACCCAATAACCATGCAAGGAGACACTGGTTGCTTGGGGTGTTTCATCTATGAGTAACATAAAGAACTTTGATTAAGAATGGGAGTTACACAAGGGCTGAATTAACCTTGGGCTGATTTTGGTTAAACAAAGGGCTGTTCATTTTACTCTCTCTATCTCTCTCTTCCTTGGACTGATATCATCTCTCCAAACACCAAGAACAGCAGCTGGTTACTGATATGAAATCAGTCCTTGATTGATTTATTTCACCAAGACAAAAGCATACTTTGAGCAAAGGAGTTGGCATCAAGGTTTTCTATCCAAAATCCTTTCTCTCTCTCTCTTTGCCGTCCTCTATCTTTCCAAACACCTAGAGCAGCAGCTGGTTGCTTAATCAGTCCTTGACCGATCTCTCCATCAAGGAATCAAGAAGAATGAGAAGATCAATTGGAGGAGTCGTGGAAACGGTAGGTTATCGATAAACTATCCTTAATAAAGAATCATGATCCGGCCATTGGATGGCTGAATCTAACAAGGGTTAAATATTGGTTGGAAGTGCATGATTAAGATGAAAAAATGGATTATAGGGTTCTGCCAATTGGGTTGGCCGAACCCCATGAAAAGATTGGGTTAAGTTGGATGGTCTTTTTGAACCAAAACCATGGACTGTTTTGTATAGTTATTTGGGTTAAGTGTAGGATGGATTTTAAGTAATCATTATGTGGTTTGATCTAAGAATAAGTTAGGTTTATCTATGGACTTAGTGCTGAGTTTATAATTGGATAAATGGATCTAAACCATAGGCCATGAAGTTCAGCCAATTGGGTTGGCCGAACCCCATGAAATGGTATGACATTTCCATGAAAGTATTTAATGGTTTTGTGAGATTAAAACCATATTAAGTTATGGTGTTCTTATGGCAATTAATGGGATACTTGGGTACTGTTTTTGGTTGATTAATAAGCGGTTGAACCATGTATTATTCATGGTTGAATCAGCATGTAAAAACCATGAGTAATCATGGTGATGATTGGACAAAGTGAACCATAGGGCTCGGCCATGCATGGCCGAACCCCATGGATCATTTTATGAGGACTATTTTATTAAATCAAATGGTTTCAAACTTAAAAGATCATGGAACATCTTGAGTGGTTAATAAATAATTGTTATGTGAACATTTAGACAAATCATGGGTCGGCCATTTCATGGCCGAACTATGGGGTTCTATGGCTAAGATAGGACATGGAAGTTTAAGTGGATTTTTGGGACTTAGACTAAGTTACAATCACATGAATGAATGCTTAACTTGCTGTTATATAAATAAGGTTTTGGGATTTCTAGAACGGTGTAGAAGCCATGATCGGAAGACGGTTTAAAGGAAGGATCGAACAAAGTAAACAAGCGTAGGTTTCCTACCTTTATTATAACCACTATTCCATATGTTGTTTTATGTTGATTTCGATAACTTAAATGATTGTAAAGTTGTGTTTTTTTTTTTTAAATGACATGTTTGCATAGCATCTCATACATGGCATGGGATGAAGGTGTTGTAACCGGAGGCCACACTCTGTTGGGTCGTCCGAAAGACCACTGTGGGGTACCCTGATGATGAGAATCCCATCAGGAGGAATCCGGAGGCCACACTCCATCAGGGCGTCCGAAAGACCACTGTGGGTTACCTTGACGATGAGAATCCCGTCAAGTGATGGCTATGTTGAATGGT
The DNA here is from genome assembly GCA_022113865.1 of Chimonanthus praecox. Lineage (NCBI taxonomy): Eukaryota > Viridiplantae > Streptophyta > Magnoliopsida > Laurales > Calycanthaceae > Chimonanthus > Chimonanthus praecox. Next base: position 22,355,054 of record CM039087.1, on the reverse strand, counting down.
GATGGGTGGGACTCATTACATGTTCATTTCATTCATAGCATGTTTTTAAAGAATTTTATCACAAATGTATTATTATTATTATACTATTTGCATGTTTTTGACTAACCATGTGGTAGCCCTATTCGGAAACACTACTGGGCGCGTTGATCTAACGCCCTATCTATATCCTTAGTGGATGATGCAGGGAAAGGGAAGAACGTGGATCGAGACGAAAACCAAGCATTATGAATGGACTATTTACGGATTTGTTTTTTGAATTTGGACAATGTAATTTGGTAACTAGTTATGTTGGTTTGTAATAAGTAGTTAAGATAGATACTATGGTTTGTTTTAAGTTGGCTGGTTTGATTGAACGATTAGTTAAGATTGATTAGTAATTTTGGAGAATAAACTATGTACTTGCTATCTTAAGTTAAAAATGGATTAGTCTTAGGATCTATTATAACCCCAGTTAGTTTAAGACTAAGTTATTTCCGCAAGTTGTATTTGTACCATGTGCGGATCAGTTTTATGGACTTAGTTCATACGCACATGGGTTTGGCCAGTTAAGAGTCGGATTTAGAAATCCGAACTTAACTCGCGTCGTGACACTCCGCCCCGATCACATGATTATTATATTTTAAAAAAAAAATAAACTCTGAAAATTAGAGTGAAAAGGGCGGGGCGTTACATAATGTGTGTGTGAGATTATCCATAAATTCTATCTTAATCCATTATTTTAATCATGATTTAATCAATGTTCTAACTTTTGGTTTTGAATTTTAAATGAGAAGATTATTAGCCTAGAAATAAATTTATAAAATTAAGATTGATTTTTATATGTCGATTTATTTTTAAATCTCAATATTTTCTAAGAAACATAATCATTCAAGCACTAGATTACAAACATATATATATATATTTTGATTTACTTGTACATATATTTTGCTTGTTCTCTGTGGGATCGACCTCGCACTCATAACGTTGTACTATAAATGGTTCATGCACTTACGAGATTATAAATTTAAAACTTTGCATAATTTTTACATCAATAGGCATAAGATGTCCTCATTACTTGTAATGGGTATTCCTTGTCTAAGCTTGTCGTCATTAGCTATTCTTTTAGGAAAAAACATTGGGCATTCCACACAGCTTTGTTTATTTTATTGTCAATGATTTCATCTAATTTTCCTTTGTTCTCATCTCATTTAATTTTTTCCTTTGATATGTTTAGAAAACTTAATACAACATCATCGTAAAGATTGAATTTTGTTTGGCATGTGTGATCCATGACTATTATCCTCAGAAGTCAGAACATACCTTACAATGAAGAAGATAAATGTTACCTACTCTTTTTTTTTTCTTAATTTCAATACATCTAACTTTCTTTTTTTTCAAAATGAAGTAAATTTTGTATATCTTAATTTTTGTTGTTGCCTTAGTAAAAAAGAACACTGCCTGTGTTGTTACAAATATAAGCAAGAAAAATAAATAAGGATTATCACTTATCTAAACAATTAATTGAACTTTAAAGATTTTTTAAAAAATTATAATACCTCATTTTTTGGTTCTGTAATGATTGTCATCAAATCATTTAGATTAATTCCAACTTCATTGAGTCTTGTTTTGGCAGTTGTGTTATATTTATACTTGTGTTGTTTTGCTAGTTGTGTTATATTTATACTTGTGTTGCTCCTATATTTGAAAGTGCTATGATATTACTCTCTCTATCCCAAAATACTTGTCCTATATGTATTTTAGAATTGTCCCAAATTACTTGTCCTATTTATGTATTTTCACATTAAATCAAAGTTTTAATCCTTTTGATGAGCTCCAAATCACCTTCTAATGTGATGGGAAGATGACCTTCTTTTATAAGCTTTGACTTTCCCATATGCAACATTCTATAATTATTTCCACCTTCGACTCTCATTGTCTGGAATCATGTATTACTGTATAGTTAGGAAAGACTCACTAAATACTAAATTAAGTTCATTGAGGGTTATTCGTAATCTTACTACCTTAGAATCATTCATATCATGTTCATATTGAATCAGATAATCCATTAACAAGCTTTTGGCGCACTCCGTACGAAAACGATCCTTAAAAAAAAATTCGAAATAAGACAAGTATTTTGGGACAGAGGGAGTACAAAATAATGTGGGAAAAACAACAGTTCCTTATCCCACAATTCAGCTACAACAATAATAATAATGATGAAAGTAATCAACTGAAAATAAATCAATCACACACCAGAATAAGACACAGTATTTACGTGGTTCGGCAGTGTGCCTACATCCACGATCAAACTCCGAATAAATCTTCCACTATAGTAATAATGGGCTTACAATATTCTTCTCAGACATATGTCAAAAGTCTGAGGATTACAATGACAATGGAAAATATAATATGGAGAGATCTCACAAGAAAAATGATATGAGAAATAGCCTATGGAGACATTGAATCCCCTATCTGTATCAGTAGATGTGTTCTCCACGATGTCAGGAGCAAACCCTCAAAATTTAAGTTGAATCCTAGCAAGAACGATGTCTAGATCTCACCTTTCTTTTATCTCTTCTTCCTCATTTCCTCTCTCTTTCTCCTTTTCTCTTCTTTCGTGCATTCCCTGCCCTTTTTTTACTTTTGTTTCTTTTGTGTTTTTTTTTTTTTTTTCAATACACAGTTCCTCTCCTATTTTTTCTCTTTTCTATTTTAGCCCCTCATGCCTCTTGTTTCTTATTGTGTTTAGGCGGTGGTGGGGCTGGACCCCACAACAATCTCCCCCTCCAGCCCCAAGAGGAGGAGAACATTCCTTAGAACACAGGAGTACTCATACTGTCCATATCTCTACAAATCTCATGCTTCCTGGTAGGTAATGCCTTTGTCATCATATCTGACCCATTCTTGTCTGTATAAATCTTCTCAAGTTGCAACAACTTTTGTTTTAGAACATTCCATATCCAATGATATCTGACATCAATATGCTTCGACCTGGAGATACTTGCATAGGTGGATGACACTCTGACTGTCACAATAAAGAAAATAATTTTCTTGCTTAAAACCTAGTTCTTGCAAGAACCTCTACAACCACAACATCTCTTTGCAAGCTTCTGTGATGGAAATATACTCGGCCTTCGTAGTAGATAGTGCAACACACTTCTGTAACCTAGACTGCCATGATATTGCTCCCCCTGCAAAGGCAAAGAGAAATCCAGATGTGGACTTCCTAGAGTCAACACCACCTGCCATGTCTGCATCTGTGAAACCTTCTAGAACATGTTTCTCACCTCCAAAGCATAAACTCATTTTGGATGAACCCTTGAGATACCTAAGAATCCATTTTACAACTGACCAATGCTTTTTGCCAGGATTAGCAAGAAATTTGCTAACCACACCAACTGCATGCCAGGTCTCGTACATACCATTGCATACATTAAACTTCCCACAACTAATGAATAAGGTACATTCATCATTTCTTCCTTCTCCTTCTCACTTGAAGGACACTGGCTAGAACTGAGCTTGAAATGACTTGCAAGTGGAGAACCAACTGCCTTTGCTTTATCTGTATTGAACCTTTCAAGCACTTTGTCAATGTACATTTCCTATGATAGCCATAGCTTCCCAGCTTTCCTATCACGAGTGATCTTCATTCCCAATATTTGTTGTGCTGGTCATAAGTCCTTCATTGAGAAAGACGCGCTCAACTCCTTTTTCAGCTTGTCAATCTTCATAGGGTCTTGTCCAACTATCAACATGTTATCTACATACAATAAAAGAATAACGAAGTCGCTATTAGGAAATTTCTTAACAAACACATAATGATCTGAAGTTGTTTTGATGTACCCATGATCCATCATGAACGAATCGAACATTTTGTACCATTGCCTTGGGGCTTGTTTCAATCCATATAGGTTTTTCTTCAGTTTACAAATGTTGTGCTCATTTCCCTAGACTTCAAATCCTTCTGATTGTTCCATGTATATCTCTTCCTCCATATCACCATGGAGAAATGCAGTCTTCACATCAAGCTGCTCAATTTATAGATTCATGCTGGCAGCTAGCCCCAACACTACTTGAATTGGTGACATTTTCACAACGGGAGAAAAGATCTCATTAAAGTCAATCCCTTTTTTCTGTCCAAAGCCTTTCACAACTAACCTTGCCTTGAACCTTGGTTGTGAACTCTTGTCTTCTGTCTTCAATCTGGGCACCCATTTGTTCTTAAGTGCTTTCTTACCCTTAGTAACTTCACCAATTCATATGTGTGATTTTCATGCAAAGACTTCATCTCTTCTTGCATGGCTTTAAACCACCCATCTTTGTATTTTCTTTCTTGAACTTCTTCAAACTTCTCTGGTTCATTTCCATCAGTGAGCATCACATACTCATCAGAAGAATACTTTTTGGATGGCTGCCGATCTCTGGTAGATCTTCTTAACTATGGTAGAATTGGTGGCTCGGTAGGTGGCTCTTGAGAGACTTATTCTCCTTGTTCAACATCTTGTGTAGGAGTATCATCCACACCATGTATTTCTTCATGAACTTCATGCCCTTCTCCCCATCACCATGTATCACTAGAGGAGGAACTGGATCCAAATCAGCTAGATCATCAACATGAAGCTGCGGCTTCTCAACTTTGTCAAAGTCTTCAATGGTTTGATTTTCTAGAAAGACCACATCACGACTTGTAACGACTTTTTTTTCCACTGGGTTTCATAACCTGTAACCAAATTTTTCATTTGCATCACCCAAGAATATACAGTGCTTGGCATTGTCATCAAACTTAAACCTGTCTTCTTTGGGTATGTGCACAAAATTTTTGCAACCAAACACTCTTAAGTGTTCATAAGAAACATCTTTTCCGTTCCATACTCTTTCAGGAACATCTCCACTCAAAGGAGCTGAAGGAGATAAATTTATCAAATACATTGCTGTGCGCATCGCTTCTCCCTAAAAACTTTTTGATAACTTGGCATGTCAAAGCATACATCTTATTCTCTCAATAATGGTGCGGTTCATTCTTTCTGCTACACCATTGTGTTGTGGAGTCTTGGGAATTGTCTGCTCATGACGAATATCATGGCTTTTACAATATCCTTCAAACGGACCAATGTACTCACCTCCATTATTAGTACAGATACATTTTAGAAACTTCCATGTTTTTTTTTTCAACACTGACATGAAAGTGTTTGAAGATTTCCAAGACATCACATTTATGCTTCAATGCATACCCCCACTTTTCTAGATGCATCATTTATGAAAGTAACAAAATACAAAGCTCCACCAAGAGTTTTGGCTTTCATGGGGACACAAACATCAGAATAAACTAGTTCCAAAACATTAGTTATTCTATGAGAAGGATAATTGTGAAATGAGACTCTATGTTGCTTGCCAATTAAACAATGAACATTTGTCTAAATGCATACCTTTCATGCCAGGGAGGAGTTGCTTCTTTGTGAGAATCTATAGACCCTTCTCACGCATGTGACCAAGTCGATTATGCCACAAGTCAGTGGATAGCACCTCTATTGTATTCATCTCCCCCATACACAAATGAACTTGAGTCTTGTAAAGAGTACAACATTTCTTTCCTTTCGCCACCACAAGAGAGCCTTTGGTGAGCTTCCAACACCTATCAAGAAAGTGATTGAAGTACCCTTCTTCATCCAATTTTCTTGCAGAGATCAAGTTGAGACGAAGATCTGGAATATGTTTGAGATCTTTGAGTACCAATTTGCAACTGAAAGTACCCTTGACACGAGTGCTAGAACATCGTGATTGACCCTAGAGGGGGGGTGAATAGGTCAATCTCATTTTTCATGATGATTACAAATTTCTTGATTTAAAGTGCAGCGGAATGTTTATCAAGAGATTTGTTTAGTGTGATAATTTCATTAAGTGAGCACACTAAGATTATGACCCTTTACATAAACTTTGATTATCGATGCTTGTGCGCAATGCATATAGTGAGATAATCAATATGTAAATTAATGTACGTAAAGAAGAGTACTTAAATACTAAATACAAACACACATAGATCAAACACCACAAGACCAATTTAAAGTGGTTCGATTAGCCAACATACATCCACTGTTAGGACTCGCTCAACCTTGAGCTATCTCCAAAATCCACTAAGTGGGGACTTACACCCTCACAATTAGAGTAAGAATTTCACCTCACTCAATCAGCTGGGAATTTCACTCACCACTGTCGAATACGAATTCCACCTATCCATTTGGCCTGGAGTTCCACCTATCCATTTGGCCTGGAGTTCCACCCACCTCTGTGTCGGAGACACCGCTTTAGAATTTTTTATAGTGGTTCCGGGGTACCTCCCCTTAATCCACCTCGGAATAAAGGTTTTAAACAAAATTAAAACCAAGAGGCACTTGCCTTTAAAGTTCTTCCTTCTGATGTGTGCTTCTTCGAGATCCCACTCATGTATGTCGATGCTCCCCCTTGTAGCCGTCGTTTAGCAATCATAGTCCAGGGTGTCAAGAAAACTAGTTCTACCAAAGGTTTCCTAGTTTATGGTTCTCTCCTCCTCACTTTCAAACTCAATCCCCAGATTGGCTGTTTATGAGTTTCCATCCTTCCTCTTTCTCTCACAACTCAATCCATTTGATTGATTGTATTTGATTCCTCTAGTGTAAGCACGAGAGAGAGAGTGATCCTTCTGTTGGCCCTTGTTAAGCTCACTGATAAAGATGAGGGTCCAATTGATCCGGCCGAAGGATGCCAACTGGTTACATAATGATAGGTTTATATAGCGAAGGCAACCAGTTGAAGTAACGGTAATGTACTGACAGGTCGGTCACACCGAGGGGTCGGTGACTAGAAACATTACCATTACAATTCCGACAATTGTGCATTAAGTACACTCCCACAGTAATTCGCTGATTGGTCGACATTTATGGTATTAAGGGGACGGTCCATACGAAAGGCTCGTTCTGGTGGAAAAACATGCTGACAATAGTTTCATGTCTAGAAACCTGTTACCCAAAACAACCTATCGTCCTTTACCGAGGGGTCGGTCCTAGTACTCTAGACCGGTCTTTGAATGCCGATATGTCTGTTTCTTCGAGAGTCCACATGAGTTCAAAGTTTCAGAACTCAAGATCTTGATCGAGGAGTCGTTGACCACGATGGGTCGTTTCAGCCTTCATTGAGGGGTCGGTGCATACGAGACTCTCGATCAGAGGCTTTCCCAGAATGACAGTTCAATAATTCAGAACCTATGTCAATCTGGTCGACCAGTCTTTGACAAAGATGGGTCGATTCTATCTCCACCGATAACCGGTGAGAACGACCGGTCGAGCTGACAGTGAAACCAAATACATATTTTCAAGTTGGGTTCCAATTCACTGTCAAGTATCCTCTCTAAGTTTTTTATGATTTAACCATTTATTCCACTAAGCCTATGGATAATCCTCTCTAAGGTGTGGGTACACCTAAAGTCATCTATGGGCATAATACATGTTTTGTGATTGCTATAACAATGAGCTTCAATCCGGTGCAGCATGATCTTCACTCTTGATCACCTTGGGTCTTTAAGCTTCTAGCAAATGCTTATTTCTGAGTCATGGAATTGACAAACTCAGGAACTTGGCCAAGCCAAGACACTAACAACAACTAACATTGGTTTCTACATGCACATCACCTATCTCACAATTTTTTAAGTTTAATTATTACCCATCTTCACAACACCAAAGTCACCTGCCTTGTATGATGTAAACAAGTCTCTTCTTGGGATAACATAATATGAAGCACCGGTATCAATCACCAAATCTGTGTTTCTGCAAGTCAGACTATTAAAAAAACCTTCACAGGCGAATAAAGTAATAACATCCCCATCTGAAGCAACAACATTGGTTTCTTTGTTTTCATATTTCTTCACCCTTTCCGTTATTTTGCTCTTTCTTGTACTTTCTGCACTCACTTCTTATGTGTCCTATCTTACCACAATGATAACAGGTAACTCTTTTGCTTGATTTTGACCTTCCTTTGAACTTGTCAAGGCTTTGAGATTTTCTGTTTTTGTTTCTCCCCTTATTCTTTGTAATAAGAGCCTCTGTCTGAGAAGAACCCAAAGATTTTCTTCTTGTTTCCTCATTCAGCAAACTGCTTGTAACTAAGTTCATGGTGACAACACCATCTGGTGCCGAATTGCTAAGTGACACCACCAAGGTCTCCCAACTGCCAGGTAGGGATTTGAAAAGTAATAAAGCGTGCAACTCATCATCTAAAATCATCTTCATGGAGGAAAGTTGATTTACAATACTTTGCATCTCATTCAGATGCTCTGCAACTGAGGTACCTTCCTTGTATTTTAGATCCACTAGCTTTCTAATTAAAAAATGCCTTATTGCCAACACTTTTTCTTTCATATAATCTCTCTAATTTCTTCCAAAGAGAATGTGTCGTCGTCTTAGTAAACATATGATGAAAAACATTGTCATCCATCCATTGTCGAATAAATCCTAAAGATTTTCAGTCAAGATTTTTTCATTCATCATTAGACATTTTCTCTCGCTTTTTTTCAATACATTCTACAGGTGTATATAGATCCTTATAATACAGTAGATATTCCATCTTTGCCTTCTTAATTAAATAATTTGAGCCATTGAAGCTAACCATGCGGGATGTATTAATCTCCATATCTGCTTCAGAGATGATTCAAACGAGTCGGAACCTAAGCTCTTGATACCATTTGTTGGGAAAAACAACATTTCCTAATCCCACAATTCAGCCACAACAAATACTGTAGGATAAAAAATCATTTATAATGACTTTTTACTATTAGAAAAGAGAGAGATTATTATACCATTGGATTAAGTCTTCTGCCTCTGCTATGCTTGGATTGAGAATTGGCTTGCTCATGAAAGACGTCACATATATCAATAATATGTGTGAAAATCTTGATTTCATTTAAAATGAAAGATTATATAACTCGAACGAGTTAGAGTAATAGTCAAAACCATTTTAAAAAGTGAAAGTCTTAAGGGCCATTCTTACCTTGTATGAGAGTAGGGAAGTTTTTGTATGTTTAAAAGATTAACCGGTTGCTCTGAGATTTGAAAATCTTGATATTAAAATTTTTTATCAAAAAGTTACTTCTATGATTTAGATTCTGAGAGAGGTCATCAAACTATTCCTTCATAACATTATTCTATAATTAACTTGTATCTTTTTGTTGCTACGTTAGTAACAGTAAAAACACAATATAGTTGCATAATACAGATAATAATTTGAAAATAAAATATCTTGACTTTTGTCGAACAAAGTAAAATCTAAATTAGGGAACTCGCCTCCTTTGTTTAAGTTGGATGAATATAAGAAAATTATTTATGTTGTACTTAATTTACCTTTTACAATTATTATTTTGTTTACATGAGAAGGCAACTCATCGAATGATATTTTTAGGCATTCTTTCTAATTTCTATCACTATTGCATCTTTTGGCAAAAAAAAAAAAAAACAATTGATGTTCATTTAGAATCATTGTAGAGTCACTCGAATCAATTTCGACTCATATTTTTTACGGTACAACATTGTCCTTTAGTCAAATTAGTTCCAAACTTCTTAATATCACTATTATAAGTGTTAGCATTATTTGTTAACGATGTCAATTTTATAAGAGGTAATTAGTAATGTTGAATATTAATTATATATATATATATAATATGCATAAAAATAAACTTAAATGTTTTACTATATTTTATTTTATATAGTTTTAAATATTAAATATTATAATTATTCATATAAAATTTAAATTTAATACAACAATGTGTGTTAAAATGGATTTGGATTGAACATGAATCTGTTTTACAGAAGACTAGAGCATGATGGAGAGAAATCATGTAAATCTATCCTTTACCAGTGTTGGCTGCCCTTTTAGGGCTGGGGCAGCGACTCGAGCACAATGTCGGTCCGCCGACTCACCCGAGTCAACTAGGCAAAACAACAAGAGATTGTTTCGTAAATGACCAAAATATCCTCACTCTAAAGCCCTCTCTATATCTGTAAAACCGCAGGAGGGTTCTCGCTCTCTTGCTCTCGTTCCAATGGCGAAAGGTGACGATGCAGTCACGAAGAAGCGCAACAAGGTTCGGCGCAAGAGGTTGCGAAACGAATCCTCTTCCGTTTCTGCCCGTGTTGCCTCCATCATCGCCTCCAAACGCCGCCGCAAGGCCGGAAAGCGCCGTATGTGCGAGGTTTCTTTATTTACTATAACCCCTTCAAATTATTTTTCATGTACTTCCTCTTTCTTTTCTTTCTCTCCTTTTTTTTTTTTTACAATTTGGATCTTGACAACCCTTTTGAAGGGTATTTATTTATTTATTTATTTATCATAATGGTTTCAATATGTTTTTGCAACCTTATATTTCAAGAAAATCGCCGATTTCGACTTCGTATTTGGCAGAAGGGAGTTTATCTTTGTATGAGATCTCTGTCTCGTTAGAGAGATCAAGATAAAGCCCACTTAAAATAAAATCTTGGTGTTTGGCCAGTCACTTGAGCGGGGAGGCGGATGGGCTGTCACTGGGTCTAAAAGCCTCACGGCACAATAAGTTGGTTTGATCAGACGAGGACTGCCTTACACAGATGCCCCTTAGATGGGAATCTTCCGTTTATTCACATATTTTATCCAACTACTGGCTATCAATCGCCTAGATTGAGATCTCTGATTCTTTGGGAAGTGTCTCTTATTTTCAGCTATTCCCAGTCTCAGAATCTCCCTGTTACCAAACACACTTATTTGATGATCAGATATTTGTATGAATCATAGTGGTCTCTTTCTATTTTTGTGGCATGTAGGCAGGCCAACAAAATGTAAGTGCCTATAAATCTGAATTTGCTACAACTTTGCAGGGCATGTGTTTTAGCCTCCCAACTCCTGAGGACCCTTTCAATGATAGAAACGATAAGAAAGCTTCTAGCGGGAAAAAACCTGAGAAATCTGCACGTCAAGAAGTCGATGCAATATCACGTTTCACCAAAAAAGGTGCTGCAGAATCCCAAAAGGCTTTTCCTCGGCAGACTACTGAGATGGTAGAACAGCATGACATCAGACAAGGGAAGGTTGCTAATCAGGAGGAGCAGAAGACATTGTTGACTTATCTTTCTGATAAATATGAGACAATGACTAAAGAACTTGAAAAATCAAAGACTAAGCAACTTAAAAAATGTGAACTTGCCCATGCTCGACAAGAATTGCACAGAAGTACTGATTACCTTTCAAAATATCTTATCATGTGCTTGAATGCAATACAGAAAGCATGGATGCATGATGATACCTTTGGTGGGGATGTTGAAAGGCCATTGCTAGCCAATTCTTGGGGAATAGAGTTCTGGAAATACTGTTCAGTTGGATCAGATATCCTTGTGACAAGTGGGGCTTGTTCTAGCAGAGAACAGATTGCATGGTTGGTATCTACTGCTGCTGATGTTATTTCAAGAAAAGAGAAAGAAGGCCTAATTTTTGGCAGCCCCTTCCTTTTATTCATTGTTCCATCTCAAGAAAAAGCCATTAAGGTATGTAGCAATCTGTTCTTTTCTTTTTCCTGATTATATTTCTGTTTTGTTTTAAATTGTGGTTTTAATTTGTAGATTCACATGGCATGTCAAAAGAAAAAAGAATCATAATTTCATTTCACATTGTCATCGTTAAAGCCATTTATTCCGTATAATTGGTCTTGGCACTTATAATTCCATGGGCTGATTGCATATTTGATGTCCATATGGCTCAAAGCCACAACCTTCATGGTTGCAACAATGAGCTCTAAACCACTAACCGACTGTACTGCAGGCTCTTGTTATTTTTCTTATTTTGAATTCCTGAGATGGAATTATTGTCACAAGTGTTTAATTTTAACTAATTCCACCTACCCATCTCTCTATCTGTAAATGTAGCAAACTGTACTTCTGTAATTTCACCTACCCATCCATCTATTTAGGCTTGATAAAAATATTCTTTTTCTCAGTCGCTTCTTGCTATCCTGTTATTGCAACATCACTGACCTTGATTTTAGTACTCATTAGGTTTTACTCATACTTTTCATTATTGCGCAGGTACGGTCTGTGTGCAAACCACTGAAGGCTGTTGGAATCCATACAGTGAGCTTACATGCTGGTGCTTCCGTGGATCACCAGATTCAAGGGTGAGTCTTGTTTCTATCTTTTCCAACCACTTGTGACAAAACAGCATACTGCAAACAAAGCAAAAATTAATAATCTAAAAAATACAGTTGATTGACAGTCAATCAAAGTCTAAATAGAAACCAGTCATTTTTATTTAAGCAAGAAGAGGAAAATCTAAATTAGGCTTTTCATGTGCCATAGTAAAATGATTATCAATATGGCATACTCATGGTCTTGTATTGTAAATGTTTTCTTTGGGGTATGGGAATATACTAATTTCCCAATCTACTTTTTTAGTTTTTGTTTAGTCTATGCTTCCTAATTACATTTAGTCATTGATGACTATTTTTTTATTCAGTTCTTAGGATTGATAGATGCTGTTGTCTTAAAAACAAATTAGAAAAAGAAAAATGGTGCCTTTGTCATTTATGTTGTTGTAGAGGTAAGAAGAAACTGTATACTTGTTTTCCTGACAAATTCTGCATTGATGAAATCTATTATAGCCTTGCAGCTGTTGAAAACCATTGGAATTATCTTTTGTTCCAATTGGCAGGAGTGCATCTTTTATCATCTTCAAACAACAATTTAATTTTTGATTATTTAATGGTTGCATCAATGTATCTGTAGGTGAATTATATGACATAATGGTGGATAACTGTGCCTTCTGGATTTGTTTCAAGCCTTTCACTGTTTGCAAACATGGCCAACCAGAAAGCATGAGAATCTGAAATTTCGTTTGTCATCCTCCTAATTGTAATCCCCTAGAAATCAATAGCATTTCAGTGGAACAAATCCCGTCTTTTCACCTTAGTTGTCCATCCTATGCATGGTTGATACTATAGCCCCTGTCATGTCTACTAATGAAACAGGACTAGGAACCAAAAATTGGATGGAGTAGTAGGTATGAAGTAAATTGCCCAATGTTTCCATATTAGTCCAACTTCATACCCTTTTCAGCATTAAACATATATCTTAGATAGGCTCATATTTTTGTGGGTTAATATTTGGTAGTAATGGAATGCTTTTATTTTCTAAAAGGAGAAGGCTTCTTGCATATCTTTATACACTACATATACACTTTGAAAGTTTGATGTGGCTGTCATGTCACCCATTTGTTCTATATTAATTACGAAAAAACAATCCTTTTATTTACAAAATTGCCATTAGAGGATATTCTTAAATTTCTACTTTTGTACCAATACTTGCAATATTGTCATTAAATATCCTTAGAATAATTATTTTTGGGACCACCTAATAAAGTGATGAAGACTACGATTCTAATGGAATAAGTCGCAGAATTCACAAGAGATTAATATTGAAAATTTTTGCCTCTTAAGAATTTTCCTGGTGGAAAATCCAAATTTCTCATAATGTTGTAAACAATTTGATTCGGTTCACTCCAATGGATGAATCTCAAATCTCACCAAAGGTAGAATTTTAGGAATGTAGTTCACTCTTAAAATGAATTCTCACACTCAAGAAATTGAAAATCTCGGAAACCTTTCACAATTTCTAATAAGAAATTCAATAAAAAATTGAATGGAATTTGGAAATCTCTCCCGATTTTGACAAAATTTCACTCAAAGAGTTTGGAAAATAAATTTACACAAATAAAATTGCAGAATTTAATTCAACAAATTGTATAAAAATAAATTCCAACTTACTTCAAGGGAGGAAAATCACCTAAGAAAACAAAGCACCAAACAATTTATTAATTCTAGGAGCCCAAAGTTCCTATACATGAAATCTTTCAAAAACTAACCAAAATAGATAGCCCAATGACCTTGGATCATCCAAGCACACTGTGGCATGTTTAGATGGCCTAAACTCATCCAAATCTTGTCATATCATCACTAATATTTCTTCTGCAATGGATACAAGATACATAGGCATTAAAAATAAAGAAAACCTAGAAAGATCCTGTAAATCCTGCTTGGACTTACTTCTCTTATGGAGAGAGGATCTCCCATGGATAAGGACACCACATCACTTGCCTTTATCTTTTCCTTGAAGACTAAACATATACATAACCGAAACAAATGTTTGATGGATCGATCTATTCTAATACCTAACAAACAATTTTTGTTACTTAAGCAATTATGATATTTTAGAAATTCTGTCATTAAAATTAAAACTTTAAGGTTAGATTTTTTTTTTTTTTTAATGAATGATTCTCTAAGGTTACGTAGTTGAGTCACAAATTCTCATGATTCAATTTTGAATTTGATAACATGTGACGTTAGATGGCGTCCAATGATCCAACTGAACTAATGAAGGGACTTGAATATGCTAATTGAGAGAAATAAATGTATTAATATATTAAGTTATTAGAGTTAAGGCAAATAAAAGGGACCATCCATATCAATGATTTATTTAATTTAAATAAGGTGACTATATATTTAATAAAATAGTTTTTTTAAACTTGTACATAAACAATTTTTTTTATTTGTTTTTTTTACATGGTGGTGTTATTAGACCTTAAGCACTGTGACTTAAAAAAACAAATACACATGTCAACCTAAGGATGGGATGATGGTTTTTGATTAATATAATGTATTATTTTAATTCAAACAATATAAAAAAATTATACTGGCACATCTTATTCTATGAGGCAATTGACCTAATTATATTGTATTTAATACAGAGAATAAAAAAATTAGAACCATAGGTTATTTTTAACTATTACTTTTGATACACTAAAATCAACGGTTAGATTATCTTTAATTCTAATGCATTTTGGTTGGAAGGCTATTATTGAATTTTACTTCTCATTTTTTACAAAGTACTTTATAATATGATATTTAATATGATAAGATTTATTGGTCTACCATAGAAAAACTTATTATTACTGTATTACTAAAATAGCACATTAGCACCTCCAAAACTCGAGTTGTGTAACCATATCTAAGCATCAAGTGAAAGAGTGGGGAGGGTACTGCATCTTTTGCAGCATGTTAGTTGATCATCCTATCCCTTGGATTTAAAATTTAAAAATTTATTACTTATATTGATTGAAACTTAAAAGGTCAAAGATCACATGGCTTGGATGATCAACTAACGGTGAATATTTACGTTCATATTGTAACGCCCTGCCCTTTTTCACTCGCTTTTTCTCGTAAATTCAGAGTATATTTTTTTTTTTATAACAGAGTAGAGTGATAGAGCGCGGGACGTCACGACGCGAATTAAGTCCGAACTTCTAAAGTCCGACCCTTAACTGGCCAACCCTATGTGTGCATGGACTAAGCCCACGAAAATGGTTCACACATAGCAATATCAACATGCGGAATAAAATCATAACTTGCGGAATCATAACATCAAATTGCGGAATCATAGTAGAACTAAGTTCTATTCCATTCGGATAGCAAACTACGTGAAGCCTTTAATCATCATTATCATAACATAAATATCCAGTAACACATCCAACCATAGCAAATTCATCTAAGTTATTACATCCGAATTCTAGATACTCAAAATACAAGCCCATGAGTATTTTAAACAAATTATAAATTAAAACATCCAAGCTCTTACGCCTAGCCCGTTTTGCGTTCATCGTTCCCTTCGTTTCCTATATCATCAACTAGGGTAGAAGTAGGGCGTTAATACAACGCGCCCAGTAGGTATTCCAATTAGGGTCAACACATGGGTTAGTACCAAAAATCCAGATATAATATATATCAAAATCAGTTATAATAAATCATAACATACTCATAAAGCATTGTATCCAAAACAATGTATGATAATAGAAATCCAATCATATCGATAAAAATCAGAAACCTTGCATGATAATAAAGATCATAATCATGCCGATTCAATGCCATGCCATGCCATGCTATCATATGCAATGAGTCCCACCTATCACAAAACATATGGTATACTCTTGATGGAATTCTCCTCATCAAGGTATCTTCCTGGTGGAATGCTCATCACCAAGGTCTTCTCTCTTGATGGAATTCTCCTCATCAAGGTATTCCTCACAGTGGCCTTACGGACATTCCGACGGAGCGTGGGCTCCGGTTACTTAGTATCCTCTTGATGGAATTCTCATCATCAAGGTATCCCCTGATGGAATGCTCATCATCAGGGTCTTCATACATAGTATCCTCTTGATGGGATTCTTATCATCAAGGTGTTCATACAAAGTATCCTCTTGATGGGATTCTCATCATCAAGATTTCCTCCCACGAGTGTTTTACGGACGCCCCGATGGAGTGTGGGTCCCTGGTTACCTGTCATCCCTCCCATGTCATGCATGAGATGCAAATACCACATGCTATGCAATTATACAAAATCATAGCATTTAAAAGCTCATATTTAAAACACATGCTATTTTATCAAATAAACATAGCATATAAAATCACCATTTGAAACATATCCTTTGCAATATAAATTTATTAAATCAAGATAAAAACAATGTATATAAACCCATGGTTTCAAAGAGGTGGAATCCTACCAAAGACCGCTACGTGTCCTTCCGTCTTTCGTCCGGTAACCGCTCACGATCGTAAACACCTTGTGAGGTCCCGTTACCTTATAACATATTAATCAATTTAAGTCAAGTCCCACTTGATTTACAACTGTGTCCAAGTCCATAAACCAAACTTGTGGGGTTCGGCGAAACACTATGGCCGAACCTCACCTTTTTTGTTCATTTATTCCATTAATTACCAAAATGCCATTGATTCCAAAATGCCAAAATTTATACCTTGATGGAATTCTCCTCATCAAGGTATTCCTCACAGTTGCCTTACGGACATTCCGACGGAGCGTGGGCTCCGGTTACTTAGTATCCTCTTGATGGAATTCTCATCATCAAGGTATCCCCTGATGGAATGCTCATCATCAGGGTCTTCATACATAGTATCCTCTTGATGGGATTCTTATCATCAAGGTGTTCATACAAAGTATCCTCTTGATGGGATTCTCATCATCAAGATTCCCCCCCACGAGTGTTTTACGGACGCCCCGACGGAGTGTGGGTCCCTGGTTACCTGTCATCCCTCCCATGTCATGCATGAGATGCAAATACCATATGCTATGCAATTATACAAAATCATAGCATTTAAAAGCTCATATTTAAAACACATGCTATTTTATCAAATAAACATAGCATATAAAATCACCATTTGAAACATATCCTTTGCAATATAAATTTATTAAATCAAGATAAAAACAATGTATATAAACCCATGGTTTCAAAGAGGTGGAATCCTACCAAAGACCGCTACGTGTCCTTCCGTCTTTCGTCCGGTAACCGCTCACGATCGTAAACACCTTGTGAGGTCCCGTTACCTTATAACATATTAATCAATTTAAGCCAAGTCCCACTTGATTTACAACTGTGTCCAAGTCCATAAACCAAACTTGTGGGGTTCGGCGAAACACTATGGCCGAACCTCACCTTTTTTGTTCATTTATTCCATTAATTACCACAATGCCATTGATCTAAACTTTACTTAATATTCCATTTATTTTTATCCAAAATGCATAACCCTAGGTCCGCCAAACAATTCCCATGGGGTTTGGCTACACACCATGGCCAAACCCATGGTCCCTTATTTTCATTTAATTACAATATTGCCATTCATGGCTAACCTTCCATTTTAGCAAGTATTTACAACCTTGTCAATGGTCTAATCATAACCAAAACATTCCTCCTGTTTAGGTTAGAAACATAGATTCATAAACATCTAAGTTCACCAAATAATTCCCATGAGGTTCGGCCATACACCATGGCCGAACCCATGGTCTAGCACTTTCACTCTTATTTACCACTTTGCCATTCATAACATTTCATGACCAATAACATACTTAAATCCATTGTTTTCTTGCTCAAACATCCAACTATTTATTCATGGTTCACATCACCAATAGCCATAAAAATGGTCCATCATCTTAGGTCCATAATTAGAAAGTCTATAATAGAAACTTTCTAAACTCAATATACAATTTCCATAAATAAAAGCTTTCTAATTTAGCATCCAACTTCCATATTTGAATCCATAACTCAAGTGGTCTACCATTCATATAAAATACTAAGTCCATGCATAACCCATAAATTTGGTTCATGGGGGTTCGACCAATCACCAAGGCCGAACCCTATGTCCATTAATTTCACCTATTAACAATTTTGCCATCACCTTCATCACCTTAGGTTTCAAAACCGATCCATCATTGATTCATGGTTTATAAAATAAAACCCTCATCCCATAACATAATCCATAATTCATTTATGTGCATTCTCTATTTGGTTCATAAATAGAAACTTTCCAAATTTAATATATAAATTCCATAATTAGAAAGTTTCCAAACTTATCATCCACTTTTCATAATTAGAAGGTTTCCTTCCATATTTAGATAGTTTCCCAATTTAATCTCCACTTTCTATAATTGGAGACTTACCAATTTAATCTCCACTTTCCATAATTGGAGACTTACCAATTTAATCTCCACTTTCCATAATTAATTACCATACATTAAGTTACCAATACAACACCATGGGGTTCGGCCATACACCATGGCCGAACCCTATGGTTCATAATCTTCATTTCAAAATCATTCATCCCATAAAATTCCTTTAATAAACAACTTCATGGGGTTCGGCCAAGCACTATGGCCGAACCCTATGGTTCATACCTTTTTATTAAATCATTTAAACTCCTATGGATTCATTAACCAACTCCAATATAAATTCCATATGGCCCATTAAATTGATTCATGATCCTTATCCATTTAATCCTTTCAAAATCATATACCATTATCATCAAGCTCCCATTTAAAATTTACCAATCTCTTTTCATGGGGTTCGGCCATACAACATGGCCGAACCCTATGGTTCATCACCTTCCCTTAGATTTTCTCCCATAAAATAACCAACAATCTTTCATGGGGTTCGGCTCCTCACCATGGCTGAACCCTATGGTTTATCAACCTCTTCTTAAACCACTTTAAATCCCTTTTAAAACATGCATAATTAGTCCATGGTTTTCAACCCAAAAACCCATAATTTAAACCATGAATTAAATCCAAAAACATAAAATCACTTACCGGTTCCGCGACTTCTTCGGCTTGTTCTTGCTCTTTCAATCCTTTTTCTTTCCTTAGCCTTTTCTTGTGTATGCCGTGAACCACTTTGTTTGGCTGCTCTTGTGCTTGCTGCTGCCTCTCTTTGATGACAATGAGAATGCCGTGCGCCCCTCTCCTTTTCTCCTTATATTACATACAACTTGTCCCAAGTAAGAAGGTATCAAGATAGCAATTTCTAATGCTCCTTTCCTTTGGTCGGCTGCCCTTTCTTTTCTTAATTAATCCAATCTTAGACAATGTCGTGTGCCTCTTGCTGCAATACCCATTGATCAACATAGAAAGTACTAAGATAGGAATTGTCCTTCCTCTTTGCTTCCCTCTTTCTAACCTTCCACTCGGCCAATGCTAAGATAGCAATGCCGTGTACCCCTGATTTATTTTAGCCATTGCCGACCTCCCTTTCTATTTTAAAACCTTCACTTAATCCTATCTTTATTTAGATTAGATAACTTCCTTGGCTTCCATTCCATGCGCATAACATATAGATTTATTATCTAAAATTCGGCCAAGGCAATCTATAATAATTCTCTCCATGCGCATAATCATGGATTGCATTACTAAATTAATTTCAGCCCCATTTAATTTATTGAAACCAATTCCACAATCAATTGGGTCTTAATTGGGCCATGGCCCAATTCTTTACCCATCCATGATCCATATTTAAAATTCACAAATTTAAATGGGTAATTTTCATATATAATAATTAATTGAAAATCCGAGGTGTTACACATATCCTTGTAATCTCTTATCCAATGCATTTAACTATATAGGGCCCATGGTCCATTTGATTGAAAGTCTCATAAAGAATCTTACTTTGAAAGTCTAACTCTTAAAGAAAAACAGTTTGCTTATGTGGCATGCCATGTGGTCAAGCGACATAGTATGCCACGTAAGTAGACGTTTTACATTTCAAAGTATGTCTTGCATTTACTTTGTCCAAAATAAAGAACATTTCCTGCCAAACGATTAGTCCGATGATATCTTTCATTGGTAAATAGTGCAATACTTCTTTCCGTATCTTTGTTATTTGAATATTGAACACCATAGCATGAATAGGAATGAAGCAGCAATAGCTCCTATATGCACTATTAAGGAGATCATAGTGAATAAGTCGAGACCTAATGAAAGAAGTAAACCTAAATTGTTGCAAACGCCCAATTGACTGTATGTCATAAATTTTTCTTCTCTTTCCCCCCTTTTCCATCTTAAAGAGATTGGACATGAATGTAGTTGTTCTATGATGTAAACTTACTTTTTTGTCGACCTAACCTTTGATGTTTTCTACAGTTTAAAGAGTTGTGAGCCTGAGTTCCTTGTTTCTACTCCAGAAAGGCTTTGCGAGCTCATTTCCTTAAGGGCTGTTGACATATCTAATGTGTCATTATTGGTGAGCTAATTCCATCCATGACTTATTTGGAGTTTGCATACCTATGAAATTGTTCCATTTTGGTCCTCATGATTGTATTTCCTGTTCACCTTATATATTATTTGCACATGTAAATATCTAATCATCCTCATTATCTTGAGCCCTTATGCATTTGGGGTTTAATTTGTGATCTTCCTACACGTTAACACCAAACTGGGGAAATAATGCTTTTGAAGACTAAACATTGCATATACTAATAATTTTTTTTTTTTATAGAGTTTAAACATGGTGCACCACATGGTACCGTATGGCTGAAGTAACATCCTATTCACATCGTGGTCCTTGTTTGTTGTCCATTGGGTTGCTCTTTCCTTTTTAGGAGTCTCTTATTTTTTCTCAAAATTTTTAGAACAATTTTCTGGCAGGTGTCTCATATAAACATTTAGGTAGTTGAATAATTGCAATAAACACTGGCTGGGAAATGGTTGAAATGTCTTTTGAGATGTGCGATGTTATTCAAGATCCAATAATTGTATGATTTCATTAGTAGGTACTAGTTACTACTCTTATGTGCTGTTCGAGTCTTTGGAGTTCAGCCAAAATTGACATAAATGCCAAAAAGGAAGCCATTTTGGTATGTCAACCCAGAAATGGCATAGGCTTGTCTCGTTTGCATTCATACATATTTTCCAAAAATTCCTTCCACAAATGATCCAAGAGGAAGGGGTTATGAAATAGAGGGAATTCCCTCTGTTTTCTTACCTGGCTAAGCAGAGTATGGATGATTGTGGCCAACAACAAGAGTATAGATGACTGAAGACCAATTACAAAATGTTGAGGATGAATGGATACCTAAGCTTCCAATGTTGGTGTAATCTCTCTCTTCTATGTAGACATTTTTGCATCCTAGTTTGTCCCTGCAACATTTCAGGCGATTGGAGTAGAAAGTAGATCATTTAGGTCATATGTTAGAGTTTTTGTGTGTGTGTGTTTTTTTTTTAAATAGCATTCTAGAACAACACAAGTGTTGTGGTTGTAGGGCACATTAGCCCTGCAAAGTAAAATAAGTTCTAGAAGATTAACTATATTAAAAAAGAAATTCATGTCATAGAAAGTTTCTACCCATCCAATCTAAGAGTATAAAATGAATGTTATTTGATTAATGAGAGGATTCAATTTGTTTCATCTACTTTATGACCTTAGATTATATAGGTAAAAACTTGACATAACTGTAGTTTGTATGAGCTAATGTAGATATCATATTCTTCATTTGGTAGTTTTTCTATCACTTGTAAATGCGCCACCTACCATTGGCTTTTTAAAAAAAATAAAAAAAGCCCTTTAATTTTTTTGTATGAGCCCTTTCTCTATTTCTCTGGGCTTTACATGAAGGATTGTGGAATTGAAAGATTCAGGTCTCTATTCATAACAGACCTAACAGATTTATTCTAACTCCTAGTTTTGGGTCTTTAAAATTTTGAGTCATTAATTCTTCTCTCTTTTATCCTTTATCCTTTTTTGAAATTTGTTCTTTAATTTAGTGATGAGAATAAATAGTGTGTTTTGGCATATGGTGTAATTTATTTAAAGGGATAGCGGTGGGAATGGGTTTGGATCAGTAAAAAGAGAGATACACCTTAAGTGTGAAAACAAAATATGGAATACATAACATGATCTAGATGCTAGTCATAATGTAAATCTACTTGTGTAAGTAAAGAATCATTCAATCTAGAAGAAGGTTAAACAATAATTTATGTCCACTAAATAATAATTATACAATATCATTTTAATATTATTATACAATTAATAAGTTTAAAATAACTAAATAAGAAATTAGTCAAAGTCCTAGCTTTTGAAAGATCTAATTTTTTTAATAAAATTTAAGTAAATTACAACTAAACACCTACCTTAAGCATTTCTAGAAAATTCAACTTAGGGAATCCGAACAATTTTTTAGCGTTTTTAGGGCATGATATTTTCTTGAGAATTCACTATAAATCTATTTTCTTTAATTCTAGGAAATACATGTATGATATTTTGGTTATGTTCACTCAAGCAAAATATCCCCTTAGCTACATGATAAAGTAGTAAATTATGCTCTCTCTCTCTCTCTCTCTCTCTCTCTCTCTCTCTCTTAATATAGGAAACACCAAGGTTGTCAAACTCAAATCATAAATAGTAAGATTCATGACGTTTTTTTCTAAAATTATTATATATACTATAATTACATATAAAATGGCATAGAATAATAAGATATAAATATAAATATTATCTTTTTATGATTTTAGATATAAATATTATTAGAAAACTGTATTTTTAATTTTTTATATTGTAATCAAATACAATATTACATAATACAGTATAGTAGAATACAGACCCCAAAAAATGATTGCAGTATACAGTTACTCTGTACAATATTACTGTTAATGGAAGAAAATCAGAAACCTTTCAAGTCATTAACAATATTGTACTACTGTTAATATACAATATTTTATATTGTATTACTGTTAATGGAAGAAAATCTGGAACCCTTTTTTGTAGTACAGTATTGTACAGTATACAGTTTGAAAATCTGGAACCTTTTTTTTTTGCAGTACAGTATTGTGCAATATACAGTTTGAAAATCTGGAGCCTTTAAGTCATTAGCAGTCCTCGCCAGAGGACCTGCAAACTTAACCCCTTTATTTCATTCCATAGCATACCATTTGGGAATGTAAATAACGAGAAGGAAAAGAGAAGTAAATAACGAAAACGAAAAGATTGGGTTAGCGAAAAGAGAAGAAGTTTCCAGAGATGACGATGAAGAAAGTAAGAAAGGAGAGGACAACGATGAAGAAGAGAAGAAGAGGAAGAAGAAGAAGATGATGAAAGCGGAAGAGGTTGAAGGAAAAGAGAAGAAGGTTTTCAAAAGAAAAGAAAAACGGAAAACAGATAACTTCTAAAAAAAAAAAAGCATACCTGGACTTCGTTCGAAGGCTTGGACTTGCAGATGAAAGCAGATAGGAGGAAGGCTGGCAGAGGTGATAGTTTCCAGATGGTTTGCAGAGGTGATGGAAGCTTTCTTTGCAGAGTGGCGGTAGCAGAGAAGACTTGCAGGCGATGGAAGCCTTTTTTTTTTTTTTTGAATAGTGGCGATTGGGAATTTTCAATGAAAGACTTATATACCAAAGTAGGTATTCTTTAAATAGGATGTAAAAAGATACCTTTTTATTTTCCAAAAATTTCTATTATCCAAAACATTCACATCTTTCCCTCTTCCTTTCTTTCTTCCATCTGCATTGTACGAGACAACGATTCTACTGAGTTGACTCGCACGATTTGCGAGTCAACCCAAAGTCGTGTGATTTTTTAGCAAGCTCGATTCTTGATGCAAGTCGACTCGCTAAACGGAGTCGAATCGTGCGATTTTGACAACCTTGGGAAATACATGTACGGCATTTTGGTTATGTTCACTCAAGCCAAATGTTCCCTTTGCTACATGATAAAGTAGTAATTTGGCTCCCTTTGCTACATGATAAAGTAGTAAAATGTGCTCTCTCTCTCTCTCCCTCTCTCTCTCTCTCTCTCTCTCTCTCGTGTACACATACATCCACCAAAAAAAATAAAATAATGAATTATGAGCTATATAATTTCCATCAAGTTGTGTTGGTGGTGGTTTCTCAGTGTCACAACCTATTTTGTGTCTCTACTACCTCCAAAGTGGGTTCACCTTAAATAGGACTATCTTGTAGGAAAACAATAATTCAACAATAGGTCTATGATATTTGTTTTTTAAATAGTTACAATTACATTTTCTACTCAATATATTATTAGCCTGTAGTATACATGTTTGCAAGTCCCATTGGTCCCACAATTTGGCTCTTTGGATTAAGAACATTCTTGATATTGATTTGATGAAGACAGAAAATAATGGTTATGCATGTGTCTTGAAGTATTTAAGTGAGTGTGCCTGGCAAATTAGGCTTGTGTCTAACATGTGCCTTACGCCTTAGGTTATAGGATTCTTTGGTGCCTTCAGTTGCACCCTGTGCCTTGGTTAGAATGGTTAGTTGTTTGTGTTTCTTTAATCAAATCTTTCATATCATTCATAATGCTTGCTATTGATAGTTTTAAGAACATTTTGCTTCTGATTGTCCATTCACATTTTTGTTGAAAGAGTTCTCTGTCATTTGCTCCTGATTTTTTTTCTTAATTTTTTTAATATACCAGGTTTTTGATGGATTGGAAAGTTTTGTCGATGTTGGTCTGTCAGAAACAATAACGTCTATCAGGGAATGTGTCCTTGGAGATTCTCAGGTGGTTATTTTCAGTGACTGCTCTGGTGACTCATCTACTTCAGTGGAAAAAAAATTATTGAGGGGCCCTGTATCTCGATTGTCACTGGAATTCTATAAATGATACAAGTTGGTGCATCTCTTACATATCAGAAGAAAGACACTGAAGGTATGTGTATTTATAAGTTATGCCCATTGTTTTTTTTCCATATCTGGACATGTAACTTATAATTGGATAAGGTTGCCATTGTTCATTTGCCTGGGGTCTGCCAATCATCATTTTTTTATGTTTTAGGTGGATCTTTCTCAATCTCATTCTTAGTATGAGTTATATGCAAAGCCTTGAATCTTAGAGCAGAAATGGAAGAGGAAAGGGGAATAAGAAGGGTTGGTCTTGATGAATTTGTGCTTGTACAATTGAAGAGCATGATCCTAATAATAATGCTGATACATACAAAGTATTATCCTCAGTATACCAGTAAAAGAGGGGCAATAGTACAGGAAATTGCTCTTGTTACTCTAAGTTAAGCTCATGATGCATTGAAAAATAGCGTTGGGACTTGGTCAACATGTTGGGTTAAATAGAGCCATCAGATGAGGTTTGGTGAAGTTAGCTGGTTGACAATTGTTCAGACAGAGAGAGCCTTGACAAAGATGTGGATTATTGAGGTTGATGCATTGAAAAATAGCGTTGGGACTTGGTCAACATGTTGGGTTAAATTGAGCCATCAGATGAGGTTTGGTGAAGGTAGCTGGTTGACAATTGTTTAGACAGAGAGAGCCTTGACAAAGATGTGGATTATTGAGGTCAAGATATTGGAAGCTGTATGGGCTGACCTAAAAAATGATATTTATGGGTCATTTGGTGTGCTAGTGTTCCATTCAGACATCTTGAAACATTGGATTTGTATGTTTAGCCTGGTTAGATGTGGCAATTGGTCATGTTGGGTCGGGTTCAGGTTGAGTCTTATTTGGTTTGGGTCTATCTCGCGTCTTGTTAAATGAGTCAAGTCAGTTTGAGTTTGTTTTGGATTTGGGTTAGGTTAGGTTTACCCATTTACTTGACTAAAGAGACTTCTCTACCAAGACACTTACCAAGACTATCCATTAAATGAGTGTAGACTTCATACGGTTGCATGTGTGGCAATAATCGGGCCAGTCGGGTCTACCTATTTATAAATGAGTTTGGATCAAGTCGGGTCATATATTAAACGGGTTGAGTCATTTATCAAAACAGGTCGGTTTGGATTGGGTCAGGTTTGCTAGGTCTAAGCTTGATATTGGAATAGGGCTCCTGTTGGGAGACTGGAGAACCCATTCTCAATGGGAGACTTGGGAGACTTCACATTTATCATAGACTGGGTCCCACATGATTAGGCAAGGACTTCATGGGTGATACAACTGAATGGAAATTTCTCGATTTGATCATCATAACCTTGTGAAATGAGCTATGAAAAACAACAGTTTATAGCAATCAAAATTTTGAAGTCAAAATTACAAGGCAAAGATGATCAGATGGCGCTCAATTGTATATAGCCAATGTATTTGTCATTTTCTATATTTTCCACCAGAAAATGTAAATCACTTTAACATTTAAAGAACATCCTCCCTAGATAGGGAGACTTGAGAAGTCTCCCTAGAGTTTTTTATTTGAATAAGTGTAGATGGAATTTTCAAATGAAAACTACACATAATAATAACAAAATAAAATATCATGTACATATTTTACTCTAGATGATCAAGTTATATACGTTACTTTATTGTACTTAGGTTTTGAAAAAAGAACAAGTGTAATGATATTTTATCATCTTGAAAAACGACACAGCATTTACACATATATATAACAAGGATTCTCTAAGAACAATTCTAATGAGATTCTCGTGAAAACAACCAATGGGCGCCACTTGGGCCCACATGGATGGATGGGTTTGAAAGGACTTGACTTGTGTATACTATAAATTTTCATCTTGATTAGATAAGAGAGACCATATTTTTTAAAGTTCTCAAAGTTGTACATTTATCTAACAAAAGAAATTTATAAAGCTAGATCAATGGGCTTTAGAAGTCAAATTTGTGTCAAATTATGTATGGGTGCAACTCATGGGAGTTCGGTGGGTGTGAGGGGGAACTTGGATCCATTAAGTCTACTGTAGGCCCCAAAAATCAAAGTTCTCATGAAAGTCGTGTAAGAACTATTCTTAGGGGATCATTGTTATAGACTTTATAGATATATTATAAATTGGTAAAAATCCCAAAAAAACTAGACCCCATGAACAACATGGCCATTTAGGATCATTCCAAAAAAAAGAGGACATTTATGCCTCTGTTTTTGTTTGTATTTACTAACTAAAACTGTAGTTAAATGCCTAAGCAAACAGTTGTTGGCTATTTGAGTATGTTTTGTTCATTTCACAACCTTATTACTTGTATGGAGTTGAATCTAGGTTCATGTTTTAATCTCAAGGCTTCTTCATTTCATTTGGTAGGGTAAGCTGAGCTCAAGCATGTTATGTATCCATTTTCATTCCAATTCTTGTTTTTATGCCAAAAAATATTAGCCTTCATGTCACTTTGAGCCATGATCTCTCTCTTCCAAACCTTTTGATTTGTGACTTCTTACTTGATTCTTTGGATTCAATCTAATGAACATACTCTAATCGCCAATCCATTTATCAAGTGTCCAAGCATTCAACCAAATGCCTATCATCTATGTAGATGTTGGTGAGCGTACCCCAACTTGATTGACAGAACCTAATGGTACTAGCACCATTGGTCCAATCAAACGAATGTCTCCATTGTTTCTTTTTGTATCATGTGATATTACTAGCCTCAAATGGAAAGAGGAAGAAAAATTAAAATGGAGAATATGAACTGATTTCTACCATAACAATGTAGTGTTAGAATATCAAGATACATGGTTGATAGATCATTTGATTTGACATGTACGCCCCTACTCTGCACCCTCTTCACAACTACCGCAAGTGACCACTAGATTGCACCAAGGAGATTCCAAATAGTGCCAATAACTTCACATTGTTAAAAAGATTCAAGACATCACCAAGAGCAACCTAACTTGCACACCTTAATTAAATAACCAGTTCACATTCTCAATTATGCGTGATGGTGCAGATTAATTGGACAACAAAAATGACATATGCCAGCCAAGAAATGAATTCCTGAATTTTAGATCCATATTGTAGAACTGACATTTCTAGAACTTCTGGAAAACCAATAGACAGGAGGGAGTTCTAGTATCATGGAACTGGTTGGAGCTGAATACATATTGAAAAAGCAAAATAAGAGTAGAATAACTGGTGTTTGAAACACTGGCTTTGGAACATCTGGTGACACTAAAATTGCTCTCTCATATGATTTCTCTGAAATGAAACTAATTAATTATTTTGTTCACTTCAAATTTGCAGTGAGAAAAAGAGATGGATACGGATCATGAAGAGAGGTGTCCCATTTTTAGGGAACTTGAATTTTTGTCTGTGCATTGAATTCCCCCTAATCTATGAGTACGACAGGGTTCTTGCAAAAAGGCCAAGCCACACTGTATACAATTGTTCTATTAGGGGGATGCTTTGTCGATGAGGCCATTGATCAAGGTACTTGAAAAGTTTGCTCAACAACTGCTCTTGACCCCGAGACATGATTTTGATTCTTCATCATCAATTTTGGAACAGAAGTTGATTAAAAGTTTTGTATCCTCTATGTTCTTTACATATATACTTTCCTAATTTATATATGATTTTCCATGTATCAATATCCTCCAGCTTCATAAAGTAGGTACTGTAGGCTGATGGTCATTATCTGACAAAAACGGTCTGGAGTTGATGTTGCTTGGCTTGTCTTGACGATTTTGTTTTTTACCTGGGATACCCATTAGAATGACATATGTAATGCAACCTGTAGCCCAGATACTGAATTCCAATGGAAGTCAGGTTGTAGCCAATTCCATATGGGTAGAATGATCAGGGACGGATACTCATGACACAAATTGAGTTTTACCAGGGTAGAAGTAAATGTGCTCCTTGTTGCATCAAGGTTTTGAGTTAGATCATGCTCTCCCCTTCCCCACACACGAAGGTAATGACATTGTATCCTCTGACAAAGACCTTGATCGGTAACTAGAAATGTGGACTATGAAACTCCCATACTCTGAGGGGTTGGCTTGGTGGTAAAAAAATATGATTAATTTAGAGAGAATTATAAGGAAAAATCTGATTTCTATGATGAGATTAATTTAAAGATCTAAATTTTTCACAACCTACAAAATTTCAATTTCATATATATATTTTTTTCATATATCTTGATTGTTTCATGTGGGACTATACATGGTCCGTGCGCTTGCGAGTAAGAAATTTAAAATTAGCACAAGAAGCGTCTGAATGATCTTTGGGTATTAATAAAGGTGTGTTCGGATGATGGACTTATACTCTAAAATGTGTGTCAGGATGTTTTGAACGTCCGAATGCACAAAAATCGTTCTACCTTTTGTTTGGATATTGCAGAGGAATCTTCGTTTTTAAAAAAATCAAGGGGCAAAATAATAATTTCACAAGAATTTTGCAATCTCATTTCTGTTGAAAGAAAACTCCTGTGTCTATATGGTTAGCCATTGTTTATTTTATTATTTTTGAAATATTTTTTTATAGATCATAGTTTTCAATTTTTTGAAGAGAATAATAACTATAATTATTAACAATAGTTATATCTTTCAAAAATAATGTTAATATTAAGTTTTAACATAAAAAATATTCATGAATAATTTTTCACAAAACTAAATTTATATATATTTATTTATATAATTTCATCCATAATTTAAAACTTTAAAAGTTGAATTAAGATTGAGGAGGAAAAAAAGTGCTCTTCATATTTTACTCTAGAAAAGAGAAACCAACGGGTAGAAGCGACCTCTCATCTCCTCTTTCTCGTGGGTCGTGCCCTAAAAGTCTAAAACCTCACTCCACCCAAAGGCCAAACCAACGTCCCCATTCTTTTGTTTCAAATGAAAAATAGGAAAAACCAAGCAAAAGTGAGATGAGAGAAAGAAGAAAAGCAGTAAGAAATTTTCTCTCTCTATATTCTTCTTCTGCTTCGATCTTCCTTCTTTTCTGGCTCTCGATTTTTCTGTCTGAGAAAATCGTTCTCTAAAATTGGATTTACAAACGTGGTGAACTGCGGTTCAAGGTTTTATTTAGCAAAATCATGATGAACCACAGTTCAGAAATGTTTTTTGCGCCTCAACATATCAGAAGGTTTTTCTGCTGAGTTGAATAGTTGAGAAGACGGTCACGGTCGAACCTTCAGTTCGAACTCGACATGGTTTGATTATGATGCACTGGGGTCGAGCACTACCCACGGCCCTCAAACAAACCCAAGAGTTGCTCGATGGGTCGAGCAAGGCACTCAACTGGTTGAACCCTAATGCTATGTACCATTTAATCCAACTATGTTTAGACTTTGGGTTTTGGGTCCATTTAATCCACAGAAAAGGTTCTACACGAAGGTCCTGTGATGGGTCATGTGTGGTTCATTAAACTTGGGTTTTAGGGTCAACTATGGTCTAATATACCTGAGGGGGTTGCCAAACATATGGAGAGATCTACAACATGCAACTGGACTTCAATCTAGTCTGCAGCAAAAGCTTGACATTTGATTAACCATCTTTATTTTCCCATAGGCAAGGTTCAGACATCGTCACAGAATTGACAAATTGGAGACACAGAAAACCAGGGCTCTAACAGAGGACTCTTTACTGAGAGATTAAAAAAATGATATTTTCCTATCTTTTTAAGAATTCATTTTTCATGAGGGGATAGGAAAATAAAAATTTTGATCTAGAAAACCAAGAAGTCAGATTTGTCCAACTCGACATGAGGTTGGATTTCATAGTACTTATTAGATAATATGAGTAGTGAAAGTTCCCGGGGGTGCTAGAACATGATGCAAGATTGACCCTAGAGGAGGAGGAGGAGGAGGAGGAGGGGGTTGTAAGGGTGATGAATAAGGAAATCACCACTTTTTATGGTCTTCATAAATTTCTTGATTAATTAAAATTATTTACAGCGGATTAAACAAATTAATCAAGATAAGTGTGTTGTCTGATACAAGAGTGTGTCAATATGAGATCAATCACACAAGTAAAAATCAAACACCCATAACACTATATTTATAATCGGAGTAAACCATCCTACATCCATTCTAAGGACTCACTCAACCTTGGGTTATCCCGAATTCACTATGTGGGGACTTACACCCTCACAAATAGAGTATGGATTCCACCTATATCAATTGACTGGGAATTTCATCCAATCCCTAGGATTTTGAAAGGTTCGACCTACACCGGCCTACGTCTTTGTCCCTCTATTTTTTATAGTGGTTGTAGAGTACACCCTTTATAATCCACTGTACAAGATTGATTTGTAAAAGATAAAATAAAACTGAAACTTCTTCCCAATGTGATCTCGTATGTTGACGAAAATGCGCCATGTGTATAGCAATCACAGTCCTTGGGAAGTTTCTAAGAAATTGGAGGTTCAATGTCTATCCTAGATTGTTTGCCTTTCCTCTCTTTCTTAATCTTAATCAAACCTTGATTGGATTCTCTTAAGTTGATTCGCCTATGTCGAGAACAAGGAGAGAGGTTGGGAGGGGCTTGGGAGAGGCTTGGGTCTCTAGGAATGCCTTAGTATATTTTCTTATCAAAAGCTCTAAACCCAACTCAAGAGAGTTTGGAGAATATATAGGCAAATCAGAAAACTGACCGTTGGGCCAGGCGACATCGCCAGGGTTGATGTGTCCTCCTTTGAATAAGACCGTTGCAATATGACTTTGCGCAATGATTATGTTCTCAAAGGAACTATTTCAAACACGCACGATATATCGAGTAGATCGATGTGTCCTCTAGCTAAGACACGATCGGTATACAAAGTCGATATATACTGACTAAAGGCTTTTGGAGTGTTACAATCTGAATAGTTTCAGCCTTTCTGGAAATATCGACACACACATTGTGTCTGAAACTTCTCAGGATATATCGACTAGAACGGTATACACCATCTGAGAGTAAACTCGAAATACAGAGTTTTCTACAGACAAAACTCTCGCAACCCAGGGGGACACATCAATTTTAGTTGATGTGTCTTGGAATGAAAAATTCCAAAACCAACATATCGATTCACAATGTGTCGACTGGGTGTTGCTCAGTACATATCGTCAAACTCGATATGTACAAAGATTTTTAGCCTTTTGACAGGGAAAACAGTCCAGAACCATTTCCAGAAATCTGGACATATCAACCTGGTCGATGTATCCTCTTGGGAATAAGATAGTTATGCAAGTTTTGAATCTTTTGGTTCTTTCCACTGTCAAGAGCTACACTAAGGCTTGACCAACAACAGGTCTAAGTCTAGACTAGGTCCACCTAAGGTGTTGGTTCCACCCATGGTCATCTATGGTCATCTATGGTCATTTACTTTTGGATTGCCATACACTTAGTGATGATGAATCTGCACTTGATCTTATTTCTTTGAACTTTGGACTCAATATTCATCACTTGAGTCTTGTTTCATTGCTTCAACCTTCTGAGGCAAGGCTTCACATAAGTCATGAAATTGACAAATAGGTGACTCGGCAAGCCGGGGCACTAACAATCTCTTCCTTTGTGAATTTCCATGACAAAACACCTAGAAACTATTGAATACAGACTCGATGACTTTGCCCAACCCATATACATCATTTGAATACAAAAGATACAACAATTATGATTACATATTCAAATGAAAAAAATCCTAGACTTTATGCTTCAAGATGCGACCTTCATCTTACTTAGCTTACAAGCTCCATTGTGATCTTTTACATGTAAACACACAAACAATGCAAAGTAGGTGGAAGCATAGGTCTCCCCCTCAAATGTTAGTCCATAAAGCACAATGTGCTCCCTCATAACAAATGGACTAAGACCCCTTTTAGTCTTGATTAAACTCCCCTTAATAAAAAACTATCCTCCTTTGTCCCCCTTAACTTAAGATTTCTTTCAAGCTTCCAAAATCTCCTCCAAAGCTTACATCAAGTTTCTAATATTTCTCCCCCTAAGCTTCATAGAGTTTCAAAACTTCTTCCCCTTTTTGTCATAAAGTGACAAAGAGTAATAAACACAAATATACCACATTTAGTGTGCTTCAACACTCCCCAATTGTTGGACTAAGAGGAGATGGAGAAGGAGGGACAAGGGCCACATGCATTTTCAAGAATTATACCATTTTTGAAAACATAAGTTATGCATGCAAAGAGGAGGGAATCACTCATACAAGAAATATTCCATTAATGAACCTATGAGTGAACACAAACATGAACTAAATAAATTATACACCAATTTGAGCACATAGTTCATGAAAAACAAGGATGATGCCAAATCATATACCTATATGAGCACAATGCATCAACCAATGTAAACTAATTCATTAAAAAAAAATACCAATTAAGTTCAATGAATGAACAAACATCCTATCCTTGGAATCCCATTATACACATGGAAGCTTGTTTCTTCCCTTAAACAATCCAAGGTGTGCTCTCCTTTTCTCAATAATGTAAGAGCACAATGCACCAAGTCCAATAACACTTGGACCAGTTAACCATGTTGGCTTTCATTACCAAAACCCATTTGGTTGTAAGATTTACCTTTAGAAGATGAAAGCCACACCATAGGTGCATACACTATGTTGCATTTAAACCTCATTTGACATTTTCCCAAAAAAAAAACATTTGGAGGTTTAAATCATGAATGCAAAACCAAATACATTTGGAGAAGAAATATTTTCCTTGTTTGAACATTTCTTCAAAACACATTTCCAATGTCTAATGATTTTCCAAGATAATGCATTACTAAGACATAGAAATAACAATAACACATCCCTATAAGATTCACCAATTTTGAGGGATGAAGAGTATGTGCTTATGATGCATGTAGGTCCACAAGACAACAAGTTTTGCAACTCAATCTTTGAATGCCAATGTAAATCAATACATTCACACAATTTTGTGCCATTTGAATATTCAAACCATTTCACTAATATAGGCACAGAAACTTGGATCTTGGATCAATATTCCATTATAAGTCCAATTTGAAATTTTTGATCCAATCCAATCCAATAACCTTGGGCATTTTTAATTTACCATTTGAAAGTCCATTGCCCATGTGTGATGTCATGTGATAAGGCATTCTTAGGTTTAACAAAACATGATGCTTATGAACCACAATCATTCCTCAAGACATATATCAATGATGAGAATAGGAATGAGGGCACAAACACACAAAACATATATTCATTTCACATATTATATGCCAATAATAAGCATGGAAATGAAGTATGAAAGATATATGACATGCAAAAATATACGCCAATGATAAAAGCTCATGACATGCCATATCCAACAAACACTTGCAAATACATTTTCAAATGCACTAAAATATACCAATAAGAAAATGTGCAAGTGACAAATGAACATCCATACAAGTGTTTGACAAATTTTATCCCCATGCTTATAATCACTTTTACCATCCAAACAAGAATACTCCAATGATGTTCTAAAATCTTTGAATGGTACATGAATGGATTACTTTTTGAACATTTGATCATATTTGGATCAACAATACCATTCACAAGCATGGAGCAAGTTTCATTCCATAAGAGATTCACAAATTTTAAATTCATGGAATGAATCACAATTTGTACGTGCACAAGATCATCTCACAAAACAAGATACTACCAATATAGTATAGAGATGGAAACATATAGTGCAAGCACATACAAGAAATACACGAGACAATGCACAATAATCATTCATTCCCAAAACATGTACAAATAACTAAACATATGGAATGAGACGAAATAAGATATATTCCAAAACTTAAGGCATTTAAGTGCAAGTGTTGATGTTTTAAATTTGTAATTTTCGCAAGTGCACGAACCATGTATAGTATAGCGATTGAGTGCGAGGTCGAACCCAAAGAAAAATCTCAAAATATATGAATTTAAAATTAAAATTGTGTTCCTTTAAAAAGAGTTATTTTCAAGAATTAGAACCTTTATATGAGTCATGTGTCCACAAATAAGATGTGTGAATTAATTGTCCTTGATTTAAAATGGTGAATTAAATGATAATCTTAATCATAGTCAAAATAACAAGTTATAAGATTTAAGTACCACATCTTCCTATCTTTAATTGCATGGATTTTTGAGAGAGTGATTAAAGAGAAAGAGAATCAAATGAATTAAATAATTAAAGAATGAATTAAAGAGTTACAGAATTAAAGATTAGATTTATACAAGATTTTGAGTTAAAACAACTATTGCACAACAAACATAAGATTTAACATAATTAAAAGAAAGAAAATTAAATTGTATGAAAATAAATGATTGAAATTAAATGTGCAGTAACGGAAAAAATGTTTGTTTGGAATAAACCGTTCATCACCCAAGATGTATAAATAAAGTCAAGTCCTAGATCTGAAATTCACTTAAAGATCTAAAATACAATTCATATTTATTAATAAAATAAGATTCACAACTTTTAATTTAATTAATCAAAACCTTAGTAATTATGATTCAAAGCTTACAATCAAAATCCTAACTATTGCATACGCTCATGTTCAATCAAATAAATAAAAGTTGTGTTCTTGAAATTAAAAATAAAATAATCATAAAAGTATTTTAGAAATTGGATGTTCTAGAGTTCTAAATGAATGCTTTACTTTATTAAATGGAAGAATTAAAGTACAAGGCTTTTATAAATTAAATATAATAAGGACAACATAATAAGATAAAAATCTACACTCTCACTTATAAATTCGCATGATGCTCCTTGTCTTATTGTCTTTTGCTTCAACCTTTACTCCTCTTGAATTCCAGGTCATATTCGAATTTTACCCTTGGGGTAATGAGGTATTTATAGGTTTTGAAAAGAGATGGATGACTTGGATTAAATTAAGGTTTAAATTGGGAAATCAATGGACTGGATTGAATCTAAATGTGAATGGGATGGGGATTAAAGCTTTATTTTTAGGGTTACACAAGGAGGGTCACACGATTTTTGTGTGGCTTTCCTTAGTGGCTAGGTCAAGGTGGAGAGAAGATAGGAGATTGGGAGAGAAATTAGGAATTGGATTGGTTTGGGATTGGGAAAAATCATGTGGGATACTTAGGGATTGGATTATGAGGTGTGTTTGGATCTTACGGATGTATCTAGATGGTTTTTAGTCTAAGTGCATGGAGAGGTTTTAGGTTGCAAAAATTATGGGATGATGAGGTGTGATATGCGCATGGAGGCTAGCTTGAACTACAAGTTGTTCATAGCTTAGGGTTTATGAATGGAGGGCTTTAGATTAAATGTATTTTGATCTAACGGCTCTAAGGTATTTTGGGTAAAATAATTATAGGAATGGGTAGATGGTTGATGAAGGGTTTAGATGTATACGTGGATCTTAAATGGATGATGAAATGCATGACCTAAATCTAAGGAAATGTGTTTATGTGATGGATGCATGTGGAGGCTCCAGGGTTTCTAAGAGATGAATGAATGGATGTGATTAGATTACCTAATATCTAATGGCTAAGATGATCAATGCATGAAATGAATGTAAGGATTAATAGGTGATGCATGCATGAACACTAACCTAAGGTTAAGATGATCATGATGATGATGGATGACTTAGATCTAACGATAGATGAATGGATGGGTTAGATTTGATGGTGGATCTATGGTTTGACCTAATTTGGTATGTGAGATGGATGGTTAATATCTAAGATGGAAGTTGGATGGTGTGGATGTGAAGTTGGGTTATGGGTTGGACTTAGGTAAATTCAAACATGAACAATGGAGTTCATTGGACTTGGGCTTTGGATTTGGATCTAGACCTCAACTCAGGCCCATTTAAATTGGATTTGAGACTTGGGCCTTGGTTGGACTGGGCTTGCACACTGGCCTGGCCCAGAGTGTGAAATGCGCATGGGCTTGCATGTGGCTTGGCCCATTGAAGCTTTGTGGAGCATAGCTTGGCCCATTTGAACTGAATCTTGGCCCAATGATTTGAAATTCAGGCTTTGGCACTTGGATTGCAGCTTTTAACCTCTAGAATTAAATAATTATTTAGCCACTTTAAATCTAAAAATTATTAATTAATCATAGACTATCATATCTAGATTAATTAATTTACATGAAAATCCTAGAAAGTGACATAAAATAATTATAATAATTTTATGTCTCCTCTTTAAAGTTTTAAACTTGCAATCTTTTGTTGTTTTAACTTGATTTTCCTGAACTTTCCATTTTTAACTACAAAATTGACAAACTATATTAAATGCATCATTATATTCAAAATTGAGAATTAATTGGCCCAATAATCAGGAGTAAAAATGTAAGATTTCAATGCTCAACACCCATCATTTATCAAATTCAT
This sequence comes from Chimonanthus praecox, assembly GCA_022113865.1. Lineage (NCBI taxonomy): Eukaryota > Viridiplantae > Streptophyta > Magnoliopsida > Laurales > Calycanthaceae > Chimonanthus > Chimonanthus praecox. The sequence goes on along the minus strand of CM039087.1, from coordinate 22,317,746 downwards.
CTCATCCATCCAGTAGTAAGCCATTAGATTTAAACCCATTTAATCATAGCCATCCATTCATAAAACCCTAGATTTAGATTAACTTGGAACCCAAGCAAGCCTCCACCTATCCATTCGAATTTGCCTTGTCATGAACACATCATCACCAATCTTCACAACCCATCACACGATTTTCTCATATCCCATTAGATCCCATTCGAATTTCACACTAAGGAAATCCTCCATGTAAAATTCGACCATATCAACCCAATCCCATGATTTTCGAATTTTCTTGCTTAAGTCCCAAGCCAACTTGATCCCAAGTCACTAAATTTGTGTATACCCTTTGAAATTCCCTTTCTCATGATGCTAGAATACGATTGACCCTAGAGGGAGAGAGAGAGAGGAGAAGGGGGAAGGGGGAAGGGGGAAGGGGGGGGGGGGGGGGGGTGAATAGGTCAATCCCAGTTTCCATGGTGTTTACAAACTTCTTAATTGTTTAATGTTTAAGTGCAGCGGAATAACAACATTAATCAAGAGATTTGTTTAGTGTGATAAATTGTTTATAATTTCTTTAAACAATCACACTAAGTTTCGAACCCTTTGCATATTGTTTGATTATCTATGATTGTGCACAATGTATAAATAAAGACAATCAAATGCAAAGTGATGTGTGTTGAGAAGAGTGCTTAAGTACTAAACACAAACACACAAAGATCAAACACCATAAGACCAAATTTGTAGTGGTTCGGTTAGCTAACTTACATCCACTGTTAGGACTCGCTCAACCTTGAGGTATCCCCAAATCCACTAAGTGGAGACTTACACCCTTACAATTAGAGTAGGAATTTCACCATACTCAATTAGTTGAGAATTCCACCCACCACTGTGTCAGAGACGACGTTCTAGAATTTTTTATAGTGGTTTCGGAGCCAATCCTCCTAAATCCATTTTCGGGACAAAGGTTTTCAAATAAAATTAAAACTAAGAAGCACTTGCCTTTGAAGCTCTTTCTCGTTGATGTGTGCTTCTTGAAGATACACCTAATATGTGCCGACGTTTCGCCTTATAGCCGTCATATAACAATCACAATTCCAGGGTGACAAGGAAACTAGTTTTACCAAAGTTTTTCTAGTTTATTATCCTTTCTCCTCTATCTCTCACAAACTCAATTCATATGATTGATTGTATTTGATTCCCCAAGTGTAAGCACGAGATAGAGAGTGAATCACTGAGGGGTCGAACCAGAAGACTAGTTTATGTACTTGAAACTCTGTCAGCGTGGTGTTGCCCAGACCGAGCCTCTCATATGGACCGACCTATCGGTGCCATGACTATTGACACATCGACGACATCGACATGTCGACCGAGAACGGATTATACCATTGGGAGTGTATTTTAATGCGCAACGGTCGAATTGTTGAAGGTTAATATTTCTAATCACCGACCCCTCAGTGCGCCCGACCTGTCGGTACATGACCGTTGCTGGAACTGGTTGCCTTGTCTATAAATACTAATCTTTGTGCAACCAGTTGGCATTCTTTCGCAAATCGGTTGGATCCTCATCATTATTAGTGAGCTTAAAGAAGGGCCAACAAAAGAATCACTCTCTCTCTCGTTCCTACATTTGGAGAATCTAATACAACCAATCATATGAATTGAGTTTGTGAAAGAGAGGAAAATATAATAAACTAGGAAAACTTTGGTAAAATCAATTTTCTTGTCACCCTGAGATTATGATTGCTCTATGACGGATGCAAGGGGGAGCGCCGACACACATTGGGTAGATCTTCAAGAAGCACACATCAACGAGAAAGAACTTCAAAAGCAAGTGCTTCTTGGTTTTAATTTTTATTAAAACCTTTGTCTCGAAAATAGATTAAGGAGAATTGGCTCTGAAACCACTATAAAAAACTTTAGAGCTTCGTCTCTAACATAGTGGTGGGTGGAATTTCCAGCTGATTGAGTGAAGTGGAATTCCTACTCTAATTGTGAGGGTGTAAGTTCACACTTAGTAGATTTGGGGATAACTCAAGGTTGAGCGAGTCCGAAAAATGGATGTAGGTTGGGTAACTAAACTACTATAAATTTGGTCTTATGGCATTTGATCTTTGTGTGTTTGTATTTTATATATAAGTACTCTTCTCAACACACATCACTTTGCATGTTGATTATCTTATTTTACACATTGAGAACAAGCATCGATAATCAAGCAATATACAAAGGGTTATAAACTTAGTGTGATCGTTTCAAGAAATTATAAACAATTTATCAGACGAAACAAATCTCTTGATTAAAATCCGCTGCACTTATACTCGAAACAATCAATAAATTTGTAAATACCATAGAAACTGGGTTGACCTATTCACCCCCCTCTAGGGTCAATCGTGTTCTAGCATCGAAGGGAACTTTCAATCAAATCAAAGTCAAGGACGAGGATATAGAGAATACCACTTTCAAAACTCGGTATGGATTGTATAAATATGTGGTGATGCCTGTTGGACTAACCAATGCACCGGCAGTGTTTATCGATTTGATGAATCGAATCTTTCGTCCATACTTGGATAGATTTGTAATCGTTTTCATTGAAGACATTCTTATTTATTTTACCAGTAAGGAAGAACTTGCCGAACACTTGCGAATTATTCTGGACACATTGAAAAAAAACAAGTTGTTTGCAAAAGCTAACAAGTGTGAATTTTGGTTGTCCAAAGTGAAATTTTTGGGCCATGTAGTGACAACAGAAGGTATAACAGTGGACCCAGAAAAGGTAGCGGCAGTAAGAGAGTGGAAGGCTCCAAAGAATGTCCCAGAAATTCGGACTTCCTTGGATTGGCTGGATATTATCATAATTTTAACATGGACTTTTCAAATATTGCAGCTCCATTTACTCGGTTGACTAAAAAAGGAATCAAGTTTGAATGGACAGAACTGTGCAACCGAAGGTTTGCAGAGCTAAAACAAAGACTCATAACAGGTCCCATCTTAGCTCTACCAAAGCGAGGCAAAGGATACGAGGTATTCGGCGATGCTTCAGGGGAAGGACTGGGGTGCTCTCTTACTCAAGGTCCACATGTAGTAGTGGCCTACGGATCCCAGGAGTTAAAAATCAATGAACAAAATTATCTCATCCATGATCTAGAATTGGCCGCAGAGGTCATCACACTCAAAAGTTGGTGACATTACCTCTACGGAGAAAAGTTTGAGGTATATTTGGGTCACAAGAGTTTGAAATACTTGTTTGATCAGAAGGAATTCAATTTGAGACAAGGACGATGGTTAGAGTAGCTCCAGGATTATGATTTTGCCCTTCACTATCATCCGGGCAAAGCAAACAAGGTTGCAGATGCACTTAGCCGCATGACTCATGGAACCATAGCAAATTTAATCATGCAGGAATAGGATTTGTTTTCAGCAGTTAAAGAAATGAACTTGCACATAAATGGCAGCGGGGGTATGTACAACCTGATAATACATTCCACCATGGTATCGAAGATCGAACAAGCACAGAGATCGGATCGAGAAATGGCAGAGATATGGACTAAACTAGCTACAGGAGAGACATTGCAGAATTGGCAATTACGACCTAGACAGGATCTTATGTTCAGAGGCCGAGTCTATGTGCCAGAGGAATGCAGTGAAGAATTATTGACAGAAGCTCACAAGTCCAAATTCTCCATACACCTTGGAAGTGCAAAAATGTACCAAGATCTTAAAAGACAATACTGGTGGTGTGGACTTAAGAAAATTGTAGCAAATTTCGTTTCAAGGTATTTGACATGCTAGAGAGTAAAGGCAGAACATCGAAAGCCACCTATATTACTCAAACTCCTGTCTATACCTGAGTGGAAATGGGAGCACATTGCAATGGATTTTGTGACTGGATTATCCAAATCTTCAAAAGGTAATGATGCAATATGGGTTATAATTAGCTGTCTCACGAAGTCAACACATTTCATGCCTATCAAGATGTCAGATTCATCTGAGACATTGGGTAGGCGGTACATCAAGGACATTGTCCGATTGCATGGGATAACCAGGACCATATAGTCCGGTCGGGACGGCAGATTCACAAGTAGGGTGTTGTAGAGTTTGCAGACAACAATGGGGATAGATCTGTTATACAACACAGCATTTCATCCTCAGATGGATGGACAATCAGAAAGGACCATACAAACAATGGAGGATATGCTGAGAGCTTGTATGTTAGACTTCTAGGGAAATTGGGAGGATCATCTTCCACTGGTGGAGTCTTCATACAACAACAGCTATCAGGCGAGCCTTCAAATGGATCCATTTGAATCATTATATGGTCGACCATGTAGATCACCGGTTTGTTGGACTGAGGCAAGAGAGGTTGCACTCATTGGACCGGATTTGGTCGTAGAAACAACTGAGCAGATCAAAATTATTCGGCAACATCTGTTGAATGCTCAGATCTGACAAACGATCTATGCTGATAAGAGAAGAAGACCCTTGGCATTTGAAGTGGGAGACTTAGTATTTCTAAAAATCTCAATGAGAAAAGGCCAAATGAGGTTTGGGAGGAAATGAAAGTTGACCCTGAGGTTTATAGGACCATTCTCAGTCCTTGATAGGATTGGTGAGGCAGCATATCGCATAGCACTTCCTTCTCAGTTATCCAACATGCACAATGTATTTCATGTCTAAATGTTACGAAAGTACAGTCCTAATCCATCACATGTTTTGCATGCACAAGAATTGGATGTTCAAAGCGACGTAACCTACGTCAAAAGACCTATCAAAATCATAGGTGCAGAACAAAAAATACTAAAGAACATGGTGATCCCTTTTGTCAAAGTGGTTTGGGAGAGACACAGAAATGAAGAACCCACTTGGGAAATGGAATCAGAAATGAGAGCCTCTCATCCTGAGTTATTTGTGTAGAAGTTTGTTTTTTCTTTTGGAATCAATCGTCTAATTTTTGGGACGAAAATTTCAAAAGGTGGAAGAATTGTAAGGACCCGGATTTTTAACTCCTTATTTTTGTAATTTATTTATCATATAAGGGAAACTAAAGCTTCCTCGGACGATACATTGACCTGGACAATGTATCGGGAAATCTGAACATTTCCAGATGATACATCAACTGAATAGATGTATCAGGGATAAGATAATCAAATGGGTCGACACAGTTGATGTGTTGAGTTGCTAGAACGTCTTCAGTCGACACTCTATCTACCACCGCCCAAACTCTTCATTTTTCTATGCATGGGCATTGACAATGCCTCTTCCGTTTTTCAATCACTCAATTAAGAATCTAGGGAAATCAAAAGATGAAGATAAAAAGAAGAGAAATCGAAGGAAAGGGAAGAAAAGAAAGAAAATGAGAGAAAAAACAGTAAAGAAAATAGAAAAGAACCATAGTGCTTAACCACCCCTCTTATTCATCCGAGTACACCCTATCCCTCACATCTCAGCCCTCAAATTGACCAAGAACCTCCTCATCTCCTCACGGGCTTCCTCTGTTCGAGGAAAGGAAGGAGAGACCAAGTAAGGGGAAAGAGAAATAGAGCTAGCAGGGAGGGTGGAGAGCAAGGAGACAAGGGATATCGAATTACATCCATTCGAGCACACCTACGAAAAACTCAAGGTAGGTGAATTTCTAATAGTTTAGAGTAAATCAATAACACTAGGTTGTTTAGAAAATGTGTGTGGATGAGTTTGGAAGGAAAGAACCCAAGAATGATGAACACATGAGTAAAGGAAAGCCATGGATGATAGGTCCATGACTTCTGACTGAACCCAGTCGACATATCGACTTTTCCTGTGTCGTCTAGGGCAAATATCCAGTAAATGAACTGAAAGAAAGTAAACCCAGGACGACACATCGACAAAGTTGATGTATCGGCTTGGGTATGATAGAGATGGAAATTAGGATGAATGAATGATCAATTAATCCCAGAGCGATCCATCGACAAAGTCGATGTGTCAGTATGGGTATGACTGAACTGGAAATGAAATAGTCGGTCTAAGTGTACTGAAATAATATATCGACAAAGACTGGTTCACAGACGATACATCGACAGAACCGATGTATCGCCTGGTGAACAAAGATTGAATATAAGTTCAAATAAGCCAAAAACCTAGAGGACACATGTATCGAGTTGATCGATTTGTATGGTGAGAACAGTGGACGATGAATCGACTATGTCGACATATCGATTATATACATCGGTGTATGTATCGATTAGGTCGATACGTACTATCGGGAACAGAGAACAAATATAAGTATGAACGGATCATTAACTGATGTATCAACCAAGGCCAACATATCGGGTTGAGTATACTGAAAATGAAATTAAAGGCAATAAAATTATTCAAGGTCTATGCATCGATTATGCCAATGTACCTGCAGAAGAATACAGTATTAGTATATGTATGTATAGGTGTATCGAGTGGATCGATATATATAATTGGGTATATTCACCTGCATATGTATCGACTAGATCGATACATATGGTTTGAAAACAGAAAACCAACATGAGTATCAAATTCAAAAGAACATGTCAACCTACTCGACAGGTTGAACCAATGAAATTGTAGATGTATCGACTGTGTCGATATATGACCCGAAGAAGGACTGGAAAAATATGAATTGAAACAAATAGAGTCCAGTCGACATATCGAGATGGTCGATGTGTCAACTGTGTTCAGTGGCGATGTATTGATAGTGTCGATATGTCAGCCTGAAACAGAGACGATTTAATAAGGTTAATATATCTGTCGTTAAAAAGTCAAATAGCAATGGAATATTTTAGGTCTTGGAAATCATACAGTAGACCTTTAGGTCTGGTTTAGACATACATCGATTAAACAAGGATTTTATGTGTTAATAATTTATAAATTATGATTTGAACATGTACATGGACAAAAGGAGTCAATGGTGATTCCAATGCCGTTAGAACAAACGTGTGAATATCTTTAGTTGATCACTTTCGACCAGGTAGGAGTTCTTACTTTATTGAAGCACAATGAGTGAATGATTTTATTATATGTTATATCTTTTAAAAGCATAAATGTGGATTTATGAGATTATGATTTTATTTTGTACATGGAAATGATTTTGATGAGAAATTATTTTGATTTATGACTTTGTCATCATGATTACATACATTACCTCATGTATGGTTGCATGCGAGGGTAGACATTAACAAGCCAAGAATAAATGTCTGGACTTGCTTGGTTTAGCATGAGAGTGGTTTGCAGTATTGAGCCAAGAAGAACTATCCAGACTTGCTTGGTCTCGTGTATAATAAGTCAATTATTAAACTTTGGCCCCGTCCTTGTGTATGAATTCTGCGGCAATAATTGGGCCAAAGAGCTCCCGGGTGGGTCCCAAAATCCTGTACATAGGAAGGAGTCCACACTCCACCGATAGTCTCTGTTAATTTGTGGATGGGTAACAGCACCCTGGTGGTCGCCACTTCAAATGTTGTGGACATAAGTGGCCAATATTGAGAATCATTATTTGAAGTGATAGTTATGATCTGATGTATGGAAATGGGTGGGCATATTATTAATGCATGACACCCATGGCATATCATTTTATGATTTCTGAATTATAAGACTTTGGTACAATTTCTATCTTGTATTTGAGAAATATGTGTTGATCATACTTTGAGATTTCCTTATTATATGATATTATGAGATTTTACACTATGTGCATTTTATGATCGGAATTTTCTACTGGGCAAGTTGACTAAGCCCTTACATTTTTCCCCTAAAATGTTAACATAGATCAGAGTAAAGGACAAGAAGTTGGACCTAGTGGTAGCCATGCTTGACGAAGAGATGGATCCGGAGATGCTTGAAGATCTCATAGTTCTTATTTTGATATTTTGATAGAACTATGTAATTTCTTAGGATCCAGTAATGTAATATTAGGTAACTTTTATTTTGGATTTGGTTTGATATTTGACTTATATGGTTAATTTATTTCCATCCTTGCTATTGAAAAGTTAGTATTATAATTCTGCAAGTAATTATTTCCGCATGTTTATTTCACGAGTGTTATGCTAGCACACGCATAACTATTTGGTGGATTGACCCACGTGTGTGCTAGAATTGGGCTAGTCGAGGGTTGGGTCTTCGGACTTTAACTTGGCTCGTGTCGTGACGTATCTGTCCCTTTTCCATTTTTTTAAAAAAATATATATATTCTGATTTAATCAATGGAAAAAAAAGGGCGGGTTGTTACATATGCATGAAAGACCAACTACACCACCAACTGATGGTCTACTGGCCAAATCTGAGACATCATCTCGGTAGCCCACATCGGGTCCTCCAACAAACTGCGGTCTCCCCACTAGTACCACCGGGAGACTACACAATACACAACTGCCTCAACCACACGAGCCATGTCGGGAAAGTCCAAACCAAAATAGGGACCTCGACCACGCCCAGAAAAGCCAAACTCTAGGGCAGGCTCTTCAACCGCCGGAACGGAATGGGGAAACCCACATCCTCTATGGGGGTCTCGACCGTCGGAGCGTAACGGGGAAGTCATTCCAACAACCAAACCATCATCTCATCATAATCATATACACATATAGAAAACCTCTCTGCTCTAGGGCAGATACCTTAACCGCCTGAACGCAACGGAGAAACCTGCATCTCCTATTGGGGTCTCAACCGCCGGAGCATAACGGAGAAGTCCTCCCAACAACCAAATCATCATCTCATCACAAGAATATACACATATAGATAGTTCCTCCATCTCAACACCCAATGACATGTTGTCTGTTGCGTGTTACCTCCCATATATGCACATGATATCATGATCATGTATAACAACATAAGCATATAACAAGATCTCAAAACAAAAATCTCCATGCTCATTATAATCTCATTCACATATTATAACTAAGCACCCAACATGTTATCAAGAAGTTCAAGCATCACATTCAATATCCAGACGCATATCTTACTCTCAGCATAAATTCATTCACATGTTATAAATAAACACACAACATGTTATCATTAAGTCCCAAGCATCATGTTTGATATCCAACACATATCTTATTCTCATCATAAATTCATTCACATATGATAGCTAAATAAACAACATGTTATCAATAAGTTTCAAGTATCATGTTCAATATCCATTCGTCCGATCAGAATTTCCATTTAATTGCATATGGTTGACATGAGTACACTAGAACGAATCCCTTGCCACAGATTCATTCAACAGTTCCCTTACCGAGTGGCTTAATAAACGAAGGGCCACATTAAAGTCACTACATGTCCAGGATTAAAGGTTAAATAGATACGAATGTATGCTAAAACAGTGATAAGTCCCCTCACACTGTGTGTGGAGTCGAGAACTGAAGCGAGTAAGTGGTTTGATGGGAGATCAATGTGTTGAAATAAGGAAGAGCGAATAAGTAGTTAAGGTAAAACAGGTTGAAATGAGACCAAACTAAAAATGGGCCTAAAATTGGGTTGGGCCCAAAACGGGCCGAACTAGGCTGGGCTGTAAATGGGCTCAAAAAGGGCTGGGCCTAAAAATGGGTCAGGCCAGAACTGACTAGGTCGAATGAATGGGCCAGATCCAAAACTGGGTTAGATCGAGTCTAGGCCTAACCTAACTGGGCCAAGATTAGGCCAGGCAGTTGGACATATCCTGATCCAAACCCAAGGGCTGGGCTAACCCAGAAGCCCAAACTGAGTCCATTTGGAGACTCAGACGTGCCAACTCAATTGCCTAACTGAGTCGGGAAAAGGGGGAAAAGAGAGAAGAAAATCAATGAAAATCCAAGAAAACCAAAAAAGGAGGGAAAACAAGGAAAATCAAGTAAAAATAGAAAAACCGAAGAAAAGATAGGGAAATCGAGGAAAATCGCATAAAATCGTGGAAAATGAAGAAAACCCGAGAGAAAGGGAGAGAGGGAGAGGGGAAAAATGAAAAGGGGCAGCAAAATTGAAGAGGAGAAGAAAGAGTGGGAGAAAAGGGGTACTTGGAAGGGTTGTGACGGCAGGAAAGACGATGACTTGGCAGCTGGAGGCGAAGGAGGAGCAAAACCAGGCGAAGACTCCACTTCAGAGGCGTGGAAGAAAAGGACACGGCGACAGCTCAAGTTGACTGAGAGTGAGAGGAAGAGGAAGAAGAATAGGTGACGCGAGGAAAAGAAAATGAGAGAGTGAGCAGCGGGGAGAGATGTGGGGACGAAAGGGGAGAGGTGCGGACACTATAGCAGTTGCGACTACAGTGTCGTGTGAGAGGGGTTTAAATATAAGGGTTTTAGGGTTAGGATTTCAAACTCTTTTTTTTTTCAAGCTTTTAAAACTCCTTTTCAAAAGAATATAAAATATAATAGGATCGAAAACCCAAAAAAAAGGTTACCCAAATGGCATTCGAGAGTTTTGAAAGTTCCATGAGCATGCAGTTGTACCAAGTTAGCCTATGTATGTGAAGGGTTAAAATCCCAACAGGCTTTGATACCTAGTCAGCCCATGTATATGAATGGTTAAAATTCCAACTGCTTGCATGCAGGCTCTTAAAATTCTTATAGCTTGCATGTTAAAATTCCATAAGTGCAGGCTCTTAAAATTCCTACAGCTTGCATGGCTAAATTCCAACAATGCAGGTTCTTAAAATCCCATAAGCTTCATGCTGGCTCTTAAAATTCCAACAGCTTGCATGGTTAAAATTCTTGCATGGTTAAAATTCCAATAGTGCAAGCTTTTAAAATTCCAGGTAGGCTCTTAAAATTCCAGCAACATATATGCAGACTCCCTTTTCATGCTCATCTCTGCCCCAATCAAAAAAATAGTGCCACATTCTACTTTGATATTTCTGTTGGTCAAGATAGATTGTCCTAGAGGGGGGTGAATAGGACAATTGCGGAATTTTAATTTTCTTTAAAACTTTGGTCAATAAAAATTGGGTTTTTATTAATTAATCCAATTGATCTTTCAAAATATTGAGATTTACAATAAATAAAGAATGTGAAGTAAAATCTCAACAAACACAATTTCACCAAACAAGTGTGCTAGAAATATAAGAAATAAACACAAATGCACAAAGTAAAGTGAAGAGGTGAGAAGAAATGAAAAATCTTAACACAAGGATTTTTACGTGGTTCGGCAACCTTGCCTACATCCACGCCTCAAGTACACCACTTGAGGATTCCACTAACTTTCTCCTTCACGGGTGGAGAAGAAACCTATTACAATCCTTGATCTCCTTAACGGGTAGAGATCGAACCTTTACAACACTTGATCTTTTTCACTGGTGAAGATTTGACCAATGACACACAAGAGAACACCTCTCTTGAGATTTCACAAGGGTTACACCAACCCTTTACAATTTTCTCAATAAATAATGGAAAGAATAGTTTTTGAGAAATACCAAAAACACTAGTCTCGAGTTGCTTGAAGTAACTTCGGCGTGCTCTTGAATGTCCTTCTCCTTGCTATGCTCCTTGGTGATGAGTAGATGCTCCGTTGAATATCAAACCAAAGATTAGGAGAAGAGGTTTAGGGAAGATAAATGATTTTTCTATAAGAACAATCTATCCCTAAAGGTTCTCTTAAATACACACCCAAGAGTGAGCCTAAGATGCTCAAGATTTGCCTATGAGAGCTTTGAGTGTGAATGAGATTAAGCTCAAGAACTTTGGTAATCTAACTATGGAGATTTAGTGCTCTTGAAATGATTGGGAGTCTTGGAGAATGTTAGAGAGAATTTTTCTCATCTAGAATCAACCTTTGGAATGCCCTAAGGTTATACATTTAAAGCCCTCTTGAAAATATGGCAATTAGAAGTCGAAATCACAAGAATAGAGCCGTTAAAAACTTCCCGTTGCGATTTCAGTCGACTGAACAGAATCTTCAGTCGACTGAAATGCCCAGAAATGACCATTGAAACATCTGAGCATAATTCAGCAGACTGAAATAAAGATTAAGTCGACTGAAACATTTTCAGTCGACTAAAACATAAATTCAGCCGACTGAAACTCGCCTGAGGCTGAAAAGACAAATCTGCAGAACATTCAGTCGACTGAAACATGAATTCAGCCGACTGAAATGCCCAGAAATGACCTTTGAAACATCTGAGCATAATTCAGCCGACTGAAATAAAGATTCAGTCGACTAAAACATTTTCAGTCGACTGAAACATAAATTCAGCCGACTGAAACTCGGCAGTTTTGTACACCTCCACTAAAATGACCATAACTTGGGTTTCCGAACTCGGTTTTACGAGTTCTTGGGCTTCTTGGAAAGCTCATTGAGAGATCTATCTACTCACAAAATTTGGTCCAATTTGAAATCAATTTGGTACCTCAAATAATATCTCAAAGTGAGGATATATGACAAAACTGTTTTGATCTGTTTTGCACCCTTTCATTAAAATGCTCATAACTTGAGCTATACATTTCCGAATTGGGTTTTCTTGGACTTTTTGAAAAGCTCTTTTAGTGTTCCATCAAATCATTAAAATTTTACTAATACTTGGGAACATTTGATGGAAGAAAAACTTGCCCAAAATAGAGCAAAAATCACCTAACCTAAGAAATCCAAATTAGTCCAACTAAATTCTAAGTTATGGATTCTAAGGTTTGTCCCAATGGTAATTCTAGGTCTTCTAAGTCATTCCTAAGGTCTAAATACCTGTGTTGGTTGATATTCATGAAGTTCTTCTGATTTCGGTGTAGTACCTTCCAAATGACATGTCTTCTGGAACTTCAAACTTGATTTGACTATATAGGTCTTCCAGAGGCACGGTCTTGACACCCGAATAAGGTCACGACAAGTCACACAAATTGACAACTCATGACTCAGTGGGACACAATCACGGAATTGACAACTCAGTCTGACTCAAGGGAGGCAGATTTAACTTTTAAGCCAACAATTTCCAACGGTGATTCTACACTTTGATTTTTTTCTTTCTTTCCATAATACTTAACAACAACTGCTTCTTGGCCACTCCCTTTTACATTGCTCTGTCTTTCTCTATCTTCTCTCTCCTTTCACACACAGGTTGATAGGGTCCCACGGGTGAGGTCTTTGGTAGATGTGGAACTGGGTTTTGTTGTTGGGCCAGTTTGGGTTCAAACATGGAGACATTTAGGATGCAATTGAGATGATGGTGTAGGGATAAGATCGGGTGTGGTTTGGAGAGCAAGCTTGTTTGCAAAGTTTGAGGGAAACTAATGAAAAAGGTGGATATAGATAGAGTCGGATTGGTGAGGTTGAGAACATATTTGGGTTCAAACAGAGTAGGTTTGGCTAGAGTGGTGTGTGGTTCAGGACTTCAAGTCAGTGAAGGCTTGGAAATGGGTTCACAAGCTGAGTTCACTTTTTTTTTTTTTGGAAAAAAAGAAGACAACTTCATGATGTGATGATGGTCATTTGATTGATATTTGAAATATTTTCTAAAAATATTTGAAATTTTGAGTTTTGTAATTTAAAAATAAATTTTGAACATGTAAATGACCGATATTTAAATAAAAAATTATATATCTATGAAGTCTATAATTTCCTTTATTTTCTGTAATTTTTTTTTTAAAAATTGAAAAACAAAATAAAAAATTGGGAGGAGAGGGAAAAATATTGCCGATATTTGAATATCGGCTTGGCGATATTTGCACCCCTGCTTTCACCTGATAATTGATGAAATTTCAATCCAAATTTTATCTCTAAATGTTGGGCAAAATTTTATGTAAATTATACTGAAATTTTAGCATGAATTATATGAATATTTTAAAATCATAAATTTTAGAAAACTTAATATTATTTTTATTAGTGTCCTGGCTTGGCCGAGTCCCTGTTTGTCAATTTCATGACTCGAGAAGAAGCACTTGTTATAAGAAGTTTGAATACTCATGATGATCAAGGAAGAAGATTGTGCTCCACCAAAGGCTCAAAACTCACCGTAATGGCAATCACAAAAAGGTATTATGGCCATAAATGATCTTAAGTGGAACCCATACCTAAGAAAAGGACTATCCCTAGGCTTAGTTGAACAAATGATAAAATTATATAAGGCCTAGAAAGGTTACTACAGTGAATTGGAAATAAACTTGAAAAAAAATGAATGATGTTCACTGTCAGCTCGACCAGTCTTTCTCACCGACCCCTCGATGGAGACAGGACAGACCCTTCATGGTCGAGGACTGATCGGCCAGTTTGACATGGGTTCTGGAACTTAGAACTGCCATTCTGAGAATGTTCCTGACCGAAAGTCTGGTATGTACCAACCCCTTAGTGATGAACTTAAACGACCCCTCGTGGTCGACGACTTGTCGGTAAAAGACTTGTAAGTCCTGGGCTATGAACCAAAGTAGGCTTTCGAGAAAACAAACATCTCGATGATTCAAGACCGATTAAGAGTAACAGGACCGACCCCTCGGCAAAGAACGACATGTTGGTCTAGGTTTGACTAGTTTTTGTCTTGAAACGCTGTTAGCATAGAGTTGCCCCAGATCGAGACTCTCGTATGGACAGACCCATCGATGCCATAATTGACGACCCATCGGCGACACAGACATGTCGATCGAGAAGTAATTGTACCGTTGGGAGTGTATTTAATGTGCAAAAGTCGGGTAGTTGAACGGTAATAAATATGAACGCCGACCCATCGGTGCCATCGACCTGTCGGTCCTGGACCTTTCAAATGACCGTTAATACTTGTTTATAAATATGAGTGTTGTATGATCATTTGGGCATCTTCCCTGAACTGAGAAAAATAAACACTTTGAGGAATGATCAACTCTCTTGTGTCGATACCAAAAATCAAATACCCAACCTTAGAATAAAGATTGAGAAAGGGAGAGTAATAAGAGAAGATACAACATCTAGTACAACATGAACCAATTATCCTAGTCTTATTGAAACTGTGATTGCTATACGATGTCTACAAGAAAGAGCGTCATCACAACTTGAGTGAATCTTTGAGAAGCAAACATTATCAACGAGAAAAATCTTTAAGGCAAGTGCTTCTTAGTTTTAACTTAGCTTTTAAACCTATAACCCATAGGGGATCAAAGGGAGGTACCCTGGAACCACTATAAAAAACTCTAAAGCGTCGTCTTTGGCACAGTGGTGGGTGGAAGTTACAGCCGGTTGAGTGAGGTGGAATTCCTACTCTATTTGTGAGGGTGTAAGTCCCTACATAATGAATTTGGGGATAACTCAAGGTTGGGCGAGTCCTAACAGTGGATGTGGGTTGGTTAACCAAACCACTTTATATTGTTTGTCCTTGAGATTGTGGTGTTAGAGCAAACTTCTTGTATTGATTGTTCAATCACTTTTGCTAACACACTTACTTGATTATTGTATCACCCACACTTAGACTAATCAATCAAGTTAATTTTAAAAAGGGACAACAATTTGAGATTGACCTATACACCCCCCCTCTAGGATCAATCGTATACTAGCACATTGGGAATTTCAATTGTTTTTAGAGCAAGTTGCTCTACACACTTGGATTTAATCATCCGAGTTGATATGTGCTAGAACAACATCAACTATAGATAGTTTAATAAAAAAATCATTTTTTTGTTCAGAAAAAAAAACCAAAAAGAATCAATATCGGCCGATATTAGTGATATTCTAAATGTATAACTGTTATATATCGTACGGACTAATATTTCGACGTAAGAAAAAACATAAAAACAATCTATAGATAGTTTTTTCCTCAACAACCACATTCATGTAATGATCTGTCTAAATTTATAAAGTGCATCTTCTTATTTTATCTATTTAATTTAAGTTTGATTGACTCATGATAATTGAACTCTTTTTTTTAGCTGAGTACTAAATTATGAATATTTCAACCATTAAAGAAAAGAAGTGAAGATGCCTATTTAACCCCACTTTTAACAGGTCCATGAAATAAGAACCCATACATATAATTTTCATGTTAAATGTTTGATTTTTTTTAATTAAGTCCATGTTAATTTTCATCAACTATATTTTAATTTAGGAATATGAGCTAAAGAGCCCACACGGCTTATTATCTCTCCTTAGCTAGGGATCTTCATCCCACATCTGTTAGAAATATATTCGAACGTCTCTTTAACAAGAGAGTTAACAACAACTGAAGAGCACGAGAACAGGATGTGTTCTATAGGATCATACTTCTTTATCCTTAGGTTCTAATGAGACATGCCATCAAGTCTGGTGGATGAATTATGGCCGTGCGATCAGAGTGTGATTAATGGTCAAGATCTGTTTGCAGATCACTGATCGTAGAGGATCGTTCTCAGCTAGGTTCCTCCTGTTAAGGTGATTGCTCGGTTGTCTGACAGACTAAAAAAAATTTAATTTTTTATTTCCCTTCTTGACCAGAGGCTGAGATTAAGATTGTCTAGATCAACAACTAGACTCAATGAGATCTTGACAGACTAATAAATTTTATTTTTTTATTTCCTTTCATGACCAAAGGCTGAGATGAACTGTTTTGGTAATCAATCCTATGGTTAAGATTGTCTAGATCAAGTATGTGAACAGAACCAAAGAAACGAGGCCAAAGAAGTGAGGGAGAAATTTGAGACGACCCAGATCCGAGATCAAATCCTGATGGGCAGGCCCAATCTAAGCCATCTAATTTTCTGCCCGTCAGATCTCTGATGGTAGAGGATCGTTCTCAGCTGGGTTCCTCCTTCTGGGTGATCGCTCGGTTACGTGACAGACTAATAAATTTTATTTTTTAATTTCCTTTCTTGACCAAAGGCTGACATGAACTGTTTTGGCAATCAATCTTATGGTTAAGATTGTCTAGATCAAAAACTAAATGAGATCTAAGTATCTGAACAGAATCAAAGAACTGAGAGAGAAATTTGAGATGACCCAGATCCCAGATCAAATCCTGATGGGCAGGCCCAATCTAAGCCATCTAATTTTCTGCCCATCAGATCTCTGATCGTAGAGGATCGTTCTCAGCTGGGTTCCTCCTTCTGGGGTGATCGCTCGGTTGTGTAACAGACTAATAAATTTTATTTTTTAATTTTCTTTCTTGACCAAAGGCTAGAAATTTGAGATGACCCAGATCCCATATCAAATCCCATCTAATATTTAATGTGGTCCTTTGTTTTGATGCTTTTACTATCATTCATCAAAAAAAAGAAAATCAGTAAGAGAGAGGGGGTAAAACAGAATAAGATTCAAAGCTGCCCTGGCCATTTGTTTATTTTCTCTCAAACAAAAACGAATAAAAAGTAGCTACAAAAATTCCGACAATTACAATCCATTCACACAATGTTTACATCACAGAACTGAAGGTTCAAAATCCATAAATACATAAGCTGCTGCTGCTTCTAATATCTGCTTGTCCTCCTTTCCTTCTATATGTAAAATATAATTCATGTAAAAGAATACATTCATCAATTTCATTGTTCTTGAGTATTCACACGTGAACCTATTGCTGTAAGAATGAGCGCTTCTCTCCAGTGTAAAAGAATGACGGGTCCTTTTCATGATTTATGGAAGTAATGAATGAGAAAGAAAATGCAACTGGCGACCTTATGTGTATGCTGGAGAAGAGAATTACAGTCTTGAGGTGAATACATACTCTGGCAGCGAGCCTTGTTAGGAGTTGGGGACGAAGGTGCCGACGTAGCCAAAACCCATGATAAAGAATGCAATGGCCTGGAGGTAGAGGTATATGAAGTAATGGTTCTTCCCAAAGGCGAAATCATAGCATGCACAAAAGAAGAGGTAGGCTCCAACACCAAGCTCCAAGAGATGCAATCTAGTGTGAGAGATTATGTTAGAAATGAATAACAACATATTCCCTCTGGGTGGATTCAAGACATCATTCTCTCAATGACTAGCTTTTGAGAATGAATTCTATTTCAAGAATGTTGTCAAGTCATGGTTTTTTGACATAGTATCAAAGTAGGTTCCACGTGCAGCCACTACACGTAATAAAGGATGAGCAGCTGCACGTAAGGGAAGGTGTGAAGTGGCAAGAGAGTCCCACATCGCCTAATTTGATAAACCAATAATTCTATATATCACTAGAGGCACCCTTCTCTCAATAGCTA
Source organism: Chimonanthus praecox (assembly GCA_022113865.1). NCBI lineage: Eukaryota > Viridiplantae > Streptophyta > Magnoliopsida > Laurales > Calycanthaceae > Chimonanthus > Chimonanthus praecox. The sequence continues at coordinate 22,299,753 of CM039087.1, read as the reverse complement.
GCCTTTGAGAGTGAGTTCTATCTAAAGAATGTTATCAAGTCATGGTTTTTTAACATGGATCATTAGCAGCATGTGCCCATACAGCCCTTGGGCCCAGTCAACTGAATTCAGAGTCCAATGTCCTCAGCACTGGTCTATTTGTTTATCAAAATAAGGTCTATTGTGTATCTGGATGTGAGCCAACCCTTTATATGTTCAGATAATTTGGTAGAAAACGTAATGATAAAAGTTGGGATATGCATCTGCTCACCATATTCATGGTATGCCCTCGCTGTGCTTTTCTATATCTGGGCATCACAGTATACAATGATGCTCAGCTGACATTCCAATCCAAAATTAAAATTGGCAAATGGAACCAAATATTTTGGAGTGGAGAAATGACAAATCATGAAAGCAGAATCCAACCAAAAGTGTTTCTCAATTCCACACTACCATAAAATTACCTCCAATTGCAAACCATTCAGCCCAAACATTCATGGTCATCTATCGAGGTACATCCAGAATGATGATGATGGTGCTTAAACAAAATGCAACTTACCTGTCCCCGATTTTGAACCGAGGTTTCTTCAGTGCTTTGATTACTGATTTTGTTTTGAGGGCATCTCCTAATTTCTCAGTAACAACCCATTCATTTACTCTTCCAGCTTCTAACAAACCGATAAAGGTCGCTTTTGTTCTGTGTAGTGACATTACATTCTCAAATAGAATCCAGAACACCAGTAGATGCAGAGACCTGAGACAGAGAATATCACCCCATTGAAAATCAAAGAAAAGGAAACAGAAAAAACACTGAGTAGATGATCAGCACTTTTCAAGAATTACTCATGTGGGTGTGGGTGTTTTTATTAAAATGTATACTTATAACTTGCTGGCAAGTAATGATCGACTGCTTTAATTCCTTATTTGATTGAATGATGGACTTCGGATGCATCTCAAACTGCAATCATCTTGAACATTTGGCTTAATAAATGGTAAAGAAACAGTAAAAGTAAAATACCCTTCATCTCCAAATGATTTATCAACACAGTTGGTGTTGTTTATTAGGGGTGGAAATGCTACAGAGCAGTCAGTATACCAGATATGATTTAGTATTTTGCAATTAGTTACATGTTTAAGCAAGTGAACTCAAAATATTATCGGGATGATGGGTGTTAATAGCAGAAAGAAGAAAAGCTTGTGAGGATATCAAACCTTGGAGTTCCAACAGCATTGAGAAGGGTAATGATCGAAGGGATATAAACTGCACCCCACTTTGGAATCTCAACTTCAGGAACCAAAACAGTTGTTGGAATTATCACGCAATAGAAAACAAATGTGACAATATGGGCTACAATCTTCCGGACGAAAAAGAAGCTATAGATCACATGAACTTTCTTCCTCAAAGTGACTTTCTGCAATGAAAATTTTCATTTCATATAAATACTCGAAGGGGTTATCATGATGAGACAAGATTAAAACTACATAATAAATGTAAGTGAATTTATGCGAGAAGTGACCTCATATGAGTCACTCTATGTCATCTGTCCAAAACCAAGGCTGGTCAGTCTGTTGGGGTATGGCTCGATTTGGAGCCAAATTTGCTTAGGAGACCTTCTCCAATTCTCTCTCCTCTATTCTACTTGTATTAGGAAATTTATTTTCGTTTTTGGATAGGTATGCAAAACAAAGATTGATTATCGGTTGGAAACACTATCGGTTGAAAACTTTGTACAAGAAAGGGACTCTCGTGGGTTTTGGTGGGCTGGCTAGTAGCCCCTCTGGGGGCGAGTAGTTTTCGTGAGAGAGAAAATTAGTAAGGAAGAGAGAGAATGAGAAATCTATAATCTCCTCTTTGATCTTAGTGGAATTCGTCGTTTGTTGCCCATGGATGTAGGCCTTTGGCCGAACCACATTAAATTCGTGTGGATCTTGGGTGGTTGGATTAGTTGCTTGTTTTGATTTGTCGCTTTCGTTGTTTGATTGAATTGGTTCATTTGTTTGATTGGCTTTCGCTGTTAATCGGGGAAAAATCCCAACACAGTGATGGTACCAAATGTAAGCTAAAATGTTATGGCCAAGTATACAGATTGAACATATAATTAAAGTCCATGCAAGGCAAAAACTAGTTTGATTGCACGTAGAGACAAGTTTGATTCATGTGGCGATGCATCTAAGATGGAAGCCATGGACTGTCTAACTATTGTTACTAAATGTCTTGTATTTTCTACTTCTGACATTCGACAATCTCAAACAACAATCAACATGTATAGGTGAGGCCCCCTCATGCACACTGCCCCTAGAAATAGGAAGGATTTTGTGGCAGTCGGAGTACATCTTCAAATCTCAACGGCCAGTCATTGATATGAACGCCTTTTTTTATTTCTATATATAATCAACAGCTCATTTTATAAATGAAATCGGGTGCTAATTAGTCATCCGTCATGCGAAGTTGTAAGTGGTAACTGTACATTCTGTCAGGAGGGAGTATGCTGAAGGACATCCACCTGATAAGAAAGGATGAAGATACTCCTGATGGTTCTTCTACCAGGATAAAATTGGATTCTCTGGGAGAAGAGTGAGTGGTCCTACGATTATAGCAAACTATCTTTTCTCCCAAAATGTAGAAAAAAAATATTTATGATCTCTCCAATTCTCTTCATCAAAAGAAAGCACCAAACAGCTGAAAGCAGGAGATTCCCCTGCTTTTTTCTGATCTTAAAGAGATGATAGAGATAATCAGACAATACTATGGAGATGAACCATGTTGGAGCAATTGCTAATGTTAAATGTTTCAACATAGAGAGAAGCATTAAAGAATGTTGAAAATTTAAGATGGAAAAAAGAATACCTTGTTCCTGATGATTTCCATGGCCATTTTTCTGAAGAGATTTGCAGGTCCACAAGACCATCGGTGCTGTTGATACCGGTATGCCTTGAGAGTACTTGGTAGCTCATTTTTAACCTACAGTACAAGACAATGCCCAAGAGGAAGAAGGAAATCAGTGAAATGGATATCTTTCAATATCAGTGGAAGCAAGACTATTTTTCCAAACATTCATCTATTATGAAAAGTTAATGCACAGATTGTCGTGATCGAGGTGGTATAACATCTTACCATGTCGATTATAGATTGAATTTTCATATTACAAGGAATGATCGTTACCAATGAATCAAAGACTTGCAAATTGGAGAGTCTAAACAAAATTTCACTGAACTGCCTCCTCTCATATGGCCGCTCACTGTGTTCAACTGCTACTACCATGGAAAGGAACACGCCCACAACATGAAAGTCATCATTGGACAGACTCACCTTCAATCAGCCCGTTAACTTGAGTGGTGGGCCTCGGGGAAATGAAAATGGATGTGAAGGCTAAGACATTTCCAAAGTTTGTTTGGCCATCCTTCATTTTTAATGCAAAAGAAATGCTGCCTTTGGGTATTAGGATTCTCCAATAAATGGTCATCAATAAGCATACAAGTAAAGAAACTTTTTAATATGAAAGTGTTAGGACTGGGTATCCAGCCCAAAAGACTAGCCTATCAGGTAGAATGACCTAAGTCCAATACAAGTCCCTAGATCTCCCCCTTCACAACTGATGTGGAACTCGTTCGGCTGCCCAACAATCCCCCCCCTCGAACAAGTATCTCCGGCGGATAGAATGTCACCTACCATCCCATCCGACTAGGGGACCCCCTAAGTCCAGATACAGTAGCTTGTGACCTAACTCTAATACCACTGTTGAGATTGGGTGTCCAACCCAGAAGACTAGCCTATTAGGTGGAGTGATTCAAGTCAAATATAAGTCCCTAGATCTCCCCTTCATAACAGGATGTGAGACTCATTCAGCTACCCAACAGAAAGGTTCCCATTTCGTAAAAAATGCCAAAAAAGTTTAAGGGAACATAGAGAATGCTTTGTTCGCCTATAATAACAACAGCGTACAATTGTCTCATGACATTGAAAGAATTGAAAATGGATTAGAAAATACTTTGAATCCTTCACTTTAAACACTTATAATAGCAAGTTTTGACTTAGAGAGATGGCGTCCAAGAAAACCATGCTGCATCATCAGAAACTCAAGCATTCATATTCCACTTTATGGCATACTTGAGATGGATACTTTCCCTCAAAGTTCAAAACTATTTGTGCTCCCATAAGTAGCCAGAATTTACAGTAAGTGAGATACAAACATGAGAATACAGGGTCAGAGATTAGAAAGAGCATTAAATTAAATACCTTGAGGTCGCCTACGTATACGAATTTCCAGCCTTTGAGGCTGGCTCGTACAGCCAAGTCCATGTCCTCAACCGTTGTCCGATCCTTCCACCCTCCAGCCTCATTCAATGCAGAGATCCTCCATACTCCTGCAGTCCCTGTTTGTTTGTTCAAAAATAAATTAGTTCACTGCTTATTTCTTAATATGCCCTACTCTATATAACATATGAGGTACACTTCTCTCAATAACTAACTTTTGAGAGTGAATCATGCCTCAAAAATATTATTATGTAGTTTTCTAACATTGTTCTTTTAGAAAAGTTCGAAGGTTAAGTCAGTTTCTCTCCTAGTAATAATCTCATCTCTTACTTGAGTAGCAATGGCATTTTACCGTTAAAACCAAAGAAAGCGTAGGTGGAGGAGCCGACTTCCTGCTCCACCGTGAAATGGTAGTCCAGTGACATCTCTTGCATTCTCGTCATCAGGCACTCATTCGCATTCACTGCAAAACCAGTAGAATTACAGACACCAATGTTGATTAGCAATAGCCTGTTAACATGAGTGGTGGATGGACTTTTAGCGGACTCACTTATTTTATATTAAAATTTTTTTCTTAGTAAATTTATCAAATTCTTATTTAGAAAATTTAGTGGCAAATCTTTAGAGATATGGGTTATTCTTAGAGATTTCTTTTAAGGGAAACAGGCTCGTCTCTCTGTACATTACAAAAGTCTGGTGAATTTTATCACATTTACGCACAAAGTTTAGATGAGGAGAGAGAAATTTTTCGAGTGTCCCAAATTCATATAAATGATTTGTTTCATTAATCTTTTTTATGATTAAAGTGTTCCGACCTCTTAAGACATCCGAGTTATCCTCTAGACATGTATAAGTCTCTCATCCACACACGAATAACTTTACAGAAAGTGACCATTTAAAACGAGTAAAAATCAAATTCAAGGCTCCCACCTCCTAAAATAGATTCTTAACCATTATTCTAAATCTCTATTCATTATGCTTAGGAGACATAAATTCTTGCCAGAATATCGAAATTTAATTTATGTAATCTATATTCTAAATACACCTTTTTGAAATGTATTAAAGTCTTAACACATTCTACTTTAATGACTGTAACTACAAGATTCAAAAGTATGCTACTTTCAACTGTTGAATTGAATTTGTTTTATTTATAGACTACCTATGTCCTACCCTTGTTGAGTTGTAGTAATTAAACTGCACTACATTATGTAGGTGAGTTCAAGACTCTTAACATAATCCATTAAAAAGAAAAGTAAATTGGGTGCCTACTGTAATAAAATCAAATGGACAAGATCAATTCTCAGTTCTTAACTTCTGTCTTGTTGAAAGCATTGAGGCCCATTAATGACGAACCCAGGCCCATTAATGACGAACCCCAGCCATTGATGAGAGAATGAGATCGTCCTTATTATCATCAAATTCAAAGGTACCACATAGAAACCCCAACCCAATCCACAACATTAAGTCAAAAGGCCACGTACATCAACTACCATTTTTCTACTAAAATCGTTCCTCATCAAACTATCTAAATGTAAAAATATTACTTTAAAAATATATTTCATTTTTATTGCAGAATTCAAAATTAGAATTTTTAACTTATAATAAACCTTGAAATCTATACCTAAATTCAGCCGTCTATTTTACAATTTTATATTAAAACAAAAATACTTTTTAAATTAAAATTTTGTATTAAAATAGACCTAATAAATATAAAATAATATAATTTATAAAACCCATTAAAAAAATGCATATTAAAAATTGAAAGACAAAGTCCAGCTCACCTGAAAGTGCATGAGGCAGGGTAGAATTAAATCCGTTCTGGCTTGCAAGTGCCACAGGTACGTGCAAAACTTCTTACACGTGTAGAGAGAGCTGTCGGCAGCCATAAAATAAAATAATATGGTGCACCGCTCTACATCAACCGCGTTAGAATGATTGCATGTGGGTCGAAAAAGAAAAATGTAAAAAGCCTTTAATGCCCTCAGTCTTTCTACAAAATCAAAATGGTTACAACGTGGTTTTGGCGGAGTTCCTCAGTTGTATTGGGGCAATGAGCATCGGGGGAAGACAGCTGAACTTGCCTCCATTTCTACGATGATACGGCATTTACGTAAATGACAAAAGTATCCCTGGACTGAAAAGTCCAAAATACCCTGAACCTTTGTCGCGATTTTGATTAACTGTTTGGAATTAAAATTCCTTGTGTCAGGGATAGGAGAGTCAGACAAAGTAACAGCGCCATTAAGAAGATCCGTCATTATTTATATGATATGGCAAAAAGGTCGATGTAGGGCTCTGATGATCTTCATAATTTGTAATTATGTGGCTATCATTTTCTGCTTATATCAACAAAGCAATTTATGTTAAAGAGTTAAAATGTTTGGAGGTAGGATTAATAAGTACTGTTTTGGTGGATATTTAGGCTTAAAGTTGATATTTATAATCAACAGAACTCCAAGCAACATTTTCCAGATAAGTTCTTCTAAATTTTTTGGAGGACGCCACTATATTTATACAAGATGCAAATACATATTTTTCTTTCTTTTCTCAAATTATTTATAATTGCAATCGGACGATTAATATACAAATACATGATGGAGATGTAAGTACGTTCAAAATATGCGAGTGATATAATACGTTAATGTAGTTTAAAGTAACAAAAACTATATTTTTAATATGTGGTATGTGAGAGTGAATCTCACTCTAAAATTGAAAATTATAAACAACATCGAATCTAATAATTATAATAGAAATTAATTAACTCATCTAAAATTTAAATGCATTGAAAGCAATCCTTATTTCATAAATCTCATAATTAAAAATTGTTTTTATTATCATAAGTTTGAATTTCAGAATACTATAAAGTTCTGCACTTAATAGGATTTATTCGGTTAGTCATATTATATTTATAATTTTTTTTATTTTTTTAACTAAAGTAATATATTTAAGTTGCTAGTATTTAATATTTACTAATAAGACTTTATGAAGACGGTGTGATGTTATACTTGTCTTTTGACTTTTGAGTATATAATATAAGTATGATATGTAAAGAAATATTTATAATATTTCTCTCATGGCGGAAAGTTGGATGTGCGCCAGTCAAACGACAATAATATTTTACCGCAGACAAATAATTTACCAACTTAGATTATTTTATTGTTATTAATTTAATATCTAAGACCAGAGGGTACTGACGAATTCATACGATATGATTTGAATTTTAAACCTCTTATTATATCGGCCGATACTTATTATATCGACCGTACAGACTTCATATCGATTGATATGATCGATCTATCGTCGAATCATATCGATTTATTATCGACCGATATGATTAATATCGATATTTAAAAAAAAAAAAAAACAAAATGGTGATAGCCCAGATCAATATATCGGCCGATATTTACATTTTCAAAATTTTTTTTAAACGGTTTCTTTTTTGATTTTTTTATATTTTTTAATTTAAAAAAAATAAAATAATAAAATAATACTGATATTTAAAAAAAAAAACAAGAGAGAAACTTATTGACCGATAATTCGGCCGATATATTTTTTACACCCCTAACTAAGAGTCTGTCAACGCAGAACTGTCATATAATTTGAAAAAAAATCAATGGGAGTTCAAATTAATATTAACGAAAACAAATTGAAAATAATATAAAAGGTATGGATAGTAAATATGAGCGGAGAAGCGATCCAAAGAGTAGACTCGGTCATAACTCATGAAAGACCTGACCCGGTCGGGTCAATGGAATGGGTCGCACTCACCGGATCTAATTGGGCTTTTGAAGTCTTCAAATAACCTGACTCAGCTCCTAAATCTTGCAGTTAAATGACTCTAAAAATGATGGAACAATCGTACTTTTATTTATAATAAGAGATTATAATTTCATTTTTAATTATGTGAATAAGAAGATTAATTTGATATGTTTTATTATTAAAAATTAATATCTTATTTTTTATATTACTTTAACTATTTTATAAATAGTAAGAAAGATGGGAAAGGAAGAGTCAGCCACCGACAGAGTCTTAGCAACTTGAACCAATAACATTGTTTATATGAGATTCCATGCAATCAGTAGGACAGGTAAAATGACTTCCACAATCTTTATTAATGGGTCTCATTGTGAATTTAATATTTGAAAAATCACATAAAATTATTTGTCAACATCATAGAAACAATTAATTATAACAAAACTATCGTTTTGATATGAATTCCTTTTGTGATCGAAAGAAAAGCAGAAACACGTCCATTACTCATTTATTTTTAAATGAAAAACGACATATAAAAGAAAATGTTTATGATAGTATAATCTAGTGGTCTAAATTATAAAGATTTATCAATTACTCATAAGACTTTATTTAATAAATTGTATCAATTTTGAAACTTTTGACATATTAAATTTTTTAAAACATTGATATTCCCACTTTATATCGAAAGTAAGACTAATCTAATGAGCATGTGTAAATTTTTTAATCTACATACATTAATTTAAAGTGATTTAAACGTGAATCACACTGAAATCCTCATTTCATAAAAGAAGTTTCTTGACCATTAGATCAACTCCCTCTCGATAATCTAATAATTGATATTAGAGAGTTTTTATATTCTAAAAACTAAAATTAAAGTAAAGAAAACAAAAAATTGGTATTCCAATACTCCAATTTAAATAAATCACCAGCATAATTGAGAAATGTAAAAGCAACGGAGCAGTGGGACCAAGAAAAGGAGACAGGTAGAAGGGACGAAGAGACATGAAGTTTGGGCTATTATGAGAGAATGGATTGTTGCAGAAATGCCACGTGGACGGCTGAGAATGTAAGAAAATGACCAGTAATTAAGTTGGTCCACGCTCACCCCCACCGACACTCTTCCAACACATGGGAGATCTACAAATTGCTCTACATTTTTTTTGAAGTTTAAAAATCCGCTTAAGTACCTAAAAGAAGAATTTATGAATAAAATTAATCAGGTGGTCGAAACTTGATTATAATAGTGTTAAGTTTTGTTTATTAATTATTCATTGGTGGAATTTATAATTTTAAATTCTATCTATGTCAACAAGCGTGTATGAATATAATATTTATATAATTAAGATATTTTTTACAGGAAAATAATCGTACACACTCCATTTTTACTCAAGGTGCATTTTGTATGAGTGAAATGCCAGTTTTATCCTCAACTTTTCTTTCATTTTTTCAAGTAAAGCACCCTCCATTTTTATCCAAAACTGACATTTCACTCACAGAGATTGCACCTTTAATAAAAATGGAGGTGTACGAATCATTTTTTTTTTTAAAATATCAAATATATATATTTTTCTAAAATAGCTCAGTATAATTCCACTATAAAATTAAATTATTAAAGAACGTTGCCATCAGGTAACATGATGTGTCATCTAGGTGTGGGTACCACACACGTGGAAAAAACATAAAAGAGGAGAAAGTACCGAATTTCCAGCGAGCTTGGACGAGGGCAATCTCGGGATTGTGCATGAGAAAAGGAACGGTTCGCCAGAGGAAATCGGGTTCGGGTTGAAAATCCGCGTCGAAGATGGCAACGCAGTCACAGTGTTTGACGTAGCTGCGCTTCATTCCTTCTTTGAGTGCACCCGCTTTGTACCCGTTTCTGTTGTCTCGGATCTCATACTTTATATTTATGCCCTTGCTTGCCCATCTCTGACATTCCAGCTCTACTAAATCCTGTCCACCCAAATCAATACATAATAATATTCAACCATTATCTTTTTTTTTTTTTTCTAATTCTAATAATAATATATTACATTTTCTCCACTTTATTTACTAAATTTAATTAAATAAATGAAAATAAAATTAATTTAATGGTATTTTTTTGTGAGACACCTTGAAATCAAATCCTTTTCAATATAAAAAAAGCTCCTTTAATTCTTTATACAGCATTTGTGGATTGAAAAACTTACACATGTCTTAAAATTTGATCAGATAATAGCTCATTTACTCATCCACATTACACAATTGATTATCATCCTCAGTCCACAAATGGGTTTGCTGCATGTTGGATATGGCCATTTAATGAGAATAAATGCTGCTCCACATGAGAAACGAAAATCCAGTCTTTTTTTATTTCTCTTTTACATTTGTTGCCCTCTCATTGGATGTTGCTTGATTGCATTGCTGTATCTTTTTTTGTATGTCAGGAATAAAGAAAAAGAAGAAGAAAGAAGGATAGCATGGAGATTGGATGATAAAGTAATTAAGGACAATCAAGAAGAAGATATTAAAATAAGCAATACAAAACAATTCATACTACTTTTGTTGTATGCTTGGTTGACTGTGCAATGGAGTATGCACATAGAAAGAAAAATAAAGATTTAAAAACAAAAATTACTGTAATACACTATCAACTAAATATTTTCTCTTCTTAGAGGATTAGAACTGTCAGAAGAGCTGAAAAAAGAACTAAAAGCGGCAATGTAATTAGCTTCCTCATTTGTGTGATTTTCAGTGTATGTGTTTGAGTTGCAGACAGTGACATCTGCATCTAATAGGAGGAAGAAAAATCCATGACCCAAATGGGAAATCTGAAAAAAAAAACTACTAAAAATTTCAGGAAAACATGGTGAGAAAAAAAAAGTTTTGATCTTTTAATCTTTTCCCATCATGTTTCCTCACTAATGGAATTGAATTAGACACTGATAGCAGTTGCTGGAAGAGATGAACAAAACCCAGTTCAGAAAACCAAAGTGAGATGATTTCTTTCTTTTTTCGGAGAGAAAAAGACATCAATTTTTCGTGTCTGTTGTGGATTGGAGGGAAGAACCTTGATAGTCCGGTCTGTGGAATCATCGAGCACTTGGATTATGATCCGATCCGATGGCCACGAAAGACCACATGCAGCTCCAATGGAGAGAGCATAGACCTGCTCCAAACATGGAAGAAATGAAAATCTAGAAAAGTCATGAAAATTTCGTTTGGATGTATGGCAATGCAGATAAAAGCAGAAGCCCAGTAGAAGATTTAAGAAAGAAAGAAACAGAGGAGAAAAGGACCTCTTTTTCGTTGTACATGGGGATTTGGACGAGAACCATGGGATAGGCCGAGTTTCCAAGCTCGACGTCATCGCGTATCGGCTCCCATTTGTAGCGCTTTTCGGGTTTTCTCCCGAAGAATTTTACCAGAACGATGACGATGCCCATGTAGACTCTCTCCACGAACAGCATTAAAGACATAGCCAGGCACAGAAAGACTGCAACTTTGAGCAAAGGGACGATGAGAGGCGCTTTGATCTGCTCCCAAACGAAGCCTATTTGCTCTGTTATGTCGTCTCTCGTCCCTTGGAAAGCCTCTGGCAGAAGCGTTGTGGAAGAAAGCCGATCCATTTCTCCTGTGTGTGTGTCTCTTTCTTTCACTCTCAAGAGAAAGGAGAAACAGAGCAGGAAAGGACGATCAGAGGCAGGGAACGAAGGGACTAGATCTATATGGATTTAAAGCGATTTCCTTCGCGAAAAGAGCACGAATCTTTCCTTGCTTTTTCACTCTTTCGCTGCTCAGTTTTTGCTGTGGGATTACGCAAGGCAATGCGGCAGAGCTGGACTGTCAGTGAGTCACTCAAGAACACGAATTTACTGAAGAAGTGGAGAAAAATCCACTTCAGATCTCTAAGTTTAGCCCAAAACAAAAGCCCCACCAAAGACCATGCATACAAAAAAAAAAAAGGCAATGCAATAGAATCTCTTACGAAGTTCTCTCCCTTCTCCTTTCCCAATTCAACAAGGCAGAGAAAAACCGAGTTCAGATCTCAGTTTCTTTAGCCGGAGAAACCCAAGAAGAGCAAAACCCAGATAGAAAAAGGAGAGAATTCTCTTTTGTTTCGTTCTCCACCTTCTTCAAATCCTCTGCCTTCTTCTCTTTAGAAACTGATTATAGCAGCAGGAATGGCAAAAGATAGAAAAGTGTGTGTATTAGTAGAAGATAACAAAAGAGATCAAATGAGGAAGAGAGAGGGAAGACAGAAACGGAAGAAATTTGTGTCTGGTTTTACTCTGCCTTCTCTATTCTCTATTCTCTTGTTTTATTATTTGGAAGAAAGAAAGACCGCCGACACTCACGACCGTTCTAACGTTTGCTGCCTTTATATAATAAGAACAGGCAATAGGAGACGAACGGAGCCGGTGAATGTGCGTCAGTTCCCGGCAAAAATTCTGGCCTGTTGACGGTAGCTTTCGCTGTCAAATGTCAATCTCCCACTTGTTTTAACCTAAACTCAGGAGACGTCATTTCTGATTTCAAAACTATAAATTAATTAGTAATTATAAAAATGTATTATTATTCCTATTTTTGTAAAATTACCCTTGAGCTGTCTCCGTTGGAAATGGAAATCGAAGCAAATGTGGATGACTTTTTTTTTTTTTAACTCTCTCGAGTTGCATGTTATTTTCTCCAAAATGCCTACAAATTACATTGTTGGTTAAAAATGAGAATGATGATTATATCTGCGTAAAATTTCATGAGTGAACTTATTATCTTTAAAACACACTAAAGTTAGGATATGTGGACTCCAATCCACAACCTTCCATTTTCTAACAATTAAATTACACCTATGCAGATAAAAGAACTTTAGAAAATCTAAATAAAGATTTGAAAAATCTGATAAAGGTATAATTTTATTAAATTAAATCATATAACTAGAGATATTTAAAAATATTGATTAGTGTAAGTATTATATACAAATATAGAGCTTTTTTGACCCATCAACCCTATAAATATAAGTGACCTTGGTGAAGTTATTTTGTGAGAGCACTTTATATATGGCTAAATGCTTTACTAGAGAACAAGTTGCACCTTGCACACTAGTGCTTTAGGGATCCTTGTGGGGCTTAACATTTAGCTCGAGCAGGTGAGGTTGGGTTTTGGGCTTGCTCAAGTATAGGCCCGAATTGCAATTTAATGACCTGAGTCCAAGTTCAGACTTGAGTTAACTCAAACTAGTGAAATTGGATCTCGATTCGAATTTGTATATGTAGTGTCCTAGTCCAATTTTAAACCTATAATGTATATGCAGGCTTGAGGTTGGGTTTTGGGCTTGCTCAAGTGTAGGCCCGAATTGCAAATTAATGACCTGAGTCCAAGTTCAGACTTGAGTTAACTTAAACTAGTGAAATTGGCGCTCGATTCGAATTTGCATATGTAGTGTCCTAGTCCAATTTTAAACTATAATGTATAGGCTTATATGGGCTAGAGTTTCTTGAGGCCTAAAAGGAAATTTTTTATCATTTTATGAAATAAAGATATATATATTCGAAAGCCCAAATTTGAGCCATACACTTATACAGGTGGCTCAAATCTGGGCTTTCAGACCAAAATTGCGCTTTTATGTATTGGGCTTGGGTCCAAACCGAATTCTAATTCAGGCCAATATTCGGGTCCAAAAATGAGCCTGACCTAAGACTGGTCAACTCAAACCCAATTTTTTAGGGTTGTTTTTACATGTGAGCTTGGGTTAGGCCCAGCCCAATTTGTACCCCTATTTGATCTCATTTCAAGTTATGTAGTCTATTAAATTACCTCTAAAAAGTCCAATGTATTTCCAGATAAAATTAAATAAAATTTGACTTTTTTTCACCTTTGAAAACTAGTTTTATTTGCCAATTCAAGATAAAATTTCACATTGATTATATACAAGCCAAACTCTTTCAAATCTAGTAATCAATGTGAGCCCACCTAAGGGTGCACAAGTCTAGGGGATTTAGGCTATATGTATGGGTATATATAACCTGAATCCCCTATAATGCGATACCCACTTGTAAGATCCATATGGGCCCATATGTATGGGTTTACTAGAAAGTTAATTACTTGAATAGGGTTCTTATGAAAAAATATGTAAAGTTATATTTTTTAAAGTCTCAAAATTCAATTTTATCTAATGGTGTAAACTTTATAGAGTTAAATCGATGGTATATCTAATTCGGAATGAAGTCAAATTGGGTAAGAATCAAGCAGACAAAGGTGGGCTTAGGAGGGAAGAGTGTAAATGGAGTGAAGCTGGGTCCTACAAAGTCGTTCCTACATGAAAGTTGTATACGTGATTAGCTTAGTAGAAAATTGTTATATGCGAAAAAAACATCGACCTAGGTTGTGGGGCCCACATGGGTAGGGGTAATGGGTTGAAGTAAGATCCATTTGAAAAGTATTTCTTGGATGATACTTTCTATTAAAAATTAGGTTGATTTGATTTCAAAATTCATTATTTTTAAGGGTCTAAAAGTCTAAAAGTCAATAGTAAATATAGGCACACTTATACTTGGATTTAAATCCAATGGTGAGGTCGGAGTTAGAATGGATTCAAATTCGATAGGGATTCAATTCATAGAATAGGACAAGAGTGTGAAAGGGGTTAGCGGGTGTAAATCAGGGGCCCAAATCTTGACTGATGCATATGATATCGGTGGTATTTTAGAATATCGACCAATATAGCCGATATCTCGACGAGATGCATGGGCCGATATCCACGAAAATCATTATTTTTAATTATAGATATCAGCCATGGGCACATGTTTAAGTTTTCCAAATCTTTTTAAAAAAATTGGCTTTTTTGTTTTTTTGAAAAAAAAAACCACTGATATTTGGACCCCTGGTGTAAATAAATCCCAAGAGGGCCCGTAGGGGTATCTGTCACTAACGCAGTAGTCAATTCTGTTTTCAAGGTCTTTTGCTTTTCTTTTGAAATGGAACGTTTTGGTGTTTCGGTAATTTTGATGTTCCATTTTAAAAAGGCCACTACGACAAATTTTAAAAAAATTATATAAGAGTTAGAAATAGAAAACTGAAATATCTTGAGTTAAAAAATAATGAAAGAAATAGATGATTAATAAAAATAATGAACTAAAATAAAATCATGAATGACAAACATGAAAGAAAAAGAAAAATAGTAATTAAAAATAGAACATTAATAAAATTGTAAATACTGTTTAAATCATGGAATTAGAAAAATAAATTAATATTTTTTAATGGACTAAGAAGAAGTAATAATAAGAAGTCAAATAAATATATTTATTAGGTTGAAACACCAGTGTATTTTTTAGCCAAAATGCACCTGTTTTGTTTTTTGATGCCAAAATAAACCCAAATAACCAAAGCAAACCAGAACATAGATTGAAAATACTCTTATAGCAAGAGCTCTGTGTAGATATCAGTAATAATCATGAAGTTGGGTGGAATAAAAAGAATTTATATTTGCATATGGTGCGTATGAAAGAGTAGCTGATGAAAGAATCTAGCTATGGTTTTAAAAGACTTGAAAATCAATGGTCCATACATGATGCGATCTTATCAAATTCAATTTCATAGATTCATTCAATTAAACTTATTTTTTTATGAGTATTATATATATAAATAAATCTTTCAAATACAACCAATCCTATGATCATATATAAGCTCATCATAGAGCTCTCGATCGTAAAATCACTTCTTAAGGAAGCAAGTTAATTCGACTGATTATTTTTCACTTCAGAAAGCAGGATGTGTCAGATTTGAAACCCTATAAATTTATCTTGTTGTGTCTCATGGGGTTAGAGGTACCACCCGTGAAGGTTTTAATAAGACAATATCTGAGATTTTTCACAGGTAAATCCGAAAAAAAAAATCACTTCTTAAAATACGCAACTAATTCTATAATAAGTCTATATGTAACCGATGCCTCATTTTACATTACTCCTAGTTTGAATTTATGTTACCTTTTTCGTTGGATTGAATGATAAAAGTAATCGTTGTAAAAGACCATCATTATTTGTTATATTAATATTTACTAAGGATATTTTTATCTTTCACCCAAAAGAGAGAAGGGAGCATCATTTGGGGTGTTCCAATTAATTCGTTGTTAATTGTTTAATTTAAGATCATGAAATTAATCTGGGAATTAAAAACTTTTTACAACTTATTTCATATGTTAGATTAGATGATACTAAATCCTAAACATTAAATCAAAATACAACATTTTTTCCGTTTTTTTCTTCTAACTATTGTAATGATTAAAGTACAATTTACACGATTTTTTTTTTTCAATTCATTACTACAGGACCCATTTATAAATAAGTAGCCGTAGAGGAAGTAAATAGCGATAGATCAAAGAATCCTGCAGAACTGACCCATTTTAGTCTCCAACAACTTGTATGTTGTAACTTTATTTTTTTTAATAGCTAGAAAGTACTCAAGTTTTGTTGTATGACTTACAACAACAATTTGAATGAGTAATTAAGTATCTCTATCAACAATTTAAGCGTATATGATTTAGATGCTTGAAGTGAGACGTTTTAACCACTAAATTAGATGCCCTTTTTTTAGATGAACAACATTTCCAAATCTCTTAGAGTATTTAGTTAATCATCGAGATATATACAAGCCACTCTACCTATACACACTGGGTATATAATACTCTGACCGTAATTAGTGATTAATTGTGTGATTTAACTTGTTAAGTGTGGAATGTTGATTTGTTAATCATGAAGATTACAGAGTGAGCTTTGCATAGAGATCAAATTTTCTCCGACTGAGACCCTAAAAGCTATTTATATTTGAAAAACTACTCATTTGAGGTGTTAAAAGTTTATAATTGTACACGTTCACTCAGTTTTAAGTTCTTCGTCTAATAGATTTTTCCATTTGTTTTTCTGACTTTTGGAAACGTAGTTTTTTTATTCCTAGAGGGATTCCTATTTTACAAAATCTTAATTTTAAAGTATTTAGGAGAGTCAAAATTCTTATGAGCTTTAGTATATTTTTGTCAGATGAATTTTCTCAACCCAACTGTAAGTCAGATTTTCTCTAGGTGGTATTTCAAATTTTTGTGAATTACTAGAAACACCCTTTCCGGTTAAATCGTGAGATTTTTAAGGTGTTTTCCTCACTAGATTATTGATGGCTTGATCAGTTTTTAATTCCCAATCCATTGGACCGATTAGATCTCCTTTTACCCTACATTGAAGATACAGTTAGAGGAAATTTAAATTTACTTGTGGGTCCCACTCCCTTTTGTCTCATATGTAAAGAGATTTTAACAATCTTCCAACGTGTTGGACATTTGCCATGGACCCCAAGTTTTTAGATTTTATAAATTTGGATTGAAGGAGCCCCATTTTAACCCATTTTAACTGTCCCTCTCATTTTCTTTAATGTTTTCTCTCTCTCTCTCTAACCTTGGACTTTCCTGGGTTAGCCTCGGATTTTTTAAATGAAGTCATTTTTTGACGGATTTTAGCAAACAAGGAATTAAAATTTTTCTTTTCTGAATTTCTTTAACTCCGGATTGGATTAGAAGTGAAAAGAAAGGTTGATGGGCTCTGAAAATTGATTTTAGAAAATGGAAGAAAAATGACCCTTTTTGTATATTTTTAAATTATGCTAACCTGGACCTTTTTCTTTTAAGTTAAAAGGGGAGAAAAGATTAACTCTACCTAACTCTTGTGTGTTTACATTTCGGCATGGAGTGTTCTAAATTCTAGCAATGTACCCTCTAGGACAAACTGTCATCTATAGTGGCCCTCTGAGCAATGTCTCAATACTCTTATGTGGCCAGGAAGAAATATGAGATTGGGTACTGAGTACTTTCCATTTTCTATTTATTGTGTGTTTTGAATGGCTAACATACTGACATAAGTAAATGAAGTAGAAAGAGCTTAGGGGGCTCACGGGCATTACCTTGTTTTCCTGTGGAAAATATAAAATGGGATTTTGGGAATATTTTAAGTGTATTTGGTTTTAAAATGGATATTTATTGGTTTTCATTGTTTCACAGATTTTGGTATTAAAACATATGCTGGAGAAGGTGAGGAGACTCAACTTAACCTATATATTGGGTTTGTGAAACTATTAGACCCTAGAATGAAAATGGGACCCATGGAAATTATATGATGGAAAAGACCAAGTGGGACTAGAATGAGAGACTTGACATCGCTTTCATGTAAGGGACGGTATTTTGTTCAGACTATTAGAACGGAAGCACGAGAAGGTGTCAGGGAAGGGAGTCAAGGCCTAGTGGTTTAAAAAGCAGTATGGGACCCATTGAACGTCTAGAGGATAATAGATTGAATTGGACATTGGTATGAAGTGTCCAATGATAGTGGATTGTGTTAGGTGTATATGCATGGGGTTCACGCTATGGCCATTGGTGCATGTGGTATGTGCTATATTTGAATATGCATGGGGTTCATGCTATGGTCATTGTTGCATGGGGTATGTGCTATATTTGAACATGCATGTGGTTCATATGTGCATGTTGTCACGCCCCGACCCGAAGGGTGGGCTCGGAACGCGACTGATTTTTTTTTTGAAAGATAAACTAACACAATATAAGAACTGGGCCGGATCAACAGTTAGGGCCAAAGGTCACACATGATTCCAACATGTGGACTCAAACATATACCATAAGTTTACCCCACAAAAGAGACATATTAAAGACAATAACACATCACATGATCCAATAAAATCCATCCATTAATTCATCATTCAAAATCACTACAAAATGACTACCGCAACATAGTAGTCTCAATACATAATGTTTACAAAGACCAAGTACCACATCCAGTACTTAACAAAAGCAATCAATTCCAAGAACCAACAAGAAAAGATTAGGGCATTCTCCTCCGGGGGAATCCCGAAACATTGCATCAGCTTATCCACCCTAAGCTTGATAAAGAGGGTCCTCCTCCTCGGGTTCATCGCCTGAAAGGTGAGTGGGGTGAGCTAACTAGCCAAGTGAAGGAAAATAACAATGCAGGTTAAGTAAAAATATAACAGGTTAACAACAATTCAATATCACATGCTTGATAACAATAAGCATAATCTCATGTAAAGCATCAACATCATCAATTACTACTATCATCGGACATAACGCCTGGCGACTACGCTGAGACCAGTATTAAGTCCCGACACGGTCAAAATACATCTTTGCAAGTACATCTCCGGCTCTGACTTAGCCGATACTGACACCCTCAAGTCAGCAACTGAAGACATCATGGTCCGCCCATGGTCCAGTAGACATAAACCATCTCCCATATGGCCGATATTGGTTCAATAAGCCAGGTAAGCGGAAGCAGTCTTACAAACTCATACGATCAACATCATAATATTACAATCATCATCGGCACTCTTACCATAGTGCATCATGTCTAGGCACATGAGTGGGTTCATCAAATTTGAAACCACCCATTGCCCAAGACTTATTTCATAATAAAACCTGTTTACATATCCTGCAAAGTTAAGTTCCCTCACCGTGATGTGTGGTTTACGCGGTCTCTGTTCAAACAAACAGACAAGTGCACAATCAATATACAGATCAAATATATACACACGAGTAGTATTTTGAAATCTCACGTTTTTCCAAAAATATCCGAGGTATATGGAATTGAGTCTCCTACTGGGTTTTTATCATTTTTAAATTATCATAATCCACAATATAATAATAAATAAAAAGGGGATCAGTCCAAAACTCATATTGTCTTCTGGGCATTGATCAGATTGACTTATTGAGTTAGGTTTAGATCCTCGGGTCACTTCTCTGTTGTCTTCTGGATAGGACCAGATCTGACATTTTGAGTTAGGCCTCAAGGTCACCCAGTGCCCAAGTATATAGTGTCGGCCTGAAAGTGAATCACTCAGTGCCAAACCAATAGGGTCGGCCTGCAAGCGGATACCATAGTATTTATACTATAAGTAATAAGAGAAAAGGGGTTAGTACATTTTTAATTAACAAAATGGGGTACTAAAATCACATCACATAATCTAACAAACTTTTAATTTTTTCTTTTTGAATAAAATAATAATATTTATTTATTCAATTATTTATTCATTATTTTTTTTTTCAATGGGAACTAACATTAAAAATCACAAGCATCAATTATATCAAAATATATATATATATTTTTTTTCTTCTTCTTCCTCCCGTTCACTATCTGCAACAAATAGTGAACGGTCGAAAAACGTGAAAAATGAATTTGAAAATAGAGGGTTTCCCGGATTTGATTTTTTACATCTGACTGGTCCGATGGATTCCTCCGGGAGTCCTCTTTCCATAGGGAGAGGTTTGGAGCTTTGAAACTCAGTAACCCATCCGATCTTAACACCGAAAGCTCATTGGTACGAGAAACCCATGGAATTCCTTAGACTTTGAAACTGGATTTTCTTGCTCAAAACAGGGTCAAAATCAGTTTTTCTTGATTCTAAACCACCTAGAATTTGAAAAGGAATACAATGGTTACCTTTAATTGAGTTCTTGGGCTGAAATTCGGTCTTTTGAAAATTTTTCCCCAAAAATCTTACGGCTGGAAAAACTGGAAAACAGAGAGGGAAAATGGGCTTGAAAGGGTCGGCTGGGTTGTTTCAACTAAGAGTAGAACAGAGAAGAAATCGGTGGGAGTTAATTCGGCAGCAAAAGGGTCGTATATATAGAATTTTGGCCGGAAAAATAGGCCAGACAGCCACTGCATGTGGTTGCATGTAGTGCCTGCTTACGCCTGCTACAGTATACAGGGTTTGCAAATCAGCCCTTTACATTTTCCATTTTTTGCAAAAAGCCCTTAGTTTTAATAAAAATCTGATTTTTAACTAAAACATGTTTTTAGAAGCTCAAAAATTTTGATCCAACCTTACAGATAGGTTGGGTTTTAAAAACTTTAGCTACCATAAAAATTTTGAAATTTAACTCTCATTAAAAACCATTTATTTAAATAAAAACCATAAATTTATACTATTTACTTAAATAAACAATTGTTAAAATAAACAATTTAGCAATCTCATTTTGGGGTGCCAAAGAATAACTAGACCATTCTTAAAATGGTCTACCATAAAATACTAATTTTAAAATTTATTTTCATTCTCAAAACCCTTTAAAATAATTAATACTCCCTTTCGGGGTTTTGACGGGCGGATTTAAAATATTATTTTCTGAAAATAAAATTATTTTAAAATCAGAAATATAAATCCTTTATTTAGGAGAACATTATTTACCAATAATATTCATATAACAACATAATTTATAAAAATAATAACACGAAGTGGTAAATTACCAAAATGCCCCTCCAGCTGGGCGAGCTGGATCACTGAGTTTTCAGGCTCAGATTGGGCCAAACCTGGGCTTTCCTCAAAGCCCTAACCAAAATCTTCGAGATTAACCGGTTAAATAAAATTATTAAGCTAAAACACGCCTAATCTGGGGCAGGGTATTACACATGTGGTCTATGCTAGATTTGAATATGCATATGGTTTATATTTGAACATGCATGTGGTTCATATGTGCATCAAAAACCTGTTTTGCAAATTTTAAATTTATAACTCGCAAGCGCACGAACCATTAGATAGTATAACGATTAAGTGCGAGGTCGAACCCATCGGAACTTAGGAAAATATATATCCATGAAAATACACCATTGAATTAAATAATTTTAAGAACTTTGAGAAGTATGGAGATAAATCATAAATATGAAATAATTTATCTAATCTATGAGTTTTAATATTAATTTAGAAACATTCTAGATTTAAACGTAGAATCTAACAATTTAACTAATTTTAATTAAAATGGTGGCATTAATATAAAAATATAAACAATCTCAATCCAATTTAAAAATACAGAATTAAGATGCAATTAAATTATTTCCAACCTAGTTCATCAATTTCAAAGATTTGAGTTTTTATAAACAAAAATAAAATTAAAGACACCTAAACTACCTCTGTACATATTTACAGTGGAACTGGGTCAAAGAATTATTGAGGGTTTCTTTTCCATATTTTAAAAATAATATCAAGGCCTAGAATACGGAGATCACATTTATTTATCATGTACTCAAATTCTTAATCTATTAAAATCATCATTATGAAATTTATGAAATCAATTAAAATAAGAAAATTCAAATCCGGCCTTAGGCTAAATAAAATTTAAACTTGTAATTTCGAATCTAAAAGTTTTTCTGCTCTTAAAAAGAGCCTTAGACTGAAAAAATCAAGTTCTATTTATCCTAAAGATTTTTTCTGCTTTCATTGAACAACTTAAAATAATCTCTAACATAAATCCATAAAAAGAATTAAAATAAAATCAAACTTTCATCATACAAAAATAAATAAGTGGAAAACCATATTTCTAAGGGTTTTTCTGCCTTTTAATTATTAATAAAATTTGGAATTAATAATTATAATGCATTGAAATTTTGGAATAAAGACATAAGAAAAATACAATGGAAATCAAAATCCACCAACCTTAGAACCCAATGTGGATTGAAAATCCCACAGTCTTTCTCCTCCTCTTCTTCCTCTCCTCTTCTTTGCTTCAATGCCCAAGTTCAGTTTTCTCAATGGGAGAGGGCTAGTATTTATAGATGAAAGGAAGTGGAATGAATGGATTGGATTCAAAGATTTAAATAAAGCAAGGGACACATGGAGGGCAGATATGATTTGTGCTAAATATGGAATGACTTAAAGGAGGCAAGGAGCTAAATTTGTATAAGGAAAGTGGGTGTAGAATCCCGTTTTTTTACACATATACCATCTTGCAGCTCAGTTTTGACCTTCTTAACTTCTGAATCAGAAAAAGTCATAAATTACAAAGTTGTAGATCTTGAAGTCTTCTTTCTAACGCAAAAAGAATCAAAGAAATCGGACATCGGAGTAGAAATTTATGACCAAAATACAGAACATATGTCAAACCTTCCTTATTTTTCTCCCCTTTCTTATTTTCATTCACTTTCCTTAATCCACTTGCCAAATTCGAAAATCCTCTTATATTAGCTTGTAAATTTCGAATTTCCTCTTGAGATAATGGAAATAGTATTCACACATGTGAATTTCTTCATGGGCTTTTCTTAATGAGCTCAATAATTGGGCTTGAGGTCCAAAATAACTCATAATGGGCTCAGGCTTTATATTTAAGCATTTTTTCTGTCATCCTCACTTTTAAACCTGCAAAACACAAAATTATACTAATTAGATAAAATTAAATAAAATGAGATACTAACAATAATAAATTTAGGAGTAAAATATGTAATTATTTTGCACTCATCAAATACCCCCAAACTTACATTTTGCTAGTCCTCGAGCAAAACCAAAACAAAAACTAAAAACTCTAAAAAAAAAATAAAAATCCTAAATTACACCACTTTCGCTGGCACTCTCGATTGCATTTAGCATATGCAACAAGCCTTTAAACCCCTAGCTCACCACTAGTGGACGAGTTATAGTCTCGTGAAGGCTTCTAGTGATGATACCCACAAACATCGAATTTCAGCAAAAATATATAAATCAAAATTTAAAAATCATACAACTCCAAAATTATTTTACAAAACTTATATTCGGAGTGTAGTGTGTGATAGCCAAATATTAACCATAACCTTATTTTTCAAAATACACATAAGTTTTATAACCACCAGCTAAAAATGTGTTTTGACTCCAAATCTCACAATGGTATATCTCTCAGAAAGACTTTCGCACATAGATTAGGGTAAATTCTCTCAAAAGTATATGTGAGCGGAATAATTTTTCAAATACAAATATCTCACATATTTATCATCAAAGAACGATTAATATCAAAGAATAATATAGATCTCATGAAAGGATGTTATTTTCCTGAGAACGTTGAAATAATACACCATTATTCTTCTTCATCTATTCTCCACTTAAATACCATATTAACTCAGAATCAATAGGACTTACTGTAGGACGAAACGTGGCTTAGGACCGGGTCATATCAAAGAAGGATAACAAGACTCTAAAATAAATATTTTGAATAGAAAAAGTTAGAGGTCTTCAAAATTTTATAATGGGATTCTTTTTCCTCGATTTTTTTTTTCATCACTTTCACAGCATTTTTTTCTGTCTCTTTTTTTTTTTCACATGTATGGATGTTCTTTTTTTTTTTTTTTTTCATTTTTTTTTCATTGATGATTTTCTTCTTTCTTTTGCATCTCTCATCATCATTTTTTTCTTTCAAGTGCCATAGTTTTCTCAGAGTACCATCCCAATAACAATCATCTCTAACCTTTTCCGGGCCCTAAAATAGGTCACAGATTTTTCAATTTAGGCTCAAACTCCACAACCGGAGTTGGGTATGGATAACATGGTTAATCAATAAAAATATGCTAAATTTACAATTGAAGAGGCTCAAAAGTGGGAACTAACATGATAATATGACGGAATAGGTAAGCTTCAAAGGCTCAAACGATCCAAAATAATGGCCTATATCACTTCCTAAGTTTCATATGAATATTTAATTAACTTTAAATAAATTCAGAAAAATATCTGGTGTAATAATCCAATTTTGATGTCATTCTCAGTAATTTGACCAAAACAAAGAATAATGAGATCTAACAACAAATATAATGCGCACATGAAAGAAAATAAGAATTACTTATAACCCTCAAAAAAATAGAATGGCTCAAAAGCTTATTAGGTCACAAGTCTCTCCACTGGTATTCCTCCAGTGATCACTCAACTCATGAATATTTATCTTTTTTTAGTTAACATTAATATGGCTGTGTGAAAATTTCCAAGCATAAATTTCACAAAATTCAAATGGAAAAGCATGATATAAAAATTTTAATACACATATTAATGCTAAAAATCAAAGATTTTTTTTTAATTTTTTTTTTTTACTCCAAAACTAAACATAAGACTGATTTTTTTTTTTCAAATTAACTCTAAAACGGACACAAGACTAAAAACAAACACAGTGTAACCCCCTAATACCCCCAAACTTAAATTGAACGTGGTCCTCAATGTTCTCTAATCTACAGTGATCAGTTGAAAATTAGAAGAAAATATCAGAAACGAACAACTAAAAATTCAGAAAAATACCTGAGAGGGCTCTCTTTATTCAAAACCTACAAAAACAAACAGATAACAAAAACACAAACATACAACAAAGACTCTATACTGACACAAAAACACAAAAACTGTCCTAACAAAAGGAAAAACCTAAACTAGTCCAACATCAACTCAAACACAAACTGACTCACAGACAAACTCAACATAGACTCAGAGACACACACAAAATGCAAAAACCTAACCTAGACAGACTGACAAACAACCTCACAAACACGAATAATCAAATCCTAATATAATTATTAAAGACTCACACAAGTTTTTTTTTTTTTTTTAATGCATCTTAATCTAACAATGCAATACTCAAAGCAAATATGCAAACAATAATCAAATAACTAAGTTAATGCATGAAACTAATACCTTAATATGCATGAACAAATTAAATATGCAATTACTTTTTTTTTAATTTTTTTATATGCAAAATAAATGCAAGACAACCTAAGAAAATCTATATGAATGCATGAAAAAATTAAAAATTTAAAGAAAAGAGATTTAGGCACTTACCTTAGCTTTTAGTGCTTACTTCCGCAAAAATTTTAGACCGTACGATTAAAATCCTGCAAAATATAACACTACAAACTTTGGTGAAGATTCTGAATCTCATAAAAAAAATGCATGAGACCTAATCTAAATGCAATTTCCTAATGTTATATCTAGTGGAGGAAATTAAATGATTAGAACCTAATTATGAACTCTAAATTAAATTAAGACCATAAAAATTTCTAAATTAATATCCACCAAATTAATTTAAATCAGATTTTCAAATAAGTTCAAAGTTGATCCAAATTTTTTTTTTCTTTTTGAAACTTTTTAGATGGAACCTTCCAAAGTTAGATTTACTTTCTAAAAATAGAACTTGACTAAATTAGATTAAAATTTTAAGATTAGAAAATGCTAAAAATAGAAACTAGATATTTTTGGAAGTTTCTAAAAATAGAAATCTCAAAAAATAAAAAATTTCTAAATTTAACAGTGATTCCAAATTTAGATAATCTCCTCATTATTTTTAGAACTTCTAAATAAGGTAACCTTCTAAAATTAGAATTTCTAAGAAAAATAGAAACTTCTAATTTTAAATATTTGCCAAAAATAGATATTTCTAAAAATAAATAATTCAATGGCGATTTTTTTAAGTTCCCCGGCAACGGCGCCAAAAACTTGTTGTACAAATTTTAAATTTATAACTCGCAAGCGCACGAACCATTTAGATAGTATGGCAATTAAATGCGAGGTCGAAACCATCGGA
Organism: Chimonanthus praecox; assembly: GCA_022113865.1. Taxonomy (NCBI): domain Eukaryota; kingdom Viridiplantae; phylum Streptophyta; class Magnoliopsida; order Laurales; family Calycanthaceae; genus Chimonanthus; species Chimonanthus praecox. Next base: position 22,273,438 of record CM039087.1, on the reverse strand, counting down.
ACTTAGGAAAATATATCCATGAAAATACACCATTGAATTAAATAATTTTAAGAACTTTGAGAAGTATGGAGATAAATCATAAATATGAAATAATTTATCTAATCTATGAGTTTTAATATTAATTTAGAAACATTCTAGATTTAAACGTAGAATCTAACAATTTAACTAATTTTAATTAAAATGGTGGCATTAATATAAAAATATAAACAATCTCAATCCAATTTAAAATACAGAATTAAGATGCAATTAAATTATTTCCAACCTAGTTCATCAATTTCAAAGATTTGAGTTTTTATAAACAAAAATAAAATTAAAGACACCTAAACTACCTCTATACATATTTACAGTGGAACTGGGTCAAAGAATTATGGAGGGTTTCTTTTCCATATTTTAAAAATAATATCAAGGCCTAGAATACGGAGATCACATTTATTATTTATCATGTACTCAAATTCTTAATCTATTAAAATCCTCATTATGAAATTTATGAAATCAATTAAAATAAGAAAATTCAAATCCGGCCTTAGGCTAAATAAAATTTAAACTTGTAATTTCGAATGTAAAAGTTTTTCTGCTCTTAAAAAGAGCCTTAGACTGAAAAAATCAAGTTCTATTTATCCTAAAGATTTTTTCTGCTTTCATTGAACAACTTAAAATAATCTCTAACATAAATCCATAAAAAGAATTAAAATAAAATCAAACTTTCATCATACAAAAATAAATAAGTGGAAAACCATATTTCTAAGGGTTTTTCTGCCTTTTAATTATTAATAAAATTTGGAATTAAGAATTATAATGCATTGAAATTTTGGAATAAAGACATAAGAAAAATACAATGGAAATCAAAATCCACCAACCTTAGAACCCAATGTGGATTGAAAATCCCACAGTCTTTCTCCTCTTCTTCTTCCTCTCCTCTTCTTTGCTTCAATGCCCAAGTTCAGTTTTCTCAATGGGAGAGGGCTAGTATTTATAGATGAAAGGAGGTGGAATGAATGGATTGGATTCAAAGATTTAAATAAAGCAAGGGACACATGGAGGGCAGATATGATTTGTGCTAAATATGGAATGACTTAAAGAAGGCAAGGAGCTAAATTTGTATAAGGAAAGTGGGTGTAGAATCCCTTTTTTTTACACATATACCATCTTGCAGCTCAGTTTTGACCTTCTTAACTTCTGAATCAGAAAAAGTTATAAACTACAAAGTTGTAGATATTGAAGTCTTCTTTCTAACGCAAAAAGAATTAAAGAAATCGGACATCGGAGTAGAAATTTATGACCAAAATACAGAACATATGTCAAACCTTCCTTATTTTTCTCTCTTTCTTATTTTCGTTCTCTTTCCTTAATCCACTTGCCAAATTCGAAAATCCTCTTATATTAGCTTGTAAATTTCGAATTTCCTCTTGAGATAATGGAAATAGTATTCACACATGTGAATTTCTTCATGGGCTTTTCTTAATGAGCTCAATAATTGGGCTTGAGGTCCAAAATAACTCATAATGGGCCCAGGCTATATATTTAAGCATTTTTTCTGTCATCCTCACTTTTAAACCTGCAAAACACAAAATTATACTAATTAGATAAAATTAAATAAGATGAGATACTAACAATAATAAATTTAGGAGTAAAATATGTAATTATTTTGCACTCATCACATGTGGTCTATGCTAGATTTGAATATGCATATGGTTTTATGTGCATGTGATTTATTCTGTACTGAAGATATTGTGCAGGTGATGAAAGTGTGAATATTCTGGGTTGTTATACTTGGATGAAAAACTAGTGGGTGGTAAGTATTCTCCTATGAGAAACCCTGGTGGGAAGGGTATACGGAGATCAGTATAAGTGTAGGGTTCAGGGTTTAGGGTTTAGGATGCACACACTTATATAGTTGGTCGAGCTCTTGCAACATGCTGCATTTTGTCCGTAGGGACCTAATGAATTCGAGGTTGAGTGGGATACCCTGGACCGTATAGTTGAGGTTAAGTAGGATATCTCAATGGGGTTGAGTGTGTATAAAGGTTGGTAAACCTTAAAAGTGGAAAGAAAGAAAGAATGGTAAAAATGGTTTATTTGTTTATCGTTTTGTTAAACATGCATTGTGTTATTGATATTATTAATGCATGGGGAGAAGACAGTATGCATGTGTGAGTGTGCATGTGCAAATGTGAGAATGCATATGTGGGTTGCATATGCATTCCTGATCATACATGTGTGGGTTTACATGTGTATGTGTAAGTAAGCATAGGTGTGTGTGTCTAGGAAGAAAAGAGAATCAATGGTAAGCTATACCATGGAGTTCTAATGTTTTGGTTAAATTCTGCATTGTGACACTAATATTTGGAAATGGGTGAAGTTTTGAGTACTCTTCACTGGGCTGGTTGCTCACGTCCCTTACAATGCAGGATTTGTGCTGGAAGAGGGAGAGGAGAATCCCTCTGCGATGGCCAAGGAGTTGGAATCTTCAGATTCCAGAAGTTGTTTGTGATTAGGACTTGTGCTTGTTTTAGTTTAAGTTTGGAAAATTGTAAATTTGAATAAATATGCCACTTATGGCATAGAGACCTTCATGTACAATCATATATATGTACTATGATGTTGGTATGTGTTTGATTGTGTTTTGATGCATGTTATGGAAAACGAGTGTGAAATCCGGGAAAAATCAAGTTGAAAGAAATAGCCTAGACAATACCTTTACTTTCAGCGGCGAGGCCTCGAGGAGCTGAAGTCGAGGACGTCGGCTTGCAAACAACTGAAAAGTACAAAATTCTATTCTGGCGAGGACTTGTTGCAAGGGCTCACCATTGGCTAGGACTTCCGTTGGCTCACCATTTAGAGAGGGACTCGGCCTGAGACCCTTCTGTTGTTACAGAATTGGTCTCTAGGCGAGGGGCTCACCAATGTTTATGACTGTTTGTGTAATTTTGATTGTTTTTGGGTTCCATTTTGTGCTCGAGTGTGTTGGATCCAACGTCTTGTCCACATAAGCATGTGTGACATTTGATATGGGCTTTAGTGAACTCATTTAGAGGCCCATGGACTTTTGGTGACTGAGTGGTTTGTTTTTTTAAAAAAAATTAGTCGTATTCTGGGCCCACATCCGGGTTCGAAGCATGACAGGGTAATAACATAGGGAATGGTCCTTTAGGGTGGAGTGAGAATCGAACTGAGGACTCTCACTTCTTAAGACGAGTTCTTAATCATCATTACGACTGTTGAGCACTGAAGAATGACTATTTTACCCTGATTATTGAACCAGTTAGCTCTCAATTTTGTATATATTAGGTGCATTTAATTTTTTTTATAGTTTTGTAGATAAAATTGAAAAAGACAGAAAATCAGAAAGAAACCGGAAATAATTGTAAAGTTCTGTGCTAAACTGGAAGACCCATAATTTTTAATAATTAATTTCCCCCACTTTTAGGAATTTAAATTGTAAATTGAATAAATATGGATCCAATTATGAGAGTCTGGATTATTTCAATAATTTTAGATTTAAGTGGAGAATTAATTATTTTAATTGTGGAAAGAAAAATTGAAAATCAAGAGGCCAATGAAGATCAATAGTCTACAATTTGAAGTCCATGGGCCAAAAATCCATTTCATTGGGCCAAGCTATGCATCCACACCATACACTGGGCCAGTCTCAGTGATCCATGCACATTTCATATGTGGGTCAGGCTAGTGTACATACCAGAGTCCAGTAGGCCAAGAGTCTAAGTCCATGTGCACAAAGTCCAATGGAAACCCAACTGGTCAAGGTCTGAGATCCAAAATAACCCATTTGAATTTTACCTAAACCCTAAGACTTCACATGTCCCTCTCTCCATGTCATCCATGCACATCCAACCATTCATTTCATCATCTTCCAATCCAAGCCCTTCATTTCATGCATGCAACATAGATAAACCCTATACCCTCCATTTGAATTTTACTCCTTACACATCCATTCGACTATGTTATATAAACCCTAGACTATTCATCCAACCATTCATCTAGGACAACCTTTAAATCTCAACCCTTCATACAAAATCTTGACACTTACACATTCCATTTAACCATCTATTCAAACCATCTTTTGATCTCAACCACTCATTGCACATATTCGAACAACACACAAAACCCTACCCTCCAAAATTCGCATAACCCCAACTTGCATTCCAAGAAATTCCAAAAATATAGATCCCATTCAATCTCATCTAGATCCATTAGAATTTGACACAATCCAAATCCATCCACCTCACACACCATGCATCCATCCATTCATTTAGAATAACTTGAATCCCAACCACCCACTCATGCATTGCATTAAACCCGAACTCCATATGCAATTTTCGATCCACCTCATCCAATTCCTATCCATTCGAATTCCCTACCTTGGAACCCAAGACACCATCCTCTCCAAGCAACCCTACCCGATCCACCTTATGTAAACCCTAGCCCTCTTCATTTAAGATAATTAAATCCTAGCAATCCACTCATCCATCCTACACCCTGATTAATCCTAGCCATCTAATCCTACTCAAAGCCTATAAATAAGAGCACTAGGGCAACCTATGAATTTCGAATTTGGCTCTGGAGGAATCAATCAGGCGTGGACCAAGAAGGAAGAAAAAGAAAGAAAAATTCATTGGAAATTTGTGCACTCTAAAGGTTTAAGGTTTGATTTCTTTGATTTTTCAATTACTTTTGTAATTTCTGAATTCAATTCCAAAGTATGTTATTTCGAATTCCATGTATTGAATGAAATCAAAGTGCCATTAAATATTTAGGATCTGGTTTTCCAATTAATGGATGTTGTGTGATGAATGTGCTGCACTCAATTTACGTTCTTGAAACCTAATACTGTGATCGAATTTACCACCCCCCTCTGGAATTGGATGCAATGAAAATTTAGATTTGGATAGGACTTTCATTCTGATTTCTAAGACTTTTATTTTACAAAAATGCAATGAAAATTTAGGATCAGAACCAAACTTCTATTCGATCTAAGGTTTAATTTTAGACTTTCATGGTTTTAATTCTTGAATTATTTAAATGGATGGCATGAACTCAATGCTAATTAATTTACATGAGATCTGGGTTCTAGGATTTGATTTTATCAATAAAATTGGGAAAAATAATGCCAATTGATTTCTAAGGACCAATTCCAATGTATCATATGTATCATATGTTTGATTTCTTTAAATTCTTTATTAAATTTATTTGTCTTCTCCACTCTTAGATTTAAATAGTGACTAGGTTGAGATTAAAATGACTGATTTTTATTGAATCTAGGTTAGATCTAAATTATCTTTGGTTCTCTATTTAATTCACCAATACATGTTTTAAGTTAGAATTTTAATTTAAATAATTGGTTAATAATTGTAAATGCTCAAGATATATTTTTTGTAATTCCCTTGGGTTCGACCTTGCACTCAATCACTATATTATTTAATGGTTCATGAACTTGCGAGTAAAATAAATAAAACTTTTTATTGCATAACAAGTTTTTGGCTCCGTTGCGGGGGAATTACAATGTTTACAAATATTAACTAATTTTTTATTTAAATTTTTTATGTGAAAACTTGGAAAGTTAGTAATCTTCATAAAAATATTTTTCAGATTATATTACATGATTCAATTTTCATGATAAAAAATTTATTTCTTGGAATTTAATTTGAAATCCATTGGATGTTGGTGATTAAGTTTAATAAATCAAAAATAATTTTTGTTTGACTTATAATTTTAATTAGGATTAGTTTATTTTAATGTCTCTAATAGTTGCAAAATTTTAGGAAATTGCACTTAATTTAGGCCATGCATTTTTAAGATTTAGAATATTCACCTAGGCTTGTGTGCTTTATTGTACAAGAATTTTAAATTGCGCGCTAAGATTTCTGGAAAATACGCTGCAAGGCCAAGGTAAGTGCCTAATCTCATTTTCTTTAAGTTTTTAAAATTTTCATGCATTCATATAGAACTTTTATTTAGGGTGTTTTCGTTTATTATTTGTATTTAAAAAAATTGCATATTGTTTATGCATTTAGGGTGTTAGTATTAATGCATTATCTTAGATTGTTTGGTTATTCTTTGCATATTTGTTTTGAATCTTGCATTGTTAGATTTAGGACTGCATTCACAAAAAAATAGAAAAGCCAAAAAAGAGTACTAAAAATGGTTCATGCATTAATTTAAAATCAAATTAGAACCATTATTTTAGGGTATTCATGCTCAATAGGACCATCTTTAATTCAGCTAATTTTGGATTACCAGTCTATAGTTTTACTTCAATCACGGTGTCTAAGGCTAGTTCTGTCACCAAGATATGAGGTCGAACACTTCTAAGGATAAGTTGGGACGTAAATGCCGTTTGTTCTCCCCCACTTACTTGAGAACTTACGTGGCCGTGCTTTTGGTTAAACTTCCATCGGAGACTTAAAATTTTCTAGAGCAGTATAGATTTTAGGACCCCTGTGTAAGTCTAGATTTAGGTAATTTATTGTGTGATATTGGTTTTGTCTTGGTTGTCTTTGAGTGAAAATGAGTGCTTGGAGGAGCGATTCGACCAATCGTTTGATTAGAATAGAGTCTCTAGGTTGTGAATCTCATATCAGTCATTGTCGTCGGTGAAGTGATGGCAATTTCTGTTCTGGAACTTTCATTAAATTGCAATCATTATAACCATGGTGAGGAGAGTCTGACCAATAGTCGTAAGAACTTAAATGTTGATGGGAACAATGAAGTAAACCCTAGCATTGAGGAAAATCCCATCCAGGACTTTCCCCCGTATGATATGAATAATCCATGGGAATTTACTATGCAGGTGGATGAAGAAGCGCGGCAAAGAGTAAGGTATTTTGTAAATATACTTTCCATACTTCCATTACTTCTCTACATAGAGCCACCCAAATCACCCAAAACACTATAATCACCATCTAAGGTCAACTGTTGTGTGTCAGTGTCGATCAGTTTGTTAGGTCAGTTAAATTAGGATTTGTGAATTTGTTTGAGTCTGTCTAGTTGTGTATCAATCAGTTGGGTCAGTCTAGTTAAGGATTTTGATTTGTTAAAGTCAGTCTAGAGTCTTCTAGGACTTTTCTTTTGTTTTTTTTGTCTGCTGCAAGTGAGTCCTCTTAGGTACTTCTAAACCCGAATTAACATTGTTTCGAAATTTTTTTGATTTGCACCTGATCATTGTAGATTAGGGAAAATTGAGGAAATGTTTGATTTAAGTTTGAGGGTATTGAGGGGTTACACTTGTGTCATTGATAAGTCCAATAAAATAAAAATTTATCAAGGGAAGAGTAAGTTCATGAGAACTGAGACTCCTTGGTGTAAAAAAAAGGGTCAAAGTGATTTTTCAACATTAATATGTGGCTAAAATTTTTTACATCATTCTTTTCCAGAGAACATTTTATGGAATTAATACTTGGATATATTTTTACACAACCATATTAATATTAGTCTGAAAATAAAAAATATTCATGAGTCAAGTGATCACTAGAATACCAGTGGAGATTTAGGCCCAGTGAGGTTTAGAGACATTATGTCATTTTGAGAGTTATAAGTCTATTCATGTTTCTTTGTTAGGCGCATCGAGTCATTGCTTGATCTCGTTATTCCTTGTTTTGGTCATATTACTGAGAACGACATCAAATTTGAGTCATTACACCTGAAATTTTTCTAAATTTATTTGAAATAAGAAATCACTTTATGAAGCTTAGGATAGGATATAGGCCATCTTTTGGATCTATTGAGCCTTCAAGCCTACCCATTTTTTGTCATCTATCTTGATAGTTCTCCAGTCAAGCCTTTTATAGAAGCATTTTTCCTTGACCAGCCATGTTTACCATACCTAACTTCGGTTACAGGAGTCTAAGGTAAATTAAAAATATTCATGACCTATTCTAGAAAAAAAGTTAGAGATGAAAAAAAATATTGGATGGTACTTTTAAAACAAGGGCATTGAGAAAAAGAAAAAGAAAATGTCAGAAGAAATGGAACAAATACCAAAAAATAGAAGGATGTGAAAAAAAAATATAGAAAAAAGAAATAGAAAAAGAAGAAAAAATAGTTTGAAAAAGTGTTGAAAGAAAATAGAGGAAAAATATCCCATTCAAATAATGAAGACTTCTAATTTTTTCTATTCAAAGTATTTATTTTAGAGTCTTTTATCCTCCTTTGATATGACCCGGTCTTAAACCAGTTTTGTCCTAGTAGGAAATCCTATTGATCTTAAGTCTAAATAGGGTGTTTCATGTAAAGAATAGAGGAGGAAAAATTGATGATGTATGGTTCAATGTTCTCAGGAAAGTGGCATTCATTTATGAGATCTTTTATTTTCTTTGATTTGTGCCATCTTTTTTAAAGACATTTGTAAGATATTTGATTTGTGAACATAAACTCCGCTCACATATACCTTTGAAAGAAAATAGACCAAAACCTCTAAGCGTTAGTCTTTTTTAGAGATATGTCTGGTGAGGTTTGAAGTCAAAGCTCATTTTCCAATGGTGATTAAGAAACTTGTGTGTTTTTGAAAAAAAGAAGGCTATTTTAATATTGGCTATCACACATTACCCTCTGGGTATAAGCCTCGTAAAATAATTTTGGAGTCGTATGATGTTCAGATTTTTATCTATGTATTTTGCTGGAAAAATTGTTGATGTTTGTGAGTATAATCACTGGAAGCCCTCACGAGACTATAACTCGTCCACTAATGGTGAAATAGGGGTTTAAAGTCTTATTACATACGCTAAATGCAATCGATAGTACCAACGAAAGTGGTGCAGTCTAGGATTAGATTAGGTTTTTGAATTACCAAATCTTAGTATTGGGTCGGGGCTTGACAGAGTAATACCACTGGGAATGGCCCTTTAGGGTGGAGTGGGAATCTAACTCAGGACTCTCACTTCTTGAGACGAGTTCTTAATCATCACTACAATCCCTTTGAGTTAATTTAGACGCCCCTTGTGCCACACTTAAATTCATTACTTAAGTTTCTGATTCTTCATCATCTATCTGACTCATTAATTTTCTGTTGTGAACTACTTTAAAAAGTAGTGTAACATTTTAATTAAAGTCTTTGAATAAAGATAAAAATATTAGATTTTATTTTTTAAATTCAATAAAAAATTCAATCCAATGACTGTCCTTAAAAATTCACAATAAATCATTTAAAAAACATTTTTTAATGGAACATTTCATCTACCTAACCCATTTATCTCTCGTGTCAAAGTGTGACAAAGTGCAGCACTGTTAACAATCACTAAAGTTCTAATGGTAGCATAGCTGTTGAACTTAACTCCACTGTCAATGTAATTTGAAATAAATGTCAATTGAATAAAATTCAATTTATAATATCATAATAACATTAAGTTGAAAATTAGCTGAAATGTGAACTTCAAGAAAATGCTAATTTAGTTTCACTGGAAACTAAAAGATAGAGTCGAGTAAATTAAATAAAGAAGCAGAATTGAAAAGCTAATTTAAAAAGATAAATAAAAGCTTCCATAATATCATGAAATGATTCTTATTTGTTAAATTTAGAGTTTAAAAATTCAAAAGTTGAACTTGACGAATAATTTGAACATATTTAAAACTCAAGTTAATAAAAATTTAATATACTTTATTAACTCACTTGATGGACTCATCTAATTTTTAATATCTGAACTATAGTTAAATGTTTGTGCTAATCTGCTAGATTAAGATCATAGTGATGCAATAAGTTTAAACTAGATGATGCTATACGTTTGGCATTTGACATGTAATGAGTCAGTAAATCTCACTTCTTAATTAAAAAATTGTGAAGTATCATAAAACAAAAAGATTAAGATCAAAGTGATTATTTTTAATTTGATCTAATATATTGAAATTAATTATAATTTTACTAGTGATTTTGACTTCTCTAACTTTCGTGAATAAAACTAAATTTTAATTTTCAATTTTGATTTTAAATACTCTAAACTTCTACGCTATATATAATATGGTTATTAACTTATATACTGTAATATATTAAAATAAATTCTATAATAACATTAAATTAATATATTTCTGTTACTTTAAAAATATTCATAATCAAACTACGATTGCGTTGCAATTTTCTAAGGCACCTGTTGCCTTTTGACATGGTACTATACAAATAGTACTACCAAAGTACAAATACTACCACATGGTAGAATGGTTGGGATGTCTTTGTCCTTTTAACAAATGTTGAGGACAGTTTGGGAATTATAAAGTTTGAGAATGAACAAGTGCAATTTTTTTTCGTTGTCATGAAGATTTGTTTTCGATTTGGAATTTGGATGGGTGGGCACGGAAGCACATGACATCTCTCTATAATGACAAAACTGTCCTTATCGTTGTTGTGTTTTATATTGTTATACTTTACTTTAATGTTATCGCAGCGGAGTGAATCTACAAAAATGGAAAGTGACAGGTGCACCGCACCAAAAATAAGTGAAATACTTATCTAAATTTATTTATTTATTTTTTATTTTTGAAGATTGATGGGAAACTCTTGGGCAAGAGCCACTCCAAAACCCCTCAAGAGGACGTCCCACACCCACACAGGAATCCCCCAGTTGATGTCGCTAGGACTCGAACTAATGACCTTCCACTTCTTGAGGCGGGAAGCATTGTCACAAATACCGTTCTCGAGATATTAATGGCAATTGGTAATATCGAGATATTTTCAAATTCTCAGGTTTTTATGGGAAAATCTCACGGAAATTATAATATTTAAAAATAATAAAAATAGAATAAATAAAAATATTAATAAAATAAAAAAGGTAATAAGGAATTTACCGGCAATTTACTGGGATATTATCGCGATATTACCATTATCGCGTTTTTAACGCAATTTTATCGAGAATTTATTGGGAATTTGTTGTCGTGCTAATAAAAATGTGTTTTTAACACGGTAATGATATTTTGCCGATAAAAATATGGTAAATTCGAAAATGCCATCGATATTTGTGACAATAGTGGGAATTAACCAGTTGAACTACCCAACGTTGGATAAATAGAAAAGTTGGTAAAATAAGTATGTCGTTCATTTTTAGTGCACCAAGGTTAAAAGAGTTTGTGCACCGACCAATTCCTTACAAAACTGCCTTTGTATTTTGGACATCAGGGCACAAGTCCTATTTTATGTTAAATCTAGTGAGTTAAAATTATTTTCTTTAAAATTAAATTTTACCTTTTATAATTTTAATCGATGCATTCTAATAGTTAGATTAATTATGATAGGTCAAAATATTTATTCAATGATTTATTTTTTCCTTTAAAATAAATAAATGATTAACATTACTCAATGGGTCCAATTTTGACAATGTTATATCCTCCATGATATTATATTCATCTATATAATTTTTGTGATAATAAGAAGGAATATCATCTGACAAGACTAATGAGAATACTCTGGCATTTTTAGTCTGAGCGTGTACTAGACCTGCCCGTTACATAATCATCTACCAGTCTACTGGCTATTGACCATAAAAAAAACAAATGAAATGTTCACCGTGCATTGGGTCACATGATGTTATGCATGGAGCCCACCAAATGGAGTGGTAATGGACTCATTCAAATGATCTATCATTAATATGTTGTCCACCAAGAATCACCATGATTGAATTGGTCAAGTCATATATTTAAAGCTCTCAAAATTTCATCATTTTAATTTAATTTTTAATCCCTAAACTTTCTAGCCTTTAAGAATATGGTTTGATCAATCCAATCGCTATGATTTTTTATGGATAACTTATTAATGGAAGTATCATTCGGGCCTGTTTTCACTCCATCTGCGTTCTTAGTGGGCTCACTTAGGTTCATAAATTGAGCCCACTTGTGTGCGGTCGATTTGGTGAGAGTAATCGACCATTTCCTATATATTTCTTGGCCCATATACTTGGTATTTAAATTCCTTCTCCATCTAACCCATACATGTTGAGCTAGTGGCATAAGTTTTCTATTCCTTTGTCACGTAACATGCCAAGTGTCATTTGGTAGAATTAACCTTTTACCTCTCTTCCATTGTATGATGTGGTGTCACACGCCTTTTCTCCCATTGACACCTAACCAATCTATTAAGAACAAAGTGTTACAAGCTCTTTTCCATTGATACCTAACCTTCCATGAAGCATGTGATGACACAAACTTATCTCCCATTGCCACCGCATGAGCTTTATCTCCCATTGACACCTAGTGATGAGGCCACCATTGAGATCGTGGAAGATAACATTTGTGGATTTTACAAGGTTTTCGACTGGGAAAAGCGGTGAAGATGTTTTTTGTTAAAATCCTTTTGATGCAAATCTTTTAAATTCGAGGGTGGATTTTTTCAAGGCGTGGAGAATGATGCAACACCAATTCAAAAACTATGAAACAAATAAAAATTAATTTCATGAAAGAAATTAGACTTGAATTAGAAGATCATGCTGAAATTAGTCTAATTCATGTAAGAATTTTGGGCAGTCAAAACATGGTCTAAAATGACTTCTTATGGAACACCCCATATTGCTACAGGCGTATTAAACCAATACAACTCACAAAGAAGATATCTCGGTACAATTTTTATTTGAAAAGGGGTAACACTCCTCCCTCATCTATCACGTCCGATGCACACAAATGCATCACAATATAATAATGAATGTCGATGTGCAAATTTTAAATTTATAAATCTCTCAAGTACACGAACCATTTATACTATAACATTATGAGTTCGGGGGTCGATCCCACAGAGAACAAGCAAAATATATGCATCAAAATATATATGTTTGGAATCTAGTGCTTGACTTGTTATGTTTCCTAGAAAACAGAGATTTAAAATAAATCAAATCATAAAAATCAATCCTACTTTCATAAATTTAACTCTAAGTTAATAAAATCTCTAATTTAAGATTCAAATATAAAAAAATTGGAACATTAATTAAATCTGATTAAGATAATGGATTAATGTAGAATTTATGGATAATCTCACACCTAAGTTCAAGAAAATAAAATTAAGGTTTAGTTAAATTAAATCTCAAACTAGTTAATACATATTGAAGGAGTAGTTTGAATACATAAAATAAAATACAAGACTATTAAAATACATAACAAACAAATTAAAGAATTTAAAAGAATTAAAATACAACATACAAACAAAAAATCTAACATAACTAAGGACAGGAAATAAATTTTTAAATAAAATAAATGACTGAATATAAAAATGCATAAACTTTTATCTAATTAATGCTTAGATTTCAGATTCAACATTACAACCTAAGTTCTAACCATTAATTAAACAAAGTATACAGATTTAAATTAAAAATGCATTGAAAAAGAATTTGAATAATCGGACTTTTCAGGATTATAAAAGAAAACGTCACTTATTTATTTGATGGAAAAATTCAAGTACAGGCATCATAAATTGAGAACAAGATAAACAAAATGGAGACGTAAATTTACATCTCTCACTTGTAAAATCGTGTGGGATCTCGTGTTTTCTTGTCTCTTGATATTTTCTCCTCAGCTTTTGGTCCTGTTGCGCTTCAGGTCAAATTCCATTTTTACAATGGTGGAATGGGGTATTTATAGGCTCAAGGAATGGACGGACGGCTAAGATTAAATCTGGGTTTAAGTTAATGGATGAAAGGATGTGATTAAAATATTCAAAACTAAGGTTGCATAGTGCTATACATGAATTTGGGTTTCTTGTGCACTGGGTGACTTGGGATACAAGGTAGCTTGGTGAGAAAGAAAAGGAATTGGAGAGAAAATTGGGATTTGGATTGGCTATGTGATTTTCGAAAATGGCTATGTGGTTTAGGGTTTTGGTTATGCAATGAATGATATGAATGGCTAGGATTAAAAGTTTGAATGGATGAATGGCTAGATGAAGTGGAGATGATGTGGCTAGGGTTACATGTGTGAAATTCGAATGGATAAAAAAGATCAAGAGAAAATCGTGAGTGAGGATGTGGAGGATAGGATATGATGTGGCAATGACTAGGATTGGGCGCACGGAGGCCGCTTGGGCTCCAAGTTGTTCTAACTTAGGGTTCTTTTATGAATGGATGGCTAAGATTAGATTGGGATTAGATTGGGGTTAGATCTAATGGCTTTAAGGTGATTTGATTAAAATAATTTATATGAATGATATGGTACCTAATGAAGGGTTGCGATTTAAAGGTAGAGATGGATAAATGATATGATGAATGGCCTAGATTTAATGCAGGGTATGTTATGAGATGGATTAGCATGGAGGCTATAGCGTTTTACCAATATGAAGTGGATGGTTGTGATGAAATGTCCTAAGATCTAATGGCTTTAATGAGTGATGGATGATCTAGATGGATGGATGAGATTGGATGGGAGGCTCTAGGGTTTACCTATATTTTAAGTAATGAAATGAATGGTGTGAATGAGATGTATGAAGTGAATGGTTTGGATTACGTGGTAAGGCTAATAGATGGTGTTGATTAGTGATTGAAAATTGAATGGTTAAGATTGAATGGATAAGGCCAATGGCTTCGGATATGGGTTTTGTGGATTTGGACTTAGGTGGATTTGGGCTTAGGGTTGCAAAATTCGAATATGAACCTGGAGCATTGGATCTTGAATTGGGTTTGGACTTCTTGGATTGGAGTATGTGGACTTGGGCTTGCTGGACTTTGGATTCACTTTGGCCTAGCCCTCATTGGAGAATGCGCATGGAGTGCTTGGACTAGCCTAGTGTCTGGCATTTGGAGCAAAGCTTGGCTCAACTGCAATGGATCTCTGGCCCATGGATATTGATTTCAAACTCTTGGCCAGACTCTTTTGTATTGAAATTAAATAATTAATCAACCACTTAAAATATAAAATATTGACTTAATCCAGAATCTCATAAATGGATCCAGATTAATCAATATACATTTGAAAACCTAAAAGTGGTTTGAATTAATAATAAAATTTCAAATCTTCGATTTTAAGCTCTTTTCCGATAATTATCCACTGATTTATGATGATTTCCTGTATTTCCCTGAATTTACCTACAAAACTAAAATAAACTATTAAATGTATCTTATATACACAAAACCAAGGCTAATTGATTTAAATAACAGGGGTAAAAATGTAATATTTCAAGTCTCAACAATGAACTCAAGATTAACATCATCATAGGTAATCAAAAAGTAATCTACAAATATTGCATTCACCCGCAAAACATATAGCATGAAGTCTCAAATCTCAAAGACATATAAGTGTTTTCTCAAACGAAAGCAAAAGAAATTAAAACAAAGATATCAGCACCAGTCCTCTAACCCTAATCTTGGGCCCTGCTCGGTCCAGCCTCCACCGAAGCTCCTAAAAGTATAGGATGAGTTTAGCATGCCTAGTGAGGAAAACACAAATATATCACATGCTATCACCACACACCAACATATATAAACACATCAAGTCTAAACCTGGGCTCAAGTTTGCAACGCCCCGCTCCCGCTAACATAATATTGTCTGCTTTGGGCCCACACCCGGGCCAGCACAACTTTGCGCTGGGGACCCCACACCAGGAGACCCTCCAAAACACGTTGTGCTTTATGGGAGGAGCCAACCTTATATACCTTAGGAAATCAACTCTACTGGGCGATGTGGGACTTTTCCCACATGCCCAGCGCGAGGCGCTACAACCAGGCTACATTTTAGCTGCCTTGGGCACTATTTGGTCTCCAAGGGGTGGGCACCCCTTTGGGGCGGGGTATCACAACTTATCCCCCTTAACACTAGAGCCGCCCTCGGCTCGATCGAACACAACTGGCCCACACCCTCAGACGAGATTTGAACCGTGCTCTGATATCATTTGTAACGACTCCTCCTGCTAGCATGATATTGTCTGCTCTGGGCCTCACACACGACCTGCACGACTTTCAATTGGCGAGCCAATCCACTGTTGCTCCAAAAAGGTCTCATGCTAGAAAGAGCAAGGCCACCACTTATATACCATAGAATTTCCAATACAACTAGCAATGTGAGACTTTTTCTCCTCCACACTATAGACCCCCTCTAGGGCGGGGTATTACAATTTACCCCCTTTAAAGCCAGAGCAGTCCCCGTCTCTGCACACACAACAACGAAGCCCACACCCTCAGCAGAGAGTTGAACCATATTTTGATACCATTTGCAACTACCCGTCCCGCCAGCACAATATTGTCCGCTTTGGGCCCACACCTAGGCCAGCACGGCTTTGCTCTGAGGACCCCACACCAGGAGGCCCTCCAAAATGCATTGTGCTTTATGGAAAGAGCCAACCTTATATACCACAGGAAATCAACCTTGTTGGACGATGTGGGACTTTTCCCACACGCCTAGTGCCAGGTGCTACAACTAGGTTACATTTTAGTTGCCTTAGGTCTCCAAGGCATGGGCCCCCCTCCGAGGAGCTGTATGCCTAATATTTGAGCCCGAAAATGATCGTCACTAAGACTAGGTCAACCAAACCCAATTTTTTGGGCTTTTTTTATGTGAGCTTGGGTTAGGCCCAACCCAAGTTGCACCCTATTTGATCTCATTTTGAGCTCTATAGTCTATTAATTTAACCCTATAAAGTTTAAGATATTTCCAATGTCAAATAAAATTAAATAAAATCAAATGTTTACCCTTGAAAACTAGTTTTATTTGCCAATTCAAGATGAAATTTCACATAGATTGTATACAAGCCAAACCCTTTCAAATCTATTAATCAATTTGGGCCATGGTGGGCCCACCTAGGAGTGCACAAGTCTAGAAGATCTAGGCTATATATGGGTATATATCACCTGAATCCCCTACAATACCATATTTGTTGTACCCACACGTAAGATCTATATGGCCCCATATGGATGGGTTTGATGGAAAGTTAATTACTTGAATATGGTTCTTATGAAACTCACATTCATTGGATAAGTAAAGTCTTATTTTTCAGAGTCTCAATTTCCAACTTTATCTAATGATGTAACATCACAGTGTTAAATAAATGGTCCATCAAACTTGGAATTGGGTAAGAACCCATTTATGGGGAAAAGTGCATTTGAGGAGGGAAAGGTGTGAATGGAGTCAAGTTGGGCCTTACAAAGTCGTCAATGTAACACCTCATCCCGCTACGAGCATATCATCTTTGAATCATCTCAAGAAATCTCCAAAAAACAGATATCAGGTCATTTTTTTTTTTTGGCCAATCTACAACAGGATAACAACTGAATCGCGTAATTCATTAATAACTCAAAACAACACAACAGTGTTATAACAGTTGTTACATTTATCCATAAAAATCAAATGACAACTGAATCAAACATACATTAATCTCTCAAAATAACAGAAAGAAGGTAAAGTTAAGAAGTCAGCAATCATCACCGCCTGAGCCTGATCTTAGGACCCCTTGGATCCCACCATTAAGGCACCTGAAAGGCAAAGGGTGAGCTCTACATGCCAAGTGAGAGTAACTCCTGCATCATATGTCATCAAGCATACACTGTATATAATCATATGGACACATCAATGTCTAAGATGTCTACATGCACGACCATACGAACATGTGACCTACATACGAACGTGTGACCTAGCACAAGGGCCCACATCTAATGGGCCTCCAACACATCCTCAATCCAACCTAATGCAACACTAGGACAACTCCAACATATGCCAATCCACTACACTCCACCCACCCACAGTTACACCAGACTGATCCCAACCAGATCATGGTCTCTTGCCCTTAACCAGTGCTATGATTCTCCCAAGGCGACCCATACACATACCACAATCATCTCATGAGTCGGGCTCACTAGAGTCCCAAATGGACTATCACACGGGAGTAATAACTACACCAGTCCTTGATGGAAAGCCATCCGGACCCATCTGTGGTCTCCTCAACCAAGTACCAGACTCCCGATAATCACACTTATAACCTCGGACCCCATCTATTGGTCGCAATACTACTGACACAGACACCCCTTACGGAATTCCATAGGCTTTCTACCGAGTTAGCTGACCAAGCTCACTTAGGTGCCCATAAATTCCCAGTGAGTTAACACCCACAACACAAGCCTCAATAATGGACCACAAGGTCATAACCACTGGTAATCACATTACCACACCCCTTAGCCAAACTGTGGGCGAACAGACGCTTAACCCACCTGGATCCCAGGGCGACCCAGTACGTACTCAACGTACTCTATGACCATTCTACCTCTAGGGCCACTTCCACTGAAATCCACATACACTATAGACCGGTACTTCAACTGTACACCGAACCACGGGAGCAACCTCTAATAATTTCCATAAATAAGCAACCGGTACCTCAACCGCACACCAGACCACGGGACAAACCTCAACCAATGTCCATAAATAGCCAATCAGCACCTTAGCCGTACACCGGACCACGAGGACAAACCTCAATCCATGTCCGTTAATGTCCAACCGGCACCTCAGCTGTACACCGGACCACGTGGACAAACCTCAACCCATGTCCGTAAATAGCCAACCGACACCTCACCTATACACTGGACCACGGGGACGAACCTCAACCCATGTCCGTAAATAGTCAATCAGTACCTCAATCACACACTAGATCACAGCTCTACCGAAGGCCCACATACCGAAAAAAAAATACACGCCAGGCACTCACACACTTACAGACCCACCAACTACATATAGACACAACAATGTCTAGGATGTCTACATGCACGACCATACGAACGTGTGACCTACCCCTAGCACAGGGGCCCACATCTATCGGACCTCTAGCACATCTTCTAACCAACTCAATGCAACACTAGGGCAACTCCCACATATGCCAATCAACTACGGTCCATCCACCCACGGTTACACAGACCGATCCCAAGCAGATCAGGGTCTCTGTCCCTCAACCAATGCTATGATTCTCCCAAGGCGACCCGCACACATACCACAATCAACTCATGAGTCGAGCTCACTAGAGTCCCAAATGGACTATCACACGGGAGTAATAATCGCACCAGTCCTCGACGGAAAGCCAACTGGACCCATCTGTGGTCTCCTCAACCAAGTACCAGACTCCTGGTAATCACACTTATAACCTCAGATCCCATTTATTGGTCTCAAGACAACTGGCACAGACACCTCTTACGGAATTTCATAGGCCTTCTATCGAGTTAGCTGACCGAACTCACTCGTTAGGCGCCTATGAATTCCCAGTGATTCAACACCCACAATACAAGTCTCAACAATGGACCACAAGGTCATAACCACTGGTAATCACACTACCACACCCCTCAGCCAAAGTGTGGGTGAACAGACGATCAACCCACCTGGCTCCCAGGGAGACCTAGTACATACTCAACGTACTCTACGACCACTTTACTTCTAGGGTTACTTCCACAGAAATCCACATACACCACAGATCGGTACTTCAGCTATACACCGAACCACGAGAGAAACCTCGAATAATGTTCGTAAATAGTCAACCGGTACCTCAACCGTACACCGGACCATGGGGACAAACCTCAACCCATGTCTGTAAATAGCCAACCGACATCCCAGCCGTACACTAGACCATGGGGACGAACCTCAACCCATGTCCGTAAATAGTCAACTGGTACCTCAACTACACACCGGATCACGGGAACGAACCTCGACCCATGTCTGTAAATAGCCAACCGGTACCTCAACCGTACACCAAACCACGAGGATGAACCTCAACCCATGTTCGTAAATATTCAACCTGCACTTCAGCCCTACACTGGACCACGGGGACGAACCTCAACCCATGTCCGTAAATAGCCAACCGGCACCTCAGCCGTACACTAGACCATGGGGACGAACGTATACCCATGTCCGTAAATAGTCACCCAGTACCTCAACTGCATGCCGGATCACGACTCTGCCAAAGGCCTACATACCCAAGAAGGAAAATACCCGCTAGACACTCACACACCTACGGACCCACCAACGAATAATCCATAGCTCAACCACATCCACTGCGCTGTTTCCCATGATCTCCTAATCCTAACTACCCTACAAGCTAGGGGGAGTCTCTAATCCTTATGTAGCCTAGTATCCATACCCGTCCGACTTTCCATGTATACTAGCTACATGCATGCACAATTATCTCTATGCATGTTATCAACATGGCATATCACATAATCATCAGTTATATACTACCATCCATTGCATGTTATCAAACAAACATATAACATGTTATTATCTAAAGCATATCATTTATTGCCACAAGTTATACATATCATGATACTACGCAATCCATCCAGCATGTTATCACATTGTCAAGCTCAACATGTTATAACATTTGGCAACTCAACATGTCATCACGTAATCAAATAAACATGTTATCACACAACGCACATCACCATGTTAATCAACCAACATGTTATCAAAATACTAACGAGCATGCAATCACAAGCAGTTCGACACGAGTACTGTCGAATGAGCCCCATGCCACATATTTCTCAGAACGGTTCCCTCACTGAGTGGCTCGTAATCCATAAGGGTCTCATTCCTCGTACTCCTTGTCCAAGTATTTATGGGAAAGATATATGCAATCATGTATGCTAAAACAAGTGTGATGAGTCCCCTCACCGGCGTGCGTGCTTTCAAAATCCAAGTGATAAAACAGGCTACAGGGTTGAAGGAGACGATGCACGAACTATCGCGCTTGAGAAATTGGGATGGTCCAGCAAAAATGAGATGATCCCACATATCTGGATGGAAACGAACTTTCAAACGATCTAGAAACACTCCCAAAGCAGGCCATAAATACTCTAGAAGTAACCCAAAATGGGCCCAATGTGGGCCTGAAACGGGCCTAGCCGGGTCTGAGAGGTTGTGTTGGGCCGGGCTGGATCTATAGGGTGGAAGAGAGGCTGGGCTAGTTGGGTCTACTGGGCCTGAGAAACTAGGCTTGATCCGCCTAGACAAGAGTTAGGCCGAACAAACTGGGCTGGGAGATGAGTTGGAGCGAACGAACTGGGCCTGGATCTGGTGGGCTCGACTTGATAAAAAAGGGCCTGAAATACTGGGCTTGAAGCTGTAACTTGACCAAGGGGGGGTCGAGCTGAGGGTGGGCTCGGTCTGGCCGAAGGACTAGGCTGAACCGGGCTCAAATCTGCTAGCGAGACTGAGTTTGGAGTTATAGACTGGACCTGGTTGGCTCGGTCTGTAACAGGGCCTGAGAACAACCGTTAGGAATGGGAGGGAGGAGAAGGAAAGAAGGACATAAATGAGGAAATCGGGCAGGAGGCCAGATTGTTTTAGGCCGGCACTGATTGCAAAAGGGGTCGGATGGGTCTAGAGTTTTGAGGGATTAGGGTTTAAGAAGGGGAGGGAAGAGAGGGAAGAAAAAGAAGAGAAAATCAACAGAGGCGGCGACATCGATTAGATCTAGGGTTTCAGAGGAGAGAGGGAAAATAAACTGTGCTTCCAAGAGGGGGTTTTGGGATTGGGAGAAGAGAGAAAAGAATGAGAAAATAGGGGTACCGGGGGTCAACTAGAATCTCGGATGGCGGCGGTGCAGCAGACGAATGTGAATGGTGGAGCTCCAACTGGTAGAATAGAGAGAAGAGGGGAGAGACACTGAGGGAGGTGCGACGGCAGCATGGAAAAGAAAGAGGGAGAGATGGATTAGGGTTTGCTGACAAGAGGGAAAAAAAAGGGAAACACGAGAGAGAGAGGAGTGAAGAGAGATGTGCTGCGACACTACAGCAGGAGGCTACATTGTTGTGGGAAATGAGGCCTTAAAAGGGCTAGGGTTAGGGTTTTAAGTTTAGATTTTTATTTTTATTTATCTTTTTTAGAAAAAAGAGTAATATTGAAATTTCCGGTGTGTTAGAATACGACTGACCCTAGAGGGGGGTGAATAGGTCAATCTAAAAATCATTGGTCCTTTTTAAAATTCCTAAATTGATTAATTAAATGCAGTGGATATAACAATCAAGTATGTGTGTGTGCGTTATCAAATGTGTTTAAGTAATCAACACAAGAAATTAACTCTAACACCACAAGTACATGAACACAAGATATAGAGTGGTTTGGTTCGCCAACCTACATCCACTGTTAGGACTAGCTCAACCTTTAGCTATCCCCAAATTAACTAATTGGGGACTTACACCCTTACAATTATAGTTGTTCGGGAGCCAAGCCTCCTTAATCCACTTTCGGGACAAAGATTTTAAAAGCAAAAATTAAAACCAAGAAGCACTGGCCTTGAAGCTCTTTCTCGAATATGTGTGCTGACGCTCCTCCTTATAGCCGTCGTATAGCAATCACAATTCCAGGGTGACAAGGAAACTGGTTTTACGAAAGCTTTCCTAGTTTGTATCTTTTCTTTCCACCTCTCTTTCTCTATTTCAAACTCAATCAATAGATTGGTTGTTTATGATTCTCAGGTGTAGGCACAAGAGAGTTGATCGTTCCTTAGAGTGTGCGACTCTTCTAAGTTCAAGGAAAATAATCAAATGATCACACAACACTCTTATTTATAGAGGTATCTTAACAGTTTTTCAAATTGTCCAGTACCGACAGGTTGGTGGCACTGATAGTTCGGTGTTCATATTTATTACTGTTCAACCACCGGACCGTTGTACATTAAATGCACTCCCAACGGTATTATTCTTTCTCGGTTGACAGGTCGGTGTCGCCGATGGGTCGACAGTCATGGCACCAAGAGGTCGATCCATACGAGTGTCTCGATCGGGGGTAACACCATGCAGACAAAGTTTCATGTCCAGAAACTTGTCCTGCCCAGAACGACATGTCGCCCTTTAATGAGGGGTCGTTGCTAGTACTCTCGATCGGTCTTGAATCATGGAGATGTCTGTTTTCTCAAGAGCCCACTTGTGTTCAAAATCCAAAACTCACAAGTTTTACTTCGACGAGTAGTTGACCATGAGGGGTCGTTCAGTTCATCACAGAGGGGTCGGTGCATACGAGACTCTCGATCAGAGCCTTACCCAAAATGACAGTTCTTTGATCCAGAACCTCTGTCATTCTGGTTGACCAGTCTTTGACCACGATGGTCGATTTAGTCACCACCGAGGGGTCGGTGAGTACGATTGGTCGATCTGACAGTGAACTTAATTCATGTTTCCAAGTTCACTTCCAATTCACTGTCAAGCTCCTCTCTAGGCCTGTTATGTTGATTACCAACATATGCAACTAAGCCTAGGACTGGTCCTCTTAAGGTGTGGGTTCCACTTAAGTTTGTCGGATGAGCTGTTACATTCCTAGAATAGAACTTTCCCCATTTACAATAGTGGGATTATATTGTAATTAAATTTGTTTCTTTATTTGTAATACATCTTTTCCCTATTAATACAATGAATCAGGGTCTCTCTCTCCTTACATTGAGAGTACATATTTGTCTCTATTTTCATATTTGACATGGCATCAAGAGGCAAGTTCGATCATCATCAATTTTTTTTCCCCTGCAAAGGAAAAAAAAAAAAAACAAATGAGGAATCGGCAGATCTACTGTTACCCTTCCCTGCCCTATTTTTCATATTTGTTTCCCTTCCCTAACCGATCTACTGTTATTCGTTTCAGATCTGAACCCAGATCTGAACAGAGGAATCAGCGTGACTGGCGACGGTGAGCGACGCTCATACCATCATCATCGCAGTGGAGATTCAGCCGGACACCAGCAGACACCGGCGATAGATCTGAATCCCCACTGCCTGACAACGTCCTCCTACTGCCTTCTCCTATCTCCCATCGTTTGCCCCATCGCCGTTCACAGTACCAGCTCCGAACACCATAGATCCGGATCTTGACAACAGATCTGGCCAGCAGAGATGTCCCGATCCACCAGCTGGTGCACGATTCCGCCGCGCCTCTAGCACCATACAAACTCAGTCCATTCAAACCCAGATCGGTGAAGGGGTTCCCTTCAATCCAGATCTGAAGCTCCAGTTCTTCGGCGACATCCACATCTGAAGATCCAGTTCTTCTCGGTGTGCCTTCCTTCTCTTGGCATCCGGTTGCAGATATTCCACGATTTATTGGCATCTTTCCCATTCGGGAGCCTAGATTCGGCATTCACCGCTCGTTCTCCAGATCCAGCATCTTTCGTCTTTCTTCAGCTTTGTCTGCCGCTGCTACCTATTTTCAGATTCAGGATCTTGTCTTCGAGTCGCCCTGCAAAAAAAAAAAACCCCTTTGGACGCTATTGATTTTGCTGAGATCTTGATTTTTTTGTTTTTTTTGAAACACCCAAACAGATTTTGGGTTCTTTGCATCTGCAGCAGCCTGTTCTCTGCAGCGGCACTGTAGCAGAAGCCATGCCGGCGTCGACAGCGGTGGCAACCTTCGACAAGTAGAACAGGCCCGTCAGTTGGCCCCGTTTGAAACAGGTTCGTCCGCAGACCCAGGTTGACATAGGCCCGTATGCAGGCCCAGTTTGACACAAGCCCGTCCGCAGGCCCAGTTTGACACAGGCCTGTTCGCAAGGTCCAGTTTGAAACAGGCCTGTTGGTAGGCCCTTTTGCAAGCCCAGCCACAACAGGTCCAACCAACAACCCCAATGACAAATGTGGATGACTCCAAGGGTGCTGGTGGATCAAATCCAACCCCTCAAATTGTCACCATTCACGGAGACAATTCCACCTTCTCCACTGGAATCAAACTAGACGACCATAATTATTCCCTATGGCACCAAGTTATGGAGATGAAGGTTGCTGGATGAGAGAAACATGGTCACTTGACCTGTGATATGACCAAGCATTCAGCTACAGACCCGACATACAACAAATGGCGTGCATCAGACTGTCAAGTCAAGAGTTGGTTATTCAATGCTATGCAACCCATTTAGATGAAATGGTTTATCCGTTATGACACAGCACAACAGGTCTGGGATGCAATCAAGAAAACATACTCTGATGGTTCCGATGAAGCGAAGATTTTTTATCTACACAGAAGGTCATTCAAGACGACACAGAATGGAGTGCCTGTTACAGCTCATTACAGTGAGCTCACTGAGATATTTCGGGAGCTTGATCAATTATGCCCCAACCATATGCAGCATCCGGTCGACATTGAAACTAGACGCATGGAGATTGACCGTCTCCGAGTTTATACTTTCCTTGCTGGTTTGGACAAGAACTTTGATCAAATTGGAGGAGAGATTTTGAGGATGGACCCTAAACCTGAACTTGAGGCAGTATATGCATCTATTGAACGAGAGAGTAACCGACAGGGAACCATGTCTGAAGCTGGTGTTTCATCCGATACCACCGCCTTGGCTGCCGTATGGTTCAAGCCATCTCAGCCACCCACTTTGAACTCCGACTCTATTCGTAATGGCCTCCAA
Organism: Chimonanthus praecox; assembly: GCA_022113865.1. Taxonomy (NCBI): domain Eukaryota; kingdom Viridiplantae; phylum Streptophyta; class Magnoliopsida; order Laurales; family Calycanthaceae; genus Chimonanthus; species Chimonanthus praecox. The sequence continues at coordinate 22,248,171 of CM039087.1, read as the reverse complement.
TGAAGTGTACCAAATGTGGTTTATCTAACCATACAATTAAGGGCTGTTATGAGATCATTGATTATCCAGAAGGGTGGGTTCACAAAGGGCGAAAGAGGGAGTCAAGCAGAGCCTCAGTCGCATTCGTTGCGTTATCCCAGGAGATTACATCCGAACATCCACCAGGTACATCTAGCTCCATGGCCTTGGCTACCTCAGGTATCTCCCCTTGCACATCTTCCATTACTGGTAATAGATCATGGATTATTGATACTGACGCTACTGATCACATGATGTCTAGTTTTATTGGATTACACTCTTCCAAACCATCAAACCAAACACATGTCACCAGTGCCAATGGAACCACCTCTCCCGTTTTCGGAGAAGGGTCCCTCTCTCTTACATCATCATTAAGTCTAGCTCATGTCTTGGTTGTCCCATCACTCGATTATGACTTATTATCTGCTCCTCAAATCATTGATTCCTTAATTGTACTGTGTGTTTTTAGCCCTTTTATTATCTGTTTCAGGACCTTCTCACTAGGGTCGTGATTGGATGTGGTACTAGGAGGGGCAAGTTGTACTATCTGGACTTGACAGAAGACTGCAGTAAGAGATTGGGTCAAGCACATCATGTTCGAAGAGACGAGTCAGTCTGGATGAAAACAATTTGGTTGTAGCATAGACGATTAGGGCATGCTTCTTTTGGTTATCTAAAACTTTTATTTCCAGATTTGTTTTCCCATTTTGCTGAATCAGACTTTCATTGTGAACCTTGTATTTTGGCGAAAAGTCATCACATTTCTTATCCATTAAGATTGAATAAAAGTTCTATGCCTTTTATGCTTGTCCATTCTGATGTTTGGGGACCGTCATGAGTTTCTACAATTAGTGGTTTTAAGTGGTTTGTGGCATTTATAGATGATTGCACCAGGATGACATGGGTTTTCCCCATAAAGCAGGAAAGCGAAGTCCCTGCTAAATTCAAACAATTTCATCAATATGTTGCTACTCAGTTTGCTAAGAAGATCACAACACTTTGGTTTGACAATGGCGGCGAGTTTGTCAAAAATGACCTCCGTAATTTTTTGAGCCAACATGGTGTTGTTCATCAAGCCACCTATGCCTATACACCACAACAAAATGGTGTAACTGAACGTAAGAACCGTCATATTCTTGAAGTTGTTCGTGCCTCTTTATTTGAGGCCCATATGCCCCATCATTTTTGGGGAGAGGCTCTTTGTTCGGGTGCTTATCTCATCAATAGAACAACATCCAGTACTCTTTAGTATTAGACTCCATTCCAGACATTGACCACTCTCCTCACCATGCCGTCCACACCAAATCTCGAACCACGTGTCTTTGGCTGTGTTGCTTATGTTTAGGTCTATCCACACCAGTTTGGTAAATTTGATCCGTGTGCCCTACGTTGTCTCTTTGTGGGGTATGCTGCCACTCAGAAGAGTTATAAATGTTTCCATCCCCCTACTCAGACTTTGCACATTACAACAGATGTTATTTTTTACTAGAGTGAATTTTATTACTTAGGGGGAGATTCTGAACATATCCTACAGGGGGAGCGCTCTATATTTGCAGAAGGTACTCAGAATCAGATCATCCAAGTTTCATAGACTGTGTCAAACCAGCATCAGCCAACACTTGAGGATGTGGTGATGACTACTGACCCACCAACTACAGTGATGCAACAAGAGTAAGAGACTCATTCGGACCACTTCCCTCCTACAACTCCTTCTACAGTACCACTACCTCTTATCCAATCAGGTCATGAAGATCATCCTGAAAATCTGACACAGGTACCTGAACATTCAGACTCAATCACTTGACCTGATTCGAGTCATACAAGAAATGCAGGTTATCAGTTACCCCCTTGTACGACTAGAGGTATCCCTAGACAACAATATGACCCTGACCCTAAAGCAAAGGTTAAATACCCTATTGTTAATCATATATCTTTACATAGGTTGTCTCCATCGTGTGTATCATTTGTATGTCAATTATCCACTGTATCTATTCCAAGTAATGTGCAGGACGCTCTATCTCATCCCAAGTGGACTCAAGCAATGAATGAAGAAATGGAGGCCCTCCAGAAAAATTTCACCTGGGAGATGACTACCTTTCCTAAAGGGAAGAAAACAGTACGTTGCAGATGGATATATACAGTAAAATTCAAGGCAGATGACACCATTGAACGATATAAAACAAGACTAGTGGCGAAAGGCTATACTCAAACTTATGGGATTGACTATGGGGAGACCTTTGCTCCTGTAGCCAAGATCAACACAATTCGAGTGCTTCTTTCCCTTTCAGCAAACCTTGACTAGCCATTACACTAGTTTGATATAAAAATGCATTCCTACATGGCGACTTAGAAGAAAAAATTTATATGAACCCTCCTCCAGGATGTAAGATGGGGTTTAATCAAAGTAACATGGTGTGTAAACTGAGAAAGTCTCTTTATGGATTGAAGCAATCACCCAGAGCATGGTTTGGAAGGTTTAGCAAATCAATAAAGAGTTTCAGCTACAAGCAAAGTAACTCAGATCATATTTTTTTCCTGAAACATAAGAAAGGTAAGGTCACTGCCCATATTGTGTATGTTAATGACATGGTAGTTATAGGGAATGACTTAGAGGAAAAGGTAGCATTACAACACCATTTGGAAAGTGAGTTTGAAATGAAAAATCTTGGTGTTCTGAAGTATTTCTTAGGCATTGAAGTGGCTCGCTCAGAATAAGGAATATTTCTATCACAACGGAAATATATTCTTGACATCATGACTGAAACTGGAATGTTAGCCAGCAAGCCAGCAGATACTCCAATGGAGTTGAATCACCGGCTTGGTGAATATCCTGATTAGGTACCAACCAACAAAGAAAGATATCAATGCTTTGTGGGTAAGTTAATCTACTTAGCTCATACCAGACCTGACATAGCATATGCAGTAAGTATGGTGAGTCAGTTCATGCACGCACCAAGTGAAGCCTACATGGAGGCTGTAACCCGAATTCTGAGATACTTGAAGTCAGCTCCTAGAAAAGGTTTGATGTTCTCACGACATGGTCACCTAGATGTTGAGGGTTACAGTGATGCAGACTGGGCTGGTTCTGTTACTGATAGACGATCTACACCTGGATACTTTACCTTTGTGAGAGGCAATCTGGTCTCTTGGCGAAGTAAGAAGCAAAAAGTGGTCTCAAGATCAAGTGCTAAAGCAGAATATAGGGGTATGGCGCACGGAGTATGTCAGCTACTTTGGATAAAGGATTTGTTGGGTGAATTGGGATTCAAATCCCAATGTGCCATGCAACTGCATTGTGATAATAAGACCGCAATAGACATCGCACATAATCTAGTGCAACATGATAGAACCAAGCATGTTGAAATTGACAGAACTTTCATCAAGAAAAAACTCGAGGAGAAGATCATTGAGCTACCATTCATTAAATCTGAAGATCAACTTGCAGATGGTCTCATCAAAGCAGTTACAGGCAAAGTTTTGCACAGCTCAGTTAGCAAGTTGGGCATAAACGACATATATGCTCCAACTTGAGGGGGAGTGTTGAATGAGCTGTTACATTCCTAGAATAGAACTTTCCCCATTTACAATAGTGGGATTATATTGTAATTAAATTTGTTTCCTTATTTGTAATACATCTTTTCCCTATTAATACAATGAATCAGGGTCTCTCTCTCCTTACATTGATAGAACATATTTGTCTCTATTTTCATATTTGACAAAGTCATCCATGGCCATAATACCTTTTTGTGATTGCCATAACTATGAGCTTTGAACCTGGTGGAGCATGATCTTCACTCTTAATCATCTTGAGTCTTCAAGCTTCTAGCAAGTGCTTCTTCCCGAGTCATGGAATTGACAAAAAGGGACTCGACAAAACCGGGGCACTAACAATCTCCCCTTTTGTCAATTTCATGACAAAACCTAGAAGGTAACCTAATTACAAGCCCACCTTTTATTACATCACATTTGAATACAAAAGTATTACATAGATTACATGAATATAATGGACAACAAGACTATGATTTTCGCATATTCTTTTTTCAGCTTGCTTCATTACATGTTTTCCTGTTCAAGCACATAAGCAAGCAACACTAGAAAATCATTAGAGTGGTTAGTCCAAAACATAAACATCCATGGACTAAACAAGATTAATATTCATTCTCCCCCATACATTATGATTTCCTAGACACCAACACTATAGCTAACAATGAGAAGATTTTTCTCCACCAATCTTCTTGAATTTGATCACCAAACTCCAAGTATAGACATTCTCCCCATGTCCATTGGCTTCTTCGTATTCATTTCCTTCATGGCTCTCTCATTCTAGAGACCCAAGCACTTCGGTTTTCACCAATTATTCCCTATAATTGGTCTTGATGTCTTACAGCTTCTACTAATTTCTCTCCCATTTTGTCATATGACAAAGGTTTAGTAGGGAAACATTGATTTTCCTTTCATTTTGAAGGAACTGCATTTCAAGCACTCCACCATACTTCTTGCATCTAGTGCTTCCATGAGTTCACTTCATTTAATCTTTGCATTTATCAATGCATACTTCTCCTGCATTCAAGCATTGATCTCCTCCACAGTACAAAGTAAATTCCCATTGCATTACTGTTTTTCTCTGCCCCTGCATGAAAGTGAATAAGGAGATGATGAGGATTCAAGGGATCAATGTGTTAGGTCTGAATATGAACATGTAAGTGAAGAAGAGGAAGATGGAGCTGATTATGATGCCCCCCTCTTACTGCCACTCAAATCTTATCCCTTCTTCAGGGAACTTAACATGGAAAGAAAATACATCTAATGTAGAGCTGTTTTACAAGCTTGGTTTCTCAAACACCTCAAAAAGGTTGGATGGGAAAACCTTCTGGAGTGGGGTGGAAAATTATACCCCAGGATAGCCAAGAGGATGTACTGCTCAATCGAAGCTCATAAAGAGAAAATAAATTGGTTTTGGCACTACTTCCAAAATCAGGAGCCCGTAGAATTTGGTCCTCCATTGGTGGCTCAACTGATTAGAATACCCATGGTTAAGAATCCTTTCTTCCCAATCATCCATAGCAAATTTGAGATAAGGATGAGAGACAAACAGAAATATGTGAACAAGTTCCGCGAAAAAAGAAAGACAGTTGTTTGGAGGAAAAGGATTTGGCTCATGAAAGATGATATCCTTCTAGAATATAGGTTGCTGCACCTATTTTTCTGTTCCAATCTCTATCCTAGGCATGGAAACAGGGGTGATTTGAATCAATTCATGCTGGCTCACATGCACACAGTTGTGACTGGGAAGAAGCTATGCTTACCCACTATCATGTGCCAGACCATTCTAAAGTACATCAATTTTTCAATTGTCAATCATCCTCCTTTTTGCTACCTCATGTATAGGATAACATTGCATTTTGGAGTAAAGCCATCCAGAGAGGACAAGCTCCAATCAACTTGGCCTCTAGATGCCACTACAATCAGTAAGTCTCTAGGCAAGACTCTATATGAGCAGTTTTTTGGTGCTGCCTCTGTACCCTCTTCCATTCCTGGCCTATACTCCTCCACAACCCATGCAGAAGAAATTGAAGCAGTAGAGGACACAGATGAAGAACCTACAGTCGACACTTTCAGTCGAAGACCCTTCTGCCCAGATTGATATTCTCTTGAGAGGGATATTCGTATTCTTCTTTTTCCTCAGTGTCTTTCCAAAAATCCTTGGAGCAATGACTTTCCTCCTCATTGGTGTCATCAGGGATAACGATATGGTCTACATTACCAGTTCTAAGACCATTCTCCTCTTCTGCATCTTCTCTCCTTTCTTTAAGTCATTCTTCGATGAAGATGACATTCTTGTCAATGAAGGGGTCTTCTTCGACCTTTGGTTGGGGTTTCTGGTGAGCCTGAACAGATGCAGGATTTTCAGAGCTCGAGCCTGGGCAAGACCGAGAGGCTAATCTTTTGATTCGTTTGCGCCACTGACTGGTTTCTCCTCGTTCTTTAGAGGGCTTAGGGCGTGTCTGTGCTGCCATCTTTCTGGGGCATGGTTTTTCCAAGAGAAGATCCTCAAATAATAGCTTGTAGGTGGATGAGGTGAAGACTGAGCCTAACCAGATCTAGGAGAATAAAAAAACCGTGATTTTCAAGCTTCTAGAGACGGAAAGAACAAAAACCCTATGGTTTTCCAGTGAGAAATCACTCCGAGAGGTCCTATCGACTAGTCGAGGGCACGAGAGACGAAAGAGGGACCACTAGACCTTCAAAGGAGAGGAGATGACAAATTCGAACTAATTGTCGCTTTCGTATAAAGGGTCCCTTTTAATTTAAATACTCGGTCTCACCGACATGCTGTTTCCATCGTCACATCGAACCTTTCGACAATTTTTCCCATTTTCAACAGTGCTTGATTTAGCACAGTACCGACATGTCTGTCACACCAACTAGTTTATTCACCAACATGTCGATTATACCGAGAGGTTTAGATTGCTGATCTATCATCCCTGAATTGTGCAACTTGATGAAATCTTATTCTAAGCAAGGCATACATAGATCTATTCCATTGTGATATAACACAGATACGCCAAACAATAGATCTTCAAATCATTAAAACATGCACAAGATAAAAAATTCACATTCCAAAACACATACAATTCAAAATACCTTGAATGGAATGTATGACTTTCCAAGTAGAATATGTATTATAGCCAAGAAGAGTACATTCTAGACTTGTGGTTTGCCAATTTTTCTCTCCTCATGTCATAGCACTTTTCTGTTATGTGAACTCACATGGTCTCTTGTGAGTCCATTTGTAGTGGTCTAAGATATGGAAGTGAATCTTAAACCAAAACAAAATATGTATGGTGGTCTATCTCCTATATACAAAGATTGTGGCATTTGGTGTTGCATACACACCCCTATGATCGAACATTTGATGACCAAACTTGGGATCCATTAACTCTTTTAAGACATGATTCATCTGTCTTAACAAAGAGCCTTGCCTTGTGTCCACCTTCCTTGGATTTTTTTAAATTAAGGTGTTGGTGGATGTCTTTTAGGCATAGGCTTTACTGGATTGTCCCTTTGTGCTTGCCTTTCCAAGTATCTCTTCTAAACGAAAATAACATTTACCTGTTGAAGGGTGAGGGACACTTGTATTTCTAAACACCCTATGATGTATTGGTTGTTTGGTGGATGGGGCACCAAGACCAGACCTATCACCATATTGTTTACCCGCCCCTAGGAGTCTTCTAAGTCTTTCATCTCCTTGGGTAAACTTCTCTTGGAATTTTTCTTTATAAATTCTCAATTCTCTTAATTCCAAAGACAGTTTTTTAACATCTTCTTCAAGAAGTTTATTGTGATGCCAAAGATTTTCGACATCTTTGCAGTGAAAACTTATATTTTCTTAAAGGTTTTTATTATTCTCTTTTAGTTTTGAGTTTTCATTGTTAGAGAGTTCCAGCTTAGAGGTCTGCCGAGCATGATCAACCACACTAGGACTAAAACCAAAATTGAATTCGAATAGAATCTCTGATTCACTTTCTATCCGACGTTGGATTTGGAAGGAGCAGGCAGTCAAACACTTGCTTTTGGTAATCTGGCATGGGTTCAACTAACTGGATGCTATTGATATCTGAGCCCGAGCCTTTGCTTCCCATGGTGCCTTTGCCCCCGGATTTCTTTTTGCAGGGTCAACGAGTTATGGTCCACCTCCTATTGACTACTGAAGCCCGAGTATCAAACCAACGGAAGCGGGAGGCAACCAGTTAAACTACACCCATGTGGATAAAAAAATATATTTTACATGAAAGTACTTTATATGTCGATGTCAAACAAATTTCATACTAAAATGTTATTTAATGAGGTATACTATTAAAAATAAGTTGCACTATCGTAAACTCATTGCAATATCATAATGCAATATTAAACACATGAGTAGAACTCATTAGAATAAACTCCACTCATATATTTAATCATTGTAGTCTATCTAACTTGCGATATTAAAACTTAACTGTATTTATAATAAATTTTGTGGCAGTTGATAAACAGTTATCCAGTTTCACCTTCACTTATCCAGGTTTACCTCCTCTCACTGATCTTCCTTTATCTTCGTGTCATTCTCTTTCTCTCCACTTTTCCCCAATTGTAGCTACAAAATACTCATAAGTAAGAGATTTTTTTAATAATTTCTTTTTACTTTCCAATATTTTTGTATAATATTTCTTGATTAGCTTTTTTTTTTTTATTATTTCAGTATTCTTGTTGCATGGATATAATATTTTTATATATTATTTGTATCACTCTAGACATAAATTATACTAAGGCATTATAAAGATAATATATTCTTTTGATGATAATATTATATTTTGGTGATAAATTACATTATTGATAGTAAATATTACACTTTAAAGATAATATTATTATGATGGAACTTAAATCATTATCATCGACCATTTTGGTGGGAGACCCAGCTACAATCTGGGGATGGGATTACGCTGTCATGTCTCCTCATTCATTTCCAATAGCGTAAATTCTTTCTCCCTCATCTAATGCACTGGCTTCCATCGGGAATCTGATTTCCCATGTCCTTTTGTTTTTGCCTCGCATTACTGTAATTTTGCTAATCCTCCCTGGGTTACTCTCGTCTGGTTTCTCGGCTGCATTCCTAATCATTCTGCCTTCGCTTGGCTTCTCTTCAGCAATGGGCTCAAAACCACTAACCTACTCATTCGGTTTGGCATCAGTTGTCAATCCATCTGCATGTTGTGTTCCTCCACTAATGAATCCAATCATCATTTCCTCCTCTGCAGTTTTGTTGTTTCAATTTGGAACCTTCTTTGCGCCAAATTCCAGTTTCATTATGGTCATCTAGACATCCCTTCTCAAGCTTCTCAACTTATTAGCTCTAGATCTTCTCCTCTTGAGAAGCTGGTTGCCAACTTGTCCCTCCCTGCTCTTGTGTGGCACTGTTGGAGGGAAATAAATTTGAGAATTTTCAAGAACTCCTTCAGCTGTGCTAATAGAATTTTTTCTTTTATCGTCTTTGATATTAGAAGTAGGATCTTCTTCCTCCTCTCCAACCGTAGCCTCACTGAGCTGGGCGGCAATTTCTCTGCCCTTTGGGATCTTCTGCCTCATGTGCCAGCTCCCCCTTCTCCTCATATCCCTCACTGCATTCCGCCTAATTTCTCATCTACCTTAACTTTGGGCCTTTTTCAGGTCTCTTAGCTCCTAGCTGTGCGGTGATCACAATCTGATCCTTGGCTCATGTGATTTCCCTTCCCCAACTTTGTGTTATTCCAAGTTCTCTTTTCTTTCCTACCAAAAGACCCTCTGCTTTTGTTTCGGCGGGACATTAATGTGGATCAGATTCTTCTTCCAAACCTTGAGATTCTAGTTGTTATCTCTTCTCCCTCATCCTTCCATTGGTGGCTCAAGATCCAAGCTCATGCTGTTGCTAATCTTCTCAACTGCTTGAATGTTAAAAGCCTGTACATTGCTAAGAAAAATGGCCCCGTTTTTTTTAGTCTAAAATCCTAGACTAACATCTTGAGGACACCCATTATGTATTTTTTTAGTATAGGAGTCTTTTATGATTTATAGGTTTGTTTCTTGAGCACTCTGGACTTCCATTGTTTTTTGTGGCCTGGCCTAGGTTGTGGGCTTCTCATTTTTGTTGCTTTGCTCACGTTTTGAGCTCATTTTTGTAATCATTCAAAATTTTTCTCAGCTTTTGAATGAATCTTATCCAACCGTTAAAAAAAAAGTGTCAATAATTTCATTAAATTTGGGTCAGTTTTTTCAAGTTCTTCATTTCCATTCTTTCTTTTTAAATTTCATACCTACCTTCTATAACCCTAGAGTTCAACATATTCTTCTATACTCCTTCCACTTATATTTTTATAGGTTTAGCTCTTTATTTTTCAACTTCTTTGAGATGATTTGGTCATTTGGTCATTTTAGTAGTAGACCAAGCACAAACCTATTACGTAGAGTTGAGAGTCTATGGATTGAAGGTATTAGGAGGAGAGGTCGACTGTCAAAAACATAGATGTAAGGGATAAAAAAAAACTTCCTAATTCTTACACAAATGGCATTCCTATTAAATATTCACCATATTTGTAAAAATATTTAAAACTTTTAATGAAAATAATTTGAAAATTGTGATTTTGAGTAAGAGTATTAAAAAAATTGATTTCACATGAAAGTACTTTATATGTCAATGTCAAACAAATTTCATACTAAAATGCTATTCCAAGAGGTATAGTGGTATACTATTGGAAATAACTTGCGTCGTCGCAGACTCATTGCAATATCATAATGCAACCTGGATGAATACAATGTATTCTTAAAATTATATGCGTATAATTAATTCTTAAAAATCGGTTTGAAAGAAAATGGCGTTTATCTGCTTATTAAGACCCAAAGGTTTATTAGCGATGTGGGACTTTTGTTAACATTTTTCATCAGCGTCAGGACTGGAGATACTTGACTCTTCCCCTCCACACAGGATGGAGTTATGAACCCCACCTATCTCTATCATACCCCCACTATAATACAATATTAAACAGATGAGTAAAAATCATCCGTAGAAGTCGATTTTTAAAAATGAGTTCTAATATATTTAACAACCGCAGCATATCCAAACTGCAATATAAAACTTAACTGTATTTATAATAAATTTTGTGGCAATTGATAAGCACTTGTCCAGTTTCACCTTCTCTTATCATGATTTATGTCTTGTCACTCATCTTCCTTATCTTCCTTTCATTATCTCTCTCCACTTTTTCCCAATTGTTTAAAATCGCTACACAAGACTCATAAGTAAAGATTCTTTTTAATAATTTCTTTTTTACTTTCAAATGTTGTTGTTTAATATTTCTTGATTAGCTTTTTTTCTTTTTTCTTTTTTTATTACTTGAGTATTCTTGTGACATGGATATACTATTTTCACTTTTTATTATTTTCATACATTATTTATATCACTCTATGCATAAATTATTCTAACGCGTTATAATGATAATATTTCCTCTTAATAATAATATTATATTGGTGATAAAATTACATTATTGATAGTAAATATTACACTTTTATGATAATATTATTATGATTGAGATGGAACTAAATCATCAACATCATGAAAGTCACTAATTTCATTTAATTTGGGTTAGTTTCTTCAAGTTCTTCATTTCCATTCTTCTTTCAAAACAGAACTTAGACACAGTCCTACTAAGCTAAAACCTCCATAGATGAGCTCACTACTCATAAGGTACACCAAGGTTAGACCATGGGGGTTCAAACCCACAACTTCTCGCTTCCTGAGGCAGGAGCCAAGCAGTTAAGCTACACCATGTGGATCATTCTTTTCCCTTTTTTTGTTTTTTAATTTACACATGGGAAACCATGGGAAACCCAGCGAAAAACCCCCACAGGCGATACCCACTGCCCTTAGGGTACACCAGGTTAGATCATGGGAGCTCGAACATTTTTAAACTTCTTTTGAGAGATTTGATCATTTTAATAGAAGACAAGCACAAGCCTAATGCGTAGAGTTGAGAGTTTATGGATTGAAGGTATTAGGAGCGGCCGAGTTTCAAAAATATAGAAAGAATGGATAAAAACTGACATGTGAGACTCTAGAGTGACTAATGATTTGATTTATGATAGAATTAACTAAAGAACAAGAACTCATAAATTCAAACCAAGATAAATGAGATTATTGGCTGATGATGATGATAATCTCCTTCTTATATGACTAAACCACTTTAAAATAATTCTCGGTCATTTTTTTATCTACTGAGGCTACTTTCTACGTTTCTTTAATACATTCTTAATTCTGTACTTCAAAGTTACTCTAGTCATACATCTTATAATATGCATTTTTATTACCATTACTTGTTTTTTTGTTTTTTCTAATTGCCCAACAGTTACTCCTTAAGCATTGTTAGCGTAGTTGTCATCTTATAAAACATCTCCTTATCTGCATGCAGTGGAGCCACCATCCTATATATCCATATATATTCTTCTATTTGCTTTTGAAGTTGCATTAGGCATCTAAATGTTCCCTACTATGCTACCAATTCATTTTGAATTTTAATTACTTCCTTTTTTTTTTCTCCAATTTGTTAAAATTATATTCCATGTATTTTGTCTTTAATAATTTAGCATCCATTTGTCTCTAAGATTTTCCTTCTTAATTTCAATTTTTCATTAAAATTGATTTCTTGATTCACCAAACAACCCTATATCATTTGCAAATACCATATATCATGATACTTCATTTTGTATGACTGATATCACACAATCTATCACTGAATAAATAAATATAGGCTTAAAGTAGATCATCTCCTAAGATCATCCTTATCACTTCATATAATCTTCTTATATTAATTGTTGACTCATCACAGATATCGTGAATAACCTCAATATATTTATCAGGGATGATATTTTTCAAATTAATTGCCTCAGTACCCTAACATAGGCATTTTCTAAGTTGATGAATATTAGGGCTGCATCTCATATCGGGTTTTGATCCGACCCACATGACCCGATACGAGAAATCATGCGGGTCGGATTGAGAATTTTGGGTTAGTGGGTTGGGTCGGGTTGAGAAGACAAAAACCCCCATGGAATTCGAGTCGGGTCAGGTTGAGGATTTTATAAGTTAATCTGACTTGACCCGACCTAACCCTACATGACCCGGCTAAAACTAAACTAAAATAGATTCAAAATGAGGGTCGGGTCAAAATTCGGGTTGATTTGTGTTAGAATTCGGGTCGAGAATTTCTGGTTGAGAATTCGAGTCGGGTTGAGTTCCATAAATATTAAGTCAGGCTGGGTCGAATATCTTGAAACCCAACCGACTCGGCCTAAGTTGCGGCCCTAATGAATATCATATATACTTTTTTTTCTCTCCTTTTTTCTTAAATTCCTCCATTACTTGTTTTAACACAAATATCTCTTCTATTGTTGACCTAATTAATATAAATCTAAATTAATTCTTTAAAAGATTCTATTATTTTCTTAATTATTATTTAATTTTCCATTCCAAAATCTATTTTATAGCTCAATAAATTAAATCATTGATAATTGACATAAGATTTTCTTTATATGCCAACCATCTCATGTGTTAGGGCCATTCTAGTAGGCCCTATTAAAACCATAAATTTTCAATATTTTGAAGAACAATGGCAGATCTCCTTTAAATAAAACTTTAGAATATCAATAGAACCCACAATTCTCAAGGAATGTTGCATCCAGCGGGCGAAGTAAGAATTTCCTTAGAGAGTGGTGTGCTCCACATTCTTTATCTCTATATCCAAATTTGAGTTCTACATATATCATAAATGACTATATCTAACAGTATAAGAACAAAATAAAGGAGATGGCCATGGCGATTGATGTGCGTCACGTTAGTTAACTTTTGGACCAATGATCCAAACACATTCATAACATAAAGAAGTTGTAGAATTTATACCATTAGTAGCATAGCAACAATTTAAGAAGTGTATTATATATGGGGAGTTCAATGATTAATCAAATTTAAACGATCGTAAATGTTTCAAAACCTAACAAAATTAGTATATTTAACCTCAACAGGTTGGTGTGTTGGTCACATCCCATCATAAAAGGCCACACCTCATAATTTTAGCCGTTGCATATGCTCTGAGGACTAGTTGAATGCTCTAAGAGCGACTAGAGACTTTATATATATATATATATATTACATTGCATGTGCTCTACACATAACACTCACTTAAAATTTTGTTTGACTTATTTGAGCATATTTATTTTGCAACTTTTCGTCATCCTGTATAAAAGCATGAGCATGTCATACAACTACCCATTCGGTCCACTATGATCCCATAAAATAAAGTTAGCATGAAGGTCTCATGAGAACTAGTAAACAAAATTATATATAGGATTCTCATCCAAATTCTACATCATCATTTTGTAAAATCACTTATTAAAATTTGATTCTTCAAAATTCCAAGCTCTTTTCCAAATAAAAATGATAAACAACTTATGTAGATCTTACTTTTCATACAAAAATGCAAGTAATAAACATTGTAGTTCTAAAACATCAATTTGAAACAATATCGTTTATTCAATCTTGATCTTTCCAGTTAAACATAAAATAGCTAAGACTGGAATAAAAAAAAAATAAGAAGAATAAAAAGAAAAAATGTAAAGATGGATGGAAGAAAAATAGTTTGAGCTAAAAAGTAACCTTCAATTGAAAAAAGTACTTATGTCATCCAATTGATCTTTTTATTTTTCAAGTTTTATTATCTTATTGAAAATAATATTTCTTCTGTCCCAAATTAGTTGTCCTATATGGATTTTAAAATTGTCCCAAAATAAAGTGCTAACCTTATATAGAGAGTTATTTAAAAAATACAAATATTTCAAATGAGACAATTAAAATGGAACGGGGAGTAGTACACATTGAAAATACATGGATGTTCACTCGTGCACCAAGTTTAGGGCTCACTAAATTTGATGGTGATGAACCCATTGAAATGATTTTGCCTTCAGTTTGTTGTTGATTGACTAGATCGGACAACTAATAAGCATTTATTGGATTCACTATTGGCTCCACACAAGCTAACATTTTCATGAAGGCCTCTGTCATGAGAACTGGTCTTCATGGAAAACTATTATAATAAAGTTGTTATCCAAGTTCCTTATTGGCCATTTTGAAAAACCACTTGTTGGTATCTGATTCTACGAAAATCCAAATTCTATGTAGTTTCTTACAACAAATAATTGTACAGATCTCATTTTCCCTAAGAAAATGCAACGTATAAAAGATATAGATATGACGCGTCTAATTGAAAAGCTATTATTGATCCAATCTTGATTGTCACACTTAAACATAAAAATAAAAAAGAAATAAATAAGATTTTTGAAAAAGAAAATTTTCAACAAGAATTACATTAATAAGTCACTTGATTTGAGACACCATTAGGTGAATTGAAGATCTCCAAAAAAATTAATGGGTGCCCATATAGACACCGTGGAAATCTGCCAGCTGACATCGATTTTCGAAAATTGAGTGGAAATTACCATTCTGCCCTCTCCGCGCGAAATCGTGCGATCGGTTCTGTAACGCCATTTCGCGTCGATCGATCGATCTAAGGCGTATATGATCGATCTGAGGCGTATATGATCGATCGATCGATCCGATAGTTCATTTTCGAATCGATCGATTGATCATAACACGGGATTCAGTCGATCGCACGGTTCCATGGGATCGTGCGATCGATGTTAACTGAGAGGTCGACGGTTTGACAGTCGACCTCTCATCTCAAGATCGATCGCACTATTGTATGTGATCATGCGATCGATTGTGACCCATTCAAAGATCGATCGCACGATCACATCTGATCGATCAATCGATTGTCTGTTTAGGCCAAGATCGATCGATCGATCACTGTGATCGTGGGATCGATTTTAACTGAGAGGTCGACAGTCAAATTGTCGACCTCTCATCTCAAGATCGATCGTACGATCACATCTGATCGATCGATCGATTGTCTGTTTAGGCCAAGATCGATCGATCGATCACTGTGATCGTGCGATTGATTTTCTGCTTAGGGCAAGATCGATCGCACAATCACAGAAATCGTGCAATCGATCGCAAAGCTATATATAAAACCGATCGATCCTTTCGCCCTTTCCTGCGATTTAAACCCTCGAAACCGAAGACCCTTTCTCTTCTTCTTCTTGATCGATCTATCGACCCTTTCCTCTTCACCAAATCGTGCGATTTGCCCTCTCCGGAAACCCTTTCTTTCTCCGATTTCATCTTCCTCTCCGGAAACCCTTTCTTGCCTTTCTCCGATTTCGTCTTCCTCACCGGATATAGGAAACCCGTTCTCGGATTTCGTCTTCTTCGATTTCCTTCACAGCACTCCTTCACATGGCATCCAAAGCGTCTACATCGAGAGGGAGAAAGATAAAGGTACCGGCTTCATCTAGAAGGAAGAGAACGAGATTGACGGAGACACCACCTAGGGAGACGGAGACCTTCGACCCGAACCACTTCAAGTCTTTGGAAGCCGCCACATTATACCGAGAGGATTTGTATTCTCGGCCGATGATTTATCGTAAAATCATTGACCTAAGCTTTTTTTCTGCATTTGAATTGAGAATCCATGAGTATATTCAACGACTTGGATGGAGAGAGTTTTTGGGAATAAGAGAAGATTTTTACCCAAAATTGGTGAAGGAATTTTATGCAAATATGTGGGAGGAACGGGCGAGACACTCCATAAAATCCAAAGTTAGGGGGACAAAAATTGAAATTTCAACTGAGGCACTGGACAGATTGTTTGAGTTTCCCAGTTCCACAATTTCGAAATATGAACCAAATTCATGGCCCACCGATGTTGACGGATTCGTTCCCTCGGAGGCCATGACCTAATTGTGTGGGCGAAGTGATGGTGCCAGATGAGATAAGATCGGGCTTTTGGAGCTAACCCTAGAGGCCCAAATTGTATATTACATTATTAGGAAGAATATTTTACCTAGAAAAGGGCTTAGTAATCAAGTGTTGTATTTTGATAGTTTCCTGATATGGTGCATCTTGAATGGGAAGCAAATTGATATATCCTTCATCATAATAAAGCACATGGTTGCTTCTCGTAAGATTAGAAAATGTAGCCTTCCATATAGTTTATTTCTGTCTTACTTGTTTTGATTTTGCGGAGTCACCCTCCCCCCTGAAGAGAAAATAGAAATGAAGAAAACCGATATATTCGATGCGTCTACTTTGGGCAAGATGGGATTCAAACTCGACAATGCACGTTAGGTTCCCAAAGTAGAACATCGTCCTATTGAGGTTGAGGCACCTGAGGAGGGTGACATACCTGAAGTTGGGGGGACTGAGGCACCTGAAGTTCAGGGGGCAGAGGCACCTGAAGTTGGGAATAGTGAGGTACATGATACATGAGTCAATACTATGCTGATTCTTGACAGCATAGAAAAATTGAATGAAAAAATGGATGTAAAATTTGCCGAGATTGAAGAAAGGCTTATGGGCAGGCTTGAAGGGATGGTTGATAAAAAATTAGGTGAGATGGAAGGAAGACTGATTGGAAGGCTTGAGGGAATGGTTGACGATAAATTGGCTCAGATGGAAGGGAGGATGAAAGCCACAATTGATAAGAAAAATGGTGAGTTGGTCGGAATGACAATGAAAAGGTTGAATAATTTGGAGAATCAAGTGGTAGACTTAATGAGAAACTCTGTTCTTTTATTGCAAAAAGGAGGAGTAAATACACAACTTGGACGCGATTCATCATCCGGGATCATCAGATGTATGCTAGCTGAGAAGAATATAAATAAATCATGGGGGAGAGCCTCTTCGTCCACTGACACGAGTCAGGCTCTCTCGACTGACATCCCACAGTTTCATCCGACTGACTCCACTCAGCCTCTTCCGTCTGGCCCCATTCATCCTCGTCCGACAGGCCACACTCGTCACGTGCGTTCTACTGGCCCCACTCGTCAGGTACGTTCGACTGGCCCTAAGCAGAGTGCGACTGGGCGTCCTCCATTGGCACCAACACCTCCTTCACCTGCACCAGTACCTCCTTCATCGGAACCAGCACCTCCTGATACTGCATCTGCCCCAGCTTCTACTTCTACACTTGCTCCTACATCTGCTCCAGCTCCTGCTTCTGAATAGCCATTGTATTTAAATTTTTTGTAATTTTGAAATTTTGATATTCATATGTAACATCGTTTGTCAATATAGTGAATGTTTTCTTTTTATGACATCGTTTGTCAATCTCGAATGAACATAGTAAATGGTTTTTTTTTTATGAACTATTTCGTCTATTTGAATGAACATGGTGAATAGAATGGTTTGTTTGTAAACAACTAAATGAATATGAGATCCTTTGAATGCCAGTAAATATGGGAGCATTGAATGGTCTGTCACTAAATATGGGACCCTTGAGTGGTCTAACACTAAATATGGGTTTCATAGATTGTCGCTAAACATGGCACCTTTGAGTGGTGGTCTCTCACTAAATATGAGATCTTAGAGTGGATTGTCGCTAAACATGGGACCTTTGAGTGGTCAGTCAACAAGTATAAGACCTTAGAAATTAGATGGCCTGATTAAAGAACCATTGGTAGTTTACTCCAGCATTCCTTGACAAACTTTCTCACTAATGGTTAAAACTCTTTTTTAACCAGGCCATCTGATTTCTAAGGTCCCATAGTTGTTGACTGACCACTACTCAAAGGTCCGGTGTTTAGCGACAATCCACTCTAACGTCCCATATTTAGTAATAAACCACTCAAAGGTCCCATGTTTAGCGACAATCCATGAAACCCATATTTAGTGAAAGGCCCACGCAAGGGTCCCGTATTTCATAACAAACCACTCAATGCTGGATTTATTTAAAATAACAATTGTTACTTGAATATATATACTTCAGTACATCGGAATTAAAATTAATACAACCTTTTGGAAATGAAATACATTCTTACAACTGAATACATAAAAAAATGATAGACATCCATCACAGATTCTACCAATGTTGTAATTCGCCAGGATCTCTAAGATCACCAGAGGTATATGTCGAATCGTCATAGAAGTCATAAGAACCAATCGGCTGTGGATGAAGGAGTACGTGTCAGTATTTTTTACCTCATTTTATATGAATGAAAATGTAATTATGTATCTTATGTAAAAGAAACTTATTTCGGATAATTGAGACAAACTCGTTGCTTGCGATTCAAAGTAATAATCATGAGGTTGAGACGAAACATTTAAATCTACACTGTAGGATGCCTGTGCAGCACTTCTATTCAGATATGTTCTCTTCGTATGACCAATATTTTTGCATAACCCACATCTTCTTCCAGTCAATTCACTCTCTACAATCTCAAATGTAGAAGGATCTCATCTTGTAGATGTTTGACCCTTTGAGGCGTTTGAACCTGAATGACGTCCTCTGCTGTACTGCATAATAGGTTGGCTGATATGCATCTCATCACTGGCAAGATCTTGGATATGATCTCGGAGCTTCTCTTGATCAAATGTAAATAAGTTTCCATTTTTTTTCTTAATGCCTTCCCAGTGTACATCTAATTCATCCCCGGGTCGATTCATTTCAATGTTCAAGTTGTCAAATGAAATCAAATCGATTCTCCATTCTGGATGGATCTGATCCAAATGTAACTTATTCATAAATTGCATTCTGTGAGCATAAGGTAAGCCCATGAAATCTGTAAACTCATGTGTACAATTGGGTAAAAATGACATATTTATGACCATAACATATTGCTTGTAAACCTCAGATAATATAAATTGTGATACTCTGTCGTTCACTTCATCAAAGAAAGGAATCGAAACAGTAAGAGCAAACCGGATTTTTTCATCCTCCGTTTGAATCTTGAACTCTTGAAACTGATTTTCAATTTCATGGGATATCTTCCTTCGGACAACATAAAGATCGCTAGTGGAGTTAGCTATATATCATTTTAATACTGAATGTGCACTTTCAACCCTTGAAGTTGCTGCACTTTGAAAATGTAAACTCCAACCGATCCATGCCTTGACGAATTGCTTCTTATGTGGGATCCATGTCTGTCTTATATAATTCACTGCATCCGAATAATCTCGAAAGTCTTGTTTGAATGCCTCAAACGCTTCATTAAATGCAACTTCGGATGGAGACTCGACGAATTCATTCCATTGAGTCAAAAATGCATTCCATTCTTCCACTTTATTGAAAAGAGGCTTACAATGAGTAAGAATATTCTTTTTGATATGCCAAATACAAAAGATATGTACAAAATTAAGGAACTCTGAATCAATGGCATTTTTCAACGCCAAATCTCTATCTGTAAAAAAAACTTGTCGATCATGATCGACTTCTAATACCTTCTCGAACATCTGTAATGCCCATACGTAATCTTCAAATTTTTCATTCCTCATAAATGCAAAAGCATGAGTAGAAAGTCTCGTTGAAACTTGTGATACCAACGATATTAAGTAATGGCATATGATATCTATTGGTTTTGTAAGTGCAATCCATGAGAAATATATTATTATAGGTCTTCATAAGTACAACTGACAGTGGATGTGAAAAGAATAGATGAGATAAATGACCTTGACCGTCATAGTTGAGAAAATATTGGTAACCACATTCTTGAAGATCTTCTAATAAGGCTTCAATTGAAATACGACCTCTAAGTTGCTCTTTTCGAACTGATGACAAAAAATTGTACAAATCAGTAGATGATACTCCAATCTCTGGATTCTCGTTTCGAAGGGTCGTCATAATTTGCCGGGGTGGTACATTGCTGTTATGCATTTCAATGATCATTCTCTTCTCTTCATTTGAAAAACACCTTTTACTAGGATGACCTACTAATACGCTCGTGAGATCATGATTGTGCTCCACATATTTTATAGTCAACTTTCATGATCCATCAACAATTTGTTTCCCTCTCACTTCAAATGGACAATTAATAAGGCGAGAATATGCTTTCTTCTTCCTTTCATCATCTTTCAAATTAACTATGCTACGATATGTACCCCCTCTATCGCAACCAAGAATAACTATATTGCTTCTATTGCATGACCTTTTAATGGTAGCTAAAAATCCTTGCGCAATGGAAACCTCCTTAACATGCTTCACTAAATCGTCACGACTTAAAACACACTTCTCAACAAACTCATTGTCAACAATATCATTTTCAACAATCTCATCATTTTCACAATCCATAGTACTAATTTCAAAGAAATTTTGAGAGTCTTGGGTTTGAGAAAGAGTTACCTTTGATTCCAGTTTAGAGATTGAAAGAGTAACTTCTGAGAGATACCTTCGAATCAATATAGGAGATTTGAGAGAGTATCTTCAAATAGTGGAGTGGTTCGTTTTCGAAAGCGGGTTTAGGGTTTGAGGGAAAATAGTTTGGATCAGATGTTTGAGAGAGAGGGATTTGAGTGAGAGGGGTGTAAAAAGGGCTTTGAGGGAGAAGATTTCGAAATCGGGGAGGTTTTGAAGGAGAAGATTTCGAAATCGGGGTTCTGAGGGAGTAGGGTTTCGAAAGGGACAAGATGGAAATGAAAAATGAGAGGGAAGAGGGGAGCGATTGAACTTATACTTAGTTTCGCGTGATCGATCGATCGCACGATCACAATGATCGATCGATCGATCTTGGCCTAAACAGACAATCGATCGATTGATCAGATGTGATTGTGCGATCGATCTTGAGATGAGAGGTCGACTGTCAAACTGTCGACCTCTCAGTTAAAATCGATCGCACGATCACAGTGATCGATCGATCGATCTTGGCCTAAACAGACAATCGATCGATCGATCAGATGTGATCGTGCGATCAATCTTTGAATGGGTCACAATCGATCGTACGATCACATAAAATTGTACGATCGATCTTGAGATGAGAGATCGACTGTCAAACCGTCGACCTCTCAGTTAAAATCGATTGCACGATCCCATGGAACCGTGCGATCGACTGAATCCCGTGTTATGATCAATCGATAGATTCGAAAATGAACTGTCGGATCGATCGATCGATCGTATACGCCTCACATCGATCGATCAACACGAAATGGCATTGCAGAACCGATCGCACGATTTCGCGCGGAGAGGGCAGAATGATAATTTTCACTCAATTTTCTGAAATCGGTGTCTGCTGGCAGATTTCCGCGGTGTCTATATGGGCACCCAAAATTAATTCTTGTTGAATTCTTTTCCACATAGGCTGTAGATTATTAATCTGACTTATTCTATATTGGAAAATCAATTGTGTGGTTATATAATTTATAGTAGATAAACATTTTTTATAAATATTTCTTTCTTTTTCATAAATTAGCTCTCTTTTATCTATTTATACATGTATCCTCTTGGAGGAAAAGGGATAAATATATTATAGAGAAAAATCATTCTCCACATTTTCTCCTTCTCCTTTTTTATTTTTTATTTTTCCTATTATTAAATTCTACACCCACATCTAACCAATGCATAATTAAATTTATTTCAAATCATTAAACGTTAAATCAATTCAACCCATATCTGAATAAACCATTACATCCTCCCCAACCTTTAAAATTAAAACCACATTTGAGAAATCTCAATTTAGAAATATATATGGGTCCATCCGTCAACATCACAAGGGCCATTTGCTTTATTACGCATTAGAAGTGGTTACCTTACCTTATCATCTTAGTTATATACATACGTACAAACGCCAAATTGATTCGATTCCTTCTCTACTGCAAGTCTGCAACAAATATTTTAAATTCCAATTCTATAAAATAAAATCTTTGAAAATCAATGACGAAAGTCTATTGGGGGGATATTCTATTCTAATTTTGAAAATACAAATTTTAAGAAAGTATTTTATAATAAATTAGTTTAAACTTTTGATCTTTGTATTTAAATTGAATTATTAACTGAATTTAAAAATTAAAATTCAACTGTCTTTTATTCATTCATAAATAATAATTAGTAGTTTACACTAAATTTTATAAACCCATTTACAATAAATGTAATCATATTGTTCATATGGATTTAACTCAACTGGTAATCTCTTTCCTAAAGAAACAAGAGGTATCAGATTCAAATTTTACTCTAAATTTTTAACAATTTTTCACATATAAATTCAAAAGTATATAATCGTATTACACGGTCATCATAATTTGATGAAGAAATTAATGAGTCAAGTCATCAAAGCGGCACAACGGTAAGAGGACGCAATGAGAAGTGGCCGGTAAAGGAGAAGAGGTGAGGGGTCTATCATCTATCAGGCCAGCTGGCAGCGACTCAACTGGGGACAAGGATTGCTATTAAATAAATACCCTCGCTTCCGTTCCTTATTAACCATGTGCCCTAATCTATTTGAATTGCCACGTCAGTCCACTGGGATCCATGTATATAAATAAGTAACAAAATAGTAGATATTATACTTAAATATCACTTTATTTGACTAAGTGGAAATATTTATATTTTGAGGGCTCAAAGTTTACATCTTTCTTAAAAAAAATCAATTCAAAATTGGGTAAGCGTCAATTTGATGGTGAGATGATGTCATAATCACAATAGAGTTCAATTATAAATTTCATATGGAGAGTGGGCCCTAGCGAGACCCCTTTGATCTGGTGCTCATGAAGCTTACATATGTATAAACCATTTTGTTTAGAGGTAAAGATTACAATATTGGACAGTATAGATTTCGTAATATTGATCAAGTTTTCAACACTTAATCCGTTTTAAATTGGAGTAAAATTTATAAAGTGGGCCAATATTAGCCAAAATGGATAAAAGTTTTGAAATTTTAGATAAAATATCAGTATTTCCAATCTCCTTTAAAAACGATTGTCATGAGACTTCCATGCAAATTTTACTTTGTGGGGCCCACAATAAATCAATACCCCGTGAATTGCACTCATATCTATTTCTATACCAATTTAAATTTTAAAGTCCATTGATCTAACTGGATATATTTTCACCATTAGATAAATGTAAAATTTTAAGGGTTTTAAAATGTATGACTTCTCTTATTCATTTAAGATAGAAATTTTATATGCAGCATATAGGACGTAAGGTCTTTCAAACTCATCTATTGATGTAGACTTAGGTGTGTTAATTGACCACTTACAATAAGTTTAGTAGAAACTTATTGTCAAGGGAGAGCTCCTGTACATACATACATATGTATATCATACGTAGAATCTACATATATATATACATATATATATATATTATGAATTTTTTACCAATATACTTGGATTTGAGAAATAAATAGTCTATCAAAAATCATAATGATCAAACCATTCAAACTATGTTTCTAAATCTTTAAATTTAATCACTTTAAACTATTTTTAATCTCTATACTATACAACCATAAAAATTATAATTTCAATATTTTGATCAATATAATTTAATAGATTCAATATTTAATGCATTCTTATTTAATAAGCATATTACTATTGGAAGGAAAAAAAAAACCAACACAATCATGTACAAGGTAAATAAATACCCATGCAAATATAAACCATAAACTTTTTAGACTTTTTTAGTGGAAGCAGGCAGTTAACTCTTTTATAGCTTAGCTTACTTTGATATTGGCATGATCATTGCATTATAATGGTTAAATTATTTGTCAAAAGATGATAAAAAGTATATTCCAAAGTCATTTCTTTAGTGAAGTCGCCACAATAACAATAAATACAGTGGAGAAAAAAAATGTATGCTAAAGTTTATGGAATCATTTGAATTAAAGAAAGGAATCAATGTATACTTAGATTTAGAGAATCATTTGAATATATAAAGAAAGAAATTTTTGGAATTTGTTCTTCGAAACGATACTCTCTCACACCACATCTACATTCAGAGTTTTATCAAACCCTTTTATATTTAAAGGTAGGTGAGATGTTAAAGTTCTTCGTCATACAAAAATATATATTCTTATTTAATAATTTTGAATCTTCTTTTAAATAGTTTAAAATTAAACATTTTAAAAACTAGTTTAAAACTAAAAATATTAAAATTGTAATATTTTTGTTCACTTTTCAAATAGATATAAAATAGATTGATCATAGTTGATGTTCGTTTAAATAGTTTTTAATTTCAATTTAAATAAATTAAAATTCTAGCCATATATAACTTTTTCTGATCACATGAAAGATAGATAAAGTTATTGAGCTATACGAGAAATGCAGAAGGTAATATGAGGCAAATGTATAGAAAAGATTGCAATGACTAATCCATAGAGAGTTTCTCCAAACCAATTATAAGAGATCACAGGCATACGGGTGGGTCCTACATATTTAAGCAGAGATGGGTCCTACATATTTCAACAAACTTTTTGTTTGATTTAAGAATAAGTGGTAATGAAATTGAATAAATTTTATAAATTTTGAGATGGTTCAAACTCCAATTTATTCAGTCCATTTCATTTCCACTTATTCATAGAACGAACTTAGTTAAAAATAATGGATTTTGAATTTGAATTAAAGATTTATCAAAAAGTTTTGGCCACTATATTTTTGAATTTATGAGTGGAAAATTTCAGAATACCCAATATAAAACTTCCACGGATGAGTCCACTACCCTTAGGGCACACCAAGATTAGGCTATAGAGACTCTAATCCATAACCTCTCAGTTCCTGAAGCGGGAGGCTAATAGTTGAAGTTGTAACAAGCCTTGAATAGAGAAAGTATCTTTTAATTTAATGATTATTGTTATAAGGTTAAATTTGATAGTTAAATTTTTCATACGGATTTCAATATTCAGAGATTTTGATCATTGTATCCACACACTCCACTTATGGCATACCTTCCGATGGTGGAAGATGTTATTTCTAATAGTTGCTACTTTTATTGCATGATGATGGATTATGTTTTGGGTAAACAAATGATAAAGTGGGAAAATCTTTTTAACATAAAAAAAAAAAATAGGCTTCCAAAGATCTTTTCATTAAGATTGAAAATCATTCACTATAAGATAAAATGTGTAATTAATTAGAACGCAGAATATAAAACTTATT
The DNA here is from genome assembly GCA_022113865.1 of Chimonanthus praecox. Lineage (NCBI taxonomy): Eukaryota > Viridiplantae > Streptophyta > Magnoliopsida > Laurales > Calycanthaceae > Chimonanthus > Chimonanthus praecox. The sequence goes on along the minus strand of CM039087.1, from coordinate 22,222,625 downwards.
ACAATGATAAATTGAATAAGGTTTATGATGTGGACATCCAACCTATTGATCCACAATCAGATTCATCTTCAGTTAGTCTTGATCCAGCGGAGTAAATCGCTATGGTTTATATGAAGCATTTTGGTCGTGGACACCCTAGATGGACTCCGTCTAATAAATCCATTCATTTAATTAGATGGGACCTAATTAAGCAGAATGAGTCAGGCCAACCTATTAAGGCCCAGTCCAACTTAAACAAGCCAAGGTCCATGCCTATTAGCCATATGTTAATTTTAGATTGCATTTGTAAGGTGAGGATTGAATGATTTAAATAAGGCTGCATTATATCCTCAGTTTCTTTCTATTTTTAGAGTTTCTAGAAGGCAATTGCTTACTTTTGTTGTGTTCGAATTTCACAACAATTGGAATAATATTTCAATTTATTTTTGAGAGAGAAATTCTCTTGGACTCTTAGGAGTTGTTCTAGGAGAGTGGTGGACTCCAATTTTCACTCATAAGAAGTAAGTACCAGTGCATTATTGAATTCAATTAGTTTTTATGGTATTTTCTTGATTAGGCTTATGCCCTATTTGTATTATTATGTCTCTCTTTTAGTTGCTTACACTGAATTCTACATCATATCCAATTGAAGAGGCCTAATCCAAAAAAAAACCATAAATTAATTAGAATTCCTGCGAAACTTGGGTAATCGGTTTGGAAATTGTTTTAGCAATTCCTTTTCAAGGCAGAATCTTTTTACGATACGTAATCGGCTATATGGATCTTTCAGAGACCATACTTTGAAATCAGCGAGCCTACACGTGAATTGCACAAATTCGACCCTAAACCTGCAAACTAGTGGCACAGAGCCCTTTCTCACTGTTGAGTTTGCTTTGGACGATGTTCAACTCATGGGTACGTCAGGTGAGCAGAGACCTATGTTGATCCAATATGGGATGAGCGTTCGCACCAGTTGGCCACATCCAGTAGCTCGTTACTCTTACTAGTTCTAGGAACTACAACAAAAGTTTTCATTGCAGATGCACAACATGGATGCCCTCGACAGCTTGATTCTGACCCTCGGACAAATGAGCAGTTCATGAATGATCTCCAGTTTCAGAAAGATCAAAATTCAGGGTCGAATTTTCTCTCGGTAGGGGAGAGTGGTGTAATTGCATCCACCTTAAGTCCAGTATAAACCATTGAAGATACAACACTGAGTCAGTTAAGCGTTCAAAAGATATTCAAACCCTACGTAGACCTTGTAGGGGAATACTTTGTATAGAGAATATGTAATAGGAAAATTATTTTCTCTACTATCATGTTTGAGGGGAACAAGAATATGCAGGATTCTACAAAGGTGGACCAAAAGTTCAGAGGTGGTAACCAAAGCTGCAAACCATCCTTACAGTTTCAATCAAAGTGGCAAAGAAGAATTTTGTGGCCAAAGGCACGACGGGCTATCTCCCTCTTAAATCTATTAAACTCGAGGACGGGTGTTTTCTAATTAGAAAGGGAGGTTGGGGATATCCAACCTATCCAGATTATTGATCCATAGTCAGATTCATCTTCAGTTAGCCTTGATCTAGCAAAGCAGATTGCAATGGCTTATATGGAGCATTTTGATCGTAGACACCCCAATTGGACTCCGTGTAATAAATCCACTCAATTAATTAGACGATAAGCAGAATGAGCCAGGCCAACTTGTTAAGGCCCAGTCCAAGTTTAATAAGGCAAAGGTCCAAGCCTTCATGCCCATATTCATCCAAGCCCAATTCCTTCCTCAATTACCACATGTCAACCCTAGAGAGAGTTCTCCATAGAGCAAGTGGTGAGTAAAACAAGTGGACAAAGGAAGGTTTTGACAAATTGTCAGTATTTTGGCAATAACTTTTCACTTCAATGTCCGGTTGACTTGATTCTTTTTGTGTTGAAAATAAGACTTTAAGGACTACAACTTTATATTTCATGAAAATTTCGTGATTCGGACGTTTACTAGATTAAATTTGAGATGCACATTTGAACCTAGTTTCATATTCAACAATAGAAAAAAAGGTGGATGAATTTTTCCTCCTTCATTTGCCTCCAATGTTTGCCAACATAGTTTTCCTATTTTATTTATCTACTTAGCTTATTTATCTTAAAATCTTGGCCATATGTTATTTTTACATTACATGTGTAAGGTTAGGATTGAATGGTCTAAATAAGTCCTACAATTCTATCGTTAGTTTCTTTCAATCTTTAATGTTTTTAGAAGGCAATTGCCTCCTTTTGTTGTGTTTTCCCCTATTAATACTCCATGCACTTGATTCGTATTTCAAAACAATTGGAATAATATTTGATTTTATTTTTTCGAGAGGAATTCTCTTGGACTTTTAGGAGTTGTTCTTGAAGATTGGTGGACTCTAATTTTCGCCCATAGCAAGCACGTACCAGTGCAATGTTGAATTCAATTATTTTTTATGGTCTTCTTGATTAGGGTTATGCTGTATTCGAAATATCATGTCTCTCTTTTAATTCCTTTTGCTGAATTCTACATTATATCCAATTGAAGAGGCCTAAACCAAGAAAATCATAGATTAATTTGAATTCCTGGGAACTTGTGCAATCCGTTTGGAAATTGTTTGAGTAATTCCTTCCCAAAGAAGAATCCTTTTATGAGTACGTAATCAGCAGCGCGGGTCTTTCAAAGACCATACTCTGAAATCAGCGAGCTTATAGGCGAATTGCACAAATTTGACTCTAGGCCTGCAAACTAGTGGCATAGAACCCTTTGTCACTGTTAAGTTTGCTTCAAACGATGTTCACCTCATGGGTACGAAAGGTGAGCAGAGATCTATGTGGATCCAATGTGGGACGACCATTTGCACCAGTTGGCCACATCCAATAGCTTGTTACTCTTACTAGTTCAAGGGAATACAACATAAGTTTTCATTGCAAATGTAGAACATGGTTGCCCTCAACAACTTGATTTTGACCCTCAGACGGATAAGCAGTTAATGAATGATCTCCAGCTTCAAATAGATCAAAATTCAGGTCGAATTTTCTCCCGGCAGGGGAGAGTGATATAATTGCATCCACCTTAAGTCCAGTAGAGACCATTGAAGATACAACACTGAGTCAATCAAGCGTTCAACAAATATTCAAACCCTACATAGACCTTGTATGGGAATACTTTGTATATTTTCTCTAACATCATGTTTGACAGGAACATGAACTGTGACGTCCCTCCCTCTCCCACGAGGATCAGAGTAATATAATATGAATATTTGATTGGAAAGAGAGATGAGCGTTATGACGGGAGCTGAGTTCAAGTCCGAAGACTCGACCCTCGACTGGACCAACCTAGTGTGTGCATGGATTCAATCCATGATAATACTTACATACATTGTAACAAATCTCGTTATCGGGATATTAACGACAAATGTAAATAGCAGGATATTTTCAAATTCTCGGGTTTTTATCAGAAATTTAACGGGAAAATCTCGTGGAAAATGTAATATTAAAAAATAATAAAAATAAATATAATAAATAAATAATTTTCATTTAACACTTCTTGAGTAAAATAATATCATACAATGAATTCATTGTTAAATGTCATATCAAAGTCATCCAATATCAAAACAACATTAAAAACACAATTATCCACCAAGAAAGTTAACGAACTATAAAAAAAAATAGTATCACTGAGGTCAACAAATATCATAAGTAACATCAAATATCAATAAAATCATCATTGTTCTATTCTAAGAAATCAAAATTTTGTAAGCCCTCATACTTTTCCAAAGAATGTGTAGCATCATCTTCAGCATCATCACTAGAATATTGATTTTCTTCATCCTCTTCGTTCAAACTATCAAATGGATTAATATCATCAAGTGAAATGACATTTGAGTCTTTAAAAAATTTCACCACTGAAGTCTTTTTCATAAGTAAATTCACTTTCACATAAACCAAATCTTGCATCTTTTTTGGATCAAGTTTGTTCCTCTTTTTCGAATAAGTTGCTTCAAAAACGCTCCAAGTGTGTTCACATGCTGATGCACTGCATGGTTGACTCAGGATTTTTATCGTAATAGACCGCAAATTTGGAATTGAAGTTCCACATATGTCCCACCACATCCCTAAGTAATTAAAAGAATTAGATACACCTTATACAATTAATATAAACTATAAAATACTAAGTCAAAATTAAATTAAAAAACAAATGAAAAGAAACTTACTAGGATGAGTTGATTGCATCAGCTGATTTGATATCTCTTCTCCAAAAATGCTTGGATCTCTAGAATGATAAAGAGTGAACTCTTTAAATGTTTCTCTCAACTCTCCTCTTGGTGCCATTTTTGTAATAACTTTATTAATGCCATCTTTGATTTCTGCATTTGGACTTATAATGTTCTCATAAAAAAACTCAGGATGAAAATATGTAGCTGCAGCATGCAAAGGACTATGTAAATTTTTTTCCAGCGTTGATCTATTATGCTCAAAATTTCCTTGCATTTATCTTCATCATCAAGATCTGGATGAAGTCTTCTAATGACGGCTATTACACGATTAAGTCCATCATACAAGTAACCCATTGTGGAATTATCACCATCTACCACTCTCAATATTCTAACAAGAGGTTCAATAATTTGGATTACTTTATTTCCACCATTCCAAAATTCATCACCATGTAAAATGTCTACCACGTCTTTTCCCTCACTTTTTTTACATTGGAGCATACTTCTCCATTTAACTGAAGCAACCATCAATCTTAATGCATCTTTTTGACTCAAAATAGATTGTAAACAAATGAATTGAGTTGCAAACCTTGTAATGGCTGGCCTTTGCAACTCTCTTCCTTTGGTACGTACCCTTAACAAATCAATGACATGTTCATATCGATACAAAAACTTAACAATTCTTCGAGTACTGTCCATGTAGGGCTTCACAAATGGCAATTTGTCAATATCTTCCAACATTAAATCAATACAATGTGTAGCACATTGTGTCTTGAAAATATTTTGATACTTATTTTCAAGTATATCTCTTGCTGAGGTATAATTTGAACCATTGTCTGTAACAAATTGCACCACATTTTTTGATCCAATCTCATCAATCACAGAAGATATAAAATTAGCAATGAAAACCCCACTTTTAATATTCCCTTGTGCACATATAGACTTAAAGAAAATTGTGCCTTGTGGACAAACTACCCAGCAATTAATATAAGGTCAATTCTTCATATCTGTCCATGTGTCAAACGTAAGTGTACATCCACAGGTCTTCCAATTCTTTTTTATATCATTTACATATGATATTGCTAGGTCTTTCACATTCTTCAACAATTTGGTCGTTAACGTTTCACTACTAGAAGCGGCATAGGTGGGTCCATATCTTGCAATGGCTTCGAGTGCTTCTCTAAATTCTTCAGACCTCAACAAATTAAAGGAGAGGTTGTCCTTCACCATGGTTATACACAACAAATTATCAACATGGTCCTTATTGTGTTTCTTAATCATTGTATCAACCAATTGTTGTCCCGATGATGCTAAATTTTCTCCTGTGCTGGTAGATCCAATAGACATTCCTATTGTCTCACTTCCTCTTATGTCTGTTTTGCCTCTCTTTAAATGCTATGGCATCCTTTGCCATTTCACAAATATTCTTAGGAACTTTGTCACACATTTTGACATCGTGCAATGTTTTTTTTGCAAGATGATTTCTAAAACGGGTGATACCACCTCTAAAAACTTCTTCACAAACTTTACACTTTATTTCACAGAATTCATCTTTTTCTCGAGGCATTTTTGATGGAAAGTAGAAAGATTTAGAAAAAATATGAATATAAATTTTAGAAAATAAACGAGCAAAGGATACATTTTAATAATCAACTCAAAATAAGAAATACATGCCTAAGTAAGCATTCATATTTCATATATCAAATTATCAACAACAAAAAACATAAGATAAGTGCCAAAGCAGATTGTGTATTAATTTTGACTCATAGTTATAAATTATATTATTTAACTATAACTTTCAAAATCCATTGAAAATAATTTTCGATAATTGGTGCATCCAAATACATGTATTCTTTAGCTTTTAAAATTCAAAAACAAAATTATGGAATTTACTAGAAACATGAAGCTAATATGTGCTTTTAATCAAATAAGTTGAATTAAACTAAGATAAAAAAAAATAAAGAGAACTTACCTATAGGATTTGAGTGGCTGGCTGAATGAAAAGGATGGCTGTGGTGGACCTTCAAACAACAGATCTTGGCTTCGAGGCGATGTTTGGTGTGCTTTTATTTTCTATTGATTTTCTTGGAAGAGCAACTTAGCACTTTGGAGTTTGGAAATTTTAAAACTTTAAGAAGTGTAGTAAATAATGAAGTTTCTTTCCACTTTTCCATTGGTCGTACACGGGACTGTGAGTGCATCAATGCCTCATTTCTTCCCTCCAAGCCTCCAGTACCATTCTTTTTGTGATTTTTACGCGACATTATCGTGTTGCGGGATAAAAATGCGATATGAATGGATAAATTCTGTTTTTAACTGCAGTGGTGATATTATCGCGATAAAAACGCGAAAATGTCATTTAGACGATATTTTCGTGAGATATTCGAAAATATCGGCGCTATTTGTTACATTGCTTACACACACCATAGTAATCAGCGGAAATTTAAACATTGTAAAAATATATTGCATGAATAGCAAACCACATCTCAAAGCAAAAGTAAGGAAATTCCTAAAAAATAACCCTAGTCAAATACAGAACTGAAAGTACTAAGAGTTAAGGTCATTACAATTCCCAAATGAACACTCTCACAATTACTACAATGTTCTCATAACTCCAAAACATCAAAAAGTAACTATGCTTCTCAAGCTTCATTCTTGCATCCATCACGTTCATATTCGGCCATTGTTTGGTCTGATCTTGTCTAGATTTCCTGGATTTGCATGTACATCTAAAGGGGGGAAAATATGGGCTTAGTCAACGCATACAGTAGCAATTCCAATCACATGGGAAACGCACAAGGGAGCGTTATAAATAAAACAATTTCTCAAAATATTTTCATATCATTATAAAATTTTCATACTTTTTCTTAGGGCTGTAACTTGGGTCAAGTGGGTCGGGTTTTAATAAACCCAATCCTAACCCATGTTACAACATATTGAACCTGACCAGACTCGAATTAAAAACTCGATTTAGTCAACCCGACCCCACTCGACTTTGTAATACCCTTAACCCGACTGTTGACCCGACCCGACCCGAGTTGGACCTACTGATTTGACCCTTAACCAGTTGGTTTTTTAATACTTTAGATTAAGAAAATCCCACTCATTCACAACATGAATCACCTACATCACTAATCAACTTTTGTTGGCTTCACAGTCCATACTCATCTGACAGTAGATCAGTTTGGATCGTCCATTCATAGTGATAGAACTGCAGTAACTGGTACTGACAGTAGGATCCAAACAAGAAATGGAAAAAAGGAGAAATGAGATAGAAGAGAAATAACCCAAACCGTCAGTTCTTCTCTTCAAGACGTATCTTTCCATCTGAAAATCACAATTCTTTGTTTCGAGATGGACATTTGCAGTAAGCATCATATGGATGCTCTACTCTTTCTGAGACAGTCCACTCTTTGATGCCATTTTGATCGCCCTCCACAATAAAAACACTAGATCCGATCTTCAAAATACTAGATCTGATCTTCTTCTAGTGATACAGTTGGAGAAATTGAAAAAAATAAAATAAAAACAGTAATCTTCTTGGTAGAGAGATTGAAGAGAGGCGGAGACGATCTTCTTACATCCTTCTCCTCCAAAACACTGCCTCTCGTTTATAAGAGACGAGGCTCTCCCAAAACCCTAAAATCAAACCATTTACCGCTTGTTTATAAGCGAAGAGCATGTTACCACAACGTCCTTCAAGTTGAATCTTATTACAATGCCCTGCCATTAGCCTTGAGAGCGGAGGGTTTAAAATAATTTAGAAAATTCGAGTTGGGTCGGGTTTTCTCAGGTCAGTTTTTTTTTGGTCAAGTTAAAATTTAAAGACCTCAACCTGACTCGACCCAAGTTTCATGCGGGTTTTTGTATTCTCAACTCGACCCGACCCTCTGACCCGAGTTGCAGCCCTGCTTTTCAAATGATAACATACTAGAATATCACATATACATTTCATTCTTGAAATCCTCATACTCAAAGTATAATCACTAATGTCCATGATATGACATGCCATGAGTATTATGAACATTGCACGTACTTACATGTATCATGATATGCATCCAACAATTTAACAAGACCCTCTGGTGGAGTGTTGCCTCCAATACCCAGTCTTTGCGGTGGCAACCACCCGGAGACTGTTTCCCACACAATTTATACAACCGAGACAATTGGTGGGGTGTGGTCTCCTCCCTCTGCGCAAGGTTTCGGGACTGGTTACCAAGAGGCTTTTTGTCCCAATCAATGCCATCTCTATTTTCGGGACTTCTCTCACCTAGGAGCTCTATGACCCAATTATCTTTTCGGGACTTCTATGACCTAGTAGCTCTATGGCCCAATTGTCGTTCCGTAATTGCTATCATCCATGGCTCTATGGCCGAATTATCATTCCGTAATTGCTATCACCCATGGCTCTATGACCCAATTATCTCAATTTATCCCCGACGCCAAAGCATGTATGAACAATTCGACTTTGGTTCGTCAACTGCAATCCCCATCTCATGTAACATGCATGAGGTATATGAATGCATCACAGTTCTACTGTGTCATATGATTTCAAACTAGTTCAACTGTCACAAATGAAATTAATCATAATCATTAAAATAATAATAATCAAGTACTTAAGGTCACACCCTAGTTCTTCAACAATGTAGGAAAACCTACCTGATCTAAGGTGATTAGCGGCGGGAAATAATCCACGAACTAGCTCGAACAACGTCGGAGTTTCTCTTGGTCCTTCGTTCAATGTCTTGCATGACAAAATGTAATAATCATTAAAACTCATTCAAATGATTGTACTTAGTTCCTAACCTTTATTTTGTAAATTTAACATGCCTCGGAACTAAGTTTGAAACCACTAGATTCAATTCTAATCCATCTGAACTTAATCTGGAAAATTGGTACTGGACAGAGTCAACACTTCGGTCGTGATAGGCTCGATACATTGACAACCTCGATGTCTCGAATCTTAGGGCCAAGGTTCTATCTGTCCGACTCTGTACTTTTATTTTACTTTCAGGTCGATAGTATCGTGTTGTCGATACGTCGAGGGTATATAGAGTCAACATGCCGATATTGTCTGCATGTCGACCGGGGTCTAGTCTAACAATACTCTATGTTTTTCCTTCGTTCTCTCGTCAATATGTTTATTTGATTGATACATCGATCAGGGGACTCTCGACACGTCTGACACGCAGAATGGAATCCAGCCTATTTATCATTATTCATTTATTTATATTTTCCTTCATCTTTATTTTCACTTCCGTTATTTCCAGATCCAATTTGCTTTAAATCATTTTAACACATCATCGTTATCAACATGATATTTTGGGGTCCCTTGACACATCGATTCCATCGATGTGTCATCCTTGGCCCAATTCTTAAGGTTCGATACTTTGGTCTTTAGTTCACTCCGAGGCTGATACATCGACATTGTCAACATGTCGTCCTGGGCAGTTTGAAACCCATTGGTTTTCCCTTTCCATGTCTCTCATTCTTTGTTATTTTCTCCCAAATTGATATTTATACTACTTCTAAGCATCTTAGTGAGTTCCCTTTACTCTAAATCACCATGCACATCACATACTTCGAGAGATTTGGGGGTTTCCACGGATTCCGATTCTGGTTTTCTTCTTCCTCCTTGCTTTCTTTGTTTTCTCCTCTCTCTTGAGCTCTATTGACGGAGGTGGAGAAGTGGTGAGGCTTTGCATTCTTCTTTCCTTTGAGGTAGGTGAAGATAAGAATGAGAGGAGGGGGGTATATTGTTGAAAGTGGAGAGGGAGAGGAGAAGCCTCTCTCATTTCTTTCTCCCTTTCTCCCTTTCTCACTTATTTCTTCCTCTCTTCTTTTGTTTTGTTTTCTCTTCCTCTCTTTTCTCGTTTCTTCTCTTCTTTTCCTCTGGTTTCCTTAGTAAAAAACAAGTAGGTAGGTGAGGGTGTCGTGTAAGCTTGCCTCATGCATTTAATGCATGAGGTGACATGAGATGGAGGTGGTTGTGTGCGTCAGACATTAAGACGCTGAACACAGTTGACACATTGCTGTGGTCTACACATCGAGTGATGATGCTATCGACATATCGACTTTGTTGATACGTCGACCTGGCAACTTCTGAACTTACTTTATTCCAACTTCAGGTTTTACCGACACATTGATTCTGTCGATGTATCAATCTGGGGATATTTTCCTTTGGTTGCCCTAAGTCAAAGGGTAGGTGGAGCTGGCGTATTAGGTTGCCTCAGTATTCAATGCGTGAGGTGACACATGCAGGTAGTGGTTGAGTGTGTCAGGCTTAAGACAATGGACACGCTCGACACATCACCGTGATCGACATATTGAGTGATGGATTTGTTTTCATATCGATTCTGTTGACATGTCGGCCTAGGCTACTCTATATTTCTTAGTTCAGTCTGGCCTTGGGAATTTACCAATACATCGACGCTATTGAAGTATCGGTCTGGAAATTTTAATCTCAGGTTGGGAAATACTGTCATATCGATCTGCTCTTAGATCGATACTTTCGACCTTGAACTCATCGACACATCTACACAGTCATTTTGATCGTAATGGCTTATATGGATCATTTTGAGCGTGGACACCCCAGTTGGGCTCCTTCTAATAAATCCACTCAATTAATTAGACGAGACCCGATTAAGCAAAGAGCCAAGCCAACCTGTAAAGGTCCAATCCAAGTTTAAACAGGCCATGGTCCAAGCCTCCATGCCCAAATTCATCCATGCCAAATTCCTTCCACAACTGCCACATGTCAAGCCTAGAGAGTGTTCACCAAAGAGCAAGTGGCGAGTAAAGCTAGTGGAGAAAGAAAGGTTTGCACACAGTCTCAGTATTTTGGCAAAAACTTTTCACTTCGATGTCCGATTGATTGGATTCTTTTTGTGTTGGAAAGAAGAATTCAAGCGCTACAACTTTTCAGTTAATGAAATTTTGTGATTTGGTCGTTTATAAGGTTAAAATCGAGATGAAAGTTGACCCATGTTTCAAATCCGAAAATAGAAAAGAGGTGGACGAATTTAGCCTCATTTGTTTGCCTACTTTATTTACCTACTTTGCTTATTTATATTTTAATCTTAGCCATATGTTATTTTTAGATTACATGTGTAAGGTGAGGATTGAATAGTCTAAATAAGGCTACATTCTATCCTTAATTTCTTTCAATTCTTAGAGTTTTCAGATGGCAATTGCCTCCTTTAGTTGTGTTTTCCTCTATAAATTCTTCATGCACTCGATTCATTTTTCAAAACAATTGGAATAATATTTGAGTTTATTTTTTAGAGAAAAATTCTCATGGACTTTTAAGCGTTGTTTTGAAGATTGTTGGACACCAATTTTTGCCCTTAGAAATGAAGTACCAGAGAATTGTTGAATTCAATTAGTTTTTATGGTCTTTTCTTTATTAGGTTTATGCTTTATTCGATGTCTCTCTTTTAATTGCTTTCGCTGAATTCTACATCATATCCAATTGAAGAGGCCTAATCCAAGAAAACTATAAACTAATTTGAATTCCTGGGAAACTTATGCAATCGGTTTAGAAATTGTTTGAGCAATTCCTTACCAAGGCAGAATACTTTACAAATATGTAATCTGCAACGGCGCTCTTTCAGAGACCATACTTTGAAATCTTCGAGATTACAGGGGGAATTGCAGAAATTTGATCCTAGGCCTGCAAACTAGTGGCGCGAAACGCTTTATCACTATTGAGTTTGCTTCGAACGATGTTCACTTCATGGATATGTTAGGTGAGCAGAGACTGTATGAGGATCTAATGTGGGACGAGCATTCACACCAATTGGACACACCCAATAACTCGTTATTTTTTCTAGTTCGAAGAATTACAACAGAAGTTATCAGTGCAGATGCACCGCATGGATGCCCCCGACAACTTGATTCTGACCCTCTGACGGATGTGCAGTTCATGAATGATCTCCAGCTTCAGAAAAATCAAAATTCTTGGTTGAATTTTCTCCCGGCAGGGGAGGGTGATGTAATTGAATTCACTTTGAGTCCGGTAGAGTCCATTGAAGATACAATGTTGAGTCCATCAAGCATTCAATAAATATTCAAACCCTATGTAGACCTTGTATGGGACGACTTTTTACAGAGAATATGTAATAGGCAATTTTTCCCCTAACATCATGCTTGATAGGAGCATGAACATGCAAGATTGTACAAAGGTGGATCTAAAGTTCAGAGGTGGTAACCATAGCTGCAAACCACCTCTACAGTGTCACTCGAAGCTGCAAAAAAGAATTTGGTGGCCAAAGGCATGACGGGATATCTTCCTTGCAAATCGATTAAACTCGAGGAGGAGATTTTTCCAGGAAGGAGGGAATGATGTGAACATCCAGCCTATTGATCCACAATCAGATTCATCTTCAGTTAGCCTTGATCTAGCAGAGTAGATTGCAATGGCTTATATGGAGCATTTTGTTTGTGGACACCCTGGTTGGACTGCGCCTAATTAATTATTCAATTAATTAAACGAGAACCAATTAAGCAGAATGAGCCAGGCCAACCTGTTAAGGCCCAGGCCAAGGTCCAAGCCTCAATGCCTAAATTGGTCTAAGCTGTAATACCCTGACCTAAAATAGGCTTAAATAATATGATTTAACCTGTTAATCATATAGATTATAGTGAGGGATTTGTGAAAAATCTAGTTTTGGCCCAATCAGAGCTCGATAGCTCATTGATCCAACCCTTTTAAGTTAGAAGGGCAAAATGGTAATTTACCATTAACAGTATACTTACTGTTTGAATAATTGTTGTTAATTATTATTTGAGTAATATTGATTTCTTTATTAAGAATATATATTCTAAAATTTATAAATGTCTTTATTTCATTAAAATGTTATTAAAAAATTACCTGAAAAAGGTCCCGAAAACTAGAAAATGATTATTTTAAATAATTCTAGAAGTTAGAAAATTCTAAAAAAATAACTAGTGTTTAATTTATTTTTAAATCTATCACTTTATTTCTCTAGAGCTAAAAATGAAGATTTTAAACCCTTTAAATAAGTACAACTTAGTTTAAGGGAATAATGTTAAAAAGTGATTTTTATTTAAATCAATTAAGTTTAATGGGTTATAACTTTCCAAAATTATATGGTATTTAAACATTTTAAAAACTCAACATTTTGGATCAGATAAATCAAATTAAATAATTTTTATTAGTTAAATATTAATAAGAAAATGAAATAAAGATTATAACTATAATAAAATAATATTATTATGAATAGTAAATTTTAGGTAGCTACAGTCACATGATAAAACTTGCATAACCGACTGAAAGTAAAAATAAAAAAAGAAATATTATTAAAATAAATTATCCTTTCTTACAAGCCACTTGTAGGTAAATCATCAACCTGTAAAGGATGATTCATATAACCTATAAATGATTCATCAGTCTATGAGTACTAGACTAGCCCATGTGGAGGATTCTTATCCACTGCATGGCTTTAGAAACCTCCTATAAATAGTACCTAAGGTAATAGCCCAAAGTCAATTGCAAATAACCGATCCTGATTTCTTTTTCTTTCTTTTCCTACTAAACACCTCCTTCGTGCTTTTCTACAGCAAGTTTTCTTTTGAAAAGTCAACCAAAGTTTTCAATTAAAGGTATATATATATTTTTTTTATGTTTTCTAGCCTTAGAATTAATATAGAATATAAAATATCATTTTAATTATTTGAAATTATTTGTTTTAAACTTAAAATGAGTTTTTCCATTGAATTAATTGTGAATTATTATTATAAATTGATTTATTTTAATTTGTTTATTTAACTTGAAATAAATTTATAATTGTTTAAAGATATTGTTAAGTTGGTTTTTCTATATCTTAGAAAAAACTAAAATATTTATATATATCTTAGTTTTATCTAAAGTTAGTAATTTACCAAATTCTAATTTAGTCTTGTTAACAAATTAGAGACTTAAATTACTTTTAAACCACTTAAATTAATACTTTTTATATGTATAATTTTTGAAATTTGTTTAAAATTAATAATTTGAGACTTGTATTTTGATTATGTTAATGATTGTTTAGAGACCCCTATTCTCAATTAAAAATGATACTAACCCTTGTTTATCCTATTATACTATGTATAAATATATATTTATTCACTTCCAGGCCGATACTCTCTATCAGTGACTGACTCAGCCCGGTAGCTATCAGTAGCTGAGCAATTAATTTTGCTGCTCGGTAGAAAAAAAGGGATTGGGCACTGAGTGTATCTCTAGGCCTAACTCACTATATGAGTAGTGGCCTGAGCACCCTATATTTGTATCTCTAGGCCTAACTTGCTATACAAGTAGTGGCCTGAGCACCCTATATTTGTATCTCTAGGCCTAACTTGCTATACGAGTAGTGGCCTAAACATTCTATTATATTGCTGATTATTATTATAATCTAAAATGAATAGTAACCCATTTTAGGAGACTCATATCCATTACCCTTGAAGTTTTTCGGAAAATAAATAAAAGAATTTGCAACACTACGATTATGTGTATTATGTTGATTAATGATTGTATAATTCGTTGTATTCTTACTTTCATTTTTTGATAGATATCTCTATACCCCACACATATGGTGAGGAGACTTAACATTGCAGTAGAAGTAAATCAGGTTTAAAGGAACTAGTGCAATGAGTGGTTTCAAGGATCAGATTTGATGAACCCACTTATATGCCTAGATTTTGTGCACTATTATGAAAAGTGCTTATTGATATTGTTTATCATATATTGTGATCATGATGATGAAATGCTTATGAATTATACTGCTTCCACATACCCTTAACTACTGAACTATTATCGGCCCATGAGTGTCGATTACCGGCCCAGGTGTGTCGGTTTACGTCTACTATCCTAGGTGTGTTAGTTGTTGGCCCAAGTATGTCAGTACCGGCCCAAGTGTGTCGGAGATGTACTTGCAAGATTCTACATTTTGACCGTGTCGGGACTTAATGCTTATAGCCAGTGTAGTGTGTAGGTGTTGCGTTGGATATCAGCAGTAAAATGAGAATGATTTGATATTTAGCATGACAAACATATTATGATGAAAATGTTGATTTTGGCTAACCTGATAATTATTATACTGCATTGTTATGTTCTTTTCACTGGGTTGGTTAGCTCACACCACTCATATTTCAGGAGATATACCCGAAGAGGAAGAACCTCCATTTCAAGCTTAAGGATAGATAAGCTGTTGCAGTTCTTGGAGTTCCATGGATGAGATTTTCATTTATTTTGCTTGTTGGTTCTTGGAACCATGTTTTGTGGAGTACCTTATGTGGTACCCGTTTTTGTAATCATGTATGAACCACTACGTTACTGCTGGTAACTCTGTTATAAATGAGATTATCCTTTTATGATGGAAATATTTATTTGTATGATACATGTTTGTAAAAGGGTAGACATATGGTATATGTTTGAGTCCACATGTAAAGAGCATGTGTGACATTTAAAAAAATAAAAAAATTTAGTAGCGTTCTGGGCCCACCTCTGGGTCGGGGCGTTACAGCTTGGTATCAGAGCGTTGGCTCAAACTCTAGGACTGCGATGGGTAATAAATGATTAGAACCTAATTTTGGATTAAGACTGAATATGTTGTTGAGATTATCTAACTATATTGATAAATTGATTTATACAGATATGTCGAGCAGTGAGGAGTATACGGAGAATTGGAATAAGGGAACACCCAACAATCCAATAGTAATAGACTCATCTACAAGTAACTCCAGTGTTCACCCTTTTGGAGTTCTCCCAGCTTCAGAGGAATCATCGGTAGGGCCAATAGGCTCACCTGAGTATACTCCAGCCACTCCCCGCGCGGAAGATTTGGTGCCGTATGTTTGCGGACTTTATTATAAAGAGGGACATTATGACATTTAATGTCCCTACCCTTTTGATGTAATATGTTCGGTATGTCGGTTCCATGGGCATGGACAAGAAAGGACCAACTGTCCATATATTGGAGGTCCAGGGATAGTACCATGTTTAACTTGCGGAGTTTTGGGACATGTGGCAGCGGCATGTCTTGATAATGACATGTTCAGTATTGATTCTGATATGGAATCCTCCACAGACGATTGAGGCTGGGAATGTAGGGGAAGGGATGGGAGAAAAAGAACGTAAAAATATTTATATGTATATTTGTGTGTGTTTTGTACTGAGGGTTTCTTTATAAACCCTACTAACTCTTGTGAATAAATAAAACCTAAGTTATGTTTATATTAAGATGTATGCTTAGAATTTATACAAACTCTTATGGTCTCTTTGATAAGATAACGAATTCTCTTTGAATTAATAAGTGATATTACTAATGCAAATGACAGGAGAATGTTAGGACCCTTTGATAACATTAGAGGCCGAGGCAGGAGAACAGGTCCTCCACCCCGTGCAAATCCAAAAGTACCTTATGAGGCTTTACATGCAACATTGGAAGCAGTCCAGAGGATTGCCGAAAATTTTCAGCGTCCACTTGTTAGGATCCCAGAAGAAAGAGCCACTTCGGCTCTAAAGGAATTCAAATGGTTGAATCCGACCACCTTTTCGGGGATTGAGGACCCGAGTGCGGCAAGGAACTGGCTTAACTAGATAAACCGGATCCTCGATACCCTCTCCATCGCCGATGATCTAAGAGTAACCCTAGCAACTTACCAATTGGAAGGTAATGCCTATGAATGGTGGGAGGCCAAAAATCTAGTCCGAAATCATGAACCTGTGACTTGGGAATATTTTTCAGCTGCTTTTCTAGCCCGTTATTATCCAAAAACGGCGCAGGAAGCTAAGAAAAGGGAGTTTCTTAACATCAAGCAGGGATCTGATACGGTGGCAAGATATGCCATAAGATTTATTGAATTGATGCATTTTGTGCCCTAGATAGCGGCAAATGAAGAAGAGAAGATCCAACACTTTGAAAATGGACTTTGACCCTTTTTACAACGGCAAGTGGCCGGGCCAATTTTCAACACATTGGAGGAAATTATCGAGCAGGCCTCAAAAGTGGAAGCAGTGGATTCCACCAATAGAGGTGCCGAAAACTTTCAGAAACCCCCGTCCAACAAGAGGGCCGAGTTCAACCAGAAAAGGCCGTTATTCAAGAAAGGTCAGTCTACTGCAGGACAATCAAGCTAGTCGGATACGCTACATTTAGTTTGCTATTTCTGCAACCAGCCTGGGCACACGACTAGGACTTGTCCGAACGAGAAGGAAAGACAGTGCTACCACTGCAAGCAAACGGGACATGTGCTTAGAGATTGTCCTTATCTTGGTAAGGCCATACCTTCGCAGGATACGGGTCCACCTCAATCCGTCGCACAATCATATTTCGGCAGAGGTTCACAACAAACTTCCAGAGCCTCGGTGGCGTCTAGAAACGGACCACCACAGAATAGTCAGGGAAGAGGACAGGGACGTCCTCAAACTACCCAAGGGAGAGTCTATACAATTGGGACTCAGATGGAAGAGCCAATGGAAAACACAGTGATGGAAGGTAAACTAACCCTTTTTAGTTATTTGGCACGAGTACTTTTTGATACCGGTGCTTCTCATTCCTTTATTTCTACATCTTGTTGTGATAAATTGGATTTGAAATTGGTAGAAGTAAGTAACCCTTTGATGGTAGTATCGCATTTGGGTAAAAAAGTATTAGTAAACAAAAAATGCGAATTATGCATATTAAGGATTTGTGGTGTAGACTTGTCCTATGACTTTTTTATCCTAGACATGACAGATTTTGACATCATCTTAGGCATGGATTGGTTAACAACTTATCAAATCTTGATTGATTGCTTTCAAAGAAGAATTTTTGGAATCTTTTCAACTAATGAAGAATTCATGGAAAAGTTAGTACCTTATGAGAGGATGAGAAGTAAATTCTCTGGTCTTAAGACTTATCCTGGTAGTGTGGTGGCTAGTATGGGATGGGAAGATGTAAATGGCATAGAGTCTGATGTACCTCAGGTGGTGTGTGAGTTTATGGATGTGTTTCCTGACCAGTTAGCTAGGTTACCTCCACTCCGAGAGACAAAGTTTGTTATTGATCTACAGCCAGGAACATCTCCTATTTCTATGGTACCTTACAGGATGGCGCCAGCTGAACAGGGAGAGCTAGCTAAACAGGTAGATGAGCTTCTCAATCTTGGTTTTATTCGACAGAGTATCTCGCCTTGGGGCGCACCCACTCTATTTGTGAAAAAGAAAGATGGATCTATGAGGATGTGCATAGATTACCGACGACTCAATCAGGTAACTATAAAGAACAAATATCCTTTACCCAGGATAGGTGATCTCTTTGATCTATTGAGGGGATCAAAATGTTTCTCTAAAATAGACTTGAGATCAGGATATCACCAGTTACGGATTCGGAAGGAAGACATTTCTAAGACTGCTTTCAGAACACAGTACGGTTTATATGAGTTTTTGGTAATGCCTTTTGGTTTAACCAATGCCCCAGCCATATTTATGGATCTAATGAATTGTATCTTCCGACCTTATTTGAGGGAATTTGTGATAGTTTTTATAGATGATATTTTGATATGTTCGTCATCTGAGGAAGAGCATGAGCGTCATTTACGCATTGTTCTTCAGACCCTTAGGAATCACCAGTTACTCGCCAAGCTGAGCAAATGTGAGTTTTGGTTAACTCAAGTACAATTTCTTGGACACGTAGTGTCTACGGAAGGAATCTCGGTAGATCCAGCAAAGGTAGAAACAGTAAAGAATTGGGAAAGCCCCAAGAACATGTTTGAAATCAGAAGCTTTTTGGGATTAGCCGGGTATTACCGGAAATTTATTCCACGCTTTTCCCATATTGCGGTACCAATGACCAGATTGACAAGGAAAAACGTCAAATTCGAATGAAGTGAAGCTTGTGAAAATGCATTTCAGGAATTGAAGGAGAAGTTGACCACCTCTCCAGTGCTAATTGTGCCAGAACAAGGACGAGGTTATGATGTATTTTGTGATGCCTCTAAATTTGGACTAGGATGTGTCTTGATGCAGGAAGGTAAGGTAGTGGCTTACAGTTCCAGACAACTGAAATGTCATGTGCAAAATTATCCAACTCATGATCTGGAACTAGCAGCTGTTGTCTTTTCATTAAAACTTTGGCGGCATTACTTGTATGGTGAAAAATTTAATGTATTTTCTGATCACCATAGTCTCAAATATTTGTTTACTCAGAAAGATCTAAATATGAGACAGCGAAGATGAATGGAATATCTTGGAGATTCGACTTCAGTCTTTCCTACCATCAGGGAAAGGCTAGCATAGTGGCAGATGCCTTAAGTAGGAAATCACATAGCAATATTGCATGTATGGCATCTTTACAGTGGAAGATGTTGGAAGTCTTATCTGACTATGATCTAGAGCTGATCGAAAGGGAACAAGGTAGCAAGAATTCAAAACTTGGTTTTGAAGCCTGAAATAGTCGGATTGGTGATGGAAGAGCAAAAGAATGATCCAGAAGCAAAGGATTTGATGAAACAACTTGCAGGGGGAGCTACTTTGGAAGAATGGAAGATCAGGACTGATGGAAGCCTGACTTTCAAAGAAAGATTGTTTGTACCAAAATCAGGTGAATGTAGAGAAAAAGTAATTGACCATTTTCATCGTTCTCGATTTGTAGTGTACCCAGGTGGTACGAAGATGTATCATGATCTACGACGACTATTCTGGTGGAAAGGTATGAAAGGAGAAATAGCAAATTTTGTGTCTAAATGTCTAACATGTCAACAGGTTAAAGCAGATTATAGTTTAGGGTTTAGGGTTTAGGGTTTAGATTTTAATTCCGACATCTCTGTTGGTGCCATTCTATAATGTGGGAGTGACACAGATGCGGTGCTCGGAAATAACTTGATCTCAAAGTCAATCTATCGCTTGGGAGGTAAATCTGGAATTTCTTTTAGAAAGACATCAGCATAGTCTTTCACTACTACCGGTAGAGTGGAGACGGGTGAATCCTCCAATCTTAGGTAGTTTAACAAAATCTATCCGATTTCATCTTTAGGCTCTCCGCACATAGATATCTTCTGCGTGTCCCCATATATAATGAATCTCTGTCCTTTAGGATACAAAAATGTTACCCTCCTGTGGTAACAATCGATGCATGCCTCATAGGTGCTCAACCAATCCATGCGGAAGATCACATCATATTCCGCCATGTCCATTACCAGGTAGTCGAACTTAAACTTGAAATCATTCAATTCGGTATCTACTGAGGTGCAAATCAAACTGAGGGATGTGTCGCCAAGGAGTGATATAATAGTAAGAGCAGATGATAAATGTTGTACCAACATACCCGTGGCCAAAACAATAGATGTAGAAACGAAAGAATACAATGCCCCAGAATCAAATAATGCAATAGCAAACAAACTACCAATAATAGCCATACATCAGATCATAGAGTGATCAACTGTCTCTAATGCAGGGACAAGAGAGTATACCCGTCCTGAAGCTGTTGGTATTAGGGGTTGTCTGGGCTGAGTCTGCGACCGAGACATGTGTGACTGAAATGGTCTACCTGGTGGACTATAAGATGTCCATGCTGGAGGTCTCTGGCGAAACTGAGTACAGTTCCTCCTCATATGGTTTGACTATCCGCACTGATAGCATGAGAAAGTACTGCCAGAAGATGACCTAGGCTGTCTCCTATTAAGCTGTGGACAATTCCTCTTCGAGTGACCTATCTGCCTGCAGTGAAAGCATGTGAAGATACTACCAGTAGGTTGTACTACAGGTGCAGAAGTCGAAGGACGTGGTGCACCAGATCAGAATCTCTAATGTGACTGGAATGAGCTTGTACTATCTTGTTTCCTTCTATGTTCCATAAAGCTTGCCGATTCTATCAGATCTTTCTCTACCGTGATAGCTCTGCTCACTATTTCTGCATAAGTTTTCCCTGCTGTATATATCACCCTTGACCTGATTGCGGGTTGAAGACCCTTTTCAAACTTGCGGGTCTTCTTTGTTTTGGTGTCCACCAATAAGGAGCATAGGTAGACAATTGAGTGAACTCCACCTGATAGTCTGCGACTGACATATTCTTCGGTGCTAGAATTATGAATTCTTATGCCTTAGCTTCTCTATCTTCCTCAGGAAAGTTGAGGCCTAGACACAATTCCTTGAAATCCTTCGAGGTCCGATCTGTCAGGAGTTCCTGTTCTTCAACCATCTTCCACCACTTTGCGGAGTCATTGATAAATTGAGAACTAGTCAAGAGGATTCAGTCCTCCTCATCTGTTATCTTTAGCAGCTTAAAAATCTGTGTTAAATTATCTATCCAGTTCTCAGCGGATATCGGCTCTTTTGTACCATGAAACTTTGGAGGTTATTGTTGCTGAAAATTTCTAACCACGTTCCGGTTCCCAGAGTCAGGGGCTTGGGTCGTGCCATTCGCAGTATGAACTGACTGCATCATTGTCTGCACTAGATTCTGAAGGAAGTTTTGAACTTCTGGTGTCACAGGAGGAACATTGTCGCTAGTCTCAGCGACACGAGCTGTAAGTCGTCGTGTATGTGTTCCTCATCAGGGCGGCATTTTCCTATGTCAAACAACGACTGTTAGAAAATTTCTCATTTCATAAATTCCTGAATAGTTCATTCCAATGAATATCATCATATCATATCAACAAGTTTGTTCATGCATTTATTTCACTTTCTATATCGGGGTAAATTCTAAGTTTTCATTTCTAAACATTCTATTCGTGTATATCTCATACCATGACTAACACCTTTTATTTACAACGTATATGGATTATTCGAATTTCAACTTTAGAGATAATTCTTATTTTGTTTTTTCATCGCTCTGATACCAACTATAGCACCCCTTCCTTTCCTCTTAATTATCAGAGTATTTATTTGGGAATATTTAGAAGGGAAGAGAAGGGAAAGCGCCACGACGAGAGTCAAGTCCGAGTCCGAAAACTCGACACTCGACTGGCTTAACTAATGCGTGCACATGAACAAGGTCCATGTAATATTTGCAACACATTAACAAAAAATCCATGGAAATATGTATATAAAATTTGATAAATTGAAAAATAATAATTTTCAATCCAAAGCAAAGCAATATAATCCCATAAAATTAAATGTCAAATAAAAAGTTCAACCTCATTATCAAGGAGTTTATTACATCATCAATCTAACTTTCAATCACATAACTCATACCTAAATATTTATTCTCAAAATGTAAATAAGGGGAATGTTCTCTTCTATTTCCAAAATTCCAAAATAAAATGAAAAGTTCTATGAATTCTTTCTCTTGCTTTCATAACCATCTACGCATGACTATTGCTCGGTCATGCCTCATCACCTTTCTCTTTTCTTGCATCAGTTTCTAAAAGAGAGAATTTTTGTGGGCTTAGTCAACGTCCAATAGGAATTCTCATCAAAGTGGGTACCAACATGTGATGTTATACATATACAAAACAAAACATATGAAATTCAAAAATATGCATTTCAGTTGGAAATCATCCCCATCCCACATTTCAAATTCAGTTCATAATTTATACTCATAAATTATTCAAAACAAATTTATAATCATTTCATAATTCAAATCATAATCATAATACTTTCAATGTACTCATCAAAACAATATGATATAATATGCTATGGTGACATGAATTGATGCATGCTCTTCTCATGCCTCATGCATTGATTACTATCGCATTCTCATTCAATAGTTATAAACATTGGCCATTTTGTCCGTAGCTTTCCTGGGGCACCAGCGAGGAGCTACTACCAAATACTAGCATTTAACCGGGACTACCGGGGGAGTGCTATACACCTATACTCCTGCGCAGGTTTCGGGACTTCTTCTGACCCTGGAACTTTCTTCCCAGTTATTATGCCATAATTTCTAACCCATGGACGCGGCCATTTTCAATGGTTAAATTATTCATACATCTCTAAGTATTTTTGGTTAAAGCATGTTATTCATTTATCCTCTGAATCATGCATTCCCATCCCACATATATGCATGCGTTTCATGTCTATGCATTGATAAATTAAA
Source organism: Chimonanthus praecox (assembly GCA_022113865.1). NCBI lineage: Eukaryota > Viridiplantae > Streptophyta > Magnoliopsida > Laurales > Calycanthaceae > Chimonanthus > Chimonanthus praecox. The sequence goes on along the minus strand of CM039087.1, from coordinate 22,199,404 downwards.
CATATTTGACAACATATAGGAAATACATTGTATTCAAAACTATACTTTTTCAAATTCTCATCAAATCATGCATTGAAATTGACTTATAATTCAAATATACATAAATAATCACTTGGTACTTCAAGAAAATAGGAAAATCTACTTGATCAACTAGATTTCATGAATGAGCGAGTTACGTGGCACGTGCAGCTCCTAGATCACTTTCCGATCCTCTGGTTATTTCCATGAATCAAAATACAACAGTTCATCTGATTAGTTTGTTTTCTTGTTTTCCAAATCTACACTTATTACTTTCATTAATTTCTCTTTAGTGATGTCTCGTTAATCTTACGTTCAACCCAACAATGTTGATTTCAAGGTCAAGTCTTAACACTGTGGGTCGGAACTTGGGTCATCAATTTGGAACGTCTGAAGCTTGTTCCGAAGCTTCGGATCATCGTGGAATCCTTCGGATTATTCCGAAGGATATTGTTGACTGGATTGCTGGAACTTGACTTTGGTACTTCCAAATCAAGTTCCGAGGGTTCGGAACTTCAAGTCCTCTCTCGGTACTTCCAAGAGTTACTGGTTTCAGTTATTCAATACAGTGCTGGGAACGTGGCCTCAGCACTTCCGAGTAAAGTTCCAAGAGTTCGGAACTACAAATATTCCCTCGGTAGTTCCGAGGCCTTACAGGTTTCAGTTCTATATGATGCTCGGAATTTGCCTCGGTACATCTGAGCGTGGTTCTGAGACTTGGGTTCTCATATGGATTTAACCAAATTCCAAGTTTTGTTCCTGCATTCAATATTCTCGAAATTTGGCCTTAGAACAACCTATAGTGACCCGACCAGAGTAGGAGTCAGTAGGTAGAATTAGTTTAGTAAATTATTATTGTTTATGCAAATCTACAATTTGATTCGCGGTGAATGAAAAATTTAGTTATTAAATTTGAATTTACTCCCAATGTTAGAATGTTAATTGGAATTATACAGTCAGAAATTTATAACTGATGATTTTAGGTGGACAATCGATCGCACATTTTCCCTCCTAAAGTATTGGTGTACTGAAAATAAAATTTAATGAAAATTTATAAGTAAATTTTCTGTATTTAGAAGGATAATTAAAATGTGAGAATAAAAGTATAATAAATTTCTATTCCAAAGTTAGTGAGTTAATTAAAATCCTTTTCCATTTAAATTATACTTAATGGGAGTATATTTGTATATTGTGTTAATATGAAAACAACTCAAACCCGTGTGGGCCCCTTGGAAACCCACACCCCTCTTTCCTCCTAAATCCCTAATCCACGAAGGAAACCCAAATCTTCTTCACCACCGCAGCTAGTGGAAAGTTTCCCCTAAATGCAATTCTATTTTTCGTCTTTCTCTTCTCCAAAATCAGAATGGAAACCCTGTCTCTGCTCCACCAATTCTTCCCCTACTTGGATTCTTTCGACAATCCCTCTGAAGTCAGAACAACCTAATCGACCATGGACTTTATAAACCCATACGATGGCAGTCGATTTCCTATCTTCATCTCTCGAGCAGCAAGCAATACCTTCTACAACCAGCCGTGATTTTATCTGTGCGCCTACAATCTCATTTGTAATCACCTCTAACCTTGATTTGCTCAGATCTGAGTGCAACGTCCCTGCTACTTTGCATCTTTTAATCAACCTTATTGAGTAACACCTCAACTTCTCACTTGAAGCACCATTGGTAAGCGCTTTCTCCATTGTTTCTTTCTTGGAATCTCATTATTTTCCTTATTTCTAATTCCATCAAAAATTGTCGAGTGGAGACTGATTTCTAACCTCAAATCAGCCAGATCATGGGACTGGTTCTCAGTCCCAAAATGTGGTAAACCAATGCCTGAAGTGGGCACATGAAACCTTGCTGTTTGGGTTTGCCTTGGGCCAGAAATCATCTCTTCTTGAACTAGATTTGAACCTTAGCCACTATTGTGTCGAAGTGCAACCTTAATTAGTAATATCAAATCAATTATGGATTTCAAATGTATTTCATAAATTAAAATCATCATAGGTTCAGCCGTTTGTTGTGGAAGCTTGCCTCTATTAAATAACTTATTTTAAGTTGGTTTGAGGGGTTAAGTACTTATTAAATCAAATACACGCTGAGCTATTATTATCTTCTTTAAAGGCAGCCAGCCCCTAAATCGTCCCAAGTTGGGATTGTTTTCAAACTCAAACTACAGTTTTATTTTATTTCATAAAAGGTAGGATTTTGGAAATTTATAAGATTGTTTAAATGGTATACCTTCCTATTTTGTGGTAAAGATCAATTCACTATATATTTGGTTTATCAAGATAGTGTAAGTATTTTTATCCAGACCGGGCTAGTAAAACCTGTCTCTAGCTTACCCAAACTAGACCTTTGAACCAATCTTTTACTGTCCAACCTGAGATCTGGACAGTTTTTCCAAGGTCTGATACATGTGTGGTAGATTACTAATTTCGATCACTTAGACCCCATTAATGTCCAGCGATTTGGTTCTTAAACTCCGATTTAAGCCTCTAAGTTTATAGTCATAATGTAAAGACCAGAAAATGAGGGTACCTAACTCAATTAAGTTTAGAGATGTGATTGTTTTGTTTTGTCATACATGGATAACGAACAAAGAGTCGAGAGCGAACCAGGCACCATTCGTACCACTTCGTGAATTATTTCCCTCCGCTGATCATCTTTGTTTAAGTAGGTTTTCCTACATTATTGAAGCACTAAAAGTTGTGACTTAAATATGATATTTTCTTATTATAAATGTGATGATTGATTTTTCTTCAGATTTATATGAAAGAGATGATGCTTATTTACTTTTGAAATATTTGAGATATTGTCATGCATATTGTGTTGTGCAAATTTTAAATTTATAACTCAGAAGTGCACGAACCATTAGATAATATAGCGATTAAGTGCGAGGTCGAACCCATCGGAACTTAGGAAAATATATCCATGAAATTGCACCATTGAATTAAGTATTTTAAGAACTTTAGCAAATATAGAGATAAATCATAAATATGAAATAATTTATCTAATTTATAAGTTTTAATCTTAATTTAGAAACACTCTAGATTTAAACATATAATCTAACAATTTAACTAATTTTAATTAAGAAGGTGGATTTAATCTAAAAATCTAAGCAATCTTAATCTAACTTAGAAAACATAAATTAAGATGCAATTAAATTATTTCCAACCTAGTTCATCAATTTCAAAGATTTGAGTTTTATAAACAAAAATAAAATTTAAAAACACCTAAATTACCTCTGTACACATATTTACAGTGAAACTGGATCAAAGAATTAAGGAGTCTTTATTTTCCATATCTTAAAAATAATATCAAGGCCTAGAATACGGAGCTCACATTTATTATTTATCATGCACTCAAATTCTTCATCTATTAAAATCCTCATTACGAAATTTATGAAATCAATGAAAATAAGAAAATTCAAATCCGGTCTTAGGCTAAATAAAATTTCACTTATAATTTCGAATCTAAAAGTTTTTTTACTCTTAAAAAGAGCCTTAGACTGAAAAAAATCAAGTTTTATTCAGTATAAAATATTTTTCTGTCTTCATTGAACAACTTAGAATAATCTCTCACATAAATCCATAAAAAGAATTAAAATAAAATAAAACTTTCATCATACAAAACCAAATAAGTGGAAAGCCATATTTCTAAGGGTTTTTCTGCCTTTCAATTATTAATAAAAATTGGAATTAAGAATTATAATGCATTGGAATTTTGGATTTAAATAAAAAGAAAACAAGAAAATTCATGGACTTTTTTTAATTTATAACTGAAATTAATCACATTGACATTGAATTGAAGAAATTAAAGACAAAGAAATTACACTATTATTAGTGGAACTAAATTACAAGACCTGAATTAAAATAAAAGAAACTAATTACAAAAGAATAAATAAAATAAAATAAAATAAACACTAACCAACAAAGAACTCCAAAATTGTCCACTGCTCCAAATTCCCTAAGCCATATTCGAATTGTACAATGGGTGTGAGGCTGGTATTTATAAAGTTTGATAGGGAAAAAGAAAGGGTTAGGATCGAATGAATTATAAAAGTAAGGTGGATGAATGGCTGATTTCGCTTGATAATTGAGGAAAGGAGGTAAGCAATGAAAGGTTGAGATTCCATGATCCGTATATGTCAGGGGCAAGTGGAGGATGGATTTTGAATTGTCTAAATGAGGAGGTGGACCAAAGGAGGAAAAAAGCTGGTACGTATAACGAAATCAACATTTCTATCGTCTTCTCTTTTCCTATTCTTAGCTGTTTTCTACTTGTTTCAAACTTTCCTTCGGCTGTGACGATGCTGCCTAGAAGACCTTTTAGTTCGGTTCTTTTGCTTGGAACACCTCTGCTTTCTTCCTACTGATTTTCTCTGTTCTATCTTCTTTTCTTTCTGCAGATTTTTTGCTCAACAACTTACTGTTTTTCCTTCCAATGCTTTAATTCTGACTGGTTGCTTGTCTGCTTTGTTGGCCTCTCTTGAGGTTCCAACTGCTGCCACATGTTGCTACTTGAAACAGATGTCACAAATGCATGTTGTTGCTGATTCATGCTAAACAAATCTGTCCTTCTTTGCATCTTACTTACTGTTGTTTATTCTTCCCTCAACTAGATGTTTCTCCCTTGTAAATGATACCATTGTTCTGATGGACCCAATAGTTTCTTCTTCTGCATATGTTATTTGTACTTGGCTTGATAATTTTTACATGAAGATTGACATGGCATGAATACGTGTTGCATGCCTCTTACCTGTCACCATCCACCAAGACACCTTTGCAAATCCTTAGCCTGAGCTTCACCAAGCTTTAGCTCTCTCTCCTTAATGAATATCTTAACAGTCAAGAGAAGTTATTTTTCCATCTAACTTAGAATAATTCTCTTATGTGCAATTCCAGTGGGCTTGCAAAATGGCTTGAAATCCAAAAGAACTCCTAATGGGCCCAGGCTTTATATTTAAGCATGTTTTCTATCATCCTCACATTTAAACCTGCAAAACACAAAACTAAATTAATTAGATAAAATTAAATAAAATGATATACTAACAATAATAAATTTAGGAGTAAAATATGTATTTATTTTGCACTCATCATATTGCATGGGATTTGGCATCATAATATATTCATATACCTCATGCATATAGCATGGGATGGGAAATACGTTACCCGAGACAAAGCTGAGCTGTCCGGACATTCTTTGGTCTTAGAAATAAATTGATGAACTTGAATAAATATTTATATTTGGCCGTGTCCATTGTTATGAAGATACGGCATTGAATTGGGCCAGAAAGGCTCCTGTCTAACTAGTCCCGAGACCCTGCACAGAGGGAGGAGACTACACTCCACCGATAGTCTCGGTTGTTAAATTTGTGGATAGAGAACAACCCCCTCGTGGTTGCCGCCTGGAATGCTGGACATAATTGGCCAATGATAGTAACCGTTGAGAATATGACTTATATTCGATACATAGGGCATGAAAGGGCATTCATTATTCATGGCACCCATGACATTACATTGCATGATAAGTATGATTTGAAATATGAGCTTTCTATTATGCAACATATTATGTTATAAAATGTAAGTTTCCTAACATTGATTTCGAATTATATGTATTTTGCTATAACACTTCTTGGTGCATTTTCCTTTGATTGGAACTCCTACTGAGCGCGTTAACTAAGCCCATACAATTTTTTGCCTTTTTAGATGCTAATGCAAATCAAGGAAAGGAAAGCGAGGCCGGACCAAGTGGAAGTTAGGCGTGAGCAAGATAGACGCTAGGAGAATGCATAGATTGTTTAGCTCTATTTATTTTAATTTAGTTGGAGTCAGTATAGTTTATAAAAGATTTTAATTTGGAGTTGTAATAACTTAATTCTTGGTATGTTGGAATCTTTTTATTTGGCTATGGAGAATACTTTATTTTTGCTTGAGATGCGAGTATGTTGTGATCATAAATGTATACTTTATTTTTCGCTGTGTATTCTAGCATGTTGTAAATGTTATCATGGACTATGATCCATGCACGTACTAGGTTGGGCCAATCGAGAGTCGAGTTTTCGTCTCGGACTTGACTCGCATCGTGACACTTGCCTCCCTCCGTGGAAATCTTTATCCATTTCACTCTGATCTTACCCTCGGGAGAGAAGGGTGTTACAGTGACCGAGCTAGGTTTCGAGACTTACTATCTTCCGAGGGTTCTCGGAACATCATTGTTCACTCAGATTGTTTCCAGCCTTTGGAACTTGTCTCGGACGTTCCGAGGCTTGTTTTCTACAGATAGCCAATCACACATGGGTGGGTTATTGGCCCTGTTCTTTAAATCTAACCCCTTATATTTATTCCCTATGTGATTTATCACGTCCTTAGGGATTAAAATCTATAATTAAATATCAAATTTCACGGATTTAAACTCGACTTCTTGAATTGGAAAAATACCCGAAAATCCCCAAATCTTTGCCATTCTTATTCCCCTCGTTTAGGGTCGGTTCTAAATCATTTTAAACTTTAAATTAAACATAAACATTAAATTTGAATGGGAAATTGACCTTAAGTGAAGCTTTCTGAAATCATTCCCTCTTTCCTTCTTCTCCTTCCCTTCTCTTCTTCTTGATTCCTTCATAGCTGGAGTCCTTTTAGTGAAGTGGCAGCAAAGGAAACTAAAACCGTGTCATAGAGTGGAGTTCTCGGTGGATAAAGTGAAAATTGGATACTGCCATGTGAAGAAGAAGAGGGAAAGGAGTACCATGCGAATATAAAATGGAATGGGAGAGAACTGCCGTGCGCATGTAGAGGGGAGTGGATGAGTGTCGTGCACATGGAATAGGGGAGTGGGTTGACCGTACGTAAGGGATAAATGGGACGGAGTTTTCGTGTGTGACATGGTCAAATCAAATGGTGGCTTTTCCATTCCCTATTTGCCCTTAAGTTATTATGGTGTAGCATTTGGATTCCCTCTACACGTAGCATACCACGTCATCGCCCATGTGGCGTGACGCCACGTCATAAAATTCTTTCTAATAAATTTCAAGAATTTATTTCTCATCATCCACTCGACATTAAATTAAAATTTTAATTTCTCAATTATATTCCACTAAATCTCTATTAATTAATCGATTAAATCACATTAATTTCAATTAATTACCAAAAAATCAATTTTTTTATAAATTCTAAAATTTTGGGGTGTTAGAAAGATATCACATCTGGTTAATTAATCAAGTCTAGAGAGTGCTTGACACCAAATAAGAACCAATTGACTGAATACTCAAACCATTGAAATTGTTGTCATGGTGACACATTGTGTCGGCGATCTATTGCATCGACAGCGGACGATCATTTGTGGTGTAGCGATGCATCGTCCTGAGATTCGAAGGTTTTGGTTGGAATGGTTTGTCAAACAACTTTGGTCTCAGAACGATCTATCGCTGAGATAAAGCCAATCAATCAGGCACACGATCAATCGGCTGGACTTAACAAAGATATAGATTGAACAAGGCCTGTGAAAACAATTTGGTCTCAGGATAATACAATCGTCAAGTGGCGTCCCTTCGTTATCACGATCAATCGGCCACATGACCAATCGCCATAGACAGGGCCGACACATCGGGACCACGACCCGTTGCCCTAGGAAATGTTTTAGGTCTATCTTGACAAACCTGTTAAGACAGGATAGCCTCAGGTTGATACTATCGCCAACCTACGATCTATCGCCAAGGGATGTTCACGATCAATCGTGTCTCACCATTTTTGAGCCGCTATTGTGCATTTAATACTCAACGGTCTGGTTCGTAGAAGTAACTTTAGAACACGGACGATCAATCACCAGTGGCGATCGATCGTGTGTTTCAGTGACTCAAAAATTCTTTTTGCCTCTATAAATACCTCCATTGTTTGGAGAGTTTAAGGAACCCTTGGAGAGGATTTATGATAATCATCTACCAGTGTTAACTCTCAAACAACCAAGGCAAACTAGTGGTTTATTCTCTCTTGGCAAAACATTTACAAAACATTCAAGTATCCAATCGGTTTAGATTGAGATTAAGAGAGAATGATTAAACAATCTTCTAGGATAGATATTGGTAACCCAATTTCCTAGACACCCTCCCAAGGATTGTGATTGCTCTACACGGAGCATCAAAGTCTTCATATGACATCACATTGGGAGAGATTCAAGAAGCACATCTACACATAGCAAAGCTACAAGGCAAGTGCTTCTTAGTTTGATTTATTTTTAAATCATCTATCTTGTTGTTGATATGATTTGCAAATTTTAAATTTATAATCTCGCAAGCGTACGAACCAATTGATAGTATAACATATGAGTGAGAGGTCGAACCCATAGGAAATCATAAAATATATGTTATAAATTAAATTAGTACCTTTAAAATGATGTAATCTTGAGAAAAATGAATTAAATCTAGTTTTGAAAGGAAATAAAGAAAATATATTTTATTTAGAAAAATCAATTGAACACCATTTTTATTTAACATGAATCTTATCAAATCAATCCATTTTACTTTTAATTCGGTGAATCATGAATACGTAGTCTCATTTTTAATTAAAATTGCAAAGTTCAAGATTAGAAAATTATATTTAGAATCCTAATTAAAGAATCTTTTGGAGAGAGATTGATTCGATACATGAATTAAATAATGAAAGAATGAACATACAAGAAATAAAATAAAAATATAAATTGAACATCTTTTATACAACATACATACAAAGCAATTAATGTAACTAAGGAGAGGAAATAAATTGACAAATAAAGTAAATGATAGAATAAATAAATGAAAAATTTAAAGATGGTTATGGAATTTTTCTCTCATCGCCCAAAATAAATAAACAAACAAGAAACCTAGATCTGAAATTCAACGCTTAGAATTCAAAAATCAATTCATGCCATTTAATTAAAAATTTATAAACTTTTATCTAATTAATGTTTAGATTTCAGATTCAACACTTACAATTTAATTTCTAACCATTAATTAAACAAAGTATATAGATTTAAAATTAAATAAAAAGGAAATTGAAAAGAAATATGAATAATCGGACTTTCCAGGATTCTAAAAAAAAAAAACGTCTCTTATTTATTTAATTGACGGCATACATAAAATTAAGTACAAGAAAGACAAAACAAATGAAAAATTACAACTCTCACTTATAAAATTCAAGTGGTGTCTCTGTCTTCTTGCCTTTTTCTCTCCAGCCTTTGGTCCTCTTGAGCTCCAAGTCAAATTCGAATTTTGGCTATAGGGTAATGGGGTATTTATAGGCTCAAGAAATAGATGAATGGCTAAGATTAAATCTGGGTTTAAGTTGATGGATCAAAGGATGTGATTGGATCTTAATGGAATTGGGTGATGGAGATTAAAAGTTGGAAAACTAGGGTTTACAAGGAGGCTCACACGAATTTGGGTGTGTAGGGTGGCTCGGAGTGGAGTGCAAGAAATGAGAGAGAAAATATAGGAGTTACTAGGGTTGGATGAATTTGCTGTGCAGTCTAGGGTTAATGGGATGCAATGAATGGATGAGATTAAGAGATGAGATGAATGAATAGTTGGATGGTGTGGAGGGTTGACTTGTGAAATTTGAATGGAGTATTGTGAATTTGTGAAAATCATGTGTGACATGGAAGATTGGGATGACGAGGTGTGTTAGTGATTTTAGGAGTGTGTGGTGATAAGATGATGAGTGACATGGCATATGCGCATGGAGGCTACTTGGGCTCCATGTTGTTCTAACGTAGGGTTTTGATGAATGGGTGGCTTGGATTACTTTGGGTTAAGATCTAATGGTTCTAAGGCGTTCTAAGAAAAATGAATTATATGAGTGACAAGGTACCTAATGAAGGTTTGTGATTTAAAGGTGGAGATGGATAGATGATATGATGAATAGCCTAGATTTAATGCAGGGTATGTTATTAGATGGATTAAGATGGAGGCTCTAGGGTTTTACCTAATATGAAGTGGATGGTTGTGATGAAATGTCCTAAGATCTAATGGTTTTAATGAGTGATGGATGATCTAGATAGATGGATAATGAGATGATGCATGGATGGCATGATCCTAAGGTTAATCTTGATGATGGATAGGTTGGATGGCCTATATCTAATGTCATGCATGTGTGGGTTGGATTTGATGGGTGGCTCTAAGTTTGACCTAATTTTGATGCATGAGATGGAAGATGGAGATTTAAGATGGGGAATGGAGGGTGGAGATGGATTGTGCATAGAAGAAAGGGGGATTAGGGTTATGGATTTCGGCCATGGGCATGTGGATCATAAGGTGAAATTCGAATTTGGACCATAGAGCTACTGGACTTTGGATCTTGGATCTCAACTCATGACTTCATCTTAGGTCCACTTGATTTGAACTTGCGCTTGAGAACTTGGGCCTTTGTTGGACTTTGAAGTGCTCATTAGCCTGGCCCATTTGTGATATGCGCATGGATTGCCTGTGTCCTGGCTCAATGTTGGCATGTGGAGCTTAACTTGGCCCAATTGAAGTGGATCTCTGGCCCATTAATCTTGAATTTCAGCCTTTACCTCTTGAATTGCAGATTTTCTCTTCCAGAATTAAATATTTAAATTCACCACTTTAAAATCTAAAATATTGATTTAATCTAGACTCTCATAGATTGATCTAGACTAACCAATTTACATGAAAACCCTGAAAGTGAAGTGAAATTAATTATAAAAATTTCAGGTCTTCTATTTTAAGCACCAAACTTGCAATTATCCATTGTTTTAAGATTATGTTCATGAACTTTCCATTTTTATCTACAAAACTAGAAAATGGCATTAAACGCATGTGATATATACAAAGTCAAGGCTAACTAGTCCAATAATCAGGGGTAAAATTGTAACATTTTAGTGTTAACACTTGTAAAGTGGATTAAAGAGGGATTTACTCTTGAACTATTATAAAGAATAGAAGGATAGGAATTGAGTGAAATTTCCAATCAATTAGACAGGTGGAAATCATATTCTATTAGTGTGCGTGAAATTCTCCACTTAGTGAATATAGAATAACCCAAGGTTGGGTGAGTCTTATCAGTGGATGTAGGTTTGTTTAAACTGAACCACTATAAATCTTGTGTTCATGGTGTTAGACCTTATTGTGTGATTTTGCTTAATTGTGCATATTCTTGTTCACACACAAGCACTTGATTAATATTGATTAATTCCGCACTTTAAATTGTTGTTAATCAAGTAAAATTTGAAAAGAACACAAATTTGAAGATTATCCTAGTCATCTCCCTCTAGAGATAATCGGGTTCTATCACAAGAGAACTGTTAGTTTTGAAACTTAATTTTAATAAAATATTTACTTTTTAAATATTTAATCCAACATTCGAAATAGTAGAGTAACTATCAAATTATGCAATCTGAATTTAGAGAAAATTGTACCAAAATAAGAGTTTAAATAGATAAAAAAAAAAAAACAGAAGAATACTTGTAGTATACCGGTCAAAATATTATATTTTAAATTTTAAAAAATAATAGCATATTTTAAATTTTAAAATGCAACAATAGTTATTATTCGGTCTTTAGTTACATTTTTCTTTCCCTTAAAAATTTTAGAGCCAAGTTTTTTATATTTATATTTATACTGTTAAGGGAAGGAAAGGAATGACGATATGGCACCTGACAATTGAAATTTTGAGTAATGCCAAATTAGTAATTCTCATATTTGAATGCCGGAATTCCATTGATTGATTTTGTTAGGACTGTTTAAGAAATTCATAATGTCGCCCATAGAAAGTCAAGCTTTGGGACCTCAAGCTGGATGGTCCACATCAACCGACCCACATGTCAATTTATTATGCATCACATCTACATCATTTTCATTTTCTTTTACGATAAAATGTTATTTCAATTCTAAGAAAATAACAAATTCTCAGAAAATAGCATCATCGGTGTATTTTTGTTGTCTACAGAGCATTAAAACAAAGAAAGAAATCACTCTTGTAGAAGAGAATTTACAAGATTGTCTGCATTTTTTATAAACAGAGTATATATATATATATATAGATATATATATAGATATATATATATATTAATTTACATATGGAAAACCACGGGATACCTAACGTATAACTCCCACAGATGAGTCCACTATCTCTAAAGCACACTAAGATTAGGCCATGGAGACTCGAACCCGCAACCTCCCATTTCTTGAAATAGGAGTTAACCAGTTGAACTACACCCATATAGATTTACCGCTTAAGTTGATGCAGTTATTACCAAGTGATGTAGGAATAGTGTAGATATTTTTTTATGAGTTTTTATTTATAAAAGGATAAATTTTAGATCTAAAGTGATAATCCAAATCAAGAATTTCAATGTTGAAATAATGAAAAGAGTCTTCTCTTGATACTTTCAACAAAAGAAAGACTAACACTAATTTCATTAGGATAGTTGGTGGAATCTAACTCATAGTCACTTGATAAACTTCATATTCAAACGAGTGGGATAATGGCTTACACACTGATGATCAAGTGATCACCCTTTATATAAATATAAATAATACTAATAGGAAACCTGCAGTGAAATTTTCATATTTGAATTCCATTGATTGGTTTTGTTGGGACTGTTTTAAGACATTCATAGTGTCGCCTATAGAAAGTCAAGCATTGGGACCTCAAGCTGGATGGCCCATATCAACCCACCCATATATCAATTACTTATTGATCACATCTACATCATTTTCATTCTTTTTACGATAAAACATTATTTCAATTCTAAGAAATAACATCACCGGCATGTTTTGGTTGTCTATAAAGCAGTAAAACAAAGAAAGAAATCACTCTTGTGGAAGAGAATTTATATGGATATCTGTGTTTTTTATAATAAGAGAGTAGAGACACATTGATATACATTTTCACCATTCAAATTGATGCAGTTATTACAACTGATGTAGGAATAACCAATTTTTTTTTTTTTTTTTGAGTTTTTGATTTATGGAAGGATAAATTTTAGATCTAGATTGATAATCCAAATCCGAATTTCATTATTGAAATTTTGAAAGGAGTCTTCTCTCGACATTTCAAGAAAAGAAAGAGGATACTAATTTTATTAGAATAGTTGGTAGAATCAATTCTTCGTCATTTGATAAGCTTCATATTCAAATAGGTGGGATAATAGATTACAGTATTACACACTCGCGAAAGTGATCGCAACGAAATTTTCATATTTGAATGCCAAAATTCCATTGTTTGGTTTTGGTGGGACTGTTTTAAGAAATTCATAGTGTCCCCATGGAAAGTCAAGCTTTGAGACCTAAAGCTGGATGGTCCATGTCAACCCACCCATATATCTAATGCATCACATCTTCATCATTTTCATTTTCTTTTACTTATGCATCACTTCTGATGTCTTCAAGAGGAGGAAAATAAAAAAGGAAATCACCTATCCCAGTTGGTCAGTCCGAAATTGATACGGATATCGGTGTTTTTATAATAAGAAAATAGAGAGTGAATTACATGCCAAATTCATCTTTTCCTTTTTTCTTTTTTTTTGTCATTTTTGGACAATTTTTACTTTTTTTAGTGTACATTTTCACTACTTTTTATGCACTACCAAAATTCAAATCCAAAACTTTGTTAACATCAGTTTTCCAATTTTTCTAAGTTAATTTTTTAAATCCTTAAAAAGAAAGTTTTCAAAAATTTGTTATCAATATGATCAGCAAGAACAAAGCTTTGATCTCTGTTTAAGATAATCTATAAAATGTAAGAAATGGGAATTGGGAAGTGATAAGAGTTGGCTAAAATTATATGTTTTAGGAAAATTAATGAAATAACATTATTGAGGTTTATGTAAAGGATTGAAGATGTCTTAGTGTGACTTATATAGTTTGTATGATGTTTGAATGATTTTCCTAAATTTTTCAACATTTCTATAAAATTAAGGTTTTTTTGATAAAAAAATTATAATTTATAATAGAAGATACAAGTCATTATGGGGAACTAGAAATCATAAATTTCATATAAGATGTTTGTTAATATTGGTGTCTAATTTTTCTTAGAAATTTTGTTTTTATTTTTTTGACATATTTTATTTATTTCAAAAATTTTGCTTTCGAGAGTCAAATACTTCATGAAGAGATCAAATATTTTTTAAACAAAAAAAAAAAAAAATGCTCCCAGCATATTTTTTATATTTTTCATAATTTTTTGAATTTTTCATTGTTCTACAGAGTTTTGTGTTTTTTTCAAATAAATAAAATTTTAAACTCTAAAATTAAAAACTTATTACAATTAAATAGACTCAAGTTTACATATATATGACATTTAAGTGATCACATATATACTACTAATAATGGAATGTAACCATAAAAGCACCGATACCCAAAAAGACCTCTATAAATGCAACTAAATAAATATTATTTTGATGTAGACCATAGTTGAGTTTACTGATGATATTAGCTTTAAGAAACAAAGATTACCAATATTTAGATGGATCTAGATTGCAATTGCACTTAATGTACACTATTTACAGGCCAAGAACTGATAATACATTGATGAAGAATCAAATGGAGAGAAGTAAGAGATTGCGAGTTCGAATCCTTTGACGTTAAACGGTGGCTATTCTGTGTGCGTGTTGTACATTACTCGAAGTGGAGATTTTAGGAGAACTAATCTAACTCCACGAGTTTTAAGGAGATTTTCACCTCTTTGTACTAAAAAAAAAAAAATCAAATGGAGAACAGGGATTAATTAAAATTTAGTTTTATTAGATATAATTAGCTATTTAATTTATAGAAATACCTGTGTATCATTGACCTAATATATTATAATGATGACTCACAGTAATCAACTTAGCAGAATTTGTTTTAACTAAGTTTTGCTACTAATTGTTTATATCTTTATTATTTAGTTGAGTAGGAAGGTGAAATCGCCCATATCAATTTATAGAGCCACCCGTATGGTTAGTACCCTAGAAGCTATTTTATTAGTTTGTTGGAATTTGGAACACTTATAATTGTAGTGAGTAGGCCCATCGTGTGTAGACTTTATTGCCTTTATTGTCCTTGTGACTTACCATAGTTACGAGAGCTGTTGATCTCATGGCCCATCGTAGATGACCTATGATGTGAAAGTCGAGCTTTTCTCATAATTAGAGCTGATAAACCTTCACTCTTCAGCACATCCTCAAATCGTTAGCATTTTCACAAATACAGTTCTCGAAATATTAACTTTGATTAATAATATTAAAATATTTTTAAATTCTCAAGATTTTGTCAGAAATTAATGAAAAAATACGATATCAATATAATATTTAAAAATAATAAAAATATAATAAATGAAAATAGCAATAAAATAAAAAATGTTAATAAGGAATTTATCGATAATTTAATGGAAAAAATATGATATAAACATAATATTTAAAAAATAATAAAAATATAATAAATGAAAATAGCAATAAAAATAAAAATGTCAATAAGGAATTTATCATAATTTACCAGGAATTTATTGGGAATTTATTTCGATATTATCATTTATTGTGTTTTTAATGCATTTTTTTTTGGAAATTTAGTATCGTGCTGATAAATACAGGTCATTAACGTGGTAATGAAATTTTACCTTTAAAAATGAGATAAATTTGAAAATATCACTCATATTTGTGACATTACTGCACAGTACAGTTAGAGTAAGAGTCTTATCGCATGTCCTTATCAAATAATAGATAGACGAATAAATAGATTCTAACCATAGGCTTTTTAAGATAAAGAAAAACATTTAATGGATATCTTAACATAATAAGATGAATCTGATGGTGATGATGCATCAAATTAATATAAATTTAATTTAAATTTTAATATAAAAAATAAAAATCTTAAAAAATTGAATTCATTATTTAGTGAGCCTCACTTGTTGAGCATGGGCTTTTATAGCATTTCCCTTGATGAGACTTTACAATGAGGTCTAAAAGAGTGGATTAGATGAGATTACTTTCATTATAAATTATAATGAGATGAGTATAGAGCTTTTGAAAGTTGAAATTTCAATATATCTTAAAAGATATTTTAAAATTTTGAAAAGTGTTTAAAAATTTTGTAAATAAGGAAATTAATATGAAAAAAAATTAAAAATTGAAGAATATCCTCTTGTATTTTTTTCCTGTTATCATTTAGTCATTAAAATAGATGTATTGGATAAATGACTATGATTTAATAGTGCTTGAGGTCCAAAAAATAGAAGGATATAACCACATTGACCTAAGTAGGGCCATGGCACATAATTTTCTTCAAAATAGATGCATATTTAAAGGATTCATAATATATCAACTCACAAAATTCTTGTTCAAAACCTCAATTAATAAGTAAAATTATAGAAAAATTATTATGTTGTGGGGATAGCTCAGTTGGGATAGCGTCATGCTTAAGATCTGAAGGTCGTGTGATCGATCTACGCTCATCGCATTTCTTAAATTTGAATAAACTTCTTAATACTTATACATTCATATGATAATGAGCAAATTTTATATATGAAGTTTATTTTTTATTAAGAGATTATTTAATCTCAACATGTCAGCATGATAGGTAATGATCTTATAATCAGTTCCTCAAGAAGCCAGTTTCTATTGAATTTGCATTATTATATATTTTTAATTTAATGGTGATTGTGGATGGTTGATATTAGAGTATATTAACAATCACAAGGAGATGTTGAGATCTAAGAGCATTTTTTAATAAAAAGTGAATTTATATTTCTTTGATAAATGGATTTAAATAGATTTAGCTTTAACAAATGGACAAATGAATTTGAATAAGTTTGAAGAGAGTATCAATGAAATTTAAAACATAATAATGAAGTTTGTTTTTACTTTTATATTTCACCTTTCATTCCCTTTTACCATTTGTCTACAATATTGAACAATTTATTAGTATATACTGGTGTTATGTGTTTGGTGGGGCTTAGCATGGGATATGAGTGTTGGGTTTAGCCACTCTAGTATGGAATATGTTTAAGGGGTTAATTTTTAAGTTTAATTTGCTCTATTGCTTTTAGCGTAGTCACCATGTCACATTTTTGAATCACATAATAGTTTTTGGAAATAACAACTTGGTTTAGAGTGAGAACAACCATAGAGTGAGCTGTAGTACAGAATTAGAGTGAAGCTCAGGTAGAGGTATTGGTCAAGTGCTTCTAACGTATTAATCAGGTCTTTCATAATTAATAAATTGATTATCTTAGAATGATTGATATGACATTTAAAATCATGGTTAAATGAATGATATTTTCTTTTCTCACCTCAATAGTGATTCTACATTTCTACTTCCTTTTCATGTTTGATCCAAGCAAGCATTTAAGAATTAAAAAAGGCAAGAAAAGAAGAGTGTGGTGTAGGCTCTAGAAAAGTTCTTATTTATTGCATGATTTTAGATGGACAAAATTTTCTTTTCTCTGCAAATCTAATTATGTTAGAACTTAGAAGCAGCACCAAAAGAGCAAGTTCGTAAGAGTTATTTCCACACTAGATGGCCGGGGAAAGAAGTAACAAGATTGGGCCCATAACCCTTAATACATTTTTTTTTAATGATTAAAGTATTTAGATTTTTTAGAGTCCTTGACTAATTTTTGAAATATGTATAAATCTCTCTACATATACATAACAAGTAACTCTATGAGGAATGGTCTTTTAGGATGGAGTGATAATCGAACTTAAGATTTCCATTTTCTGAAATGGGTTATGAGTCATCATTCTAATCTTTTTAAGTTATAACCGAAATACATTGTGGAACAAAATAACATAAATTTTAAAGAAATTAAAAAAGAAAAGATAGAAAGCAATTTGGTTAGATGCCTTCCAACGATGAGGAATTGGTTGGTTCAAATGGCCGTAATCAAACATGGAAATGATGGAATATCAACTTGTCCCCGAATAAAAGATAGAGATATTCAACGAGAACACTCATGAAGCTTCTTCCACTTGTTTCATTGGGTTCTTCTTCTCTCTCAATTCCATTCTTTGTATTGAGCTGGACACAACAACTCACTTCCCATCTAACAATTTAATAAAAAAAATAAACCCTTTTTTAGCTTAGTTCCTACGGTTGACCCCAAATTAATTATCCAATTTCTCAAGCTTGTCTAATATTTTCCTAACCAATGCTTGAAATCAACATCACACCCTATTTTGACTGCTCATATTCAATGTAATTATACAAAATTTCTCATCAAACAATGGCCTTGCACCAAACTCTCTCCTTTGATTCGTTTGGACTACTCCAAAGACAAATGGAAGATTTGGGTGACTGTCAGATTTGGGTAAGTGAGGGAAAGTGGAGTTAAATCTGCTGATAGCAGAAAATATAAATCCTAATTCTTATTTCATTTTCATTTGATGTTTATCAGTATAAGTGAAGATGGAAAAACAGCTTTGCACCTAAATGTTCCGTCAAACAATTTGCGATGAGATGGTAAATAAGTAACAAAAATACAGTCTACAGTACCATTTTACCACTTGTATGCTTACTAAACAAGTGAACAAGAACAAACTCTTTAAAATCTTATCCATCACTCCTACGGCCTACAATAGCTAATAGAAAAAAAAATGTAAAAACAATATTATCCAATTAGTAATGTGATATTTTTTCATTAGTGGATTGAAGAATTTCTCTATACAATAGCCAAATATCCTAATTCACCATTTTATAATTTTGACATATCAAAATGGTATATTTTCTTTTAAAGCCTCTCAGTTGCATTTTAGACTAAATAGTGCACACGATGGACTTTATTACCCATTTACCCCCGTGCAATATTCACACTTTCATCTTATGAATTGAATCATTATCTAATTTGATCTCATTCTTAACTATACTTTATATTAAGTTAAACTAATACCATATTAATTTATACAAAGATAATTTTATAAGCTTTTTTTTTAATATTTTCAATAAATTCATTATTATACAAGTGTATAAAATACGATAAATATTTTGGGCCTACTTTAGATGGCACAACCTATAAAATTCATTGGCTAGATGATCTCAGCCTCAAATAAGCAATTGAAGAACTTTTTCTTATTCGATTTTAACCATTGATTTTATTTGTTTTCTAACACCTGTCTGTTCTAGTTTAAAGTCGTAATCCAATTGGTGTAATTTCTTTGAAATGCCAATACATGATAAGGGTCAATAAATGAAAGACATAAATTTATTAAAAAGTTCTGAAGTTTAGATAGAATTTTGAGTAAATAAATATACAAATGATAGTATGTTTGTTAAGTTGAGTTGAAAAGCTCTTGTTTATATGCAAAATTCATGCTTTTAATTTTTACTGCGTTCATGATTTTTTATTTTATTTTAATCTCTTTTGTGTTTTGATTTGCTTTTAATTTTTACTATTGTTCATGATTTACTTTTGTTTATACTACAACTGGTTGCCTTCAACCTCAGGAAGCGGGAGGTTTTGGGTTGGAACTCCCATGACTTAACTTTAATGTGTCTCAGGGATAGTGAACTCACCCATGAAAATTTACGTTGGGTATGATTTCTCACACGTAAATAAAAAAAATTGTGACCTAATATAAGTTATATGTGATTTGGGTTATCAATACCTATCACTCCCATCTTAATTCTTCACTTTCTCAACACTTGGTCATAATCAATTTACTATTAAAAAAAAAAGAGAAATCTTCTGTGTAGGTGGCTCATAACTCATTTGCCTTGGTTGGGCCCTTTAGACTTTTCCAGTTTTGTCCATTTATATTGTTTGAATAAAATCAAAGGATCAAACTTTTCATGCACTTGTGATTGTGAGGTAGAAAGCCACTTTCATGAGTTTTTAATGATTTAAAGTAAGATGAGTTGATGGGTCATTCAAAAGAGTAATAAATGCTAATGGTAGAATCAAAGTCAAGCTTCCAATTCCATTTAGAAGAGAAAGAGAAGAGATTACAGTCAAAATCAGAATAGCTAAGAAGATTGAAGAGTCACTTGTGACGCTCCATTATTTGTTGTCAAGTAAGAGATCACAATCAACATAATCAATACAAAGGAAAAACAGCACAACTACTGATAATGAAACCATTTTGACGAACACATAGGAGACATGGCGTGTTGTAAGGGTTCAGTTTGTCTGGCTCTAGAAGAAGATCTTTCAGGTTCGCATCTGTGAAAATTAATTCTAGTGCTGATAATGTGATTAGAATGGTTATCGAGGCTTTTTTCTTTTTCTTTTTATTTTATTTTTATTATTATTATTATTATTATTAATTAAAAAATATTATTTTCTATTATTAAATTTTATTTTTACGGAATTTTTAGCGAAAATACTTCAAAAACTGCAATTTTAGGTCACACTGCCTCCAAAAAGTTTATTCGGGTTAGAGCATCTTGTACGCCCGATCAAACCTTTTTCGGGCAAAAAATAGCTCATTCGGTCCAATGTGTTAGCGCACAAATAATACTAGTGTATATGTGAGACTCTGACCTTGCCCAGACGGCTGAGTCCAATAAGAGCCGGCCCAAGTGAAGAGAGAGGGAGTGGGAGTACGGTAGAGTGGGAAGAAGAGAGTCCCACACATGGGGTTTGTATAAGGTTGCCCCCTCTAACTCTATGGACACATTTTGGGCCTATCCTTGTGAGCCAGGCCCAATCAAAACCTATGCGGGCTCGCGCATGTGCGTGCACACTTGTGGGCCTAAAGCAGACAATTTCCACTGAGTTGGAGCCCAAGCCCTGTTTATGGGCCGGGTCATTACAATTGGTATCAGAACCGAGTTCAGCACTCGGACTGTGTGGGCCTACTGCCTTCCACTAGATTCATTGGGTCGAGCCGAGGATGGCAATGGGCTTAGGGGGGTGGATTGTTAGACCCTGACCCAGCCCAGATGGCCGAGTCCAATAAGGGCCGGCCCAAGTGAAGAGAGAGGGAGTGGGAGTGTGGTAGAGTGGAAAGAAGAGAGTCCCACAGCGGAAGTTGGAAACTTCCGCATGGGGTTTATATGAGGTTGCCCCCTCTAACTCTATGGACATGTTTTGGGCCTATCTTGATGAGCCAGGCCCAATCCAAACCCATGCAGGCTCGCAAGTGTGCGTCCAAAGCGGACAATTTCCACTGAGTTGGACGCCAAACCCTGTTTATGGGTCAGGTCCTTATAGTATAAGCCAATACTACCGTATAAAACCACGACTCTTGAGCACAAACTATAAGGCTACTGCATAAATGTAACGCCCTGTCCCTCTACGGGCGCGTTATCTCTAAAATATCTCAAAACATCACAAAATGACGGGTATCGGATAATTTTTTTTTTTTTTTGAAACGGGAAAACTACCTCCTACCCAACAACACACAAACCTATAATGATAAGAAACATAAAAAAAAAAAAACCATAGATTGATCAAATATAGTTATATAGTCATCCAAACAAACATGCGGTAATGGGACACTAGAGTCTCAAATCTAAAGCATAAACATGAACATAAAATGTCTAATTACCATTGCTCTTCTCCAAGTGCTTGCTCAAGGCGCTCTCCTGGTCTCTCCGCATTTGGGGTACCTAAAAGGTAAGGGGTAAGCTAACCAACCTAGTGAAGAGATAAAACATATCACATGTCAGCAATATAAATATATATTACATGTATGAAATGTAGTGAACTTCATAATAGAATGAATGTCCCTGCACATGAGTGCTCAACTATACTAATAACAAATGGTCCCACTGACCAGTTCGAGGCATCGCCTCCAAAACTCACAATGGTCCTCCAACAACTCCGGTCTCCCTACCAATACAAACGGGGACCATGCAATACACAACTGCGTCAACCGCCGGAATACAACGGAGAAACCAGCATCACCTATGGGGGTCTCGACCGCCGGAGCATAGTGGGAAGCAATATCAGGGGCGGGCACCTCAACCCCCGGAACGCAACGGGGAAACCCGCATCTCCTATGGGGGCCTCGACTGCCAGAGCGTAAGGGGGAAGTCCTACCAACAACCAAACTCGTCACGTCATCTGAATGTACACACATATAAACAAGTCCACTCAGGCATGCACATATTATCATGATCATATATGGCAACACAAACACATTTTAATGTAATAAACCAATATCAACAACATATTTTATCATACGGTCAACATGCGCATAACAATTCTTAAACAAATACCTCTATATCTAACATGGTTTCAATTGCACCTTATGTGTAAACACACAATATATCATAACATCTTCCAAACAACCAGTTAAATATCAATTTGTCCAATTAAAATTTCTCAACAATAGTATATAGCGAAAGAGAGTGCACCCGAACAAACCCCTTGCTACTTAATCATTCTCAATGGTTCACCCTTACCGAGTGGCTTAATAAATAGAGGGTTCCGTTCGGGTCACTACGCGTCCGGGAGTACACATTTGTTATATGCAATGCATGCTAAAACTGTAATAAGTCCCCTCACTGTGTGTGTGATGTCAAAAATCCAGAGCGAGTAAACGGCTTGATGAGTTGAAGGGACAAGGAAGAACGAATAAGTAAATAAAGTAAAATGAGCTAAAACGAGACCGAATTGAAAATGGGCCTAAAATTGGGCTGGCTTGAAACTGGCGAAACTAGTTTGGGCCTGAAAATGGGTTAGGTCGAAGAACTGGGCCTGCCAGAAGTGGCCCGAACTAGAGCTGGCTGGACCGGACTAGGTTTGGGCCTGCTTGGGCAGGACTAGGTCTGGGTTTGGCTGGGCTAGACTTAACTGGACCAGATCTGAGCCTAGACAAAGGGTTGATCCGCTGGGAGATGAGTTAGCTCAAGTACACAACTGAGTCAACCTAGTGATCGGACCGAGCCAACTCAGCCACACGGCCGAGTAAAGGAAAAAGGGGAAAGGGAAGGTGAATCAACGGGACCGGCGGAAATAGCTAGGAAATCTGACAGTTGGAAGCGGAAATCACAAGTGAAAACCAGCTGCAAGGGACGGCGTTCGATCGAGAAGGACGGAGGCTGGGAAAACTTGGGGTTTTGGGACAGAGAAGAGAGGGACCGACGGAAGGAGAGGGCGAACGAGAGAGGGGAAGCGGGTCGGGGTAGGGAAGGAAAACTAGGCTCCCTAGAGTGGAGAGAAGAAAAAGAATGGTTAGAGAAGTGAGAAGAGGAATCGCAGAAAGGGGAAAGGGAGAGAGATCGAGAGAGGCACCGCCAGAAAAGGTAGCAGTTAGGGTTTGGGGGCGGGGACACTGTAGAGCAAGCTGCTAAGGTGTCGAGGGAAAGATGTGCTTAAATAGTGATAAGGTTTTGGGGTTCTAGATTGTTTTTTTAAAAGACTTATAAAATAACAAAATCACAATCTCTTGTATTATTCCATTTCTACACAATTTATTTTATTATTATTAATATTTATTTCATTTTCATTAATTTTCTATCTTATTTTAAAGTTTTAAAGAAAACCTCGAATCGCGTGAAAATAGAGTTTCAAGTCTCACACTGTGTTTTAAAAGGAAATAAATAAAAAACTTGAGAAAATTAAATATCGAACATCGAGAGAGAAAGACGTGTGATTTTTCAAGCATTTTTCATGACAATTACAAAATTACCAAAATGTCTTTTGAGTTCACGAACTCGAAATCAGGCAAACTGGGGCCCACCACGGAACCCACACTCTCCTTATTGCTATCATAGTCCAAAAAACAACTTGGAGATCCAAAAATCCTCAAAAAATCGAGAAAACTCAGAACGGGTTATTACAATAAACCCCAAGGTTATCGCAAAACTCCAAACTAACTGTAACGACTCGTCCCGACCCAACAAGATATTTTCCGCTTTGGACCCTAAGGACCCACACAATTTTGCATTTGGCCCAAGTCACACTCTTGGGCCTAAAAGGCCTTTTGTTGATGAAGGGGTGCTTCCCTCTTAATAAGACCCACATCCCCACCTACCTGGGCGATGTGGGACAATTCCCACTGTAATACCCTGACCCCTAAATTAGGTTTAATTATGTGATTTTGTACTGTTAAATATGATTTTTAATCCATTAATCATGAAGATTACGGAGTGGGCTTTCCGAAAAGTTCAAGTTTGGCACAATTCGAGCCTGATAACTCATTGATCCGACTCGTTGAAGTTGAAAGACAAAATTGTAAATTCCTGAACTTTATTTATTTATTTAGAAAATCGACCGTAAGGCTATTTCACTCTGTGAAGCCATTCATTTGAAATCTCATATTCACATACAATCTATAGTTTTAAATTTCAAATTTAGCAGACTATTTCTTTCACTCTAGTTTCATAGATTTTTACCCCCTTCAACGACCCATGCTATAAAACTCTAATTTAACAATAAGTTTGAAAGTTAAAAATTTACAAAAAAAAAATAGTTTGTGTATAATCCATGTTTCAACCGACCAATTCATGTTTTCAGATCTTCAAAATGAGATGTAAGACACCCAATCTACACCGTTAAATGTGGACCGTCTTTTTAACGTAAGCTTTCTAACACACTTTATCGTTCGGATTGAGTGGCTTTTGACCTCAAAACTTTTTCGCACTGTAGAACTTTTTCATGAGACAAATTTGTCCAACATATCTGCGGAGTCAGATTTCCTCCAAAAGATACTTCAAATTTAAGTAAATTTTATAAAAAAAACATAGTTTTCACTTAGATCATGAGGTTTTTAAAGTGTATTTCTTTTAGAAATTTTATAGCTTTGTTAATTTTAGGATCCCAATCCATCAGACCATTAATGTGATGAAATCTCCTCTTACCCCAATTTTGAAGATAGAGTTAAAAGATAAAATAATAATATAATTTGAGTAATCAAAGCTACGGATGTAGCGTCGCCTGGCATGTCTGTTGCATGCCTATGCAACTCTCCCTCCGTCTCTATATAAGCATCACACCATCTTCCCTTTGCTCGATAAAGAAGTGTCGCTTTTAACAGTGCACCAACCCGATCTGCAAGTGTTCAGAGTTGTACATAGTCCGATTTGACCTATTGGGTGGCACTCTACAGTACCATAACTAGTGCATTCAATCTCATGCATTAGCATATGTACCCAGTTGCCGGTGCATATATCGTTCTAGTTCACATTAACGTGTATGCGCTAGCACATATTATCAAATTGCATTTAATATCTACAACTACCTTGATATGTAGATGTTATTAAGTAGATTTTGCAAATGACATTTCTTACTTCACAATAACGACTGATTTTTCTTCATCTTAGTATTTTCTTTTCTACCCTCCCACAATTGTGTGAGATATCTTTGAGGAGTCTTAAAGATTTAACAGATTATTTTTTTACAATTTCCATGTAATATTAAGGCTGATATGTAATAGAGTTTATCTGTTTCATCTTTTATCATTATTTATTTATTTCTATTATTTTGATTAGTGCAATACGCATGCATTTTTTACTTTTGCATTTTGATGAAAATATTACAGTTTTTATTAAATAGATGTATCTATAAATCTTGTTTTTTATAGCTAACAATTTCATGCTTGTGGTATATTGTGTTTCGAAGAGATGCGACATAATAAGATTCTCGTATTTTGTAACTTTGGCAGACAAATGACTATGGAAGCTAGATATCTAAATTAGTCGATGATAAAAATAAAGTTTATTTACGTTAGCCATGAAGATACATACACTAACCTTTTGGAACAAGTTTGGCATATTACAAAGTGGAAGAGGGAGGAAGTTGAATTACATATTAGATATTTGTACTATACCTCTCGAAGTTTTATATTGAGTGGTATTGAGGATGAGGACGATTTTCTAGCAATATTAGATGTATTGAGAGAAGAGACCTCTTATGTTATATATATAAACAATTTATTGAAACCTCAACAAATGTAGGAATAAATAGTCCAACATCCCTCCCAAGAAATAAGAGTGTCACTAGAAGCCTGGAACACATAAGTAGTCCAAGTTCATTACATTTTAGAGTTGACTTGACCAAATATTTTAAAATAAAGCATATTAGTTGTAGAACAGTATGTATAAATGCTGATGATTATATCCATTTGTAATCTACATTTCTATTCATTATAGGTACATATATACGGTGGAAACGGTTGTGCCCAACACATACAACACACTTTTTAGATGAGCCAAACGTACATCCCTTCGAATCACCAATCGGTTGTCAGCTAGACTTAGCACCTGATAATGAGACAACTGATGCATATTATTTCGTTAGTCTCAGGGAAGACGTAAACATAAACGTCTCATTCAATTTCATAGAAATGTTTCAAAGAGGGGCACTTGCGGCAGTCAAAGATGAGAATTGTGAAGACCGTTTGTTATATGATAAGCCTAAAACATCAAAAGATGAAGTTGAAAATAGAGCAATGAACCTTTTGTCGATGAGTTTGTTCTCAATAGATATGACTTTTAGGAAATGACTCTCGAAATTAATCATCATGAGATGCAGAAAGGTAAAGTGTTTAAAAACAGGGATGCTTTTCAAAATGCTTTGAAGAGATTTATAAGAATTTCAAAATTAAGCGTGTGAAAATAAACTCAAATGCTATAACAGCTCGATGTGGTCAGCCTAATTGTCCATAGCGCGTACATGCTTCGCTGGAAGGCATTGTATAGAGGTTTTCAGTGAATTGTCTGTTAAAAAAATTAATTTATTAATCATCACTGATATATATCAGCTGATACGATATTTATCAAATTATCACTTATTGTTAAAAAATTAATTTATCAATTTTCAGTTGAGATTATAATGATGTTTCATTTTGTAATACCTATTTCTGCTATTCGATATATATAACTTTTAATTGGGTGCTCAAAAAATTCGTTGAATCGTTAAATTAATTAATACTCTGAAAATGTGTTTGTCGGTGTAGAATCTATGTAGGACATGCATAAGCCCTGGTCATCTGACACGTGTTTCTGGTCCAGTGAATTTAAGTCTTGTATATACCCTTGTTTTTATCGTTTTAGTTAATAAGAAAAGGAAAGAAGGAAACGTGTGACGAGTGATGGACTTGACAACCACAAGTGGTGGTGGCCCACAAATATGTGGGCCATGGTACACATATTAAAATAAAAGGGGTGACAAAGTTTATATATTTTAGTGGGGCCACTGTGTGACACATGGCTGGAGATGAGTGGATTAATCTCAGCTGCTCTTCACATTCCATTTCACTGTTGGGGGAGGTAAGCTGTAACTTGTTGGGTCCCACAGATTGGGACACACAGACCATTCACACTCATGGGCTCCACCCTTGTCTACCAATTCAAAATTTTCAATTTTTCATTGTTAGGTAACAAGCTTGGCTGTGAACACTAAAACCACCCTTCTGATCTCCCGAAATAGGCTAGGAGTAAATGTTTATTTGGCAAAAAAAATCATTTTTACATCGTTCTTTTAGAATTGAAATTTATAAAAAAAGATTAAAATAAATTTATTGAAAGTTCTATTTTCAAATGTATAAATTATCAAAAACTACTTTTTATATTTATCAATCAAAATTGCTTTAAATTAATCATTTAAAAATTTAAAATTTTTATTATCTTTAAAAACATATGAAAGTGGAGAAAGTGAGGATTTCTTTGTAAAATACGGTATTGCTGGATCAATCAATGGCTCATTCTGATTATCTAGTGAATAGTTTTGTCTGCTGAAGTGGTTTATTACGCCATGTATTGGGTTTTTTTGGATCGATTTATTTTTGTTGTTGGGCCTAATCCTCTTAGGCCTTTTACTTATTATTTTTTTCTTATTCTTTTTTATTTTTTAATAATATTACTTCTTACTCAAAAAAAAAAAGTAAAGAAAGTGAGGGAGTGGAGGCCAATGTTGTCTTAGATACATGATTAAAGCTTCATAAATATATTTCTCATGCTTTCAAGACTATTAACTTGCAGAGAAAATACAAAGAAACATCTTTGTTTTTTTTTCTATAGCTCACTGAAGTTGAATCCTCTCAACTAAGATGACTCAATTGATTTTGAACCTACATATATAAAATGTAAATTAGATTTTTGTAAAACTAGATACACTAAAAAAAGCCGATTTTGAACATCTAATAGCAGTCCCAATACCCTTTTACCCTATATTTAATAATTATTAATATTGGTCTATATAAGTTTGGCCTTAATCCCCCATTTTTTATGATGTTCATCCTCTATTTTAGATTTTTTTAAAGTTTAAACTATTGATAAAAAATTATTTTAATCAAATAAATTTCAGTTAATATCCAATTTGAATTCTCGTGTAAAGGCTTTGGATTAGTTACAAATAGGATTGACTATGCAGAATATACACTCAACTAAAAGTGACTTAGGATTTAATTCAAATTGCATTTTTATATATTAAAGTAATAAAGGTATTTAATATTTTATTAATATTAAAAACCAATGATGAGGACATCTAGGTTTATAATGAAGAAGTTGAAGAAATTTATGACAAAATTGTCCAAATTGCTCTTGAATTTTATGATGAATTTGATGATGGAAAGAGAAACTTTTCTAAAGGTATAAATGGACTAAAAATTGTAAACAAAGAGGGCATATAAGTTAAGACTTGATCTCACATATTTTGAGCCTTAAAATTGCACAGTTTAAAAAATTTGTTGTGCCGATATGGGCAACTGTTACGCGGCGTAACTTACACCCATATTATCACAACGCAATCTATCAGCGATAAATTTCAACTTTAACACATACACTCTGAAAATTATATGAATGATATTAACACATCTTCATTGAATTCCTTATCCACTGGATATTATTTTATTAATTATTTTAACAAAAAAAAAACTGGAATTTTGAGATTATCTTAGAACCTAAACTTGAAGAAATTAATAAAAATAACTTAAAATGGTAAAAAGTAATGAAAATAACTCTAAAATTGAATAACTTGCTTATAAACATTTTTAAATTAAAAAATTTTAGTTGAAAAAGTGATGAAAATAAACCAAAAGTGATTTTTCTTAAAAAAAAAATGAAAAAAGTACATGTATCGACCGATAATATGCAACATCACTGTTATGTATTGGACCAAATCGATATGTTACGTATTGGTCGATACGCGAGAGCCAATTTTCCATTATGTATTCCCTAGCTTTAGCTTTTAAATGTCCATTACCTATGACTATGAGTAAGGAGTAGTGAGGAGATAACAGGAGAAAATAAGCTTCTAATCATCAACCTTATCTTTTCAAGATCATTTTAACAAAGGAATCCTCTCCCATTTAGCAAGCTTGCGGGAGTCTACTTTGAAGATATTTTTAGTTTTTACCTCTTTTTAATTCAATGACATGTAAAGCTAGAATTAATGGGTCTAAGAGAGATTTCACATGACACTCACATGTCAAATGGTTTATTTGAAATTGACTCCTTTCAATCAAATCGTTCCTATTTC
The DNA here is from genome assembly GCA_022113865.1 of Chimonanthus praecox. Lineage (NCBI taxonomy): Eukaryota > Viridiplantae > Streptophyta > Magnoliopsida > Laurales > Calycanthaceae > Chimonanthus > Chimonanthus praecox. Next base: position 22,170,054 of record CM039087.1, on the reverse strand, counting down.
AAATTTTACAGTATCCACCGTTGGCCTTTGTCAACTATAGACTCAACTAGTTGACACCAGGGGTTCAAAATAATTTTCTCTCTTATCTGATTTTTCTATTTTATTATATTTCTCTCTCCTCTAATATTCAAAACCGTGAAAAACCATGATATCGATTTTTTTTTTTAAAAAAAAATTAAATAAATTTTAAAAATCAATTTTTATGCATATCGGCCGATATGGTGACCGATATTCAGTCCGAATATCGGTCATATCAGCCGATAACCTTTTTTACTGGCAGATACATCAGTAATTTTTATTTTTTATTTGCCTAAAAATTAGTTATAAATTCTTCATCAAAAGTCAAGTTGTGAAAAAGAATAGTCAACTTCTAGAACCCCCTTTGACTACCTTATTTTGGGATTACTTACTCTTCATAAATCGGTACATATACGCAGCATAAAACCTCTATGCTATATAAAAAAATCACATCAACATATGGAGAACTTGGTAAATATCTGTTGATATTTCAAATTTTAACAAATGTTCGAATCTTGTAAGCAAATATACAAGAATATCAAATATAAATATATTGGCATGATGATATTCTACTTTTGTAATATCACTGATATTTTAATTATTTAATGAAAACCGATGCATAAAAATCGATCTTAAATTATGTTTTGCATGAAACCTAACATCATTCATGTATATTGTGAGAAGAAGGTGCCAAGATTGGGTTTTCAATGGGCTTATTAGTCCAAAATCTAGGTCCAATTAAGCCACTTCCATGCCCCAAGCCTACTAGGCCGGTCTCTCTCTCTCTTTATATCTCTCTCTCAAATTAAGCATTGGATTAGAACAATGTTATGACTTTGAGGCAGAAATTTTGTCTCATATTTTAGCTATTTTGAGGTTTATACAATATGTAACTAAATTTATATATCTAACTATAGAGAACTTGTGTAACTCAAAGCGATTAGAGTGATGATCAGAAACTTATCTCAAAAAGCAAGAGTATTGAGTTCGATTCTCATTCCATCTGAAAGAGTCACTCACTGTGGAGTTACTCGATGTGTAATATATAGTTAAAGACTTATAACTCTGGTGGCTTTTTGTACCTCGACTCTGCTAACTTTATTCATTTTATGCCTTACTCTCTTTCCTCCCACAACTCAGTTAAGAAAAATTCAATACTTTTCATTCTTGGTTGGAACTTCAACCAACAAGTTCAAGCAATGTTTATTATATTAGCAGCTCATATGGCATCAAGTCTATTGCCATAATCATTATAGCCATTTGACCTAAGGAAAAAGAAATAGTTAAACTCAATCCTCCTAATTGAAAAATAAAAACATAGATTTCATGGGCCTTCCCACAATTATTACAAACATTATATGCAAAGACACATCATTGGAGTTATTAACACTTGGTTTGTAACTTTGTCCATCTAATTCTTGTGTCTTTGAACCCTTTCTAGAGTAAAAGGGGCAATCATGATTTCCATCTCTAAATCCCTTTAAAAAAGTGCAAGACTTCTCCTGCTATGACTTCATTTCTAAAACCCAAGGGAGAAATTCTCTTTTCTAAATTGATTTTTCAGTTTTATTAAAAAAGGAACTGATGTCTAATTTTTTTAGAAGGTTTATTTTAGATAAGCTAATTTAAAAGGTCTATTTTTTTTTATATAGAAAGTGTGATAAAATTTAATATAAATAAATTCTCTTGAATATGTTTTTAATGGTTTCAAATTTTCAAGTATCTCTACGACTCGAGCTGTATTTCAAAATAAGTTGGAATTGAAATTAAATTTAATTCATTCAATGATAATAGTTAGAAAGACGAAAAACAGTAAATATTGACTTACTAAAAAAATTACTTATTTCACAAATGGATTATAACTTTAACCAAAGGAGGGCTTATATAAAAGAGACATGTGTCTCTAAGTTAGGTCTATAAATTCTATCAGTTTTTTTTAAAAAAAAAAGTTCATAAGGTTCAAAATTTGTCAAGATTATTTTATAAAACTACATGCTCAATCTTGAAGTATGTTGACCTCTTTTCTTTGATTTTACCAGTTACATATTTTTCATTAACTTAATTTCTTGAAAAGATATTTTCAATTGAATTATTAAGTATTTTTCATTGATTTCTAAGATTAATTAATTAATCTATTATTTAATTTTATATAAACATTCATTCATTAATTAATAACTTGAATTATAAAGCAAAGTTATAGAGACCTTTAACTAGATGCTAAGCCCATTGATTAATACCAAGGGACTTAAATAAGTGAATGGTAAACTCATCACTTTCCTAAGTGATGATGGAATGCCATTTTATATTTAATATGTCTAAGGGTAAAATAGATAATAATACTATTAATAATTATTATTAAAGCTATTTATCTTATAAATATGAGAATGATATTTACATTTTAATTTCATATATTTCTTTTTTCTTTTTTCTCTATGCACCGACAATCTATCTGACATCCAAAAGACTTAAATCTTTAACCATAAGAATGCAGCGATTTACTTTTCAAATTCTATTTGATCCAACTAGGGGTATAAATCTCGGTTGATACTGTGCATATTGGCCGAGATATTTTGGGTTTTCGAGGACTGAGTTATCTCGGTCTATACGCATAGTATTGGCCAGAGAAAAAAGAAATCGATTCTCTTAGTCTTTTTGTCGCACGGATCTAGGATGCTATAAGGGTTTTGGATTTGAGGCCCTAGAGCTTGTTGGGCCTGCCATTGTTTGGGCCAGGGGTCGAAATATCGGCCGATACATATCATATCAGCCGATATATATCGATTTTAGAGGTGTGAATATCGGCCGATATCATATCGTATCGGCCGATATTCACACTATCGTATCGGCCGATATGTATCGGCCTTGATATCGGCCGTATTATATCGGCCAATATCAAAATATCGGGCGATATCGGTCGATATTTAAAAAAACGAGGAGGAAAGAGAAAAATATCAGCCGATAACTATATATCGGTCGACATATCGTATCGGCTGATATATCGGCCGATATATTGGCCGATACCGATTTTTAAACCCCTGGTTTGGGCCAAGCAGCTACCCCTCTCCTTTGAGGGTTGTTTTCTGGCTTATCTGATTTGCTTGATCCGAACTGTGGGTTTCTTTTATTATTAGGCTATTTTGTCTTGTATTTTTCTCGTAATTTTAAGGTGTTTCTCCTCTTTTTGAATGACTCACTACTCAACGTGGGTGAAATAAAGTATTCATAAACAACATCTAAATTCAATTTGCCTTGACAAGATCAATTTTCATTAAAATGTGAGACAGGTAAAATTGAGCACACTTGAACCATATTAGGTATAGCTCATATAGCATCCCACTTTTGTTGTGCTTAGTTCCAAAGGTCTCAAAAGATGGCACCCGTTGTCCCTGGCTATTTCCTGGATATGAAAGCCCTTTCTCTCTTTTATTTTTCTACAAAATTTACATTTTATTCTCAATTTTTCTAATTTTTTTAAGACCAAGGTGTAGAGGCCTCTTAGAACACCTGACTAATCGTTGGGGGTATGTGCAAACCTCCCTATCCACATATGCCGGGTAACATTATCGGACGTGACCCCTTTGTGTTCAGAGTGACTTGAACCTAAGACCTTCCACATCGTAGATGGGGATTCTTGATTGCCAAGCCTACCCTCATGGATTCAATTTATCTATTTTCGATGAATATTTATATTAAATAAAATGAAATTCAATTAAGTTGAATTGAGTTAATTTTAAAAAGAAAAGTTCAAAGCAGGTAACAAAAATAGTGTGTCAAGTAAAATTAAATATATATCAGAACAGGCTGAGCAAATTTTAGGAAAGAATCAGGTCAAGAAGTGATAATACGGTGATAAAGAATTCAATGAAGAGCGGGGATTAGGGTGTGAAGTGTCAACAGAAAAAAAAAATGATGGGTAATTATTTTTAAATGTTATTTTCTATAAAAAAAAATGGGTTGGATTTAAATGAAATTTAGGTAAATCTATATTGGTTCAAATTAGAAAAAAAGAAAACCATTTTGAACAAACCCAACCCACTGCTACATGAGTCGTAGCTACGGCTTTTCATTAGCTTTAACTTGGACCGGTCCAACTTAAACTCGGCTTGATTGAATGGACTTGAATATTTCATGTGATCGACGAGCTGGTCTTGTTTTGAGCCTGATTAACAAATGGGGCAGGTTGGGCTTTGAATAAAAACCAATGAAGCCCATTGACCTTTTAGCCTATTTAGTCCATTATGCAAAAACCATTGGTCCTGTTCCTCCTTCAAACCTCTTAGACTATCCTATAAAACCCAGACTATATTTTATAAAGAACGAGTTGTGTTGTTTTTTTATTTTCCATAACTTGCATGGTTATGAGTGTAAGTATGTATGATCAAGGTGTTCAAGTTTTTTAGAGCACCAGATTAATCCTCGTGGTATGTGCAAGCCTCCATATTCACACAGTGGATAATACTACGGGGAGTACTCTTCTGAGGTGGAATGAGAATCGAACTTAAGATTCTCGCTTCCTGAGGCAGGCTCCTGACCATCACCCAAACCCTTTTAGATTATGTTAGTATGAAGTATACATGATATTTAAGTCCATATAAATATGTCATTTATCTACAACGACTAAATGAACTGAAAAGGGGCGTGCTCGAGCTCATTTGTCTAAATGGGCGGGTTTGGGCATTCGGATAAAACTGGTTAGGTCTCTCGGGGACTTGAACTTTAGTCGAGGAGAGTAAGGAGAGCTCGAACCCAAATCTGGCCCATACCTAACCAGTTTGAAGAGATTCCACCACTAAAAGATAGGGATAAGATAACATGGCATGTGATTAGGCAATGACTAGACAATTACATGACTTATGATATGGAATTCTTGGCCCAAAATATGTTCAAACAGGCCTATACACATAGTACACTCATATGGGCTTAGAATAAGGTGTAATTGGTTCCATTAGAACCCTTGGAACTTGGAAGGTTCTCTCTTGCATGCATAGATCTTATGATAAAAATTGTGAGCCAATTCTTCAATTTCATCAATTAACTCTTTCTCATCTTCAATTGGATCAATTGGGCCCTTGTTGCTTCGGCTATCTACTTCTCACTATAGAAAGTAAAATAAAATTGTATTGTAAAATCAATATGTACGCAAACTATTTATCTTGTATATTAACGATACACCGAATTGAGAATGGGATTAGGGAAAACTTTCATTTCACATTTTATATTTTTGAAAGAACAACTCTAGGAATGTTGATGTGTGATTTCTCTCGAGAAAGGTTAACCATCTATTATGGGTTAGGTTCTACAGTTGACTTATACAATAAGCCCATTAAAATTTGTCTGGTCTCTTAATTATCATTTCTGTTTCGTTTTGATCAGAATTGAACATTTTGGTTCCACCCCAAAAATGAAATGGAATGGTAGATCTATTTTGACATCTTCCAACCAGAACAAGCTTGATTTGGGCAGGGCTGGAATGCCTCTTTCAGCCCTAGTTGTTTAGCTCTATAGATTTCGTTTTTATTTTTTTATTTTTTTTACATGTATCTAGAAAATTAAACCATACACATTAAAATAAACTTTAAGAGAATACCATTATATCAAACTTCAGCTGAAGATCAATTTTTAGCTTTTTGGTCTTAGTTGTTAAAGTCACTGATGCTGTCATCAGAAGTCCACTTGAATCAATTTAAGATAATGGGGCTCCTTAGGATAAAAATGCTGAATTTACGTTTCAAACTGATGCAAGGATTGATGGTCGTAAGAGAAGACCTTAGGAGCTTTCTAATGGACCCGGTTTCATCAAAATCTGAGCTCATTTGATTATGTTATGGGTCTAGGCCTGCTACATGGTGTTTTGGACCTTAAAAGCCCATATATTGTTAGGAGCTGAAGTGACGAATTCCACATCATTGCCAAGTTGGATGCCATGTCACATGCCACATAGGATGAAATATTACAAAGATAGCAAGGTGTACGCGCATGGAGCAATTTGGACCACAAAACCACCAACTTAGAAACCATGGAATTAACAAGGTTTCCTTAGCTTGGGCGTTTGAATCCTTGTGGGAGAGATTGTTGGAGTTCCAATCAAGCAACAATTTGAATGAAGGTCCAAGATTCACCCATGTCACTTTTATGATGTAATTTTTGCTTTTCTTTAATCTTTAAAGTGATGTAATAATTCAACATGGCAAATGGCCATTGGTGGAAGCCCAAAATAGTGAATTACAGTGCCTTGGGCATGCAAGCCTTGTGGGCTTAGGAAGTTTAACCTTTTATTTTATTTTTTCGGTCTAGAATCAAATTTGAAGTTGAAGCTTGGAGCTTTGATTGGGTCTGTCCTTTGTCGCAAGTCCTTCTTTGATTTCTTTTGAACTAAATGTCAGGTCCCAAACCTCGAGACACATGAATAATTTTTTTGCCTACATTCACAAAATCAATACACACGTGCCAGTATTCTGTACCATCTCCCATTTGATCTAACCCGTTCCTATCTAAACATTCACCACATTAATCACCTCACATAGTTTCAAAATGGTCCTCAATGGTTCACGTAAACATACATTGCCAAGATATTGGCAGTCACATCAACATACAGAAAATCCACACTAAGTTTGATCATATAGCCATCCATACTTGGGCAAAACACTACAATTCGTGAGTGATTACAAAGTACATGGATCCAACCATAACATCCCAAAATACAAAATAAAAGTACACATCTTTGAAACAATCCTCACCCTCGCCTTTGAGGTCTATGGGACACCGCTCCCGGCATCTGTCAGGGGTTAGTATATAAACAGGCAAGAATGATAAAACACAAAATTCTCCCACTACATAGCCAAGTTCATCTTACACGACACATCACCTTTTAAGTGCCCACACCACTCTCAAGTCATCTCATATTCATATTCTTGCCCATTCCATTTCAAGGCACGTTGTAGTGTGTTCTTCTAAGATTAGGACCCATCCCCCCCACCCCCACACACACAATGCTTGCCATGGGAATCACTCATGTCTCTGCAAGCATCGTCAATGGAGCTCTATATCATGTGGCAGCCACTGCCCTACAATGTTTGCCACGGTAGTTGCCCCATCTCTACAAGCATCATCGATGGGGCCACTCTATACATGGCATCCATCCCCCAACAATGCTCGTCACGGGAGTTACCTGTATCTCCGCAAGCATCGTCGATGGAGCTTCATCAACAAATATATCACTAGGCAACTTGACATATTCTTGATCACACATTACGCAAAATTCGTTCTCCCTATGGGATAATATACATCACAACACCATTTTCATCATCCCACACTTTCACACTTATTCAAGTACCGTATAACAAACTGTTAGAGCCACAGTTGAACATGTGTTCTCGGTGGTCAATTTCGGTGTCCAAAAGATTATGTTGAGTGTCTTTGTTGTTGGCCTAGAGGTTAAATTTGTTTCCCTGAGTCAAACTGAGTTGTTAATTCCGTGAATGAGTCCGAACGAGTCATAAGTTGCCATTTTGTGTGACTGAGTCGTGATCTTGTTCGTATGTCCAAGACCTTGCTTCTGAAAGATTTGCATAGTCAAATCAAGTTTGAAGCTTCAGAAGACGCGTCATTTGGAAGACATCGCATCGAAACCGGAAGAACTTTATGAATGCCAATTAACACAGGTATTTGGACCTTAGGACTGACTTAGAATCCCTAGACTTACCATTGGGATAAACCTTAGAATCCATGAGTTAGAATTTGGTAGAACTTATTTGAATTTCTTAGGTTAGGTGAATTTTGCTCTATTTTGGAGAAGCTCTTGCATCTATCATATATGCTCAAGTATTAGTAAAATCTTTATGATTTGATAGAGCACTCAAAGAGCTTTCCAAAAAGTCCATAAACACTCTGAAAGTTCCCTTTACACGGTACTAGAACAATCTGATTGCCCTAGACTGGGGGTGAATAGGTCAAACCCATTTTTCATGGTGTTTACAAATTTCTTGATAGTTTAAAGTGCATCAGAACATTCATCAAGATATTTGTTTAGTGTGATAAATTTAATAAGCACTCACACTAAGATTTTGGTCACTTTACATAAATCTTGATTATCGATGCTTGTCTACAATGTATAAGATGTGATAATCAATATGCAAAGTAATATGTTTTGAGAAGAGTACATAAATGCTAGATACAAACACGCAAAGATCAAACACCATAAGACCATGTTAAAGTGATTCGGTTAGCCAACATACATCCACTGTTATGACTCGCTCAACCTTGAGCTATCCCCAAAATCCACTAAGTGGAGACTTACACCCTCATAATTAGAATAGGAATTCCACCTCATTCAATCGGATGAGAATTTCACCCACCACTGTCGAATAGGAATTCCACATATTCATTTGGCTCGGAATTCCACCCACCACTGTGCTAGAGACGACGCTTCAAATTTTTTATAGCGGTTCCGGAACCAAGCTTCCTTAATCCACTTTTGGAACAAAGGTTTTAAAATAAAATTAAAACTAAGAAACACTTGCCTTTGAAGCTCTTTCTCTTGATGTGTGCTTCTTCAAGATCTCACCCATGTATGCGGACGCTCCGCCTCATAGCCGTCGTTTAACAATCACAATATAGGGTGTCAAGGAAACTAGTTTTACCAAAGGTTTCCTAGTTTGTGGTTCTCTCCTTCTCACTTTCAAATTCAATCCTCAGATTTGTTGTTTATGCGTTTTCTTCCTTCTTGTCTCTTTCTCAATACTCAATTTATCTGATTGGTTGTATTTGATTCCCCTAATGTAAGGACGAGAGAGAGAGAGAGTGATCCTTCTGTTGGCCCTTGTTTAAGCTCATTGGTGAAGATGAGGGTCCAATTGATCCTTCCGAAAGATATCAACTGGCTGCATAAAAATTTATTTATATAGTGAAGGCAACCAGTTGTAGTAACGGTAATGTACAAACACGTCGGTCGCATTACAGTTACAATCCCAACCGTTGTGCATTAAGTGCACTCCCAACGGTGATATTATTTCTCGATCGACATGTAGTTGTTGCCGATGGGTCGACACTTATGGTACCAAGATATCGGACCATACGAGAGGCTCGTTCTGGTGCAAAGCATGCTCGACAGTAGTTTCAATTCTTGAAACTTGTTACCTAGAACGACTTGTCGCCTTTTTCCAAGGGGTCGATCCTAGTACTCTCGATCGGTCTTTGATTGTCAATATGTCTATTTCTTCGAGAGTCCACATGAGTTCAAGGTTTCAGAACTCAAGATCTTGATCGAGGAGTCGTTGACCACGAAAGGTCATTTCTACCTTTCACTAAGGGGTCGGTGCATACAAGACTCTCGATCAGAGGCATACCCAATATGACAGTTCAATGTTCCAGAACTTATGTCAATCTGTTCGACCAGTCCTTGACCACGATGGGTCGATCCTATCTCTATCAAGGGGTCGGTGAGAACGACTGGTCGAGCTGACAGTGAAACCAAATACATATTTCTAAGTTGGGTTCCAATTCACTGTCAAGCTTCCTCTCTAGGATTTTTATGATTTAACCATTGTTTCTCTAAGCCTAGGGATAATCCTCTCTAAGGTGTGGGTACAACCTAAAGTCATCTACGGCCATATTAGTTGTTTTGTGATTGCCATAACGATGTGCTTCAATCCGGTGAAGCGTGATCTTCATTCTTGATCACATTGGGTCTTCAAGCTTCTAGTAAATGCTTCTTTCCGAGTCATGGAATTGCAAACATAGGGACTTGGCCAAGCCGAGGCCCTAACAATCTCTCTCTTTGTCAATTTCATGACAAAACCTAGAAGCTACCCATTACAATCCCACCCTTATTACATCTCATTTGAATACAAAATATTACATTGATTACATATATATATTCAAATGGAAAACAAGATTCTTGTTCAGCTTGCTTCATGTCATTTTTCCTATTCAAGCATATAAGCAAGCAACACTAAAAAAAGGGTTAGTCCCAAAACATAAATATTCATTCATGGACTAAACAAGATTTGTATTCAAGCTCTCCCATATTCCCTGATTTCCTAATGACCAACACTATCCATAGTTTATCCAAGCTATCAGTGTTGAGAAGATTTCTCCCCCAATCTTTTTGAGTTTGATCTCCCAAACTCCATCAAACTCCAAGCATATTCATTCTCCCTATGTCCATTGGCTTTGATGTCTTTTAGCTTATACTAATTTCTCCCCTATTTTGTCATCCAATTGACAAAGATTAGTAGGCCGACATCGAGTTTTAAGCACTCCCCATGCTTCTTGCATTTAGTGCTTAATTAAGTTCTATTTTAACTCATGGTTCTTCCTTATAGTTCAATGCACACTTTTCATGTGACCAAATTAATTTGCCCCTGCACAAACTATGACTCAGCAATGTTGATTTCTTCCATGAGTCGAGGTAATGTCCTAGCTTGCCTAGAGTCTTCTCTTCAATTCTCCAACCTACCTTTTGTAGCTTCTCCAGATTATCTCCCCCATAAACTTAGCAGCTTCTAAGTTTATTTTTCTCCAAGTTCCCTTTCAAGCTTGCATCAGTTGTCCTCCTTATACTGTCATGACCAGTGACAGCAGCTAATTTAGCACATATTTTGTGCTTCCCAAACTCCAAAAATGTGTGTAACATCTTAGCCTGATCCTTATCTCTCTATCATACCACTAAGAAATCAAATCATCAGATCCTACATGTTAGTTTATTTAACAAAATCCAATGTTAACAATAAACATGAGATAGAAGGCATTCCAACAAATTAGCACACATAAGAAGTCAAACCATATCAGTTCATTGGTAAGCTGATTAGTACATATGGTTTGAAAGAGGGGCATAAGGATGCTCAGACAAAACATTAGCATAGTTTTTTAAAATATAGAACACAAGTCATGAAAAATTATCCTAATCAGATTCATCTGGAGAAAGAGATGCTGGAGGAGATGGGTCGATACATCGGGAGAGATTAGCGATCGATTTTCGCAATGCAGAGACTTCTTCGTGGGTATTTTGAATGAACCTTTCCACAAGATCATCTATCTCATCCAGATGTGTCTCAATTTGTGAGACACGTTCTTCGATTTTACAGATAAATCGAATTAGGGGTTGTGGCTCAAGGGTGTCTGCATTTTCGACATTATCTTCCCATTCTTCATCAGAGCTGTCCAACAAAAAGATCACTTCTTCTTCGGTTCAAGTTTTGTCTAGATTGAGAACCGAGAAAATATTGATGGCTGGATCCAGTATTTGGGACAGGGGTTTTTCTGCGAGGGGTACTCTTCGGAGTAGAGCCAACAACGCTAGGTTCAGGGACATCCTATACGAACCTAGGTGATCTCCTTGGAAAATGGTAGCTGGACTAAAGGATTTTTTCAGTGGTTGAGGACTAAGATATAACAATCTCTCTTTTCAGCATGGTTGCTGGGGAAGAGTTGACCAAGGCTTATCCGAACTCTAAATCTCACAAACACCGTGACACCCTTGCTTCTTGAAATGAGAGAAGCAAAAACCCTAAGGTTTTTTGGCGAGATTTCGGTCCGAGATGTCCTATCGACTGGTCTAGGTCACAAGAGGAGATGAGGAAATCGCTAGAGCTTAGCGGTATAAAGAAACGATGATTTTGAAATAATATATCGTTTTCGCAGAAAGAGATCATTTTAACTTATTCTTTCTGATTCACCAATGGGTCATGACCAACGACCGGTCTGTGTCGACATGTCGATATGTATCGAATTGTCTCCCCTTTCGATTTTACCCCTTTTTTAGATAGTGTTCTGATTTCCAACAGTATCAACATGTCTGTTCCTCCGACTAGTTTATCTTTCAACCTGTGTTCTAACTTGAAGGATGCCTGGGTATTTTGTGTGTGTGTGTGTATGCTTGTGATGTTCATAGTTCATCAAGCTTTACTTATACACTTTTGAATGCCAGTGATGATACATACATTCACACCGTATCTGTGCCATTTTAAGATTCGATTCACTTTTCTGAAGATAGGCACAGATCATGGATTACGGATCTATTTTCCTGGATACAAATCAATTCAAGATTCTTGGACATATTTAATTCACTAATTTAAGTATATTGCCCAAGTGTGTGATGTCATGAGATGCGGCATTTTCAAGATTTAGCATAGACCTTTGTCTGTGAACAAAATTCATTCCATATAATGTATAACAACAACTATTGGTATGAGACACTCAGCACACTAATCATACCTTCATTTCCTATTTTAGAATATGCTTACCGAGCATATGGAAATGAAGTATGATGTTACACACATAGCTGTTATGCCTATTTTCATGTTATTGCCCTAAACATGATAAACACATTTACCATTCTTTCAAGTATACTCCAATTCTTTGAAAGACCTGGTACATAAATGGATTTAGACAAGCACTTTTGGTAGGTCACACCAAAGATAATCCATTTAAGGGCATAGAGCATGTTTCATTCCACATGGGACTTACAAGTTTATGAACTTGGAATGAAACGACAATGTGTATGAATACCATATATACCTTATACATGAGGTAATGTACATACTACATTCATTTCTTAAAGATGTACAAATCACATGGCATATGAAATGAAACGAGACAAGTATAATCCAATACTAGAGTGCAAACCTATATGTACAAACAAATATCTTGCATAAGATCAATCCAACAATCAAACAAGAACATGGATTGACGCCAAGATAGAAGGTGATTCCAAAAACATGTTTTCAGATGTGAATTCCTTTACACATTTGAACACGATCATTGTGAGACTTGGAAGCTAAGTTCACAATCCAATGTTGGCCTTTTCTTAAATCTGATTTTAATGTTTGGGTGCCTTCCCATTTGATCTTTCGAATCAAAATTTCCAGATTTTGTACCACGATGTTGTCCCCATAAACATATTGGTACATGGCCATAAAGGATACTTGAAGGAATTACCTTCAACAAGTTCTTTTTATCTATCCTCTTCTTCTCTTGGAGGATTTATTTTGGACTTTTTCAATGGATGGACCATTCACCTATATTCTTAGTACACACATTGGTCAAGATAGGTGGTGTCATCCAATGGGCTAGAAGAGACGATTTTTTCAGTGGATTCTTTCAGCCTCTTTTGTTGTTTCATGTCTTTTAAATATTTTGATAACTTATCATGAAACAAAACTGATGAATGTTATAGGTGTTTGATTTACGTGCATAGCTAATTCATCCCCATATCCAAGCATAATTGGTCTTTGGGTAGAGTGATCATGGAAGTTGAGGGTTTATCCAATACCTCTTCCATACGCATAGATCACTTTCTATTCACGTATTTCCAACCATGTTTAATGATGAAAACAATTTATAGTTCTTCTTTCAAATTTTAAACACAAATCTAGGTTTGAAAATATCATGACTTTCTCTCATAGCCATTGTTCTATCATGAATCAACTCGGACGGTTAAGTCCCTTTTCAAGAGCACAAGGCTCTAATACCAATTGAAGGTTCCCTTTACACGGTGCTAGAACAACCTGATTAACCCTAAAGGGGGGGGGGGGGGAATAGGTTAATCCCATTTTTCATGGTGTTTACAAATTTCTTGATACTTTAAAGTGCAGCAAAACATTCATCAAGAGATTTGTTTAGTGTGATAAATTTATTAAGCACTCACACTAAGATTTTGGTCCCTTTACATAAAGCTTGATTATCGATGCTTGTTTACAATATATAAGTTGTGAATCAATATGCAAAATGATGTGTGTTGAGAAGAGTACATAAATATTATATACAAACACACAAACATAAAACACAATAAGACCATTTTAAAATAGTTCGGTTAGCCAACATACATCCACTATTAGGACTCGTTCAACCTTGAGTTATCCCCAAAATCCACTAAGTGGGGACTAACACCCTTAGAATTAGATTAGAAATTCCACCTCACTGAATCGGCCAGGAATTTCACCCACAACTGGATATCCACATATCCATTTGGCTGGGAATTTCACCCCCCACTGTGCCGGAGACGACGCTCCAGATTTTTTATAGTGGTTTTTTGAACCAAGCTTCCTTAATCCACTTTCGGAACAAAAGTCTTAAAATAATATTAAAACCAAGAAGCACTTGCCTTTAAAGCTCTTTCTCTTGATGTGTGCTTCTTCAAGATCTCACCCATGTATGCTGACGCTCCGCCTCATAGCCGTATTTTAAAAATCACAGTTCAGGGTGTCAATGACACTGGTTTTACCAAAGGTTTCCTAGTTTATGGTTGTCTCATTCTCACTTTCAAACTCAATCTTCAGATTGGTTGTTTATGAGTTTTCTTCCTACCTCTCTCTCTCTCTCACAACTCAATTCACCTGATTTGTTGAATTTGATTCCCCTAGTGTAAGCACGAGAGAGAGAGAGTGATCTTTCTGTTGGCCCTTGTTTAAGCTCATTGGTGAATATGAGGGACCCACTGATCCTTCCGAAGGATACCAACTGGTTGCATAAAAATTGGTTTATATAGCGAAGGCAACTAGTTGTAGTAACGGTAATGTACCGTTACAATCCTGACCGTTGTGCATTAAGTGCACTCCCAACGGTAATATTATTTCCTGGTCAACATGTCGTTGTCGCTGATGGGTCGACATTTATGGTACCAAGATGTCGGTCCATATGAGAGGCTCATTCTGGTACAAAACATGCGTGACAGTAGTTTCAACTCTTGAAACCTGTAACCTAGAAAGACATGTCGCTCTTTACCGAGGGGTCAGTCCTGGTACTCTCGATCGGTCTTTGATTGTCGATATGTCTGTTTCTTCGATATCCCACATGAGTTCATGGTTTCAGAACTCAAGATCTTGATCGAGGAGTAGTTAACCACGAGGTGTCGTTTCAGTCTTTCAACGAGAGGTCGGTGCATACGAGACTCTCGATCAAAGGCATACCCAGAATGACAGTTTAATGTTCCAGAACCTATGTCAATCTGGCCGACCAGTCCTTGACCACGATGGGTCGATCCTGTCTCTACCGAGGGGTCGGTGAGAACAGCTAGTCGAGTTGACAGTGAAACCAAATACATATTTTAAAGTTGGGTTCCAATTCAATGTCAAGCTTGCTCTCTAGGCTTTATATGATTTAACCATTGTTTCTCTAAGCCTAGGGATAGTCCTCTCTAAGGTGTGGGTATAACATAAAGTCATCTATGACCATATTACCTGTTTTATGATTGCCATAACGATGAGCTTCAATCCGGTGGAGCGTGATCTTCATTCTTGATCACATTCTATCTTCAAGCTTCTAGCAAGTACTTCTTTTCGAGTCATGGAATTGACAAAAATAGGGACTTGGCCAAGCAAAGGTACAAACACACTCAATTCCGAAATGTATAGCTCAAGTTATGAGCATTTTGATGAAAGGGTGCAAAACAGTTTTGTCATGAATTTACCATGACTTGGAGAGCTCGTTTGTTAGACATTTAAATTGGATCAATATTTGTGAGTAGATAGATCTTTCAAAGAGCTTCCCAAAAAGTATAAGAACTCCCAAAACAAAGCTCTATAGCTCAAGTTATGAGCATTTTAGTAAAATGGTACAAATAAATTCTTAAGTTGGATAAATTTTCCCTCACTTGGAGAGATTATTTGAGGTGTCAAATAACTTCAAATTTGTTCAAATTTTGTGAGAAAATAGATCTCTTAGTTAGCTTTCCAACTATCCCAAGAACTCTCAAATCTGAGTTCGAGAGGCTAAGTTATGGCCATTTTAGTGGAAGTGTGTGAAACTGTCACAAATCAGTCAACTGATTGCTGTAAAAATTGTAAAATTCATCTTTGAAAATATCTGATGATGTATTCAATCGACTGACTATTGATTGACAATATCATTTGACCTATGAGTCGTGTATCAGTCAACTAATTGGGCGGAACCTTTCACCTTTTTGAGCATTAAAAGTCTTTCCAACGGCTATATTTTTTAGAGGTCTATAAATACATGTCATTGGGGCATTCCAATGGTGATTTCCCTTTGAGCAAAACCTCCTCTAATCATCATCAAGCATTCCAAATATTCTTAAGGGCTCAAACCTTCCAAGTTAAAGCCATTAGCTCTTAAACTATCTCTCATACACTCTCAAAGCTCTCATAGGTAAATCTTGAGCATTTTATACTAATTCTAGAGTGTGTATTTGAGAGAACCTTTAGGGATAGATTGTCTTCATAGGTAAACCTTCTACCATCCTTAAATCCCTTCTCATACATCTTCGTTGGGCATCATTAGAGCATCTACATTTCACCAAAGAGCCATGCAAGGAGAGGAACTTAAAGAACGCACCAAACCACATCAACATCAAGAGGCGAGCGTTCTTGGTAACTTCAAATCTACTTCTTTCAATCTTTAAGATAATTGTAAAGGGTTGGTGTAATCCTAGTGAAATCCAAGAAAGGTTTTCTTGATGTTTGTAAGTCACTGTTCGATCTACACCATTGAAGTAGATCAAATGTTGTAATGGTTCGATCTTTACCTATGAAAGAGATCAAAGGATTGTAATAGGTTTCTTCTTCACATGTGAAGGAGATGTTTAGTGGTATCCTCAAGTGGTGTACTTGAGGCATGGAATAAGTAAGGTTGTTGAACCACGTAAAAATCCTTGTATCAAGATTTTCCATCTCTTCTCACCTCGTCACCTTACTTTGTGCATTTATGTTTATTTCTTATATTTCTAGCATACTTCTTTGGTGAAATTGTGTTTGTTGAGATTTACTTTATATTCATTATTTATTGTAAATCTCAATATTTTGGAAAATCTATTGGATTAATTAATAAAGACCTAATTTTAATTGACCAAAACATTAAAGAAATTTAAAATTCCACAATTGTCCTATTCACCCCATAGCTTACCAACACTTGTGTGCCTCTGGAAGTGTGAAGACCAGAAGCGGTGAAGACATTGATGGCAAAGTAGTAGCATGAGCGGTGAATTAGCTGGAAAGTCAACTAATGTAGGTAAAAGGATCTAATAGGCTTAGGTGACCTTGAACTGATCCCATATTAGGAATGGACTTAGAATTGGAGTCATATAAGTGGATTATATGAAGTAGATAATTATAAGATGGAAAATCCATAAATTAGGTTTGTGAAAATGTGGAAAGTCTGCGTCTAAAATTTTGAATGGTGTAATTCGGACGTTTGAATAAAACATAGTGGTTGTGCTTGGATGAGGGATAAATTTTAGAGGGGTTATCTTAAGTAGGGGTCACCTTTGAGTAGGGGTGACCCTTGAACTGGGATAACCCTTATTTTGTTTGGTAATTGCGGTGGTAAAGTAAAAGCTTACCCAAAGGGTAAAAAATCTTGTTTGGTAACTAAAAGAAAGGGTAACCTGATATATTAATATTTTTTAAATTTTTTATAAAACATAATTATTAAATAATATTCATGAAGTAAATTCTAAGAATATAACTTATAATAATATTATCTATTTTTTATAATTAGAATTCAAAATGAACACTTACATTCTAACATTAAAAAACTAAATAAAGATTTTTTTTGATATTATTATTTTAAATCCCAATAAATGAATAAAAAATATCAACATGTCTTATCATAAAAAATTATAATTTTTATTTTTTATATTATATGAATTTAATAAAAATATTAATTCTCATAAAATTGTTAATATGTCAGGTTACACATGCTTACAGATACCCCTACTCCCGAGTAACCCCTGCAAAATTTACCCCTCATTCAAATGCATCACGTGGAAAATATTGACAAATTTTTAAAATAAACATTAAACAAAATAAATTGCTAATTACCCCAAAAGAGATTATCATGAACCTCAAACTCTTTTGGAATTTTGAGACCCTTTCGAAATTTTGACAGAATCATTCCTTAAAAATAGGACATTTTGACAATTATGTTTTATAAACTTTTATTTTTATTTTTTATATTATATAAATTTACTAAAAATTATTAATTCTTATAAAATTGTTATGTCATATTACCCATGCTTACAATTACCCCCACTGAAGGGTAACCCCTGTAAAATTTACCCCTCATCCAAATGCATCATTTTGAAAATGGTGACACATTTTTAAAATAAATTTCCAGATGAATAAATTGCTAATTAATCCGAAAGAGATAATGATGAACCTCAAACTCTTTTGGAGTTTCGAGACCTTATCGAAATTTCGACAGTCACCCCTTAAAAATAGGATATTTTGACTATTATGTTTCATAAAATTTTATTTTTATTATTTATACTAGATAGATTTAATAAAAAATATCAATTCTCATAAAATTGTTAATATATTAGTTTACCCCTACTTAAGGGTAATTCCCACAAACTTTACCCTTTATCCAAATGCTTCATGTTGAAAATGTTGACACATTTTTAAAATAAATTTCAAACAAAATTAAATTGCTAATTACTTGAAATATATTATTTTTTTAATTATATATTATATATTTTTTTGAAAGATTTTAATTTTATAATATTTAATTGATAAGAGAGGAAGGAAAGGGGTATTGAGGGGTAGGGTATTGTGAATACCCCAACCTCTAAACGGGCATTCAAAAATGGGATGAGAGGGGTAAATTTTCAAATTTTTACCCTTACCCCTTGTTACCAAATGAGGGTAACAAGGGGTAATGGGGGGTTACCCCCTCTTACCCCCCATCCAAACGCAGCCAGTGTGAACAAACCTGTAGACTAAGTCTTTCATGGATTAAGAACTCCGAGTTGGTGAGATTCGAACTTTGAATTATTGCTGAAATGTTTGCGACGCTAAATGGGATTTCAAATTTTGATGAGTTGGGAAGAGTTTGAAAATAGAGCCTTTGGAGCGTGTGATAAGTTGTATGACACGCTAGAAAACATATGTGGGAAATGTGGAAATGTTGTAGCCGTTGCTTTAGAGGTCTAAACGGGTCAATTCAGAGTTTTGAATTAACGAGTTGAGCAATCTATAAATACCAGTAGTGTAGTTAGTGAAAGACGACTTTGTGTCATTGAAAATTCTGAGTATTGAGAATAGTGTTTTAAAGACTATTGAGCCAAAACTTGCGAGTCTTTTGATAATCATAGTAGTATCCATCACTTTGATCCTAACAAATCAGGAAGATCGTGTGAGGCTCTAGTTTGATAAGTGAATGGAAAAATCAATGAGTGTGTGAGATCTAGGGACACTTGTGATAGTGCTAGATCTAGAGAAACCCTTCCTCAAATCATTGGTTGAGTGCTATGATCGGAATTTCATCTGCAACAAGGACATAGTGCTATGGAAGAAGTGTTGGATTGTTCACTAATTGGTGTGGTTGTGACTGACGGATTGGATTTGGCATCGGCAAAGTCTGTGACCACTTTGTGGGAAGGACTCGAGTGGAATCTGTAGAAGTAACACTCGGATAAAGTATTGTGTTTGTATTGACTCGGTTAGAGTCTGTGTTTGGAAGACTCTTGTAATGCCCTGTCCCGCTACATGCACGTTATCTCTGAAACATCTCATAATATCATAAAAGGACGGATATCAGACATTCTTTTTTTGAAACGGGTAACTATTTCCCGCATAACAACTAATAAAACAAGAACCATCATATTTGTAACATAACAAACAATCATTGATTGTTAAAATACAGTTATATTGTTATCCAAACAAATCACATACATTAATAAGTCTATAGAAACAAGGGTCTCTCAACTCGAGCAAAAACACAATTATGAAATATCTAACTACTTCTACTCTTCCCTGAGTGTCTCCTCAAGGGGCCCACTTGGCCCCTCCGCAATCGGAGTACTGAAAGGTAAGGGAGTGAGCTAACCAGCTCAATAAATAGATAATGTTTATCACAGGTTAGTAATATAAAATATATCGCATGTACGAATGCAATATCAATATAACAAAGGTGCTGATATGCACGATATCCAACCACACACCAACTAATGATTTACCGACCAGTTCCAAGACATCATCTCAGTAGCCCACATCAGGCCCTCCAACAAACTCATGTCTCCGTACCAGAGGTATGGGTGAGCTAACCAGCTCAGTGAAGAGATAAAACATATGACATGTTAGCAACATAAATGTATATCATGTATGAAATGTAATGAACGTCATAATAGAATGCGAAAGTTCCCTTTACAAGGTTGTTAGAACAATACGATTGACCCTAGAGGGGGGTGAATAGGTCAATCCCATTTTCAATGGTGTTTACAAAGTTCTTGATTATTTAAAATGCAGCAGAATGTTCATCAAAAGATTTGTTTAGTGTGATAATTTCATTGAGTGATCACAGTAAGATTATGACCTTTACATATGGTTTGATTATCGATGCTTGTGCACAATGTGTAGAATAAGATAATTAATATGCAAAGTGATATGTGTTAAGAAAAGTACTTAAATACTAAATACAAACACACATAGATCAAACACCATAAGACCATTTTAAAGTGATTCGGTTAGCCAACCTACATCCACTGTTAGGACTTGATCAACCTTGAGCTACCCCCAAAATCCACAAAGTGGTGACTTACACCCTCACAATTGGAGTAGGAATTCCACCTCACTCAATCGGCTGGGAATTTCCCCGCCACTGTCGAATAGGAATTCCACCTATCCATTTGGCTGGGAATTCCAACCACCACTATACCGGAGACTCCACTCCAGATTTTTTTATAGTGGTTCCGGAACCAAGCTTCCTTAATCCACTTTTATAACAAAGGTTTTAAAAGAAAATTAAAACCAAAAAGCACTTGCCTTTGAAGCACTTTCTCATGATCTATGCTTCTTCAAGATCCCACCCATGTATGTCGACGCTCTGCCCCGTAGCTACCGTTTAGCAATCACAGTCAAGGGTGTCGAGGAAACTGGTTTTACCAAAGGTTTCCTAGTTTATGGTTCTCTCCTTCTCACTTTCAAAATTAATCCTCAGATTGGTTGTTTATGAGATTTTATCCTTCCTCTTTCTCTCACAACTCAATTCATTTGATTGGTTGAATTTGATTCCCCTAGTGTAAGCACGAAAGAGAGAGTGATCCTTTTGTTGGCCCTTGTTTAAGCTCATTGGTGAAGATGAGGGTCCAACTGATCCTTCCGAAGGATACCAAATGGTTCTATAAAGATTGGTTTATATAGCGAAGGCAACAAGTTATAGTAACGGTAATGTACTGACAAGTCGGTCGCATCGAGGGGTCGGTGACTAAAAATATTACTGTTACAATCCCGACCGTTGTGCATTAAGTGCACTCCCAACAGTAATATTCTTTCCTGGTCGATATGTCGTTGTCGTCGATGGGTCGACACTTATGCTATCGAG
The DNA here is from genome assembly GCA_022113865.1 of Chimonanthus praecox. Classification (NCBI taxonomy): domain Eukaryota; kingdom Viridiplantae; phylum Streptophyta; class Magnoliopsida; order Laurales; family Calycanthaceae; genus Chimonanthus; species Chimonanthus praecox. The sequence goes on along the minus strand of CM039087.1, from coordinate 22,148,763 downwards.
ATGTCAATCCATACAAGAGGCTCATTCTTGTGCAAAGCATGCTTGACAACAGTTTCAACTCTTGAAACCTGTTTCCTAGAACGACCTGTCCTTTACCGAGGGGTCGGTCCTAGTACTCTTGCCGATATGTCTGTTTCTTCGAGAGTCCACAAGAGTTCAAGGTTTCAGAACTCAATATCTTGATCGAAGATTCATTGACCACGAGGGGTCGTTTCAGCTTTTCACCGAGGGTTCAGTGCATACGAGACTCTAGATCAGAGGCATACCCAGAATGACAGTTCAATGTTCCAAAACCTATGTCAATCTGGCCGACCAGTTCTTGACCATGAAGGGTAGATCATGTCTCTACCGAGGGGTCGGTGAGAACGATTGGTCGAGCTAACAGTGAAACCAAATACATATTTCTAAGTTTGGTTCCAATTCACTGTCAAGCTTCCTCTCTAGGCTTTTTATAATTTAACCGTTGTTTCTCTAAGCCTAGGGATAGTCCTCTCTAAGGTGTGGGTACCACCTAAAGTCATCTATGGCGATAATACCTTTTTTGTGATTTTCATAACAATGAGCTTCAAACTGTTGGAGCATGTTCTTTACTCTTGATCATCATAGGTCTTCAACCAACAAGTGTTTTTTTCTGAGTCATGGAATTGACAAACTTAGGGACTTCGCCAAACCGAGGCACTAACAGAATTGATGCCTCCGCACATGAGTACTCAACTGTACTACTAACCACTGGTCCCACTAATCAGTCTGAGACATCACCTCCGTAACTCATAACAGTCCTCCAATAACTTTAGCCTCCCTACCAATACAAACGATAGACCACACAATACACAACCGCCTCAACCGCCGAAATGCAACAGGGAAACTCGCATCCCATATGAGGGTTTCAACCGCAGAAGCATAACGGGCAAGCCAATCTCAAGGGCAGACACCTCAACAGCAGGAATGCAACGGGGAAACTCACATCTCCTATGGGGTCTCGACCGCCGGAGCGAAACGAGGAAGTCCTCCCAACAACCAAACCATCATATCATTATAAACACATACACATGTAAACAACCCCTCCATCTCAATACCCAACGACACATTGTCTGTTGTGGGTTACCTCCCATTAATGTATGTGGTACCATGGTCATGTCTAATAATACAAACATGTTCTTATATAATTAATCACGGTCAACGACATGTGCATCGTTTGTAACAAAAGCATATATCATGTTATTTAAACATATACCTCCATGCTCATCTTGATCATGTTCACATGTTGTAACTAATTACACAACATTTTATCAATAAACTTTCAAACATCATGCTCAAAATCCAACGTACATCTCATTCCCATCATAACTTCACATGTACGTTATGATTGAACACAAACATATCATCAACAATTTTCGAACATCATGTACAATATCCAATGCATATCTCACTCTCAACATAAATTCAATCCCATGTAATAGTTAAACAAATAATATGTTACCCGCAAGTTTCCAAGTAAAAAAATCATCCATCTGATTACAATTCTCCATTAATCGCATATAGTTGACATGAGTGCACCCGAACGGATTCCTTGCCACGTTTTCATGTCAACAGTTCCCTTACTGAGTGGCTTAATAAACGAAGGTCCCCATTCAAGGTCAAAATTCATCCATCTGATTACAATTCTCCATTAATCGCATATAGTTGACATGAGTGCACCGAACGGATTCCTTGCCACATTTTCATGTCAACAGTCCCCTTACTGAGTAGCTTAATAAACGAAGGTCCCCATTCAAGGTCACTACATGTTCAAGGTTAAAGGTTAAATAGATGCAAGTGAATGCTAGAACAATGATAAGTCCCCTCACCAGGTGTGCATTTTTGAAATCCAAGTAATGAAAAAAGGTCGAAGGATTGAAGGAAATGATGCAAGGGCTAGTCGGGTCTGAGAAGTTGGGGCGAGTCTGCAAAACTGGGACGATCCCACAAATCCAGTGGAAACGGGTTTGCAAAAGGGTCTAGAAACAGTCCAAGAACGCTCCAATAACGATCCCAAAGAGGGCCACGAATAGACCCAAAAAGCTCCTGGAACAAGCCTGAGCTGGGCCTAAAATGGGCTTGGATGGGCCTTGGTCGGGCCGGATCTGAAACTGGGTCAGGCTTGAAACCGGCTGGGCCGAGAGGTTGGGCTGGGCTAGACTGGATCTGCTAAACTGGGTTTGGATCGGATTGGGCCTGAGGCTGCTGGGCCCAAGGACTAGACCTGGGTTGATGAGATGGGCTTGGATCAGACTGGATCCAACGGATAAGGCTTGGAGTTGGGTCCGAACTTGGGTCAGGTTTGCTCAACAGGGCTTGGAACAAAGAGGACAGTGCCAATGGTTGGGTCCGACTGGATCACTCAATTCCTCCCACGATTCTGCTCAGTGACTCGTCTGAGTCAACTCGATGACTCAAATGAGTCGCTCAGTGAATCAACTGAGTTGAGTCGAAGACTTAGAAAAGAGGGGAAAAAGAGGAAAAAGAAGTGATCAAGGGGGAGGAAAATGAAAGTGGAGAGGAAGAAGATGAGGGCGACGACCAAGGCTTGTCACGCTCCGACCCTTCGAGCCCACTGACGTGAGATTTTTTTTTTTCTAACATAATACTGAGCCTTTGCGGAAATCATTTTAATACATGGACTTCAAATCTCATATGACCAAGTTTGGATCTAACATTTGGCAGTCTCAGACCCAACCATACCTTAGCCGGTAAAAATTTCAGGCAGATGGAGGGGCCACCATGGGCCCGTTTAAGACCAAAAACCTCAACAAATTCCACATCAACGCATAGTATGTGAATACACTACTAACCAACATGTAATCTATAACTTGACCTCTTGGGAAAATCCAAATAGAAAATGTCACACATGATCTACCTAACATTTATCATCAATCAATCCCATCAATATCAGAATTGCACATCAGAAATGAAGTAGACTTTATTACATTCTACAGTGTTTCAAACGAACACCATAAAGGGTTTATTACATTGCATGTTCATACGTACAATGTCTGCTAAGTTAAACATAAAATCCCAACATTAGGTAGATAGCTAAAGGGTTTCCACCCTACACTACAGCTGAAGATCCTCATGTCCTTCGTCCCCCGGGTTTTCTGTTACGCAAGGGGTGTGAGCTTTACAAACTCAATGAAGAGAAAACAACAACAAGTTCTGGATAATAAATCATATTATCAACATAATAAACATATTATCAAACAATAGTTTATACACTCAGAAATCATATAGAATAATGTCAACACAGTTATCTACCATGAAATGTCCTTCCTTTCTCAAAAAGATACCCCTGCCAAACGACGTCTACGGTTCTTCCATAACCGCGAGTAATACATTTTCTACACTCCGGCAAATTCATGCTCAGTGCTTCACACAGCCCGTATTTTAAATACACCTCGTACTAGTGCCCTCCACAAGCTAGGTACTTCATACATTGGTTTGAGGTAATTTGATATGCATAGTACACCAATCAATATGCACGTCAACACATGGATTTAAACATAATTGTCAACCCACATAATATCTTTCACACATGTGATCATAATAACCTCACTCAGCTAACATAGATTTCTAAGCCCTCCCGTATGGAATCATAATACAAATATCAACAATCAGTATTCTATGCTGGAAAAACTAAACACAGATTAAAAGCCCACCAACGGGCTATATTATAACACAAATAAGTGTTACCGTTATTTCCAATCGGGTACGTCTACCTTATACTCATCATTTATTGCATGGATTAATTATCCTGCAATACACACAGTTATACACAAAATGCATATTCCTATCGGAATCACTATTGGATGCCTGATCTATCATCAAATCACCAACGTCACAATACCAAGTAGTCTCTAAGAATAAGTAAGTTCCGTACTACGTTTTAGGATGGCTAGATCTCGACATTCCGAAACACTCTCATGTTCACGTTTCACATGTAGAAACTCATAATCACCTCTTTACATGTGAACAATGTCGGTATCGCATTCTAATCCCATCACATCCTTTCCGTCAATAAAAATGACCATGGATATCCACTTATTGCCGTAGGGATAATGGTTAAAAAAAAACATTGTATTGAATGCAAAATGAGATGTATTTTAGTAAACACATAGTGTGGTTGAATCTCCTCACCTTTGGTTGGCGGGTATTTTTCAGTAATCTGTTTAAAACAGAAAACAGTGTAAATGCAACGTATAATAACACTATATATTCATAATATATACTCCTAAGCGTTTAGAATATCATGACAATACATTATAGAGTTTTCTTACAATTTTGTAAAAATTACGATTTTGCCCCTGAGCTTAATACGGGCTAAAAAAAAACCCCCAAGTGGTCTAATATAAATATTTTTAAGCTAAAACAAAATAAAATTCATTTTTGAAACTTTTCCAAAAATTACATTTTGCCCCCAAAATTACCAAAATACCCCTGGGCACTATTCACAGTACTGTTCATAAAATTTACGAAAATGCCACTAGTACTGTTCATTGAAATTACAAAAATTCAATTCGGGTATTTATTCATAAAATTTACGAAAATGCCACTAGTAATATACACCAAAATTATGAAAATGCCATTCGAGTACTATTCATAAAATTTACGAAAATGCCACTCGGGTACTGTTCATAAAATTTACTAAAATGCCATCGAGCACTGTTCACCAAGATTACCAAAATGCCCTTTTGACAATTTAGGGCATGCACAGTGCGCCGCAAATCACTATTCAATGGCATATTTTCCAATTTTTTTGTATTTTCTTCTCTGATTTTTATGGAGCAAACCGTAAGGTATTTTCTGATGAAATTAAATATCTAACTTCCTTTTAATGAGGTCTATAAACTAAAAATATTAACTCAAAATAAACACTTACAGAAATCTTCTGAAAATTTAAGACAATTGCTTTAGAGTAATAGTAGACGTCCAGCAACGCCGAGCAGTAAAAAAACTGAGAAAAAGCTTTGTAAATTTGTGATTTTAAACTTAAACTGAGTGCACCTATTTATAGTGTTTTGAAAAATACTATTTGAGTTTTGCTGGATCAATCCTGAGCCTCAGATCTGTCGGCAGAATCTTAGCCGATAAAAGTGTCGGCATAAAAATAAGAAGATAAAAATCTTATCTTCTGGAACGGTAAAATTTACTGTTACTTTACCCTTTTTCTGTTTGTCTATATTAGACCCTAACTCATGAAAATTCGATACCGCATGTGTGTTGAGAACACGGGGTCGACGATGGAACTTTCACTTTTTGTTTTGACACTGAAAATAGGGTATTTTTCACAGTCAACGTTTTAATAAAATAGACGGCTTATAATCACCGTCATTTTGACACTTCGAAACAAGTGTTTAAAATATTTCGACATTCTAAAAATGTCAAAGATTTTGATAAAATACAGATCGAATGTGATCTGAGTTTGCTAATTTTCAGAATACGGGATATCTTAAAAATCGGGCTTTTAGATAAAAGCATACATAAAATACACGTTTCGAGGAATACTCAAAAATTTCGAAAATACCACTGAGTAGCGTACTCAAAAGCTTAATATGTGTGTGAATTTCAAGGTCTGAATATATCAGAAGAATGGTCTTTCATACTCAAGAGGTTTATAAGACACTATTCATGTTTTTATATGTAAAACAAAGGACATTTAAATAATGTCTAAAATGCCCTCCGAACTTCATCGGGCTGGATCACTAAGCAAACGAGCTCTGATTGGGTCACATAATCCCTTTTCGAGAAGCTCTTTCCGTACCCTATCATATTAACCGGTCACAAAGCCAAGTTAATAATTCTAAAAATTTATTATTTTTCTAATTTAAAGGGTCGGGTTATTACAAGGCTTGGGCGGACATCCCAAAGGAGAAAGGACCGAGAGGGATTTAGAGGAGAAAGGCGAGAAGGTACTGAGAGAGAGAGGGATGAAACAAAGGCGGCGACTGTGTGGGAGGGGAGGAGAGGTGACGGCGGCGGCGGCACATCTTAGGGGTTTTTTAGAGGGATTGGGGGAAAAAAAGAAGATGGTGGTGGCAGCGGCACAATAGATTTCGGGTTTGGGTTAGGGTTGAGAAGGAAAGGGGAGAAGGAAGGAGAAGAAAAAGGATAGGAGAAAGAGAAAGAGAGGTGCGGCGGCGGAGGAGGGGGAAAGAGAAAGGGGCGGCGGCGGCTTGAAGGCTTAGGGGGGGTTTAGGGTTTTGGTTTAGAGAAAGGAGAAAGAGAGAGGAGGAAGAAGAGATGAGAGGAGAGAGATGAAAGAAAGTAAGGGAGGGTGGGCGGTGGCTAGGGTTTTGGGAGAAGAAGGGAAAGAGATGCTTTCGTATGAGGGGGCTAGGGTTTTGAATTTTTTTTTTTTTAAGGAGAGAAACCTCTTGAGTCTTTCAAAACCTATTGGAAAAAAATGATGAAACCCGTGTGTTTTTAAATTATTTTCATGATAAATCATTGAATAAAGTAAAATTACCAAAATGCCCTTCGATCTCTCAGGCTCAAAATCCATCAACCAAGGGCCCACCACGGAGCCCACACTCTCCCGACTGCTACCATGGCACCAAAAACAACACGGAGATCCTGTAATCTCCCTAAAAACCAGAGAAAAATGGATCGGGTCGTTACAACTCGGGTAAAGTCTATGTTTGTAAGACTCGGGTAGAGTCAAGGTGAGTGAGCAACTCGTGTGAGTTTTTTTGTGGGGACTTGTTGTGAGTCAAGTTTGAATACACAAGTTGGTCGGTCGATTATTAGTGGCGTTAGTCAAATATCCCAAGGTTGGGAGAGTCTGCAAGTGGATGTAGGTCATTTGGACCGAACCACTATAAATCTCGTGTTTTGGTGATTGTGGTTGTCTAGATTGCTTGGTTGTTTATTTTATTAATCGTCATCGTTACATAATATATTGCATGCTTGAAATTTAACTTGTGAATACATTTTGTATGCAAAAGTTGACCATCTGATAAAGATTAGATTTCAGACTTTGGTTCAGAGTTCTGAAAAGATTTGGTTCAGACTTTCGTATATAAAGAGGTGTGAATATTCAAGATCGGTTCAGAGGTCCGAACAAACTTGTACAGACTTTCGAACTGATGTTGACTTGAATATTCATAATTCTGCTAAGTTCGTAGTTCGTTACTTGTTGTGCAAGCAAGTGAAGATGGAACATCAGAAGCATGAAGGCAAGACGCAATCACTCCCAATACCCGAGTGGAAATGGGATCACATCACTATGGATTTTGTGACTAGTTTACCATAATCGCATAAAGGGTATGATGCGGTTTGGATTATAGTCGATCGGCTTACTAAATCAACTCACTTTCTTGCTTTGAAGATGACAGATTATATGGAAACTTTGAGGCGTGTTGAACATTGAAAAATTACATTTTTACCCCTGATTATTGGGTCAATTAATCCTCAATTTTGTATATAATGATGTATTTAATGTAGTTTGTCAGTTTTGTAGACAAAAATAGAAAGTTCAGGAAAATAAAGTTAAAACAACAGAAGATTGCAAGTTTAGAGTTTTAAAGAGAAGACGTAGAATTATTATAATTATTTTATGTCACTTTCTAAGATTTTCATGTAAATTAATTAATCTAGATTTAGTTATGAGAGTCTCTGATTAATTAATATTTTTTTAGATTTAAAGTGGCCAAATAATTATTTAATTCTAGAGGTTAAAACTTGCAATCCAAGTGCCAAAGCCTGAATGTCATTTCATTGGGCCAAGACTCAGTTCAAATGGGCCAAGCTATGCTCCACAAAGCTTCAATGGGCCAAGCCACATGCAAGCCCATGCGCATTTCACACTTTGGGTCAGGCCAGTGTGCAAGCTCAGTCCAACTAAGGCCCAAGTTCTCAAATCCAAGTCAAATGGGCCTGAGTTGAGGTCTAGATCCAAATCCAAAGCCTAAAGTCCAATAAACTCCATGGTCCATGTTTGAATTTATCAAAGTCCAACCCAACTACATATGTCCAAAACCCATAACCCAACTTCACATCCACACCATCCAACTTCCATCTCACACACCAAATTAGGTCAAACCTTAGATCCACCATTAAATCTAACCCATCCATTCATCTATCATTAGATCTATGTCATCTATCATCATCATGATCATCTTAACCTTAGATTAGTGTTCATCCATGCATCACCTATTAAACCTTGCATTCATTTCATGCATTGATCATCTTAGCCATTAGATATTAGGTAATCTAATCTCATTCACTCATTCATCTCTTAGAAACCCTAGAGCCTCCACATGCATCCATCACATACACACATTACATTAGATTTAGGGCATGCATTTCATCATCCATTTACGATTCACCTATGCATCTAAACTCTCCATCAACCATCTGCCCATTCCTATAATTATTTTACCCAAAATACCTTAGAGCCATTAGATCAAAACCCATTTAATCTAAGCCCTCCATTCATAAACCCTAAGCTATGAACAACTTATAGTTCAAGCTAGCCTCCATGCGCATTTTACGCATCATCATCCCATAATTTTTGCAACCTAAAACCTCTCCATGCACTTAGACTAAAAACCATTTAGATATATTCCTAAGATCCCAACACATCTCACCATCCAATCCCCAAGTATCCCACATGATTTTCTCAATCCCAATCCAATCCATTTGAATTTCACACCTTGTGCAACCCTAAAATCCAAGTTTAAATCCCCATCATCCATTCCCATTTAGATCTAATCCAGTCATTTGATTTCTCACCGTAAACCTTAATTTAATCCAAGCCATCCATCTCTTTTAAAAACCTATAAATACCCCATTACCCCAAGGGTAAAATTGGAATATGACCTAGAATTCAAGAGGACTAAAGGCTGGAGCAAAAGACAAGAAGATAGGAGCACCATGCGAATTTACAAGTGAGAGTGTAGATTTTTATTTTTTATGTTGTCTTTTTTATATTTAATTTATAAGAGCATTGTACTTTAATTCTTCCATTTAATAAAATGAAGCATTCATTTAGAACCCTGGAACATCCAATTTCTAAAATACTTTTATGATTACTTTATTTTTAATTTCAAGAACACAACTTTTATTTATTTGATTGAACATGAGGGTATGCAATAGTTAGGATCTTGATTGTAAGACTTGAATCATGATTACTAAGGTTTTGATTAATTAAATTAAAAGTTGTGAATCTTGTTTTATTAATAAATATGAATTATATTTTAGATCTGTACTTGAATTTCAAATCTAGGCCTTTACTTTATTTACACATCTTGGGTGATGAATGGTCTATTCCAAACAACCAACCTTTACGTTACTGCACATTTAATTTCATGCAATTTAATTCTATGCCTTTTAATTATGTTAAATCTTATGTTTGTTGTGTAATAGTTGTTTTAACTCAAATCTTGTATAATCTAATATTTAATTATTTAATTCATTCTTTAATTCTTTGATTCTTTTTCTTTTAAATCACTCTCTCTAAAAGATCCATTCAATTAAAGTTAGGAAGATGTGCAAAGAATTTTGTAACTTGAAATCCTAATCATGGTTAAGGTTAAAATTTAATTCACCATATAAGAATGAGAAATCACACATTTTATTTGTTGATTTTCCAAGTTAGATACATGACTCATATAATGATTCAATTTCTTAAAAACAATTCATTTTTAGAAGACATTAATTTAAATTCATATACTTTGAGATTTTCAATTGCGTTCGACCTCGCTCTCACATTACTATACTATGAATGGTCCGTGCACTTGCGAGATTTACAAATTTAAAACCATCAACAAGTCGACTATATATAGACCGAATTGTCAAGTTGCATGGAATACCAGTGTCAGATTGAGATTCGAGATTCTTATCCCAGTTCTGGCAGTGTCTTTAGAAAGAGTTGGGCACTCAACTTTGTTTCAGTATGACATTCCATCTTCTGACCGACTATCAGTCTGAGTAGAAGATTCAAATTTTAGAGGACATGTTTCGTACTTGTGCTCTAGATTTAAAAGGTAGATAGGAAACTTACTTACCCTGGTGGAGTTTGCGTAAAACAACAGTTATGAGTCTAATATCAAAATAGCACTATATGAAGCATTGTATGGCAGGTCGTGCAGATCACTTTTGTGTTGGACAGAGGCTAGTGATAGAGTGATGTTGGGGCTAAATTTGATCAAGGAGACGACTGAAAAAGTGAAATTGGTTCTTCAGAGGTTACTAACAGCTCAGATTCGCCAGAAGAGCTACCAAACTGTAGACGAATACCTCTAGAGTTTGCAATCGGAGACCATGTGTTCCTTCGGATATCACCTCGTCATGGTGTTCAACGGTTTAGGAAAAAGGAAAGTTTTCTCCTCGATTCATTGAACGATTTGAGATCTTGAGATGAATTGGAGAGGTGGCCTACATGCTTGCACTCCCACCTCAACTCGCTCGAGTTCACAATGTCTTTCATGTGTCAATGCTTCAGAGGTACCATCCAGACCCCTCCCATGTGCTGAATAGGGAAGAATTGGTCGTCTGCGAAGATGCATCCTACGAAGATAGACCAATGCAAAATTTGGACTTGAGAAAGTGATCTGCAACAAGACCATTTCTTTGGTTTGAGTGTTGTGGCAACACCATGGAGCGGAAGGTTCTACTTGGAAGCGAAAGACACCAATGCAACAATTGTATTCGAACTTGTTCGACAAACAAGGTGCGTGCTTTAGCAAAATTTCGAGGCAAAAATTTCTTTATGGGGGATAGGTTGTAGTGACCCTACCTGGAGTATCAGGTTAGGGGTAATTGGTAGAGCTAGTTCAGAAAATGTAATATTTATTTTTATTGGTGTGTTATTTTATTTATTTAAAATTGTTCTACAAACAAGAACACTAAAACTTAGAAACTAATACAATTAGCTCCTCAAATGCACGTACCTTCTCTATAAATAGGCTACACAATTTAATTCCCTTTATTTTTTAAAATTCAATTTAAAGAGAGAAATCATAATTTAAGCAAAATTGGAGGGATAAGTGTGAATTCTCAAATTCGTGTGGCCCAGTGGGATCCACATCCTTACCCCTCTCCCAATGACCAAAATCCCCCTCATGGTCAAATTTCATGGAGAAGGAAACCTGAAGCCTTAGCCACTTCTCTCTCTATAAATATTCTCTTTTGGGGGAATTTTACCCTACACCTAAAATTCAAATTTCTCTCTCCTTCTTTTTAAGGATTGGGCGAAAATCATAGAGAAAATTCCAAGGTTCTTCTCTCACCTTCAGATATGTTCTTCTTTTTTGAAGTCTCTTTCAAATTCTTTTGATCTTCTTCTTTTCTTTCTCTTTTCCTTTTTCAATTTCGACCAATCCTTGTTTCCCAATCTCTGAGAGAAAATTTTAACCATAGAGAAACCATGAGCCATCTGGTAGTTCGATTATGTACAAAGAAAAACCATCTCATCCATCGTCATGTATGTTCGACCATGACCATAGATCACCATGGTCAACCATAGATAGATTTTTACTTATAGATGAATTCTAGAAAACCTGATCTATCATCCCAAGGTTCTGTAATGCCCCGACCCTCCAACACAATATTGTCCGCTTTGGACCCAAAGAACCTGCACGACTTAGCATTGGCGAGCCAACCCTAAGAGTTTCTCCCAAAAGGCCTTGTGCTAGAAGGAGTGTAATACCCTGACCCAAATTAGGCGTAATTAGCTAAATAAATTCTTCTTAGACCAGTTAATCTCGAAGATTACGGTTAGGGCTTTGTGAAAAACACAGGTGTGGCTCAATCTGAGCTCGAAAGCTCAGTAATCCAGCTCGTTCAGCTGGAAGGGGAAAATTGTAATTTACCACTTATTGTTATTATTCTATTAATTGTATTATTATATGATTATTATTGGATGATATTATTTTCATTAATCAAGGATTCCTATTTTTTATTTTAGAATTATTTTATTTTTAGAAAATGATATTTAAAACCGCCCGTCAAAACCCCGAAAGGGGGAAATAAATATTTTTAAATGGTTTTGGAAATGAGAAATTTTTTGAAACAAACTTGGTATGTTAGACCATTTTAATATGGTCTAGTTTATTCTTTCAAGCCCCAAAAATGAGGATTTTAAATCGTTTTATTTAATACAAGTTAAATTAAGTAAATAGTGTTAAATTATGAATTTTATTTAAATCTATGGTTTTTGGTGAATTTTAAATCTCCAAATTTTTATGATGATTAAAGTTTTTAAAACCCAACTTATCTGTCAAGTTAGATTAAAAATTTTAAGCCTTTTAAACCATGTTTTAAGTTAAAAACCAAAATTTTATAAAAAGGGGCCTTTTTGCAAAATCAGAAGTTGACAGGGACTTATCTGCAACCAACAGTAAAATTTCTGCCATTACTGTTGGGGACGTCGGCACCGCTGCATGCAGTACCCACCCGGCCTTCACCGATTGCTCAAAATCTCTATAAATTGCCTCTAAGATCAGCTGGTTTAATCCCCAGATTTTCCATCTCTCAATCTCAGCTCTGAAAACTAACCGATCTCTCCCTTGCCTCTGTTTTTCAAAGTCTTTTTCTTAACCGTAGCTTAGAGGAGAAAATTTTGAAAAGCTTGGATTTTCAACCCAAGAACTCAAGTGAAGGTAACCACTGTGTTCCTCTTTAAATTTTAGTCGATTTAGAATAGATTCAAGTCTAAGGAAAAATATGATTTTTCTTGTGTCAGTATGGTTTTCGTGTTAAAATACGATGGCTTATTAAGTGTTAAAACTTCAGACTACTCCCTATGGAAAGAAGACTTACTGAGGAGTCCATCTGACTTGTTGGATGTGAAAACCGAATCTAGGAAACCCACTGTTTCTGGATTCGTATTTCATGGTGTTGCTACCCGTTACTGTCTGTTGTTGCAGACAGAGGAGGAAGATGACTCTCGGAAGGTCCGAGAGTTGTGCTTCGGACGATCCGAGGGTAACCCCCTTCGGACGATTTGAGAGTGATCCTTCGGACGTTCCTAGCTTCAGTTCGAAGTCCTTAAGCATCCAAGGCTAGCCACTCTCCCGCCTTTGCTCCAGACGTTCCGAGTCCTGTTCGGAATGACCGAACCCCTCTAAGACGATCCGAACTTCCCTCGGCATGATCCGAGACACACAGATCCACCGAAGCCTGTTTTCTCTGTTTTTCGGTTCGGAAGGACCTTCGGACGATCCGAGACCTGACCTTCGGATGGTCCGAAGACAGACCATGTTCCGAAGTCTGTGACTAGTTTTAGACAGTGGTTTGGATGATCCGAAGCCACAACACCTGGTTCTGAGGCATGTTCCGAGGAACCGAGTTTTTGAATGTAAAATCTTGATTGATTGGTGATGCATGTTTAGATGCTAAGTTTTAATTGTGATGTTTGTACCCACTTGATAAATTAAAAGTGTACTAACCCTTCTTCTCTTATTACTATAGTGTATATACTATTTGTATTCACTTCTAGGCCGACTCTATTTGTCGAGCATTGAGTGACTTCACTTCCAGGCCGACGCTATATCTGTCGGGTACTGAGTGACCTCGAGGCTTTACTTAACATGTCAATCTGGTCCTATCCAGAAAACAATACGAGAAGTGACCTGAGTATCTAGACCTAACTCAATATGACAATCTAGTCATGCCCAGAAGACAATATGAGATTTAGACTGAGCACCTTATTGTTATTATATATTGTGGATTATTATAACTTAAAATGGTTAGAAACCAAGTAGAAGACTCAGTTCCATTTACCTTGGAGATTTTTTGGGAAAACAGTATGGCTTTGAAATACTAGTTGTATGCATTTATTGGAATGTTGTGTATGTTGACCTATTATTGATTGTACACTTGTTTGCATGTTGAACAGAGACTGCGATACCACACAATTTCGGTGAGGGGATTTAACTTTGCAATAGGTGTAAATCAGGCTTAATGAGATGGATCTTGAGCAATGAGTGGTTTCAAGCTTTGATGAACCCACCCATGTTCCTGGACATGATGCACTATTGTAGGAAGTGTTTTTAATGATGTTGGTTATAAGTTATGTGATACTACTTCCACGTACTTTTTACTATTGAACCATCGCAGAAACTGAGTGTGTCGGTTACATCTACTGGACCAGGTGGGTCGATAGTGACTGACAAGATGTGTCAGTCCGGTTTTGAGGTGTATACCGGATATGTACTTGCAAAGAGTATTTTGACCGTACCGGGACTTAATACTATTGGTGATAGTATAATATCTAGGGTTACGGTGGATGACAGCAATTATGGAATGATGTTGAGATTTTGGCAATCCTTGAGATATTATTGCAAATGTTGAATATTTAACTAACTTGATGTTTCATTAGACTGCATTGTTATATTTCCTTCACTGGGCTAGTTAGCTCACACCACTTACATTTCAGGAGATGTGCCCGAGGAAGAGAACCCTCCGTATGAAGCTTAAGATGGATAAGCTGCTACGTTGCCTTGGGATTCCCACTAAGGGGAATTCCGCTATCTTTATTTTTTGGTTCCTTGAACCATTTGTTTATGTAAAGTACCGTGTATGGTACTTAATTTGTATTAATGTGATGTACTGAACTACCATGTGTTCCGTAGACTACTTTGATCGTGTTGTAATAATAATTCATTTATGGATTATGTGTTTGTGGTTGTGTCTCTTTTTGGTAGACTTATGATATGTGTTTGAGTCCACATGTTGAGATCGTGTGTGACCTTTGGGCCTAACCGTTCATCCTGCCCAGTTGGAATTCTTGAGTTTAGTTTTCAAAAAAAAAACAGTGACTTTCCGAGCCCACTTTTCCAGTCTGGACGTTACAAAAAGGGAAGGCATCTACATATATCTCAGAGGGATTTCAAGGTTCTAGGTGATGTGAGACTTGGGACGCCTACACTAATGATTTTCTCTCCCTTGCTCCCAATAGCGTCCTACCCTTCCGGAACAGGGGTATTACATTCACCCCTCTTAAGCCACAGCTACCCTCCGCTCTGCTCACACACAAGGGTATCCTTCTTTCGGAACATGAGTTACAAACACGCCCACATACTCAAGCATAGAGTTGAACCGTTCTCTGATATCATTTATAATGCCCCGACCCTCCAGCACAAAATTATCTACTTCGGGCCCACAAGGGCCAGCACGGTTTTGCATTGGCGAGCCAATTAAAGAGTTGCTCCCAAAAGGCCTTGTGCTAGAAGGAGGGAAGGCATTCACATATATCTCAGAGTGATTCTAGGGCTCTAGGCGATGTAGGACTTGGGACGCCTACACTGGCGATTTTCTCTCCCTTCCTCCCAACAACGCCATCCCCTTCCGGAATAAGGGTATTACAGGTTCGCCATTAGAGAACCTTACCTTTTAGTGGAATGTCGAGGGCTTCAAATTCAGACTATATTCTGTCTCTTTATAGCGTATCGTTGCGAGAAAAATCATAACTAGGGCTACAAAACTCGAATTCAAACGTAGTTTATATTTTTGGAAAGTAGACAAAGAGATCTAGCTACACACAAATTTGTAGAACTTTCTAAGCAAAATTGATAACCCAAATATCGTCTGCAAGTCAAATTTAGATCCAGATCTGTAGTCTGTATGGCAGTTTTGAGACAGTCCACCAGTTTTTTAATATTCATATCGATGCAAAAAAAAATTGCAATATGGTTGGACTTTGCATGGTTTGGCTATGCAATGTATGTTCCCAATCCAATTTCCATAGCTCAGATTTTAAGTTAACGTATGACCCATAGACGGGCCAACGACCTTAAACCTTTGGTTCAGAGTTTGTTTATACTCGTAGGAGGCTTAGAAGTAATTTGGAGTTATAGATCAACCCGTTTGCCAGTGCATGGCGATTACATATTGTTAGTGCCTCAGCTTGGCCAGGTCTCTAAATTTGTCAATTCCATGACTCGGAAAGAAGCACTTACTAGAAGCTTGAAGACTCAAAGTGATCAAGAATGAAGATCACGCTCCACCGGATTGAAGCTCATTTGTTATGGCAATCACAAAACATGTATTATGGCCATAAATGACTTTACGAGGTACCCACACCTCAGAGGGGACTATCCCTAGGCTTAGTGGAACAAATGGTTAAATCATAAAAAGCCTAGAGAGAAAGGTTGACAGTGAATTGGAACCTAACTTGGAAATATGTATTTTGTTTCACTGTCAGCTCGACCAGTCGTTCTCACCGACCCCTCGGTGGAGATAGGATCGACCCTTTGTGGTCAAAGACTGGTCGACCAAATTGACATAGGTTCTGGATCAAAGAACTGTCATTCTAGAAAGCCTTTGATAGAGAATCACGTATGCACTGACCTTTCGGTGCTCGTGCTCAACTAGAACTCAGGTGGGCTTTCAAGAGCTCAATCATATTGGTAGTTCAAGACCGATCGAGAGTAGCCAGGACCGACCCCTTGGTAAAGGGTGACAGGTCGTTCTGCGTATGACAAGTTTCGGGATATGAAACTCTGTCACCATGGTGTTACCCCAGATCGAGCCTCTCGTTTGGACCGACCTCTCGGTACCATAATTGGCGGCACCGACATGTCGACCGAGAAAAAATATTACCGTTGGGAGTGCATTATTGCGTAATGGTCGTGTTGTTGAACAATAACATTTCTATTCACTGACCCCTCGAGCGACCGAACTGTCGGTACATTACCGTTATTACAACTGGTTGCCTTCGCTATATAAACCAACTTTTATGCAACCAGTTGGTATCCTTCAAACGGATTAGTTGAACCCTCATCTTCACTAGTGAGCTTAAACAATGGCCAACAGAAGGATCACTCACTCTCTCGTGCTTACACTAGGGGAATCAAATACAACCAATCAAATGGATTGAGTTGTGAGAGAGATAGGAAGGTTGAAAACTCATAAACAACCAATCTGAGGATTGAATTTGAAAGTGAGAAGGAGAGAACCATAAACTAGGAAACCTTTGGTAGAACCAGTTTCCTCGACACCCTTGACTGTGATTGCTAAAAGACGGCTACGAGGTTGAGCATCGGCATACATGGGTGGGATCTCGTAGAAGCACACATCAGAAGAAATAACTTCAAAGGCAAGTGCTTCTTTATTTTAATTTTCTTTAAAACTTTGTTCCGAAAGTGGATTAAGGGGAGGTACCCCGAAACCACAATAAAAAATTCTGGCGCGTTGTCTCTGGCATAGAGGTGGGTGGAACTCCCAGCCAAATGGATAGGTGGAATTCCTATTCAACAGTGGTGGGTGAAATTCCAAGCTGATTGAGTGAGGTGGAATTCCTACTCTAGTTGTGAGGGTGTAAGTCCCCACTTAGTGGATTTTGGGGATAGCTCAAGGTTGAGCGAGTCCTAACAGTGGATGTATGTTGGTTAATCGAACCACTTTAAATTGGTCTTATGGTGTTTGATTCATATGTATTTGTATTTAGTATTTAAGTACTCTTCTTAACACACATCACTTTGCATATTGATTATCTCATTATATACATTGCGCACAAGCATCGATAATCAAAGTTTATGCAAAGGGTCATAATCTTAGTGTGATCACTTAATGAAATTATCACACTAAACAAATCTCTTGAGAAAAATTCTGTTGCACCTTAAATAATTAAGAAATTTGAAAACACCATTAAAAATGAGATTGACCTAGTCACACCAACCCCCCCTTCTCTCTCCTCTTCTTGGTCAATCATGATGTTCTAGCACATTGAAATTGGGAACTTTCACATATTTTAGAGACCTTCCATGTGTATTTAATTAAATTGGATTTTTAGTTGGAATTGTTTTCGAATATTATTTGCAACAAATCGTAGATTTTAAGTTTTGAGATTGCTTAAGGCTTTTTGGATTTCTTGTTGTACAAGTACACATCACGAACATCTAGGTGACGAGAACAATCCACTTACATATTTTGTTTGTGTTAGTACCCGGTTTGACTGAGTCACCTATTTGTCAATTCCGTGACTCAAGAGAACATTTCTTAAGAAGATAGAAGTCAAACAATCAAGACTCAAGTGGTTGAATCAAGACTGGAGAAATTGGAAGATCATGTATTCGATTCAAGCATCATGTGTATGGCAATCACTGAGGTAATTTGGCCATAGATGACTCTAGGATGAACCCACACTCTTAGGTGGATCTTGTCTATGCTTTAGAAATCATTATTGGTAAAATACATAAAGCCTAAGTGCACTCAAACAGTGATGAGAACCAAATGTATCAAAACTTGTCAAAATGTCAAGTCGATATATCGAGCCTGCCAAGCCATCGGCAAATACATGACAGACACATCGTGATCCTCGATAGATCGTCTAGAATGACGAAAGTTCTGGTTGGAAAAATATTGTCTAAATGGGTTGCTCTCAGATCGACACTATCGTGTACACCGACCCATCGAGAAAGACAGGAACGACACATCGGTGGTCTCGATATGTCAACCTGGGTTGTATAGAGTTCGGGTTTAAAGAACTCTGAAAAATTCTAAGTCATTAACCGCTCGATATATCGAGTCTACCGACCTATCGGCAATGACAGAGCAGACGCATCGTATGGCACAATATCTCGACAGAGTTCTGGAAAGAAAAACTCTGTCTTTTCATGTTGCTCTCTGATTGATACTATCGATAATGACCGATACATCGAGAGTGATGATTCGACCCATCGAGAGCCACGATATGTCGAGAGGGTTAAACCGAGTTCTGAATAGTTTAAACTCTGATGTTTAAGTTATCCTTAGGACGATACATCGTCAATGTTGATACATCGACAAATGGAAGGACGACCCATTGAAGAACTCGACAT
Source organism: Chimonanthus praecox (assembly GCA_022113865.1). Classification (NCBI taxonomy): domain Eukaryota; kingdom Viridiplantae; phylum Streptophyta; class Magnoliopsida; order Laurales; family Calycanthaceae; genus Chimonanthus; species Chimonanthus praecox. Next base: position 22,129,966 of record CM039087.1, on the reverse strand, counting down.
ATCGAGCGTGTCCAAAATGTATCCGTTGCAACTTTGAACGGTCATATAACAATCACATTTTGAAACTCGACATATCGGCTGGCTCGACCCATCGACGATTAACAGTCTTGGAAAATCATTGTTGCCTATATAATCTCCAGATTTTGGAGAGATGGGTTGGACCTCTTAACAGAAAAACCCAAGGCAAATCCAGAGCTCCCAAACCTCTCTCTAAGCAGATCACCTAGGTGAATCATTTGAAATTCAATCAACCATTTGATTGAGATAGAGAGAGAAATCTAGTCTAGGATTACATTGGCAAATCATACATCCTAGAAACACTCCCAAACTTGTGATTGAGCATACACTGAGGTACATCTTCATCATCGACGAAAGTCACGTTGGAGAATCTTCGGAAGCGCACTTATATAGGACTCGATCTACAAAGGCAAGTACTTCTCTTTGTTTACATTTATATCATCTTGTACAGTGGATTAAATCAGAAGGATTGAACCACTATAAAAAATAGAGAAATAAGGAAGTAGACCGGGCTTGGTTGAACCTTTCAAAACTAGGATTTGAGTTGGGTGAAAGTCTCACTCTACTTGAGTAAGGTGTAATTCCTTCTCTATTTGTGATGGCGTAATTTCCCACATAGTGTATTTGGGATAACCCAAAGTTCGGTGATTCCAACAGTGGATGTAGGAGGGATTTACTCCAAACCACTATACATCCGGTGTCCATGTGTTTGATGGAATGGTTGTGTGAATGTTAAGTTAGTTTGCACATCTCTTGTTCACACAACACCTTTGCAATTTGATTAACAATGTTATTCCGCTTTTAATTTTCATTAATCAAGAATTTGCAAAGGATTGAAAATTGGGGATTGTCCTATTCAACACCCTCCCCCCTCTCTCTCTAATCATATTCTAGCACTTAGGAACTTTCAGTTTGTACATGTATATGCAAATTTTGCTAATTGTTGTGATGACATGTTTGGAATATAAGTGTTGGAGCTAAAACTTGACTGAGAAACTTGTTTAAGTAATGGTTGGAAATCCGGTGCAAAAGCCCACTCAATGTAATGGGGATTTTTGGGCTAAAATATTTAAATATCCTATGAGTAGATTCAGTCCGCCCGAATAGTGGAGACCAACTATTAACCTTGTTGAAAGGCCCAACAATAGTATTCGATGCAATAGGAATTGAGACGATGTGTTGTATTTGTGAATCATGCTATGATAGGCTGAATTGAGTGATACCATGTTTGAAAGTTCTCCCTTTATTGAAAGTTCTCCCTGGGTGCTAGAACACTATTTACCCTAGAGAAGGAGGAGGGGGGGAGGAGGAGGTGAATAGGTCAATCCCAGTTTCCATGGTGTTCACAAATTTCTCGATTATTTAAAGTTTAATTACAGCGGAATGACAAAATTAATCAAGAGATTTGTTTAGTGTGATAATTATTTTTAATTACTTAAATTATCACGCTAAGTTTAGAACCATTTCCATATTGTTTGATTATCAAAGCTTGTGCACGATATATAAATAAAGATAATCAATTGCAAAGTGATGTGTGTTGAGACGAGTACTAAAATACTAAAACTCAAACACACAATGATCAAACACCATAAGACCAAATTTATAATGGTTCGGTTAACCAACCTATATCCACTGTTAAGACTAGCTCAACCTTAAGCTATCTCCAAATCCACTAAGTGGGACTTACACCTCACATTTAGAGTCGAATTCTACTTCACTCATTTGGCTGGAATTTCACCCACCATAAGTAGAATAGGAATTCCACTTATTTATTTGGCTGAGAATTTCACCCACCACATGTGTCAGAGACGATGCTCTAGATTTTCTATAGTGGTTCTGGAGCCAAGCCCCCTTAATCCACTTTCATAGGATAAAAGTTTTAAAAAAAAAATAAAACCAAAAAGCACTTGCCTTGTAGCTCTATCTCGTTGATGTGTGCTTCTCCAAGATCCACTCAATGTGCGCCCGAGTTAATCCCGACGTTCCACTTTGTAGCCGTCGTTGAGCAATCACAATCTCAGGGTGACTAGGAAACTGGTTTTACCAATATATAGTTGTATATCTTTTCCCCTCTCATTTTTTCCACAACCTCAATGACTATGATTGGTTGTATAGATTTCCCATGTGTAAGCACAAGAGAGAGAGTGATCCTTTTGTTGGCCCTTGTTTAAGCTCACTGATAATAATGAGGGTCCAACGGATTTGCCAAACGGGTTGCGCAAGGATTGTTATTTATAGAGAAGGCAACATGTTTCAAAAAACTGTTATGTACTGACAGGTCGGGCGCACCGAGGGGTCGGTGACTAAGAATATTACGTTCAACCACCCGACCGTTGGGCATTAATGCACTCCCAACGGTATAATTATTTCTAGGTCGACAGGTTGGTGTCGCCAATGAGTCAATCCTAGTTTCCATGGTGTTCATAAATTTCTCGATTGTTTAAAGTTTAATTGCAGTGGAATGACAAAATTAATCAAGAGATTTGTTTAGTGTGATAAATTATTTTTAATTACTTAAATTTATCACGCTAAGTTTAGAACCATTTCCATATTGTTGATTATCAAAGCTTGTGCACGATATATAAATAAAGATAATCAATTGCAAAGTGATGTGTGTTGAGACGAGTATTAATACTAAAACTCAAACACACAATGATCAAACACCATAAGACCAAATTTATAGTGGTTCGGTTAGCCAACCTACATCCACTGTTAAGACTAGTTCAACCTTAAGCTATCTCCAAATCCACTAAGTGGGGACTTACACCCTCACATTTAGAGTACGAATTCTACTTCACTCATTTGGCTGGGAATTTCACCCACCATAAGTAGAATAGGAATTCCACTTATTTATTTGGCTGAGAATTTCACCCACCACATGTGTCAGAGACGATGCTCTAGATTTTCTATAGTGGTTCTGGAGCCAAGCCCCCTTAATCCACTTTCATAGGATAAAAGTTTTAAAAAAAAATTAAAACCAAAAAGCACTTGCCTTTGTAGCTCTATCTCGCTGATGTGTGCTTCTCCAAGATCCACTCAATGTGCGCCCGAGTTAATCCCGACGTTCCACTTTGTAGCCGTCGTTGAGCAATCACAATCTCAGGGTGATTAGGAAACTGGTTTTACCAATATATATCCTAGTTGTATATCATTTCCCCTCTCATTTTTTCCACAACCTCAATGACTATGATTGCTTGTATTAGATTTCCCATGTGTAAGCACAAGAGAGAGAGTGATCCTTTTGTTGGCCCTTGTTTAAGCTCACTGATAATGATGAGGGTCCAACGGATTTGCCAAACGGTTGCGCAAGGATTGTTATTTATAGAGAAGGCAACATGTTTCAAAAACTGTTATGTATTGACAGGTCGGGCGCACCGAGGGGTCGGTGACTAAGAATATTACCGTTCAACCACCCGACCGTTGGGCATTAAATGCACTCCCAACGGTATAATTATTTCTAGGTCGACAGGTTGGTGTCGCCAATGAGTCAATCCTAGTTTCCATGGTGTTCATAAATTTCTCGATTGTTTAAAGTTTAATTGCAGTGGAATGACAAAATTAATCAAGAGATTTGTTTAGTGTGATAAATTATTTTTAATTACTTAAATTATCACGCTAAGTTTAGAACCATTTCCATATTGTTTGATTATCAAAGCTTGTGCACGATATATAATAAATAATCAATTGCAAAGTGATGTGTGTTGAGACGAGTACTTAAATACTAAAACTCAAAAACACAATGATCAAACACCATAAGACCAAATTTATAGTGGTTCGGTTAGCCAACCTACATCCACTGTTAAGACTAGCTCAACCTTAAGCTATCTCCAAATCCACTAAGTGGGGACTTACACCTCACATTTAGAGTACGAATTCTACTTCACTCATGTGGCTGGGAATTTCACCCACCATAAGTAGAATAGGAATTCCATTATTTATTTGGCTGAGAATTTCACCCACCACTGTGTCAGAGACGATGCTCTAGATTTTCTATAGTGGTTCTGGAGCCAAGCCCCCTTAATCCACTTTCATAGGATAAAAGTTAAAAAAAAAAATTAAAACCAAAAAGCACTTGCCTTTGTAGCTCTATCTCGTTGATGTGTGCTTCTCCAAGATCCACTCAATATGCGCCCGAGTTAATCCCGACGTTCCACTTTGTAGCGTCGTTGAGCAATCACAATCTCAGGGTGATTAGGAAACTGGTTTTACCAATATATATCCTAGTTGTATATCATTTCCCCTCTCATTTTTTCCACAACCTCAATGACTATGATTGGTTGTATTAGATTTCCCATGTGTAAGCACAAGAGAGAGAGTGATCCTTTTGTTGGCCCTTGTTTAAGCTCACTGATAATGATGAGGGTCCAACGGATTTGCCAAACGGTTGCGCAAGGATTGTTATTTATAGAGAAGGCAACATGTTTCAAAAACTGTTATGTACTGACAGGTCGGGCGCACCGAGGGGTCGGTGACTAAGAATATTACCGTTCAACCACCCGACCGTTGGGCATTAAATGCACTCCCAACGGTATAATTATTTCTAGGTCGACAGGTTGGTGTCGCCAATGAGTCAATCCTAGTTTCCATGGTGTTCATAAATTTCTCGATTGTTTAAAGTTTAATTGCAGTGGAATGACAAAATTAATCAAGAGATTTGTTTAGTGTGATAAATTATTTTTAATTACTTAAATTATCACGCTAAGTTTAGAACCATTTCCATATTGTTTGATTATCAAAGCTTGTGCACGATATATAAATAAAGATAATCAATTGCAAAGTGATGTGTGTTGAGACGAGTACTTAAATACTAAAACTCAAACACACAATGATCAAACACCATAAGACCAAATTTATAGTGGTTCGGTTAGCCAACCTACATCCACTGTTAAGACTAGCTCAACCTTAAGCTATCTCCAAATCCACTAAGTGGGGACTTACACCCTCACATTTAGAGTACGAATTCTACTTCACTCATTTGGCTGGGAATTTCACCCACCATAAGTAGAATAGGAATTCCACTTATTTATTTGGCTGAGAATTTCACCCACCACTTGTGTCAGAGACGATGCTCTAGATTTTCTATAGTGGTTCTGGAGCCAAGCCCCCTTAATCCACTTTCATAGGATAAAAGTTTTAAAAAAAAATTAAAACCAAAAAGCACTTGCCTTTGTAGCTCTATCTCGCTGATGTGTGCTTCTCCAAGATCCACTCAATGTGCGCCCGAGTTAATCCCGACGTTCCACTTTGTAGCCGTCGTTGAGCAATCACAATCTCAGGGTGACTAGGAAACTGGTTTTACCAATATATATCCTAGTTGTATATCATTTCCCCTCTCATTTTTTCCACAACCTCAATGACTATGATTGGTTGTATTAGATTTCCCATGTGTAAGCACAAGAGAGAGAGTGATCCTTTTGTTGGCCCTTGTTTAAGCTCACTGATAATGATGAGGGTCCAACGGATTTGCCAAACGGTTGCGCAAGGATTGTTATTTATAGAGAAGGCAACATGTTTCAGAAACTGTTATGTACTGACAGGTCGGGCGCACCGAGGGGTCGGTGACTAAGAATATTACCGTTCAACCACCCGACCGTTGGGCATTAAATGCACTCCCAACGGTATAATTATTTCTAGGTCGACAGGTTGGTGTCGCCAATGAGTCAATCCTAGTTTCCATGGTGTTCATAAATTTCTCGATTGTTTAAAGTTTAATTGCAGTGGAATGACAAAATTAATCAAGAGATTTGTTTAGTGTGATAAATTATTTTTAATTACTTAAATTATCACGCTAAGTTTAGAACCATTTCCATATTGTTTGATTATCAAAGCTTGTGCACGATATATAAATAAAGATAATCAATTGCAAAGTGATGTGTGTTGAGACGAGTACTTAAATACTAAAACTCAAACACACAATGATCAAACACCATAAGACCAAATTTATAGTGGTTCGGTTAGCCAACCTACATCCACTGTTAAGACTAGCTCAACCTTAAGCTATCTCCAAATCCACTAAGTGGGGACTTACACCCTCACATTTAGAGTACGAATTCTACTTCACTCATGTGGCTGGGAATTTCACCCACCATAAGTAGAATAGGAATTCCACTTATTTATTTGGCTGAGAATTTCACCCACCACTTGTGTCAGAGACGATGCTCTAGATTTTCTATAGTGGTTCTGGAGCCAAGCCCCCTTAATCCACTTTCATAGGATAAAAGTTTAAAAAAAAAATTAAAACCAAAACGCACTTGCCTTTGTAGCTCTATCTCGCTGATGTGTGCTTCTCCAAGATCCACTCAATGTGCGCCCGAGTTAATCCCGACGTTCCACTTTGTAGCCGTCGTTGAGCAATCACAATCTCAGGGTGATTAGGAAACTGGTTCTACCAATATATATCCTAGTTGTATATCATTGCCCCTCTCATTTTTTCCACAACCTCAATGACTATGATTGGTTGTATTAGATTTCTCATGTGTAAGCATAAGAGAGAGAGTGATCCTTTTGTTAGCCCTTTTTAAGCTCACTGATAATGATGAGGGTCTAACGGATTTGCCAAACGGTTGCGCAAGGATTGTTATTTATAGAGAAGGCAACATGTTTCAGAAACTGTTATGTACTGACAGGTCGGGCGCACCGAGGGGTCGGTGACTAAGAATATTACCGTTCAACCAACCGACCGTTGGGCATTAAATGCACTCCCAACGGTATAATTATTTCTAGGTCGACAGGTTGGTGTCGCCAATGAGTCAATCCTAGTTTCCATGGTGTTCATAAATTTCTCGATTGTTTAAAGTTTAATTGCAGTGGAATGACAAAATTAATCAAGAGATTTGTTTAGTGTGATAAATTATTTTTAATTACTTAAATTATCACGCTAAGTTTAGAACCATTTCCATATTGTTTGATTATCAAAGCTTGTGCACGATATATAAATAAAGATAATCAATTGCAAAGTGATGTGTGTTGAGACGAGTACTTAAATATTAAAACTCAAACACACAATGATCAAACACCATAAGACCAAATTTATAGTGGTTCGGTTAGCCAACCTACATCCACTGTTAAGACTAGCTCAACCTTAAGCTATCTCCAAATCCACTAAGTGGGGACTTACACCCTCACATTTAGAGTACGAATTCTACTTCACTCATTTGGCTGGGAATTTCACCCACCATAAGTAGAATAGGAATTCCACTTATTTATTTGGCTGAGAATTTCACCCACCACTTGTGTCAGAGACGATGCTCTAGATTTTCTATAGTGGTTCTGGAGCCAAGCCCCCTTAATCCACTTTCATAGGATAAAAGTTTAAAAAAAAATTAAAACCAAAACGCACTTGCCTTTGTAGCTCTATCTCGCTGATGTGTGCTTCTCCAAGATCCACTCAATGTGCGCCCGAGTTAATCCCGACGTTCCACTTTGTAGCCGTCGTTGAGCAATCACAATCTCAGGGTGATTAGGAAACTGGTTCTACCAATATATATCCTAGTTGTATATCATTGCCCCTCTCATTTTTTCCACAACCTCAATGACTATGATTGGTTGTATTAGATTTCTCATGTGTAAGCATAAGAGAGAGAGTGATCCTTTTGTTAGCCCTTTTTAAGCTCACTGATAATGATGAGGGTCTAACGGATTTGCCAAACGGTTGCGCAAGGATTGTTATTTATAGAGAAGGCAACATGTTTCAGAAACTGTTATGTACTGACAGGTCGGGCGCACCGAGGGGTCGGTGACTAAGAATATTACCGTTCAACCAACCGACCGTTGGGCATTAAATGCACTCCCAACGGTATAATTATTTCTAAGTCGACAGGTTGGTCTCGCCAATGAGTCAATCCTAGTTTCCATGGTGTTCATAAATTTCTCGATTGTTTAAAGTTTAATTGCAGCGGAATGACAAAATTAATCAAGAGATTTGTTTAGTGTGATAAATTATTTTTAATTACTTAAATTATCACACTAAGTTTAGAACCATTTCCATATTGTTTGATTATTAATGCTTGTGCACGATATATAAATAAAGATAATCAATTGCAAAGTGATGTGTGTTGAGAAGAGTACTTAAATACTAAAACTCAAACACACAATGATCAAATACCATAAGACCAAATTTATAGTGGTTCGGTTAGCCAACCTACATCCACTGTTAAGACTAGCTCAACCTTAAGCTATCTCCAAATCCACTAAGTGGGGACTTACACCCTCACATTTAGAGTACGAATTCTACTTCACTCATTTGGCTGGGAATTTCACCCACCATAAGTGTAATAGGAATTTCACTTATTTATTTGGCTGAGAATTTCACCCACCACATGTGTCAGAGACGATGCTCTCGATTTTCTATAGTGGTTCTGGAGCCAAGCCCCCTTAATCAACTTTCATATGATAAAAGTTTTAAAAAAAATTAAAACCAAAAAGCACTTGCCTTTGTAGCTCTATCTCGCTGATGTGTGCTTCTCCAAGATCCACTCAATGTGCGCCCAAGTTAATCCCGACGTTCCACTTTGTAGCCGTCGTTGAGCAATCACAATCTCAGGGTGACTAGGAAACTGGTTCTACCAATATATATCCTAGTTGTATATCATTTCCCCTCTCATTTTTTCCACAACCTCAATGACTATGATTGGTTGTATTAGATTTCCCATGTGTAAGCACAAGAGAGAGAGTGATCCTTTTGTTGGCCCTTGTTTAAGCTCACTGATAATGATGAGGGTCCAACGGATTTGCCAAAGGATATGAAACGGTTGCGCAAGGATTGTTATTTATAGAGAAGGCAACATGTTTCAGAAGCTGTTATGTACCGATAGGTAGGGTGCACCGAGCGGTCGGTGACTAAGAATATTACCGTTCAACCACCCGACCGTTGCGCATTAAATGTACTCCCAACGGTATAATTATTTCTCAGTCAAAAGGTCGGTGTCGCCAATGAGTCGATGGTCATAGCACCGAGAGGTCGGTCCATACGAGGGTCTCGATCTGGGGTAACACAATGCAGATAGAGTTTCATCTCCCGAAACTTGTCTTGCCCAGAACGACCTGTTGCCCTTTACCGAGGGGTCGGTCCTGGTACTCTCAATCGGTCTTGAAATACCAAGTTGTTTGTTTTTTCGAGAGCCCACTTGAGTTCAAAGACCAGAACTCACAAGTTTTTCATTGACGAGTCGTTGACCACGAGGGGTAGTTAAGTTCACCACCAAGGGGTCGGTGCATACTAGACTCTCGATCAGAGGCTTACCCAGAATGACAGTTCTATGATCCAGAACTTCTGTCAATCTGGCCGACCAGTCTATGACCACGATGGGTCGATCCTGTCTCCACCGAAGACTCAGTGAGAACGACTGGTCGAGCTGACAGTGAACTTAATTTATGTTTCCAAGTTCTCTTCCAATTCACTATCAAGCTTCCTGTCTAGGCTTATTATGTCCATAACCAACATATGCAACTAAGCCTAGGGATGGTCCTCCTATGGTGTGGGTTCCACCTAAAGTCATCTATAGCCAAATACCTGTTTTGTGATTGCCATAACGATGAGCTTTAATCCAGTGGAGCATGATCTTCACTCTTGATCACCTTGAGTCTTCAAGCTTCTAACAAATGCTTCTTCTCGAGTCATGGAATTGACAAATATAGGGAATGGTATATTGCTTATTTGTCGTGAATATGTGTTATTATGCAATTATGATAACATATGTTACTTGTTGCATTATTGAATTGATATGCATGTTTGTGATGATAGAGAATATGATTGATATGCTATAGACATGCGCAGATATCATAGATCATACTTAAAATAATTATGATTCATAAAGCATGTCATTGGAGATTATTGCATGTTGAGCATTGCATGGTGCATGGCGTTCTCATATTCATGGGTTTGGGTATGAGAATGTGGTGGTGGAGCAATAGGCCGGTCACTTGTGGGTTGTTGGGTCCTAGTTTGATGTTTGTGTCACATTGGTGATGGTGCGCAATCGTATTCTATGAATTTGTCAGGATGACCACTCAGTGGAAGATTCGTTATCCGTGACAAGTCATGATGGTTATCACTTGGTGGAAGTTAGTATTCCTTGACTCTGTCGGATGGCCACCTTCGAGTGAAAGTTTAGTGTTTGATCTGGTCACGATGGCCACCAATTATTAGAAGAGGTGTTAGTGGGTTAAGTTGCATTGAGCATTGAGCATTGATTTTATATACTTAGATCATGATATGTTATTTATTATGTTGTAAGAATATGCTCCATGCTAGTTTATTTGATTAGTTATGTAAAACCTGGATTTTCATACTTATAAATATTTTGGATTGGTCCATTTAAATTGCAAATTAATTGAATTTAGGATTAAATAGTTGAAATGGACCTTAGATGGGTAAGGAATTGGTCAATTACCCAATTAAGACCCAATAAATCAAGGGTAAGCTTGATTTTAAATAAATTGGGTAAGTCTAATTAAATGGGTCAATTATCCAATTGGGACCCAATAGGTCATAATGAACTTAATTTTAAGGTAATTGGGTAAGGTCAAAGTAATTGGGTAAGCTACCCAATTAATATCCAATACATTAAATCCACCTCATCAAATGAGGTGGCAAGTAGGTGATGTGGCATTGCCATGTGGCATAACAAGTCATCACATGGAAGCCAACTAGGCAAGGTACCACATCATCGAATGACATGGCCAAGGTGGGACCTGAATACCATGTCATGCATGGTCGGCCATGTCATGGTTGACTTGGTCAACCATGAGTGAGTTCAATTGGGTTTATGACTTAATGGTTTGAGTTGAGTTGGGAAGATGGAGAGTTTCCATCTCAAGGGTCATGAATCAAGAGGAATCAATGGAAGTCAAAGAGTTTCTTGGCTTGAGCCAAGGGTCTCCTTGGTTAAACCAAGGGACACATGGGATAGATGAATCATTATGAGAGGGATTGGGTTGGTATTACAAAGGGACACAACCTAAGGGGCACACCACACCCCTTGGCGGACTCCATCTGTAACGACCCGACCCGAATACAGGGCTTAGGGCTCAACTCAACAAGATGTTGTCCGCTTTGTGACTCGCACACAGCTCGAACCCGCACGGTTTTGACTTTGGGCCTACGCCCACATGGCCCGGCCCAAAATGAGTCACATTAGTCAAGGGGGCTGGCCTTCTCTTAAACCGCCTTCTCTTTTCTTTCTCCACCGATGTGGGACTCTCCCCACATCGGTGATGTGCTGCCCACAGCCCACACTTGGGCAGGGTATCACACCATCTCTTGCACACAAAGAGATTTCTCTCATCTCCTCTCCCTCTCCCATTTTCATCTCTATACTTGGTGAATGATGGAAAAGACTCTAGCTTTGGCTAGAGGGTAGAATAAATTCACTAGGAGTTATATGAATGATGATATATATGTTTAAAAATGATAAAGAATGGATTTCATGAGGAAGGACCTATCCATACAAGAAAACAGAGAAAACTGACAAACAGTCAATCGACTGAATCTAGGATTCAGTCGACTGAATTGGTGCTAGCCAAAGCAGACAAAGGTTATCTGAGAGTTTCAGCCGACTGAATCTTATCGACTGAACATGGACTAGATTAAAATATATGGGGTTTATTGGTGTTTCAGCCGACTGAATGTATGATTCAGTCGACTGAACATAGGCGTACTAAATAAGTAAAGTGATCTGGTGTGTTTCAGCCGATTGAATCTATGATTCAGTCGACTGAAGATATGCTTATTAAACACGTAAAGAGTTGGTTGATAATTCAGCCGACTGAATGTGAACTGGCAGAACACACAAATAATTTGATCCAAAGTCAGCCAACTGAATTGGTATTGATCGAGAATACAGAGGGTTTGACTCAGAGTCAGCCGACTGAATCCATGATTCAGCTGACTGAAAGGTTACGGGTCAAGGTTATACAGTGTCGAGTTGTGTTTCAGCTGACTGAATATCTGTAGGTAAGGTAGAGAATTGTAAATGGGCATGATTCAGTCGACTGAATTGAAAAGTTTAAATTTTAAATGATGTTCCAGATGTTTCAGTCTATCTGGAAGGATGTAAGGGATGATGAAAATTAAATGGATAATCCATTAATATATATATATATATATATGGTTGAATATGATAAGGTAAAGAGGTGTGATCGTTTTCACGCGATCGTTAGCGTTATTCGTGAGAAACAAGAGAAGGACAGTAAATCGGACGTTGGTAGGATTCCTACATCATTGAGGCACTATGGATTATATATATATATGACACTGATTTTATTTTCAAATGTGATGTTTCACTTTGGTTCAACAAACGGTATAAGTTAAGAACTTGTTTTCAATGATATTATGTAATTTGATATGAAATGATATTCTTACATTTATTATCTCATGCATGGCATGGGAGGGAATACATGGGACAGCAAGCCAAGTTATGAGCTGTCCGGACATGACTTGGGCTTGAGACTAGCTTGTATGAAGCTATGTGAACTATTGATATGTTGGCCTTGTCCGGGATTGCTAGGAATGGGTACGGCGTAGTCTGGGCCAAAGAGCTCCTGGGTAAACAGTCTCGAAACCCTTCGCAGAGGGAGGAGTCCACACTCCATCGATAATTCCGATTAACATATGTGGGGAGGTATAATAGTGACCTGATGGTGCCGTCACAAAACACTGGGAACGTAATTGGCCCAGGGAACACCTTGATAAGATGATTTATCAAGGAAACTATTTATATATGATGTGATTGTATATGGATTTGGTGAGTAATCATTTGGCATTGACACCCATGACATGTTGCATAAATAAGCATGATTTGATATGGATATCATGCATGGTTTATTTTACTGCTTATGAGATATTTTTACAAATATGATGAGATATTTCTATCTTGATTTTATATTGATCCTACGTGTATCATAACCCTACTTGGAATTCCTACTAGGCATGTTGACTGATGCCCTACTTCTACCCTATAGATGATGGAACATGGAATGACAAAGACATAGGACATGAAAGGAGTCAAGCGTAGGAGCTTGGACAGATTTATGATTATATTACTTATGTTGATTTTGAAAGATGTATTGAGAGGATGATAATTTGGATTGTAATAACTTAGTAATATTTTGCTATGGTTTGATGATATTTACGTTTCAGTTAATTATATGGTGATTGGCTTTCTTGCTTAATGATAACATGTATATGAATGGTATTTTATTCATATAATAATTCCACAAGTATTCTTAGAGTGTGTGAAATGTTTTAGTGGACTTAGTCTACACACAAGTAAAGATGGCTAGTTAAGGGTCGGATTTTGGAAACTTGGACTTAACTCGCGTCGTGACGTTCCCGCTCTCTCTCACTCTTTTATATAAAAAAAAAAATATATATATATATATACTCTAATTTTGGCGAATGAAAAAAGGCGGGGCGTTACAAGTTATGGCATTCTTAATGAATTTAATATATGTATGTGCTATTGTTATCTTCATTGGACATGGTTAAGCTCACCCCTTACATTGCAGGGAATTTGTTCAAGTCGAGTCTTGATAAGACTCCAGAACAAGTTTAGAAGACAAGAGACTAATTTGGAGAATTTTAGAATTAGTAGTAGTAAAAGAATGAATGCTTAGTGCCTAATTTCTTTAATGCTATGGTTATGTTAATTTGAGACCTTTCTGAGATTTATTGGTTTATTATTATTCTGTTGTTTTTGAGATTTGAATTATAAATTCAAGTGTTAAGATAGTTGAGAACTTTATTATATTTGTGGGTTTAGGAATGTGAGCAAATGGTGAGATTAGATTGTTTATATGTTAGATTCGATTTTTGTAAGCTGTATTATAGTGGTACTCTCGATTTCTGTGTAGTATTTTTGAATTAGTGAGCATGAAAAATTCGTTCTCTATATAATTTTATGTGTGGCATAACCAAAGAAAAATATTTACTAGTCACAAATTTGTGATGTAAGACCCAGATTTGCCAGTAAATAAATTCACGCCTCGTTGGGTTGGCGGAAGGGTGGGTGTGATAGGCTTTCTATGTGAAAAGCACCAAGAAAATGACTATTTTACCCTTGTATTTGGACTAGTTAGCTCTTGTTTTATATGTTTTAGGATATGTTTAATGGAATTTTTGATGTTTTGCATGATTTACAGGGAAATACAAGATATAAGAATTCAAATGACGAATTTTGCAATTTATGGGTATAAGTTGATATTTTTGGAAAGTTGAAATTTTTAATAATTATTTTACCAAAATTTCAAGGGTTTCATTTGTAAACTACTTAATTCAAATTTATTTATAAGAGTTTGGATTAATTTAGTAGATTTTTAAAATTGAATTTAAGGGGTAAAATTATTTATTAGATTTTCTATACTTTGAAAAGTCCAATTATTAAGCCCATTAATAATTTTCAACCCTGATATTGAGATATTTTTGAATTTTTATTAAAAAAATAATGGAAAAATCTTGAAGAAAAAAATATTATTTAAAGAATAATAAAAATATAATAGATGAAAATATTAATAAAATACAAATCTTAGTAAGAAATTTATCGGAATATTATCGCGATATTACCATTTATCTTATTTTTAAAATAATTTTATCGAGAATTTACTGTCATGCCAATAAATACACGTTATTAATGCAATAATGATTTTTTTCCCCCAAAAAAATGGGAAATTTGAAAAATATGGCCAATATCTGTAACATTGCTACCAACACCATGACATTATTGGATATGTTTATTCACGGGTATTTGGGTTGGGCTTTGTCAAAAAAGCTTGAGGCCATTTATATTTACAAAACCCTTAATGTGTTTGAAGCCCATTGGGCTTTTAAAGTCAAAGTCCAAGCCCTTCATTTAAATTCTGTTTATTTTGCACATGGTACTATTTTTTATTTTTTTTATTTCTATATTATAACTTGAAAATTTAACCGTACAGATTAAAAATATACTTAAACACCTACCGTCAATTAAAGTTTCAGCCCAAAAATCAATTTCCACTTGATCTTGATAGTCAAAGTTGTTGAACATCCTTGAAAAGATGGCACCTAATGATTTTGACCATTAAGATCAAGTAGTTGGAAATTAATTTTTAAGCTGAAATTTTAAAAATGATCTATTTTTTAACACTATTTCAACCTATATGGATATCTTTTCAATTTATATTATAAAAATAAAAAATAAACGGGCTTAAAAGTCGGACGGGCCTTGACGAGCTTCAAGTAAAAGCTCGAGCCTGGTCTGCATGACAAAAATCTTGTCTAAACCCATTTATTTAAGTTGGGCTAGGGCCAAATTCAAACAAAGGAACACCCTACTATTGGAATATTAGTAGTCTTCTCCTCCAATTTTTCACTTTTTTATTTATCCACAAATATGCTATTTTAGAAATAAGAGATTACATTCACAAAGTACAAAATAGAGCATAAACTAAATACATCTTTTCAAAATATTAAACTACTACTGTAATCCATATCACAAGGGGGTCTTGTCTCAATATGACTGGATGGAAATTTAAGAAAACCCAATCCATATGCATAATTTCAAAGTGTGGTCTCTGAAGGACATGCGCAGCCAATCACAGTTAATGAAAGGATTCTGCGAAGTACGAGCTTAGCGACCAAGAACTCACACCAACAAGGTTCCGAGAAATCCAATTACGCTTATGGAATTTAGATTAAGGTCCCTTTTAATTTAATGGATTGGAAATATACGTAAGCGGAGATAAAAGATGATGGAATTAATTCTCTTAATCTAAAACCCCAAAATTAATAATTGAATTAAAAAAACTGGTACTTACTTGCAAAAGGCTTTGGATCTCAGTCTTTAGGTTGGCCAAAAGCCACAACAACTCCACAGAGTTCTTGAATAAAGAGATAATATATTGAAACCTAATGAAATTCGAAAATACATAGGGTATTTATAGGAGAAAAACAACCAAAGACAAGAATGTCCCTACTATGGTCAACCACACCTAGTAGGGATTCTTGGGATTTTCTCTAATCTAAAATATAGAAAATTTAGGGGGGGAAATTATCTCTAAGATTGCCTGCCTCATGTGTGATCAATATAGAGATTTATTCAAAATACATTAAATAAACAAAGCAATAAAATAAATAATCCCTAACATGTTTGTATTTCCCAAGAGGATGGAGAGATCCTCTCCATGTGCCACCTACACTTTCTAGGGCTGCAACTCGGGTCGGACGGGTCGGGTTCAGGGCCGTCTATAGCCTAAGGCGACCGAGGCGGTCGCCTTAGGCCCCCGCTGAAAATACCTTACCGATAGGCACCGTGAAAAAAATTTCACTGGAATTTGGGGCCCACTGGTGAGGTGTTACGTGTGACTACAGTCTAGACCCTAAAAAATAGGAAATGGAAAAAAAAAAAAAAAACTAGATAAAACCTTCGGATACCTATTCGGCTCTCCCCTTTCTTCTCTCCCTCCCTCATTCTCACGACACAGAAAGTGCTCTCTCTCTGACTCTCTCTCGGTCTCGCTCTCGCTCTCTGTCTCTCTAACTGCATCTCTCTGGTTCTCTCGGTTCTCTCTCGCTCTCCTCTCTGGTTCTCTCTCGACTCTCTATGCTCTCCCCGAGTCCCGACGAACGTCGACGGTCAATCTGCTCGGCTGTCCCTCTACTCGGAGCTATAAGGTATTTCTAATTCCATATTTCCATCTTAAATTAGGGATTAATTGAACTGGGCTGGATTTTTATTTCAGTTTTTCTCAGATCTGAAATGGGTTTTCAGATCTGAAAAAAAAAAAAACCCTTGTAGAAACTAGATCTGGAATGTTGCTTAGATTTTACCAAAATCATTGAACTTTTTCATTTTTCTGTGTTTGTGAAATGCAAGCCAACCATAGCTGAAAGCCTGGAGTGAAAAATGTCAGTACTCTGGAAAGGGTAAATCAAGGCCTTCCCGTGAGGACTGAATTTGGAACTTGGAACTTGATTTGAAACAGATGGGCTTTGTCATTCAAATCCAGATATGGAATCAGATTTCTTCCCAAGTTTCTCATGTCTAAATTGGATTTGAAACAGAATTACTTCCCACTAAATAAGTCATTCTTAGTTGGATCGATTCATGGCATCTGGCATCTGCCAACCCAGTTGATTTGTGCTTAAATTGATCATCGTAGCAAATAAAAGGAAAGTATTCAAAAAAGGTATCGAACAACCGTAAACAATTAATTTGAGATTACAAGATTCTGATTCCCTGTGCCTAAGATACCAACTCTTTTCAGAATCCAAATTTAAATAAACATTTCCAAAATTACCACAAACAATTTTTTCTTCTTACCTACTACTTTATCTATTTATTTACTCAAACATGGCCTAAATAGGTGTTAAACTCGATCAAGCTATGGGGCCTGTTTGGCAACCTGAATTTTGTTTTGTTTTGTGGCGTGTTTCCTACATAACTGGAAAATAGAGTGAAGAACATAGGAATTTTCTGACCCAGTCCATTTTCTCTTTGATCACTCTTTTCAGGAAAAGTAATGTGTTTGCTGTACACAGTCATCCATTTTTATTTGATTTACTTTACCGCTCTACAATTTGTTAGATTTGTTAGATTTATGATGTTGTTGCCTGTTGCATGGAGATCAGTGATTATGAGTTTATTTCAAAACAAATGGCTACTGTAATCAATTTTAAGTCTTTAGAGTGCAGGAAGGATACTGTCTTTGTTCAAAATTATTTTTCTTATCAATTGATAATATAAGCAAAAATCCCTTTTGCACCTCTACCCTTTTGCAACAGTACAAGGTGCATATGTAAACAGGATATGAGAACTATCCTATTGACTTGTCCCCAATTACTGCCAGAAAAAAAGAGGAAAAAAAAAAGGAAAAAGAAAAACTACCCCATTCTATACATTTTCCTATAAAATCCTCTTTCATACAAGTACTAGCCCCATGGAACCCTCAATCCAATGGAGGCTTAAATGACAAGACTTTTTTTTTTCCATTCCTTCAGCAAGATTATCATAATTCAAAAAAACAAGTACCCAAAAAGTCTACAAAAGAATTGGCTCATCTCCTTACATGGTTGAATCAAACCTATATTGCACTAGCTAGCTCATTAATTTCCCTTGTAATTGACAGTGGATTAGCATAGTTCAACCTTTGGCACTTTTTTCTTTGATCTTCTCCACTTACATTTATGTATTATTGAATCTAAACCTTTATTCTTATTGAATCTAAACCTTTTATTTTTTCCTTTGTTTTTTCATGCAGATAAAGCAGTGATTTTTTATTTAGAGATATTTGGTGAATTGGTAGAGTAGTAGAGATATAAAGGACCTTGGAACCACTCATCAATTATCGTATTTTCACGGTGCCAGGTTCTATTGTTCTTTAACCTTTCAATTTTAGTTCATTTTAGTTATTTGTGATCTTAAAGGTTTTTGTTTTATTTATAATTGTGTTTTAATCATAAATATGTCTAATAGAAAATATGAATCTGGATTTCAAAAACTTCAAAAAAGGAAAAAAATAGAAAAACTAGTTCAATCTCAAAGAGGGGCTCTTGATAAATTTATTAGTGGCAATAAACAAAATTTAACAAGTAATTTAAATGAAGATTTAACAAATGAACAACCAATTCATTTAATAGATTTAGAACATGATGAACTAACGGTAGAAAAGAATGATAATGAACAGATTCATAATGATACTAAAAAAAAACTTAGAAGAAAAAGAATTAAGAAAAAAAAATGAAATAACCGATTCTATTTCTACAATTAGTTATGATCCAGGACGATGGGAAACTATAGATACCAAAATAAGAGATTTACTAGTAGAAAGAGGTCCAATTAGAGATAAAAATATAAAATTTCTTAGGGATAGCAACTCTAGGCATTTCTCTACTAACTATTATACTAGAGTATTATCAAATGGAGAAAAGAAAAATAGAAAATGGCTAGTATATTCAAAAGAGATGGATTTGGTATTTTGTTTTTGTTGCAAGTTGTTTAATTCAAAACTAAGTTCAAGTGTGTTAGTTACAAATGGAACTAGAGATTGGAAAAATCTTAATTGTAAGCTTAAACATCACGAACTAACAAATGAAGATATTATGAATATGAAAAGTTGGATTGATTTAGAATCAAGATTGTTAAAAAATAAGACAATCGATAAAGATATTTAAGAACATATTAACAAAGAGAAAGAACATTGGAAAAAAGTACTCTTAAGAATTATTGCTGTTGTGGAAACTCTTGCTAAAAATAACATACCATTTCGTGGAAATAATAGCAAGATATATGAAGAAAATAATGGGAATTTTCTAGGTTTAATTGAAATGATTGCAAAATTTGATCTAATAATAAAAGAACATCTTCGTCGTATTAAAAATGGTGAAATCCGTAATCATTATCTTGGACATAATATACAAAATGAATTAATACATATTTTAGCATGTGAAATTAAAAGTATAATTATTAAAAAAATTAAAGAGGCAAAATATTATTCAATTATACTTGATTGTACTCCGGATACAAGTCACCAAGAACAAATGACTCTAATATTGCGTTGTGTGAATGTTTCAATAGATCTAATAAAAATTGAAGAATATTTTTTAGAATTTCTAAAAGTAGACGACACATCTGGAAAATGGCTTTTAAATGAACTTTTAAATGTAATAAAAAATTTAGGACTTGATATTAATGATATAAGAGGACAAGGGTATGATAATGGATCAAATATGAAAGGAAAACAACAAGGAGTACAAAAAAGACTATTAGATTTAAATCCTAGAGCTTTTTATACACCATGTGGTTCTCATAATTTAAACTTAGTAGTTTGTGATATGGCGAACTCGTGTCCTAAAGCAATATCTTTTTTCGGAGTAGTACAACGTATATATACATTATTTTCTTCTTCTACAAAGCGGTGAAAAATTTTAAAAGATAATGTATCTATTTTAACTATAAAGTCATTGTCACAAACACGGTGGGAAAGTCGTATTGAAAGTGTTAAAGCGATAAAATATCAAGCTCCAGAAATTAGAGATGCTTTACTTCAATTAGCAGAAACTAGTGAAGACCCTAAAATAAGAAGTGAAGCTGAAAGTTTAGCTATTTATGAGATCGGAAATTTTGAATTTTTATTAGGTATGACTATTTGGTATGATATATTATTTGTTGTTAACTTAGTTAGTAAAACTTTACAATCTAAAAATATGCATATTGATGTTGTTATAGATCACTTAGAATATCTTATTAGTTTTTTTATTAAGTATAGAGAAAATGGATTTACATCAGCTATGACTGAAGCGAAAGAGATTGCAACTAAAATGGATATAGAACCTGTATTTAATGAAAGACGTAAAATTCGTAGAAAAAAAACAGTTTGATGAAAATGTCAATGATGAGTCAACGCAATCGGCCGAAGAATCTTTTAAAGTTAATTATTTTTTATATATAGTAGATCAAGCGATTTCTTCAATTCAAAGTAGGTTTGAACAATTTCAAAAATACGAAGATATTTTTGGTTTTTTATTTGATTTTAAAAAATTAAAATCATTAAATGATGATAGTTTGAAAAAATATTGTCTTAATCTTGAATGTCTTTTGAAACATAATGGGGTTTCCGATATAGATGGTTTAGATTTATTTTCAGAGTTAAAAGTTTTAAGAGAAATTTTACAAACAGAAATAACTCCAATTGAAATTTTAAATTATATTAAAAGACTAGATTCGTTTGCAAATACTGATATTGCATACCGAATATTATTGACAATACCTGTAACAGTTGCTTCTACAGAAAGAAGTTTTTCAAATTAAAATTAATAAAATCTTATTTATGATCAACAATGTCAGAAGAAAGATTAAGTGAATTAGCCATATTATCAATTAAAAATGATCTTTTAGCAAAACTTGAATACAAAAATTTAATTAGTAATTTTGCATCTCAAAAAGCAAGAAAAGTAGATTTTAGATAATTTTATTTATATATATATAATTAAAATATTAATTAAATATTATTTATAATAATATATTAAATATTAAGAAGGCCCCGTTTAGATTTTTCATCTTACGCCTCAGCTTGTGTCTAGACGGCCCTGCGGGAGACGAGTAAATTTTTCCTTCTCATTTTCCCATTTTATAGCCGTTGCAAATGTTATCCCTTATCCGTGTTTACGAGAGTTGAAAGCCCTTAGAAGTTAAAACTTGAGACTTGTCTACAGTAAGGCTACAGGTGAGTGAGAGATTTATTTCAGCAGTTGATAACTCTATCTGAATTTTTATAAAAGTAATACATAAAATACAAAAAAAAAAAATATTAGTATAAAATAAAATACTAGAGGACTTCTCTTTTATATTAATGTATTGCAGATATAGCAGTTACAAATTAGAAATTTTTTATTTGAGATGGGAAGAATGAGTTAAAATATTCATGTTACTTAATTTAAATCAGGTGGCTGATTATTTTTAATAAAACTATTTTCTTTTAAATTTTCAAATAAGAAATTATTCTAATGAACGTATCTAATCAAATAGCATGTAATTAAATTTATTATATCATATTAGATTACTTATACTTTTTATAAAAAAAAATTGACTAGTAACCAATGTTTTAAAAACTAACTTGTCAAGTTGAACTGGTTAAATAAGGTTCAACTGAGTTTAACGGTAGTCAAACCCATACAATGATATTATATTATTAATAATATTAAATTATTAACTAAAATTTGATTAATGAGTTGAAATAAAATTTTAAATAGAAAACATTTTTTAAAAATAAAAGCATGTTAACATTTTAAAATATTTTTTTATTTTATAATTTTTAAAATAAATAAATATTTATTAAAAAATTATTTTTCAGAGACGAGAGCTTGTCAAAACTCAAAACTTCCCCGTTCATTTTTAAAAATTTGAAATTTCTTGAATCTCTCAGCCTCATAACACGTTTGTTTCCTGATCTCCACTTCTCGAAAAGAAGTACCTCAAGCCTCCCAATTCCACTACCCCAAACGACGCCTTCGAGGTTTCTCAGAAACCTCCTACTTCCCCAAAGTCTCGAACGAAGCCATTTTCATATGTTTTTTTTCAAAAATAAAATTGATACGGCCGAGATATTAACATATCAGTCGAAATTTGGATCCCTCCTCGTGACCCTTAAAAAACCATTTCAAAAAGTATTAAATAATTTTTTCTTAATTTTTAAAAAAATTCATATGTTTTTTTCAAAAATAAAATTGATACGGCCGAGATATTAGCATATCGGCCGAAATTTGGATCCCTGCTCGTGACCCTTAAAAAACCATTTCAAAAAATATTAAATAATTTTTTCTTAATTTTAAAAAAAATTCATGTTTTTTTTCAAAAATAAAATTGAAAACCTAGAATGGGCTTGAAGAAATGGAAAGAAAAAAGATAAATGATTACAAATGAGATGAGAAATGAAATGGAAAATATCACATACTTTAGAAAAGAGTTGTGGTTCTCCTCTTAAAGAGCTTTGATTTTCAAATTTTTTCAGTTCTATGGGTCCGATTGTCCATACGCATGGGGAAAATGTCAATGGAAGCATGAAAAAAAACATATGAATTTTTTTAAAAATTAAGAAAAAATTATTTAATATTTTTTGAAATGGTTTTTTAAGGGTCACGAGCAGGGATCCAAATTTCGGCCGATATGCTAATATCTCGGCCGTATCATATCGGCCGATATCGGTCGTTTTTGTAAAAAAAAAAAGAGTGAAATTATCGGCCAATATATCGATCATTTTTGTAAAAAAAAAGAGGAGAGAGAAAAATATCGGTCAATATATCAGTCGATATATCGTATCGGTGGATACCAAATTTTAAACCCTTAGTCACGAGTCACCAATTTTTTAGAAAATCGTTCAAACTGCAAGTTTAACCGATTTATTACGGGTTTTTTTGGAAAGGTTTTTTAAGAAACCAAGCTGTACCATGCCAGTTAGAGTTGAACGCAGGCCCGGTCTTAGTTTTAATGCATTGGCGATAACAAGTAAGATTTGATTAATAAAATAAAAATATGATATATGAGAAAAGATAAAAAGGAAGTAAATACTTTTTATCAAATTTATTACATTTAGAATATATATTTTCAATTTTATTTCAATTTATCAATTAAAATTTAATTAATAATTAATATTATTTATAATATTTATTTTAGCAGCACATATTTAACTGCCATTCAACCTGCTTATTTAATCCAAGCGTTCGTGGAAAGTACCCTAAGACGACCGTTAATTTTGTGAATGGAGAGAACAGAGTCGCTGCGAAGGGTAAATATTTCTAAAACCCGCTCAACTCCCAACTCACAAATCAGAGGAATCCATAGACATCTGGAGCTCAGGCGAAGCAAGGGGAGAGCAAAAACAGAAACAGACATCTTCTGGTTCTTCCCAGTCAAAATGCTCGGACATTCCCAAAATGCCTTCCTCAGTTCTAAGATTCCCTTTCTTGTCTCTTCCGGCAGCATCCGACTCCTCACCTTCCACTCTCCTAACCAACAAAAACAAGATGCAGAGGCAGAGGAAGTAGAAGAAGAAGAAAAGGAGAAAGGTCTCGATAGATTGAGGCAGTTCCGGATACTCCTCCAAAAGAACCGGCTCGAATCTGCTCGAGACCTCCTCAAATCCCTCGCTCTCTCCAAATCTATCTTCCCTTCTCCTTCCCATTTATATGATGCCTTTTCCCATTTCTCCCCACAGGCTCCCCAACTCATTCTCTCCGCCTACATTGACCTTAACCTCCCCTTCCACGCTATTGAAATCCTCCGCAAGATGCTCCATTCCCGCCTATCCCTGCCCTTCCCTTCTTTCAGGCGCCTCTTGGAGTTCCTTGTCTTGCAAAAGAATTACAAGGACGTGCTCGAAATCTTCTTGGAGGTTGAGAATTCCGGTGCCCGTTTGGATACATGGGCTTACAACAAAGCTGTGGAGTCGGCAGTGAAAGTGGGGAACTTGGAAAGAGCGCTTTTGCTGAAGGATTCAATGCAGCAGCAGCGGCTGAGGCCCGAATGCTTCACTTACAACGTTCTGGTGTCTGGTTTTTGTAAAGAAGGGCGTGTAGATGATGCCCGCAAGTTGTTCAATGAAATGCCTGAGAGAGGGGTCACCCCAAATATAGTCACTTACAATGCTATGATTGATGGGTTTTGCAAGGCTGGGGATTTGGAGAGTGCACTTTCAGTGAGGAAACGCATGCATGAAGCAGGTGTGGATCCAAATCTTGTGACATATAATTCGCTGATGGGAGGGCTTTGCCGGGTGGGACAGGTGGTAGAGGCAAAGAACATTATGCAAGAGATGGAGAGCCAGGGGTTGTTTCCTGACGGGTTTACATACAGAATTATGTTTGATGGGCATTCAAGATTGCGGGATTCAGATACGTTGGTTGAACTGTTTGAAGAGACTTTGATAAAAGGAATTCAAATTGGAGATCATGCATACAGTGCTCTTCTGAGAGGACTTTGCAAGGATGGGAAGGTTTCTGTGGCAGAAGGGATTTTGAAGAAATTGACAGAGAAGGGGTGGTTGGTTCCAACGGCTATGATTTATAACACAATTGTTGATGGTTACTGTAGGATAGGGGACATTGATCATGCTCTCACCACAGTAAAATGGATGGAAAACAATGGTGTGAAGCCAAGCTGCATTACTTACAATTCGATAGTAAGTGGGTTCTGCAAGATGCAGAAGGTGGACGAAGCAGTGAAATTGCTGAGGGAGATGGAAGCAGATAAGGGAGTAGTTCCAAATGTTGAGACTTACAATACCCTGATTGATGCTTACGCTCGAGTTTTCCAATTTGAGAGGTGTTTCAAAATTCTAGAGGAAATGGGAGAGAAGGGGCTTGAACCAAATGTTGTTAGCTATGGTTCCCTCATAAATGGTTTGTGCAAGAATCTTAAGCTTGTGGAGGCTGAAATCCTCCTCAAGGATATGGTGGATCGAGGAGTTGCCCCTAATATCAATGTCTACAACATGCTCATCAATGGATACTGTAAATTGGGTAAGTTGCAAGAGGCTAACAGATTACTTGGGAAATTGAAGAACAAAGGAATTTCTCCAAGTGTTGTAACATACAACTCTCTAATAAACTTTTTTTGTAGAGAAGGTAGGGTGTCAGAAGCCGAGGAAATGACACTTTCGATGAGAGGTGAAGGTTTTACTCCTGATGTGGCTACATACAACTCTCTTATCACTGGCTATCTCCGTCTCAGCAATACTGAGAAAGCTTTTGAGCTGTACCAAGAGATGGATAGGTTGGATATTAAACCTACCTTAGCTACTTATCATGCAATGATTAATGGGATTAGTGGTGAAGGAGCAGTGCAAGAAGTAGAGAAGCTTTATCAAGAAATGTTGGCTAAGAATCTTGTACCTGACAGGGTTATTTATAACTCCTTGATTAGATGTTATGCTCAATTTGGTGATGTTCGCAAGGCATTTGATCTGCACCAAGAGATGATTGGGAGAGGAATTGCTGACGATGAGATGACGTTTACTAGCCTGCTTATGGGTTATTGTAGGGAGGGGAAGTTGTGGGAAGCACGTGATCTCTTTGATAATATGAAGTCGAAGGGGCTAGTTCCGAGTGCAGTTACTTATTCCGTGATGGTTGATGGGCACTGCAAGTTAAAAAACTATGAGTGTGCATATGATCTTTATAGGGAAATGATTGAGAATGGTTTCTTTCCCAGTACTTTTATATGCAATGAACTAATAAGTGGCCTTAAAAATGAGGGTAGATTTGGAGAGGCTAAGGTTCTCCTCAATGAAATGAGGGAGAAGGGAATAATGGAATGGAGTGACAGTTCTGATCTTTCATTTTATGAGAAGTTCTAGGAGAGGCATGCTTCCAGTGCGTTTTTTGCATTTGATGATTGTCGAGACCAGGTAAGATTCATCTCTCTCTCTCTCTCTCTCTCTCTCTCTCTCTCTCTCTCTTTCTCTCTCTTAGAGGAGAGAGGGGGTGCTGAATTACATATTTTGGCTGAATTTTTCACTCTCCTTGCTAGGATGGAAAATTTTCTCCAGGATGAAATTTGTAGAGGGTGAGGGGGCAATAACACCCTCCCCACCCTCAGACCTACCTGCCACCCAAATTGGATTCTTTTCCAGTTTTATCCAAATTTGAGTTATACAACCCATTGATCTTATCTCATGAATTTCCATTTTTTTGATAAAGTTGAATATTTGGGACCTTAACAAATATTGCTTCACTTATCCAATTAAGCTGATTTGTTATATGCATTTATTCAACAATGACCTTTCCAAGCAACCCATCCATATGGCCCTAGTGACCCCACTTAAGGATCCGAAAATTGTTATTTGAAGACACTATCCCATCTGATTTTACCATATATCTATTTGAGAGCACCCTGAGGCCCCACCTATAATATGGGGATGGGTGGGTTAAAATGGTCTTGCCTAGATATGATGCTTATACAAATTGGTTTCATTGAATGACTCTAGATGTGTTTTTATAGGATTCAATGGTTGATAGAAGTGTAATTTTATCAAACTCAATAAAGTGATTGTTGTAACTTGGTTGTGAGATCCAATTAGGTATAGACCCAATTCACGAGTGTTATTTGATTTGAACTTTTGCAATTTTTTGTCATTAATTAATTTTATGATTGCTAATTTTCCAATTAAATGTTTGTGGATTGTTTGAATTAATTTCAGCAACTTAAAATTAATTATTGCACATTTAAGTTTGTTATTTTCAAATTGAAATTGAAGCCTTAGAGATTAGGACCTTTGAATTTCCCCGGTGAGTGATTTTTTTTATCCTATAATCGATTTCTGGAGTTCCATATAAAATTGGCCGGATTGAGATTAGTGTTGGGTGATCGATTTCGATTTCCTTTACTCTTTATCTTTGATTTTCTTGACAGGTAAAATTTTAATTTGATTTTCAGTTTTGGATCATTAGACTTGACCTCCAAACTTCAAATTGGAGCCTTTGGTCAAATCCATATCATGTAGTCGAACTTCTTTGGTTGCTCTTTGGAGCTAGGCTACATCACTATCTCCACCTATATTGACTTTCTTCACTTACATTGACCACCTGCTTAAATCTAAATTCGTCCAGGCAGCAAAACCCATGGATTTAGACAGCATAATTGAATATTTGGAGGCCCGAATACACTAAATGAGGCCCAAGACAGAGTAGTTTGTTACATTTGGGCCAGTTTTCTTCCTCCTTTCTTGTTGTTTTTCATTAGAGAAGACTCTATTGTCCTCTTTCTCTGTGGATATTGCTGTTGCTTGGCCTTTTTTTCTATGTGGGACCTAAAGCTGTGTTCTCGATTTCTGCTCCACTTGCATCTGACAGATCTACTTCCGGATCATGACTTTCTCTTCCGATCAAAATCAGAATGGGTCTTCTGAGAGCTCATCCAATACTTCCCTCACTGATATAACTGCTTCTGGGCCTACACATATTGGAAAGATCACCACCGTCCTATTGAATAAGACAAATTACTTCCAATGGTCTCATTCTGCGAAAATGTTTTTTAATGCCAAACAGTTGTCTGATTATATTGATGGCAGTGCCCCTAAACCAGCCAAGACAGACTCTTCCTATTGCACATGGACAACTAACAACTCCTTGGTGCAGTCCTGGCTCCTCCACTCTATGGAGGATCACGTCCGTGGTATTGTCTATACTCTTCCCACGGCCAAAGATGTATGGGACACCATCCAAGTCTTGTATTCCGATGGTGATAATTCTGCTTGCCTTTATGAGTTATATCAGACTGCATCTCATCTCCAACAGGGGGAACTCTCACTGATTCAATACTATTCCAAGATGCTTTCGAAAATCCTGCCAAGTATTGCTCATATCCCAATCTTGATATTCTTCCTTTCTTTTTTGGCTTTCTTTTGAACGGTTGGTGTCTCGATAGAGGATTTGCCAATATTGGGAATCTGCATGGGCAATTGAAGCCATCCATGTAATTGCGTATGAAAAAATGCACACGTGCAAAAGAGGAAATACAGACAAAAGAGCCAAGGGTTGGGGGAAGGATATTGCCCCTCCAATATTCAAACATGTGACATTATACTTGCTCTGATATCAAATGTTAGCTACTTGACCAATATGCCAAAAATTCCAATGTTAATGGAACACATAAAATGAAGCTTTTAAGCCTATCCTATACTAGGTTGGCTCAACTCAGCGCCCATACCCCAAGTTGGGCCTTGCTAGGCACATAACAATTTGAGACAAAATAATGTTGTATGATCTGTCTCTCTCTCTGGAGAATTTTAGGGAAAAAAAATCTCACAAATGCACACACAGTATAAGGATTAGAAGAAATGCCATTCCAAAGCTTAGAAATCTCATCATGTTGAGATTTTGAATTGAAATACCGTTCACATTTACCTTTTTTTTTTTATAAACGAGGTATTGATAAAGAAACCTTTTTAACAGGGAGAGAATGAGAGAGCGAGAGAGAGCATTAGCGAGCGACAGTGAGAGAACACCTACCAGAGGAGAGAAGAGTCCAGGATGGAGGTTTTTAAACCTAGATGGCGCAGGCGATCGGCGACACCATGCTGGGGGTCAGGGGGGCGTCGATGGGGAAGGATGGCAGCAACCGAAGAGCAACAAAAGGAGCAGGAGCAGAGAAGACTCAACGATCACGTTGTTCATGGCTAACTTATCGGACTTCACCACCCAGAGTTGGCTTCAAGGAATTTTCAGGAGTTGAGGAACAGTCACAGATACCTTCATACCGAGGAAGAAAGACATAGCGGGAAGGACTTTCGGCTTTGTGAGGATGGCAAGTGGAAGTCAGGCTGAAAAAACTATGGCTGCACTCAATGGACTCTTGTTGGAGGGGTGGAAGATGCAAGTCAACCTAACACTCTTCAAGAGAAGGGAGGTATCAAATCATGCTTCTCTCTCGACCAGAGACCTAAAGCCACAAATTGCTAAAACAAATATAGAGAATCAACGGAAGGCCTGATCTACAAATGGGGCGCAACGTCGATAGGCAGATGTTGTTCAAAAACCCCCGCCTATTAGATTTGAACCCTTCAACTCAAGCTCCTCCAAAAGGTTAATCGAGCTGCTGATGACCATAGAGGAGAAAAGAATTAGGAAATGCTTGTCCAACTCTGTGGTGATATCCCTAATGGGCTCTCAACCCCAATCGCAACTTCTCACGTTGCTGGCAAAAAAAGGCATCACAGCTTCAAAAATCAGCTTAATCGCAAAGGGATGCTTCCTAGTGTCCCTGAACGAAGAAAGGGAGGTGGAAGAAATGCTCAAATCAAACTCAGATTTGGGACATATATGGATCCTCGGCCGGTGGAAACCCAACATGTTCCGACATACAACGAGAGTGTGGATGCGGTGCCTGAGCTTTCCACTGGAAGGTTGGACGGAGAACATTTTTCAGGTGGTCGGGTAGAAATTTGCGAAGATACTGGAGGTCCACCATTGGAATAGGAGCGGAGAGGACTGCTCCTCTCTGAACCTCTTGCTGGAGATAGGGATTCATGAGATTCTACCGTCATCAGTGACCCTGATCCTAAACGGAAAATCGTTCCAAGTCACAATGAAGGAGATTGAAAAACCGGCAGAAAGGCCGAAATCCTCAACAAAAAAATTGGATTCCACTCTGCATGTCATTCTCTCTCAACCGTTGGAAGAACCCAAAAGAGATGTGCCACGTGTCCATCATGCTATGGATACGCAATTTGAGGGGTCAGCTAACCCAATAATCAAAGTGGAAGAGATGGTTCCTCGGACCAATGGGAGTGAGAAGAGCTTAGCAGGAGCGACTGTAGGTTCTAGCGTTGATCGAGAAGCCCTAACCTTTAAAGTCATCCTCGATTTCGACCAACGTGGGAATCAACCCATGCATGCGAATGAGTTAAGACAGTTTTTTGGGTCAGCAAACAACAAACTCATTCCTCAGATTTGGGCCGAGTGTCAACCCTATCTAGAGGACCACAAACTTGGGCTCTGTTTTCTTTTACCCCTTTGGGACTCAACATACAGGCCCTAGCCCATGGATTGGGAACCCCTTTGGTCCACTTCCACAGCTTGCATCAAGATGAGAGGAGCTTCAACCATTAACAGGTTAGCTCTTTGGTCACTTGCCTCTTGCCCCTCCTTTCAACAGCGACAGGGCCGGTTGGAAGGCTCTGTTGTGGGACCCAATGGGACCTAACTCAGGACAAACTAAATCGACTATGCCTATTTTGGCAAGTCAACTATATAGGTGTATAATTAGGAGTAGATACGTTGGACTGATTGTACTTTCCTTTTTAGCCAACTTAATTGGCTCTCTCTCTTATTTATACTTGTACCCTCTAAGAGGAAATATAACTCAATACAATTCTGAGAATCATTATTCTCTGATATTCATCTCTTTTCTTCCTTTCTTTATTTCTTTTCATTATCAGAATTAATATGGTGTCAGGCAGAACGAATTTCTTGACGCTTTAGGAGGGGTTTATTCTGTTGCGGATTCTCCCTCTTCTCCTTCTTCTTTTGCAGATCTGGCCATTTTTACTGTCTCCCTGCTGTTTTCAATTTTCTACATTCCTCTTAGCTCTGAGTTCTCGGCCTTCGATCCGTTGGCCAGAAAAGATTTTGCCGTCGGGACCCCACCATACCCTTCTGTTTTTAGATGGACTATCCATCTGTTCCATTGGATCTCTGATCTGATCAGTGTGGGCCCTCAGATATGTTGGTTTGTGGACTACTGCCTGGGACGCACCAATCTCAGCTTTTGCTGTATTTTTGGCCAGTTCTATTGGCATTTTGCCTGGTTTTGCTTGGAACCAAGTATCTTGTCTTCACCCCTACATATGGATCAGATCGCACCTGGGTGCTCCCCATTTCATCAACAATGGGGCCCAGTTTTGGTCCTCTGCATACAGCGACCACACACCCCTTCTTGGAGTTTTTTTTTTTGTTCGATCTCTTTGGATCTGACCTCCTTGCAATTCGGCTCGACATTGCTGGCTTCGTTCTTGGCCCACCTCCTCCTGCCACAGGTGAACCTAGGATTTCGGTCCAAGGTGGGACCCATTTTCCCGGTCTTCATTTCCGCTGCATGCACTGTCTGTGACCAGATTTTTCTGGGTTTTTGGCTTCATCTACTCACTTTGCTGCATCTGGTCGAGTTTTCTCTCCTAGCTGGTGCCGCCTACCACTCCTACTTTCATCCTTCCCGCTAGTTACTCCATCCTTCATCGGTGGGCCCCACTATTGTCTCTTTGGTTCGACGGATCAGCTTCTTACACTATTATTCTACCAGTTTTTGGTGCCTCTGATCTCTTTCCACTTTTATCCTTGCTTTCTACTACTTGCAAGCTTTCTTCTGGGGATAATGACTGCATCTCCGGAACCACTAAATACCTCTGGAGCCTCTTCTTCTACTAATATGGCTTCTTCTGGTCATCAGCATATTGGCAAGATTACCATTGTGCTCTTGAATGAGACGAATTACTTCCAATGGTCTCATTCGGCTAAAATGTTTCTTACTGCCAAACAGCTATCCGATTTTATTGATGGTACCACCCCTGAATCAGACAAGGACTCCTCCTACCGTACTTAGAATGCTAATGATTCTTTGGTGCAATCTTGGCTCCTTCATTCCATGGAAGATCATATTCGTAGAACTGTCTATACACTTTCCATGACCAAGGATGTCTAGGACACCATTAAAGCCTTGTATTCGGACGATGATAATTCTGTTCGGCTCTATGAGCTCTATCAGATTGCTTCTCACCTTCGACTGGGGGAGCTCTCCCTCATTCAATATTATTCCAAGATGTGGACCTATTGGCTTGAATCGGTTCAACTTGAATCGGTTTAGTTTGTGGACCCTGCTGATGTTGTTCTCTATAACCAGATTCTTAATCGAAGACGGATTTTTGAGTTCTTGGCTAGCCTTAACCAGGACTTTGAACATATTCGGGCCCAGCTGCTTGGCCAACATCCTCTTCTCTCTCTGGAAGAGGTCTACTCTGCCTTACTTTAAGATAATAGGCGTCGCTTGGTTATGACTCCTATGCCGGTCGAACGATCTGCGTTGGTGACCACTCATCCTTCCATGCCTCCTCTCGCACTGGGGCTTCTGGTTCTTATGTCAAAGACCCTTCTTTTGACCCGCGTCGTGACACCAAATGTCCCCAGAAGAAGGGGTCTCGGTTCTACACTTTTGTAAGATAACGAACCATTATGTTGATTCCTACTATAAATTGCATGGCAGTCCGAAGCAAGCTACTATCTCCGTCGTCTTGCCAGTTAGCTCCTCCCTTGATGTGGTTAGCGACGGTGCCCCAGTCACTCGACAGGACTTTAACATGCTGTTAAAAAAACTAGATCGCTTTCAACACTCTGAGGTTTCCAATGCTGTCTCTTCTACTTTAGGTACTGAGTCCTTTGCCAATCATGCCTCTTCTCATTCCTGGATCATCGATTTTGGGGCCACTGATCATATGGCGGGTATGTGTAATCTATTCTCTTCCATTTCAAATGTCTCTTATGGTCAAGTTAAATTAGTCAATGGTTCCTCTACTTCCATCGCTGGAAAATGGGCCCTCCCTCTTTCTTCCACCGTTCACCTCCCATCTGTGTTACATGTACCTCATTTATCTCACAATTTGCTTTCTGTTAGTGCACTCACTAAATAATTTCATTGCTCAGCTACCTTCTTTCCCTCTCATTGTGTATTTCAGGATCTAGCCACGAAGCAAATGATTGGTGGTGGTCGTGAAGTTGGAGGTTTATATCTGCTGGATGGTCCTGTTGGTACCTCTACAACCTATTCTAACTCCTCTTCATTTGATATATGGCTTTGGCATTGCCGGCTGGGACATCTCTCTGATTCTGTCCTAAAGAAACTTGTTCCTCCTTTATCATTTAAGCAGTTTGAGTGTGCAACTTGCCAATATGGCAAAAATAAAATGACTTCTTTTCCTTCTTTTATGAATAAACGTACATCTTCTTTATTTTCTATTATTCATTCTGATGTTTGGCAATCACCCTCTATATCTCGCACTGGTTTACGATACTTTGTGTTATTTATTGATGATTATTCACGCATGACCTGGATTTATATCATGAAGCATAAGTCTGAAGTGTTTGCTCACTTTCGCACATTTTATAATCGGGTTGCCACTCAATTTAGTTTTAAAATTAAAATTTTGCGTAGCGATAATTGGGGCGAATATTTGTCTCATTGTTTTGCTCAATTTCTGCAAGAGCATGGTGTTGAATCTCAACTGTCTTGTCGATCTATACCACAACAGAATGGTGTAGCTGAACGAAAAAACAGACATCTTCTTGAAGTCGCCCACTCTCTCCTCTTTTCCATGCATGTCCCACAGTCATACTGGCCTGAGGCTGTCCTAACCTCATGTTACCTTATCAATCGCATGCGATCCCGAGTTTTGCTGGACAAATCACCCATTGATCTTCTCTCACTTCATAAACATATTCCTCTCCTTTCCTTACATATTTTTTGGATGTGCCTGCTTTGTTCACCAATTTTCTGGTGATAAACTTTCCCCCCGTGTTGTGAGGTGTTTTTTTTTTGGGATTCCCCATTCCATAAAGGCTACAAGTGTTTTGATCCAGTTACTGACAAAACATGTGTCTATAGATGTCACCTTCTTCGAGACAATCCCTTACTTCTCTTCACCATATGTCCCTTATCCAGTTCTTCCTCTCCTCCCTCCTGCCTTGAGTCCTACTAGCTCTGACGTGCGTCCCACTAGCACTGCTAAGCCCACTGTGGTATATCACCGTAGACAGATAAGGCCTCCGCTCCATGAGAACACCACCACGTCATCTGTTCTCGGCCCAGATCTTTCCCCTACAGATGCCTCTGATTTTTCCATCGCCCTTCGCAAAGGTAAACATATTTGTACCGCGCATCCCCTTGACCATTTTGTGCTTTATCATGCTGTCTCTCCTGCCTATCATGATTTTTTTGCATCTTTGGACAACACTAAGATACCCAAGCGGATTGACACCGCTCTCCGTGATCCCTTGTGGAAGGCAGCCATGGAAGAGGAACTCACAGCCCTTGAGAAGAATCACACATGGGACATGGTTCCCCTGCCTCAAGGTAAAACTCCAGTCGGGTGTAAATGGGTTTTTCCTTTTAAATATTCTGGATGGCTCCATCGCCCTGTATAAAGCTCGTCTCGTTGACTATCAGGAAACCTTCTCCCCCGTGGCCAAGATTACTTATGTTCGCATCTTGATTTCCATTTCCACCACTTATGACTGGCCACTGCATCAGTTAGATGTGAAAAATGCCTTCCTTCATGGTGATTTCCATGATGAAATTTATATGTTTCTACCACCAGGTTTTGTTAATTAGGGGGAGCCTCAGTCTGTTTGTAAACTCCGAAAAGCTCTATATGGCCTCAAGCAGTCTCCACGGGCGTGGTTTGAGAAGTTCAACAGTGTACTGTTGCCTGATGGTTTCTCTAGATGTTAGATGGATCACTCAGTTTTTATCTACCTTCTTCACTATGTGGTCATGATTCTAGTGGTGTATGTTGATGACATTGTCCTCACCGGTAATAACGTTGTTGCCATAACTACCTTCAAAGAATATCTATAGCGCACATTTGCTATTAAGGATCTGGGGCCTTTGTGTTATTTTTTGGGTATTGAAGTCGCTCGTTCTTTTAAAGGACTCTTTATCTCAGCGCAAGTATGATCTTGACCTCCTTCAGGATCCTGGATACTTTGGGTGCAAACCTGCTGACACTCCATTAGATGTTAATACGAAGCTCTCTGCCGCAGACGGGATTCCTCTTGATAGTCCTTCGTTCTATCAGAAGTTGGTGGGAAAATTAATTTATCTCACTATTACACGACCCGATCTCTCCTATGCAGTTGGTGTGGGGTTAGTCAGTTCATGCACGAACCACGGGATACCCATCTTCATGCTATCTTCCGCATCTTTCTCTATCTTAAAGCTCATCCTGGCAGGGGTTTGTTCTTTGCACGACAGTCTTCCCTCTCTATTCGTGGCTATTCAGATGCTGATTGGGCCGGCTCTCATGATGATCACCTCTCAACAACTGCTACTGTGTCTTTTTGGGTTCTCATCTAGTCAGCTGGCGTAGTAAGAAACAAACTGTTATTTCTCGTTCCAGTGCTGAAGCTGAGTATCGTGCAATGGTCACTACTAAAGTTGAGCTTCTTTGGGTGCTCCAATTTCTTCAGGAATTGGGTTTTGCTCCACGTGACCCACTCATTATGTTTTGTGGCAATCAGGCAGCTATCAACATCGTCTCCAATCCAGTCTTTCATGAGCGGACCAAGCACATTGAGGTTGATTGTCACTTCCTACGACAACATATTTCTGAAGGCCGACTTGGTACTCCACATGTGAAATCTAAAGATCAATTGGCAGATATCCTGACCAAGTCTGTTCCTCATCACCAACTTAGTTCAGTTATTGACAAGCTGGGTTTGATAGACATCTTGGAGCCAGCTTGAGGGAGAGTATTGTGGGACCCGATGTGACCCAACTCAGGACAGACTAAACCGACTATGCTTATTTTGGCAAGTCAATTGTATAGGTGTATAATTATAAGTAGATACGTTGGACTGATTGTACTTTCCTTTTTGGCCACCTTAATTGGCTCTCTTTCTCTTATTTATACTTGTACCCTTTAAGAGGAAATACAACTCAATACAATTCTGAGAATCATTATTCTCTGATATTCATCTATTTTCTTCCTTTCTTTATTTCTTTTCATTATTAGAATCAACAGGCTCGGTCTTCAGTGCTTGTCGTCACCCCCTTTAACGGCGATGGAATTGGGTACTCCAAGAAAACAAAGGAAGATGGTGGACATTCAAGAACAGAAAACCCATCATAAGCTTGTCCCAACAACAGAGACGACATAGGAACCTCTCAGGCAATCCCCTTCATCTTCGCAGGCGATGGCAAGAATCCCAAATCTCAATTTGTCCCAGAAACAGGTTGTGGAAAAAGGCAGAAGAAATAGGAAAAACAACTCGAAGGTCTCCAGACAACCATAAAACAATTGTTCAGAGAAAAAAAAAACTTTAGGAATCAATAAGGGGTATAGT
This sequence comes from Chimonanthus praecox, assembly GCA_022113865.1. NCBI lineage: Eukaryota > Viridiplantae > Streptophyta > Magnoliopsida > Laurales > Calycanthaceae > Chimonanthus > Chimonanthus praecox. Next base: position 22,093,875 of record CM039087.1, on the reverse strand, counting down.
GAGGACAATAGAGCTTCGGCTATAGGGCATTCAGTCTTCTTAGACGATGGTGGGGTAGTTATTGAATTTCTTGTCCCGACAATAAAGATATGAAGAGACTATAATACAACTGCAAACAGATAGGATGATGAACTCGGTGATCTCAGAGTATATTTGGATCGCCTTTTCAAAAAAAGGAAAGCAAAAAGGGGAAAATCAGATAAAATTCTGCGGACCAAGATAACTTGAAAAATAGAGGTTATTCGGAGAATGTTGGAAAGGAGATCCTGAAAATAGGAAAAATCTGGGAATCAGTTTCAACCGAGAACTGTATGAAGAAGAGGCTCTCAGGTGGGCAGAAAACAGGGACCGATCATCCTCTTGTTGAGCATCAAAAAAAAGAATTCCTGCCATTTTAAGAGAAAGAAAGGCTCTAATAAGAGTTTATTACAAGGGGAAAAAAAAAACAACAGGATAAAAGAAGAGGAGGTCGACGATTGTCTCAATGAAGATATTGTTGTGAGACCCGACCCATTTGGGATAGAAAGTGTCCACATTCAGTGTATTTTGCATAGCACAGTTGTCATTAGATTTAGATTATTTACTTTCCTTTTTTGCCATCATGATTAGCTAATTATACTCTATTTATTCATGTACAATGTAAAGTTGACAAAGAGATTGGAATACAATACAGAAAAGGGAGAGGATTCTCTCAGTAGATATTTCCTCTATTTTCTCATTTCTTCTGCATATTTTCTTAGTTTTATTATAATATTCAACAGGGTATCAGCCAGAAAAATCTTCTGGGCGTTTTAAGGAGCTTCGTTCCTCTTCCGTTTTATTGTTCCTTATCGGATTTCGGCTTTTCGAGGACTCTGTAGCGAATCATCTCTTCCTTCTGTCTTTGGATCTAAGATCTTCTCTATCTCAGATTTCCAGAAGTGCCTTCATCAACTTCCTTCTGCAGCAGTCTATTCTTGGACTTCGATCTCACCATCGGCGCATCTTTGGCAAGTGGGACCACATTATTCCTTGCCGTTTTTGGTGGACCCCTTCATCTATACAGTGGACTTCCAGATTTCACTTTCCCAAAGTTGGTTTTTGGCTGCCATCTTTCCCTCGTCATTCTCGGCAAAGCATCGCCAGTTTTTTTATTTTTCACCTATATCTGTTGGATCTGTACACGGATACCCTCCAGGTTTCTTCCACTGGTGTCGCCCCTGGCCCACCTACACTCGCCTAGGGTGGACCCAAGATTTCGGTCAACAGTGGGCCCCTATTTCCTGGTCTTCCTCACACCTGATGGGAACGACAGAAACTGTTTTTTGGGCCTTTTTCTGCTGTGATCTGCTACTTCCTGCTGCAACAGTGCTTCCTTCTCCCCTCTATGGTGTCGCCTATTGCTGCTACTAGAATCCCACCAGCTTGATCCTCTATTCATCATCGGTGGGCCCCAATATTGCCTTTTTTGGTTCACTGGATCTGCATATATTGTTGGTCTTCTTCCAGTTTGTTGTCCCAGATCTCTCTGCAGTTTTCCTCATTGGATTCCTCTGCTTAAAGGGTTCTCCTTGGGATAATGTCTGCATCTACGACACCACCGAAGACCTCTGGGGAATCTTCTGTCCTTGATCTGACGTCTTATAGCAATCGATATATTGGAAAGATTACTACTGTCTTATTGAATGAGACCAATTACTTCCAATGGTCTCACTCGGCTTAGATGTTCCTTACTGCCAAGCAGCTGTCCGATTTTATTGATGGTACTGCCTTGGAACCAGACAAATCGGACTCCTCCTATCGTACATGGAAAGCTAATAATTCTTTGGTGCAGTCTTGGCTCCTTCATTCTATGGAGGATCATGTTCGTGGGACTGTCTATACCCTTCCCACAGCCAAAGATGTCTCGGACACCATTAAAGCTATTCAGACGGTGATAATTCTGCCCGCCTTTATGAGTTGTATCAAACTGCTTCTCATCTTCGCCAGGGGGAGCTCTCTCTGATTCAGTACTACTCCAAGATGCGGACATGTTGGCTTGAATTGGATCAACTGGAAGCGGTTAAATTTGCGTTACCTGGTGATGTTGTTCTCTATCAGCAACTTCTTTCTCGACGACGGGTTTTTGAGTTACCCGCTGGCCTCAACTAGGAGTTTGAACCCATTCGGACCCAGTTGTTGGGACAACGCCCTCTTCCTTCACTGGATGTAGTTTATTCTGCCTTACTCCGTGATGATCGGCGCCGCACTGTCACGACTCCTGTGCCTGCTGAACGCTCTGCATTAGTGACCTCTCATCCTCCCATGCCTTCTTTAGCACGGGGGGCTCCTGGTCCACCTGGCAAGAGTACCCGGAAGAAGGGGTCTCGATTTTGCACCTATTGCAAGATGACAAATCACTTTGTGGATTCCTTTTACAAACTACACGAACGTCTCAAGCAAGCCAATATCTTTGCTGCTCCTGCCACCTACTCCCCTGATGTGGTTAATGATGATGTTCTTGTGACTCGTCAGGACTTCAACATGTTGTTACAACGCATGGATCGGCTTCAACATCCCGAGGTTTCCAATGTTGTCTCCTCCTCTTCAGGTACTGGGCCAATAGCCAATCATACCTCCTCTGATTCTTGGGTCATCGATTCCAGTGCCACCGATCATATGGTGGTATGTCCCTTATTTTCTTGTCCCTTTCTCTTATTTTATATGGTAATGTTCGCTTAGCTAATGGTTCCTCTACTACTATTGTTTGTCAAGAGACTGTTCCTCTTTCTTCCACCGTGCACCTTCCATCTGTGTTACATGTTCCAAATTTGTCTAGCAATTTGCTCTCTGTTAGTGCGCTTACTAAACAATTTAATTGATCAGCCACTTTTTTCCCTTCTCATTGTGTTTTTCAGGATTTGACCATGAGGCATGTAATTGGTGGTGGGCGTGAAGTTGGGGGCTTATATCTATTTGATCATCCTCCTGCTGTTTCTGAAGCCTGTTCGACCTCATCCTCGTCTGATGTGTGGCTGTGGCATTATCGACTTGGACATCCTAGTGATTCTATTTTACGACAACTTGTCCCCTCTTTATTATTTCAGCATTTTGCGTGTGAACCTTGCTAATTTGGCAAACATATTAGAACTTGTTTTCCTTCATCTATGAATAAACGCGCTTCTTATTTATTTTCTGTTATTCATTCTGATGTTTGGCAATCACCTTCTCTTTCTCGCACTGGTTTCCGATATTTTGTGTCATTTATTAATGATTTTTCACGAATGACTTGGCTTTATCTTATGAAAAATAAGTCTGACGTGTTTGACCATTTTCGCACATTTTATAATTGGGTTGCCACTCATTTTGATTTGGAAATTAAAACTTTACGCAGTGATAATGGGGGAGAATATTTGTCTCATAAATTTCTTACACGCGCATGGTATTGAATCCCAATTGTCCTGTCCCTCTATCCCACAACAGAATGGTGTAGTGGAACGTAAAAACAGACACCTACTAGAGGTTGCTCGATCTCTTCTCTTTACCATGCATGTACCACAATCTTACTGGCCTGAAGCAATCTTGACCGCCTGTTACCTCATTAACCGCATGCCCTCCCGTGTTTTGTCAAGCCAGTCACCCGTTCAACTACTCTCACTTCATAAGCACATTCCCATTTTGCCATTACATATTTTTGGTTGTGCATGCTTTGTTCACCATTACTTTGGTAATAATTTTTCCCCTCGTGTTGTGCGCTGCATTTTTTTAGGTTATTCACCCTTTCACAAAGGTTACAAGTGTTTTGATCCTACCACTGGAAAACCTGTGTCTATGGATGTCACATTCTTTGAGACAGTCTCATATTTCTCTTCATCCTCTGGTTCACCTTCTTACTCTGTTTTACCTCTTCTTCCTTTTGATACTGCTCCTCACTCCACTCCAGCTAGCACTTCCAAGCCTACCTTGGTCTATCGACGCAGGCCACCCAGCATCCACCTCCAGCACACGCCCCTATCACATCTGCTTCTGGACCAGATCCACGCAACACTGCTCAGTCTGACCTCCCTCTTGCCCTTCGAAAAGGTAAGCGTACTTGCACTCTCCATCTACTTGCTCAATTTGTTTCCTATCATGTTATTTCTCCTTCCTATCACATATTCCTTATAGCCCTGGACAGTGTTAAGATTCCCAAGAGAGTTGACACTGCTCTTCGGGACCCCTCTTGGAAGGTAGCCATGACTGAAGAATTAGACGCTCTAGAACATAATCATACTTGGGATATGGTGCCTCTTCCTCCAGGCAAGACTCCGGTTGGCTGCAAATGGATATTTGTCTTGAAACACAATCCTGATGGGTCCATTGCTCTTTAGAAGGCTCGTCTAGTTGCTAAAGGATTCACACAGACTTATGGGGTGGACTATCAAGAGTCTTTTTCACCAGTGGCCAAAATCACATCTGTTCGAATTTTGATCTCTCTTGCCACCACCAATGCTTGGCCGCTTCATTAGTTAGATGTGAAGAATGCCTTCCTCCATGGTGATTTACAGGATGAAGTTTACATGCTACCCCCTCTGGGGTTTGTCAAGCAGGGGGAGCCCCATTCTGTCTGTCGTCTTCGAAAAGCTTCGTATGGCCTCAAGCAATCTCCTCGGGCTTGGTTTGAGAAGTTCAGCAGTGTTGTATTGCCTTATGGTTTCTCCAGATGCCAGATGGATCACTCAGTCTTTATTTATCGACGTTCTACTGTGGTTATAATTTTAGTTGTTTATGTGGATGATATTGTTCTCACTGGCAATGATGCGACCGCCATCTCTACCTTCAAAGCATATCTTCACCACAAGTTTGCTATCAAAGATCTGAGACCATTTCGTTACTTTCTTGAGATTGAAGTTGCTCGTTCATCTCAGGGCCTCACTTTATTTCAACGCAAGTATGCTCTTGATCTCCTTCAAGATGTCGGTTACTCTGGTTGCAAACCAGCTAATACCCCACTTGATACCAACACCAAGCTCTCTGCCTCAGATGGGACTCTTCTGGATTCTCCTACGTTTTATTAGAAGCTGGTTGGGAAATTAATTTACCTCACCATCACTCAACCTGATTTATCATATATTGTTGGTGTTGTTAGCCAATTCATGCAAGCTCCCCGGGATACTCATCCCCATGCAGTCGTTCGCATCCTCCGCTACATAAAAATCATCCAGGACGGGGATTGTTCTCTGCTCACCAGACTTCTTTGCTTGCCCGAGGTTATTCCGACGCTGATTGGGCAGGCTCTCCTGATGATAGATGTTCTACCACTGGTTATTGCGTTTTCTTGGGCTCCCATCTGGTCTACTGGCGCAGTAAGAAGCAGTCTGTTATGACCCATTCCAGTGCTGAAGCTGAATATCGTGTCATGGCTAATACTACCGCTGAATTACTTTGGATCCGCCAGTTTCTTACAGAATTGGGCTTTGCTCCTATTGATCCCTTTATTATGTTCTGTGATAATCAAGCGGCCATCAACATCGCTTCCAATCCAGTCTTTCATGAGAGAACCAAGCACATTGATGTCGATTGCCACTTCCTTCGCCAACATATTACTGAAGGTCGCCTTGTCACTCCACATCTGAAATCCTCTAATCAACTTGCCTACATTTTCACCAAGTCAATTCCTCGGGCTCTACTTAATTCTGTTGTTAGCAAGCTGGGATTATTAGATATCTTCGAACCAGCTTGAGGGGGAGTGTTGTGAGACCCGATCCATTTGGGATAGAAAGTGTCCACATTCAGTGTATTTTGCATAGCACAGTTGTCATTAGATTTAGATTATGTACTTTCCTTTTTTGCCATCATGATTAGCTCCTTATACTCTATTTATTCATGTACAATGTAAAAGTTGACAGAGAGATTGGAATACAATACAGAAAAGGGAGAGGATTCTCTCAGTAGATATTTCCTCTAGTTTCTCTTTTCTTCTGCATATTTTTTTAGTTTTATTATAATATTCAACAGATACTCACTTGGAATGTTAGGTGTCTGGGGACTCAAGGAGAAACGATGGGCGATTTGTCGTTTCATCAAAAGGAATAAAGTTGATGTTCTGCTTATTCAAGAAATCAGACGGGAAGATGTAACAAAAAACTTGTTGAGAAAAATTTGGGGTGTAAGAGAATACTTCTACAAACCTTCTGAAGGCATGTCTGGGGGATTGCTGACTTTGTGGAACTCATCCTCCCTAAAAGTCTCAAACAAGAGGATGGATACAAGATGAATAACAACTAAGGGCCTTTTGGTGAATGAGGATGTTGAAATTTGCATAACAAATGTGTATGGTCCAAACGCAGATGAGGACTGAGACTATTTCTGGAGTGAGTTGGACAATATCTGAAGCTGTTGTTCAAGTTATTGGTGCTTGGGAGGTGACTTCAATATTACAAAGTTTCCCGTAAGAAAGAAAGGGTGGGAGAGGATTCACAAGGGGAATGGAAGTTTTCTCGGAGTTCATTGATAGGTTTACCTCTCATTGGAGGACCTTTTACATGGTCCAGTGGTCAGACCAGGACGACAATGAGCAGGTTGGATAGATTCTTGACATCGGCAAAATGGGACACAATCTTCTCTAATGCTAGTCATATCAAACGTTTTTGTCCCATATTGGATCACTGCCCTGTTATATATGACTCCGACAAGATAGATTGGGGTCCCAAACCTTTCAGATTCAGCAATGCATGGCTGGAGGATCTTAAATTTGTGGGGTTAAGTGAAAGAATGTGGGGCAAGTTTTCCTATCTACCGGTGGGGAGGTTTTGTAATATCAAGAAAGCTCACATTACTAATAAAAAATCAAGGAATGGGTAGCTTCGACTGGTGGCCCATTGAAAGAGAGGAAGGAAGCGGCAACCCAAGAACTTGAAAGTTGGAATAGAGTGGAAGAAGATAGGGATCTTGAAGAGGATGAGCTTGCATCGAAGACAAATGCCAAATCCACCTTGTGGGATTGTTTGAGGTTGGCATTATGGCTAATAGAGGGGGATAAAAACACCAAGTTTTTTCATGCATGTGCCAACACAAGGACTCCGAATTGCATTAGATCACTTGTAGTGGATGATAGTCGTATTGTGGACAAGACTAATATCAGCAGGCAGTTACTCGGTACTGATATTAGCACCATCACTTCCATCACCCCTGTCGACATCTCCTCCTTCCTCCCCCATCCATGGTTTTGCGTCACCGCCTGCGGCTACAGGTACCCTCTTTCCTCACTCACCCAGCTCTTATTGTGATTACTCTTTTTGGAAACCACATGGTGTGTTTGCCTCTTATTTCCCACAGGTTACGAGCAATCTCATGGAAGGTGGAGTGACCCCCTCTTTCTCACCTAGCCTCCCGCTTCAGTTCAGGTTTTGGAGTCTTCGAGAGCACTTTGTTTAGATATCTCACCGTATGCACCTTTCCCTGGAAGTGATCTTTATCGGTGGAGTCAGCTCTTCCTTCTCCCTGCACAATGCAAGCAGATCCCATTCCGTCAGTGTCATACAATTGATCACTGTTCAGTCCTTCGCCTTCGACATGCGGAAGAGCCCTTGGTGTCCCGCCAGTCACACATTTTCAACATCAGGATTCTTAGGAGATTCACTTCATCGTCATTCCACAGCATCTTTGTCAGCACAACTTCCCATAACTGGGCCTCGATTGTTTTGCAAATCTTCACAGAGGAAACCCGGGTACCTTCTTTCCTGACTTGTCCTGTTTTGCCTACCACTAACCCAACACATAGGCGAAATAGCTCCCCTTTTACTGATCTCCATACGATTTCCATTACTGAACCTAGTTTCCCTAGACCTAGGATGGATGTGATCTAGTTCGAAGGCATTAGTGAGAAAAGGGCAACCTGACTAGAAAGGGAATTTTCGGAAGAAGAAATTAGGGAGGCGTTAGATAGCCTAGAAGGTGCCAAGGCCCTTGGACCCATTGGTTTCATTTTTTTAAGGCTCGTGGGGAGATTGTCGGGGTGGATTTTGTTAGTGCTCCGGCTCATCCGAGTCACCCATAATGTCAATTACGTGACTCACTTGGATATTGCCTTGGAAGAATATGAAGATGACGGAAGTTCTACTATGCATTGAAGACTCTACACCGAATTTGTTATTGGCACACAGGTAAGTGAACGTTAGTAGATCTTAGGCTAAGCCCAATAACTTAGAAGTCAATGATTAAGAAACTGGAAAATTAGAAAATTGTTAGACTTCCAGCCTCGAGGCCTCAAGCGGTTTGTCTAGGCCTCAAAGACTGTCTTTAGCTGAGTGAAAATTGTGACAGCTATAATTCAGCGTGAGACCACAAGGCCAAGTGCCCTTTGACCCAGTATCTTACAGATTTGGTTAGATAAATCTGAAAAGCTTTTCTTGATTTTGAAAAATCCTAAATTGGGATTTTTATGGGAATAAGGAATATCTACAAGGGTCCTCTTTTAGAATGAAAATCAAGTTGTCACCTCACACAATTGAACAAATCTTTCGGAGCCTAGCATCGTGGATGGCTATCCTTTACCTGTTTGGAAAGGCTCCTCAATTTGTCTAAAGATACACTTATGTGTCATTGACAATCACGTGCAAAATCTAAGAAAACCGTTGATTTGAAAGATTTGGAAAAATATTGTGAGGCTTTCGGTGATCTCAAAATATTATTTAAAATCATGGTGTCATCTCATGATTGGTTGGTGAAATAATCTGATTGTCAATCACGAACAAGTGGCGTGTAGATAAACTGGTCATTAACTTAATATCTTAGAAGAGAGGTTTGAATTAACAAAAAGTCTGTGTGTTGTATTACCTTATACAACCTCGAGACCTCGAAGGAAATCTTGAGGCCTCGAAACGTGACTACTTATAACAAGTCTGTCTTATTTAAACCTTGGTGGCTAAATGAAAGAGAAGCTGAATACTTGAAAAAGAATAACTAAGACGAGAGAATTTTCGAGCCTCCTCTGCATTATTGAGTGTAAGAGTGGATGTAGATTCAGGTGAACCAAAACACTATAAAAAATGTTGTGCATGTGTGGTTTGTGTTGTAGGATTTGTTTTATTGTTTTCATGCACATGATTATTCCAAAAGAACATTGACTTATTTGAATATCTTAAAAATAAATTTAAAGGAATTTAAAATTGGTACAGTCCTATTCATCCCCCCCTCCCTCCTCTAGGACCTGCATAGTTGTAGCCTGGGACTTACATAGTAGATCGGAGGTCTTGGATTTTAGAGTTGTTCTTAGGTGTTTTGAGCTAGTTTCAGGCCTCTAAATTATTACCCTCGTTGGAATATACGTGGAAGGGGAGAATGTTAAGGAATGGGTGGATGAAGTAGGTTGTAGTATTGGGAAATTGCCCTTGACCTATCTCGGTCTATCGGTTGGGGGTAACCCTAGACTCAAGCATTTTTGGACTCAGTGCTTGAAAGGGTCGAGAGAAGGTTAGTAGGGTGGAATATGAAGTATTTATCCTCGGGTGGAAAGTTGACTCTCATTAAATCAGTGTCAGCAACCTTCCAACGTACATTTTGTCCCTTCCGAAATTCCAAGAGGAGTCGCCAAAAACTTGGAAATGGCATTTAGGAGGTTCCTACGGGGAGACCAGGAGACAAAGAAGAAAGTTCATCTAGTAGCTTGGTCAGAGGTGACTAAGCCAAAATCAAAAGGGGGCCTCGGACTCACCCCGCTGCAAATCAGGAATGAAGCTCTATTATGCAAATGGGTTGGCAGTTTGGATGAGATAGGGATGCTTTATGGGTTAGGGTTTTGAGCGCCAGATATGGAACAAACAGTGATAATGGGTGGAATTAGGGAGAGGAAGCGGAGAAAACTGGTTCAGTGACACTTAGAGCTTTGTGGAGGCTAAGTCAGGGTAGAACACTAGTGGGGAATCTCTTCAAGGGCAAGCATAGGGGAAATTCTTACAAGAATGGACCTTAGGAGGAGAGGTTTGTTGAGGCTTGATGAAGACCTTATTTGTCCTCTTTGCGGGTTATCGGAAGAAACCATTGATCACCTTTTTGTCACTTGCCGTTTTGCTTGGCACTTGCGGAGCAGTTTTTGCAGCCTAAGGGGTGTTTTAATGGGTCTATGAAAGCACCTGGGCGGATATGTTGGCTTCATGGTTTTTCCCTTACCCCACCAACATCAGGAGGAGGATGGCGTGGTTCACAATTTCTGCCGTAATCTCATGGACTATTTGGAAAGAAAGGAACTCAAGAATCTTCAAAGGAATGTTCACTAAGATTTGCGAGCTCTTCCAAAAAGCCAAATGGAGACTTTGTGCTTGGCTCCTCTCCAACAAGGAGTTCAAGGATTTCAAAGCCCATTGACATTTTATCTTCGTCGAAGGGTTGTATGAGTGGAAGGTCTAGGAAACCTAAAGTTTTGGCGGATTGGTCACCTCCTCAACCGGCCGGAATAGGTGGCGTACTTAGAGATCACATTGGTCAGACATCCGTGGTATTCACAGAATCAGTAGGGACTAGAAACGTGAATGAAGTTGAACTCTTCAGTATTAGGAGAGCATTGGCCATTTGGGTAGGCCTAGGAGGTGGAAAATTAGTCATTGAGGGGATTCGGTAAATGTCATCAAATGGGCAAAAGGTCTGAAACGACCCCTCTAGAGATTGATTACCACGGTTAGGGAGATCAAGACACTTGTTAGGGGACTTGAGGTCTACTTCATTCACATCAGTCTTTCAGCAAATGGGGTAGCGGATTTTTTCGCCATGAATGGCGTAGAGGAACCCGTTTTAGGCATCTTCCACATTTAAAGAAAGGAGATCATTGGATTGCACATGATGGATTTCTTTTTTTACATGGAGCTTTTGTTGACTTTGATCTCTAGTTTTACTTGTTTTTCTTTTCCTTGTATTCTTTTCTTGTTTTGGTTGGGTCTATATCTTTTAGACCCTTCCTCTTTCTTGTATTAAATGTTTCTCATTAATTATATTTTCCCTTTGTTACCGCTCAAAAAAAAAATTGAGGTATTGATGTTCCAATTGAAATGCCATTCCAAATGCTAGAAATTTAACCATTAACAATGCAGACAAAGATTCAATAACCAACACCAACCTTTATCTCTACTTGCATCCAACAACTGGGACTTGACCCAATCATTTATATTCCCTGTGGGCCAATATCCATATGGTGCCACCAGAACCTTGTAGGCCTGAGTGGGAACCTTGTGGGCCTGAGTGAGAAGGAGAGGGCAAAGGTCTGTGACAAGGAATTGGTGAGTCAAAAGTAACTCAGGAAAGTGAATAGAATAATACCTTTTGGGTTTAGAGGAAAGTTTATGGGACCCAATCTAGTTGTGCTTTGCATGTTAAGGCTGGGATGGCAGCACGACGAGGTAGCAAATCTATATACATCAAGTATCTGAGGCTTGTAATTTATTTAGCTCTTTCGCTACAAGGAATCACTGCGTCACTCTTATGATACAACTGTGGTGATCAAAAACTACAATATTCTTCGATACAGAAGATCCTCTGTTTTTCCTCCCACATTCCCAATGCCATGCCAAGTGCTGATCTTTTCCATAAAATTTGTCACTTTTGTTAAAGGTCCGACCCTCCCATCTCTCCGTGGGAGCTCATAAGGACCTTGGACCAGTTCCATGGAGTCAAAATAGGTTGAAGAAGCTGACCATATAAGTTATACAAATGGAACATCATAAGAATGGGTGATAAATAGGTTCCTTGATGGCTCAACAGTGAGAGCACATGTTTTGATTGGTAAAATTGCAGGATTGCAGAAGTTGGGTAAGGATTCTATTGGATGTGGATGTCCGACAGTATGCTTTCTTATGGGATGGAGCCGCATTTTCTAACTGATTTATATTGGAATCAGTTACATGAAGTGGGTTTAGTCAATGACTCAGTAATTTACTAGATGTTAGTATTGAGATCTTCACCTCTCTCTCTGTGTGTGTGTGTGTGTGTGTGTGGAGTCTGGCATCTATTCTCCTCTCTTTCAATGCACAGCCAAATTGTCTTCTTCCTTGTCTCATCACCACCATTGCTGTTATCATAATCCAAGTCCTATTGCCTCTATCTGGGTTCATCTTACTATATTTAAGGTCTAAAAAAAGTGAATATATTGAGTTCTTTACCCTTTTTGAAATTATATTTCTATTTCCAATTATTTGATGCTTTTGGCTAATTGTCTTACATGACTATTTCAACTTCACGAAATTTCCTTTTGAGTTCTAGAATCTCATGATTATAAACATTTGCAGTATCTACAGAGCATCTTCCTCCCCAAACTGACCATATGAGGGAGTAACGTAGCTAAACCCAATTATGTACCATTTATTGCAAAGTTGTGAGGAGGAGTAACCCAAATATGTGGAAGATGGCTTTATGCATAGAAAGGAAGATGAGGTACAAATTTCTGGAGAATTTGTATTTTTATTAAGATTGTGATCCTTTGAAAATCTGAATTATTATCTCTAGCAAGAAAGGACTCTAGGATTGGTGCTGTTTACTGCCTTCTGGGTGGTTGACTGGATAGGGCTTTCAATGCTCTTTCAGTTAGTTGCAGAAAAAGAGATACTGTTCAACTTTGGGAACATGTGTGTTACTGTCATTGCCTGCTGATCATGCTTGCCTTCTCTTATGTTCTTGGGGCTAGATCTTCCAATGAGGTAAATCTTTTCTGATTTATACTTGTAATCATTTTGAATCTTTTAGATTATAACAGTGTCCTTGTGGGCTTTCACTTAGATTATTGGTTGTTTGAGTTCATTCTTAATTCTCTGGTAGGTTCCTGGGCCCATTCCTCAGAAAAACATTGGTCGGGTCTTCTAAATTAATCAAGCTGATCCCATCAACATGAACATTCTTATATAATTCAATTCCAGATGACATGGAATGAATTATGCTCCTCTGATGTTGAAAAATCTGAAATATTGGGGAGCGTTGAAAGAATTTGACCATTCTGTGGTAGAGCTGCGAAATGTATTTTCCCTTATATCGGCAAGCCAGACTCACTGGGGCTTCAGAGAAAAACCAGCCTCTGAGTTAATGTTGCCCAAGAAAGAGAATCAATGATGCGTTGGTTGAGGGATTGGCCATGGCTGTTCACTTATGGTGGTATAACGATCCAGAAGGATGGATGCAGGTAAAAGTGGGCATGAATAATGGCAATGAGAGTTTGTATTTATTTAAAGAAGTATTATAAAAGGGTGAAGTTATTTGGGGCTTTACTATCAGTATGCTGCTGTAGGTGATGGTAGACATTTGAGAGGATGATGTTGTATACGGAATGTCCATAATTTTATGGAGGATTATTATGTGTGAGATTGGCCAAATTGTATGTAGAAAGCGTGGGTCACATGTTGTGTAATTGAATCATATGAAGAATTTATTTCTCTAGTTTCTCTTCTGCAAATCTTTTTCCGCTCTTTATTCAAAATTTTTGTTTTCAATATAAGATTACCAAGTTGTCAGATTCAGATGTACATGATTTTTTATTTTGCCTGTACCAAATGAGTGTTTGATAGATTGAATATAGGGTGGTAATTTTTTACTCGACCTGACCCCAAAAAATCTAGGTTTGCATCATGTTATTTTGAAAAAACTTAAAAATTGATCTGGCCTGACTCAAGCTAGATTAAATTCGAGTTGGGTTGGGTAGAGAGATCTCTTGGAGCTGACTTGGCCCAAGTTAAAAATACTATTTAAGCACATTATTCTTTGGGTGGCCATTTAGACACCGTTTTTCAAAATACTGTGTAAACTTACCATTTTGCCATTTGATTTTTTAAAAAATTGAAACCTTTTGTTCGTTCGGACTTGGACTGTATTTCGTTCGTTTGATTTCCCAAGCCCAGTAGCTGTACCTGCCTTATCATCTTCTTCTTCACACAGCCCTTTTCTAACCAGATCTACCGTTCAACCTTCCTTCCAATCAGATCTCAACCTCGCCTGAAGCCCATCGTCTCATCACTCAAATAGCCTTCCCAAAAAACCATCTTTGGACCAGAATGAAAAATTAAAGATTGGGTGCTGATCAAGGACGAGAATTTGCACAACTCAGGGCCCAAAAAACAAAAAGAAGGGTTTATTCTGAGAAATTCAACAAAATCTACAAAGCATGAAAAAAAAATGTTATGGGTTTGGGATGAAATGAAAAAACCCAGATCGTGATAAATGGAAGTTACTTTTGGGTTGGAGGTCGGGAGAAATTTTGTCGAGAAGGAATTTAGGTTTTTTGAAAAATTGGGACTGTTTTCTTTTGTTCTCTCAGAAAAATTTAATAGTGGTCAGACCAAAGAGCTGAGAATCAAAGTCCTATTTTGAAGTTCTAGAGGACTTTTGTGTTTAAGGCGAGGTTGAGACAACCGTCAGAACGAACCCAACCGTCCGAACGAAATAAGGTAGGTACTGGGCTTGGGAAATCAAACGAATGTCGGAACGAATGAAATAACCGTCCAGATAAACGAAATACTGTTTGAATGAACAAAATGTTTCAATTTTTTTTAAAAACGTAAGGGGAAAATGGTAACTTCACACCGTATTTTAGAAAACGGTGTATCTTGGTAGAAAAACGGTATCTAAATGGTCACCCTATGCTTTATTATCCATTAGTCTTAACTCATACCCTCTTACCTCGAGTTTGAAAGTCTTTATTCATTGCCTTCATTTTCCATGTCCAATCCTCTTTTCATCAATTTTCTATTCAAAAGTCTTTAATTTTCTTTTTTCAATTTTTTTTATAAAAAATTGGATTAGGTCAAATGAGGTCATTAATAAAAAGGTTCAAGTCCTTTTTTAAATTGGATCACGCAAAAAAAAATTATTATTACTTGTAGCCAATCCATCCTGATCTGACCCATTGTCATTTCTAGGATTCAAGACAATTACATGAAAATTGCTATTTAAAAGGCATTTGTCTAATTACAAAATTGAAATGTTGCATATATCTCGTTTTTACTTGAGCAAAATTAGTTCCATTCTATTTGATGAGAACGACTGTCCTCTCCTGATAAAAGTGAAGCGAGTGCTTAGTTTCTAAACAGTATAAATCTAAAAATCTGAAAGGAAAAAAATTCTTGTGCTTTTTAAGGAAAATTTGTAGTTGTAAATTAGATTTCTAGGATGATTTGCTGTAAGAAAGAAGGAAAAAAATATTTTTATAAAATCAAAGTTTAAAAGAATATGTATAAACGAAAGTGTCTTATAAGAAATGCCTGGTTGAACCGAAATAAGAACTCGGGGTTCACCGGCACCCGATCAATGAGCGATTCCACTCTGCGATACCAAAAGAAGAATTGGACCAAGAGAATAGGTAGAACTAGGGTCCAGATATCGGCCGATACGAAACGTATCGGCCAATATGATACAGTTTTTCAGAGCCTTATCATATCGGCTGATACATATTGTATCGGCGTACGCAATAGTTCTCGGCCGATATCAACCGATATTCATAATATTGGCCTTTTAAAAAAAAAAATCAAAACGGTAGTGGACCCGAGTTGATATCTCGGCCGATATTATCGTTTTCAATTTTTTTTTTAAAAAAAAAAATCAGCTTTCTTTTGGATTTTTTAATTTAGAAAAAAAAAATACCAATATTTAAAAAAAAAATACACAAAAAAGAGGAGAGAAATATCTCGACCCGGGCGAATATTTCACCCCTGGGTTATACCCCATAAGACCAGCAGTATCGAGACATTGGTTGAAGGTAGTCACTGAAGGCCCATGAGCACCCGCTCCACCAGATTTCTCGGGAAGCGAATGCAATTGAAGTCACAAAATAAATAAGCGCGGGGAAGAGATAATAGCCGAGATGAAACATACGTTCTGCCAGAAGCTCTCTTTCCTGATAATTGTTTAAGAAGCTTATAAGCAAGTTTTTCAAGTGTGAAAACTATTTGTTAATTTTAAATATTTTTTCTTAAAATTTGACCATTTAAATTATTTTTCCAAAGTATTTCATTCATTTTTTTAGAAAAAAAGAAATTGCTCTAAGATAATCCTGATTTGGAATTTTTTGTGAAAATAATTTAATGAAATATATTGAATGCTTATGAAATTGAATGGAGATGTCTTAATATGATTGATATAGTTTGTAAGGTATTGTATGATTTTTTAAGTTTTTTTTACCAAAATATTCATGAAATCCAGATTTTCTAAGATAATTTCTATTTTGGATTTTCTTGTAAAAAATTAATGAAATGGTATACAAATGTTTATGAAATTAAACGAAGAATGCTTAATGTTATTAATATAGTTTTTAAGGTATTTGCAAGATTTTTTTTTTAATATTCCAATATTCTCATAAAATTCAAAAGGACAAAACATCTGAATTGTAATAGAAGATATTTGTCATCATGGGATACTAGAGAACATGAATTTTATATTAGAATTTTTTAATATTGATTTCCTATTTTCTATGTTTTTAGACAATTTTTAAATTTTTAGAACATTTTCTAAATTTTCAAGAGATACTTTATTCTTTTCAAAATTTCGACTTTTAAAAGTTTAATACTCCATAAAAAGAACCATTTTTTAACAAAAATATGTACACACTAGGTTCTCCACTTTTTCTTATTTTTCTGATTTTTTGAAAAAATAAAAAATAAAAGAGATAATGAGTCTCGATAATACGTGTCGGAGGACCAAATTTTCTTCCGCTGCCTTCAAACTTAAATATGGCCAGTCACTTTTATTTCATAGTGGGATACTTATGACCAATCTCGACCGTCCAAACACAGCCCCGTGAATCACCAGGCATCCAAAATTTGACGACCTTATAATTGACATGCTCCTCCATATTAAAGTTTTTCTGTTATTAATAGTGAAACTTAAGGACTGACATTAAGAATTAGGATGATTAAATTAATAAGTAAATATCGCCCATCTCAGCTGATATATCGGTCATTGATCGGCTTGAATATCGTCCAATATGCATCAATATCTCAGTGAAAATATTTAAAAAAAATGAAATAAAAAATTAGAAAAATGTTTGTTGAAATGATGTCGGCCACGAAATCGGCCGATATCAGTAATTTCGGCCAAATAAAAATAAAAATCGATGTGGGGGCCACCAAAGGTTTAAATATCGGCCGATACATATCGTATCGGCCGATATATATCGGTTTTTTTAAACCGAGTAATATCGGCCGATACGATAAGTATCGGCCGTACATACCGAATATCGGCCGATATGGCCGATATTCGGTCCGAAATATCGGTCAAAATATCGGCCGATATTAATAAATATCGGTATTTAAAAAAAAAAAAAAATTTAAAACACCGATACGGTTTTTCGCGGTTTTTACACGGTTTTTCGCGGTTTTTCACGGTTTTTCGCGGTTTTTCACGGTTTACGGTTCTCAGGGGTATTCACGGTTTTTCACGGTTTTTGCGGTTTTCCGCGGTTTTACGCGGTTTTCCACGGTTTTCCGCGGTTCAGGGTTTACGGTTCTCAGGGGGTTCACGGTTTTTTACGGTTTTTTGCTGTTTTTTGCGGTTTTTTGCGGTTTTTTGCGGTTTTGTCACGGTTCATCACTATTCATCACGGTTTTTTGCGGTTTTTTCACGGTTCCGATATCGGAGGAGAGAGAAAATGTCGATATCGGTATGAGAGATAAAATTATCGGCCGATATATCGCCCGTATCGCATATCGGCCGATATTTACATATCGGCCGATATATCGGTGGAACCGTTTTTTTAATCCCTGGGGGCCACAACATTTCGCTGATCTAATGGCGATTTTTCAACCGATATATTATTGCCTGTTGCACCTCTGCATAAGGTTGAGGTACGGCTGGCTGCTTTATTCGACCAGTCGACCACGCCTTCCGGTCCAATTTTTTTTTATAAATAACCACATATCACCATTGTCATTTTAACAGCTCAATTCATTTCCTAACAAAGGATTTCAATATTTCGTCCCAAATTAGTTTCATTCCTCATTTCTTATTATCATTTAGTTCTAAGAAACCAAGCTTTTTCCTAAAATTCACGGATCCATACCGTTAAGAGCTTTCTAGATTTATGGATATTCAAGTATAGTAAGTTTTTTTCCCAGATTATTTTTTAAGCCTCGACATCTTTTCAATTTTTTTCATGAATGCTATATTCCATATTTACATGCATTTAATGTATTCTTTATTAGAGTTGTATTTTTTAGACTTGGAATGGATTACTTCTGTTCTAATATTTAGCTACTAGTTATTATAATGTTTACTGATTTATTTTCAGTCATTTGATATTTTGTAATGGCCCAACCTTAAAATATATATATATATATATATATATTATTAAAATATTAAGTCCGTACATAAATCCGTGTTTGGATGAAATTAGGCTTATTTCACATCCTCACTCTTCCAAGCAGCCAACCCTTATTCCCTAACATATTGAGCCTATGCGGGCGGTATTAACTTAGTAAAATGCATTGCGCAGGTTAGATACTCGTGAGTCGAAGCGGGCGGTATTGACTTAATAAGACGTATTGCGTACGGTTAGATACTTGTGAGTCCTACTTGGGCGTTACTAACTTGGTAAGTCAAATATTGACTACCATAGAGCTAACTTAATCACCAAAGTGGAAAAAGGACGCAGGTTGAGGTAAATTATTTATATTGTATGGAGATCTCCCACTTGTAAATCGTAACCTATGTCCCTTAAGGGATCATGATGTTTGGCAGCCCGTTCCATAGAGGTATCCTTGGGTGGACATTGTGTCAACCAGGGGTCCAAAATACGCTTCAGCCGATATGCATATCTGCCGATAATTTTCTCTCTCATCCGATTTTTCCATTTTATTGCATTTCTCTCTCCTCCGATATTCAAAACCGTAAAAAATCGTGGAAAAACCGTATCGGTTTTTGTTTTTTTTTAAAAAAAATTCAAATAAATTTTAAATACCGATTTTTATGTATATCGGCCGATATGGTGACCGATATTCGGTCCAAATATCGGTCATATCGACCGATAACCTTTTTTACTGGCCGATACATATCGTATAGGCCGATATCGTTCGGCCCTAAAAACCGATACATATCGACCGATACGATATGTATCGGCCGATATTTCGACCCTTGGTGTCAACGTTGATGAGATTGATGTCCTTGGGCGGACATTGTGTTTATATTGATGAGATTTTTAGTGTGACATGATAGCATAGTCTTATTTATATTTCATCTCATACATTATTATTATGCAGGTGCGTGAGTGTATAGCATGTATATTTCCTCACTGAGTATTGTTTGTACTCACGTTCTTGCTATTTTAGGTAATGTTGCATTAGCTGGGTCCGAGGGATCTCGAGGAAGTGCTTAGTTTATCATGCTGCTTCATACGCCCTACATATTGAGTTAATTGCTTTATTTATTTGATTTGAGTTGGTGATGTTGTATATACAATTTTATTCATTGTGGATTTGGTTCTAATAAATTCTAAAATATTTGATAATATTTATGGTAGATATTTTATATCCCCTTTAAAATAATAATGGTATTTAAATTCATTTATGATCTCGATAATTGAGTTGTGAGTACATGTGTGTTTCCCACGTGTGATATTTGAAAAAGTAAATTTATTCCGCGTCACATGTATACGTTTTGGGTTAGGGCGTGTCATATTTATTATAATTTTTTATCCGAAATTAGCATAAAAGTGTGGAAAATGGCTAAAAATGCTTAATCATAAGTTATGTAATTTTTTTGTGTTTTTTTTTTTTCCGGTATATTTTTATCTGTTCCTTTTACAGAAGTTCATTTCAGTCATTTAATAAATTTTTTTAACTTTTTCCTCAGAAATTAACATAAATGTGAGAAACATTGAAAAAAATGCTTAAACTTGGAACAAATTCTGTAGAAATGTTCATTTTTTTTTAATTGCTGTGTAAATTGTTTTCTCTGCTAAACTTTTCATTATTTTGCATTTTCACAATTTATAATTAATTTTCATTATTTTTATAATCCAAAATTAGCTTAGATTTGTAAAAAATAGAATAAATGGCTAAAGTGAGAAGGATAAATTGAAAAAATTATTTGAAGAACCCTTTGATGTTTACATTGTAAATATCTGATAAATACATTTGTTTGCATTTTTTTTTTTTATTCCGAAAGCAGCTTAAATATGTAGAAAATAAGAAAAGGTGGCTTCGTCTAACAACATAAATTGAAAAAAAAAAATTTAAAGAACCCCTTGCTGTGTACATTTTAGATCTATGTGAAACTTTACATTTATTTGCATATTCATAATTTCTTTTTATTTTTTATTTTGAAAGTAGCTTAACTATGTGAAAAATAAGAAAAGGTGGCTTACTGTAAAACAAATAAATTGAAAAATTATTTAAAGAACTCCTTGCTGTGTACATTTTAGATCTCTGTGAAAATTTACATTTATTTGCATTTTCATAATTTTTTTTTCCTAAAGTAGCTTAAATATGTGAAAAATAAGAAAATGTGGCTTACTAATAAAAAATAAATTGAAAAAATTATTTCAAGAACCCCTTTCTGTGTATATTTTAGATCTCTGTTAAACTTTACATTTAGTTGCATTTTCATAATTTATTTGTATTTTTTATTCCGAAAGTAGCTTAAATATGTGAGAAATAAGAAAAGGTGGCTTACTATAAAAAAAATAAAAAAAATTGAAAAAGCTATTTAAAGAACCTCTTGCTGTGTACATTTTAGATCTCTGTGAAGCTTTATTTTGCATTTTCATAATTTTTTTTATTTTTTATTCCAAAAGTAGCTTAAATATGTAAAAAAGAAAAAGAAAATGTGGCAGGCAGAAACGGCTTTCTTCTGTTGGGCCTTCGAGCAGATTTTCATCATGTTTGCACCTCCATCCAACCTAAGATCTTCCCTCTGTTGATGAGGCTTACTTCATCTTAAAAGAATAGATTGAAAAAATTATTTGAAGATCACTTTTCTGTTTACATTATAGATCGCTGATAAACTTTACATTTGTTTTCACTTTCGTAATTTATTTTATTTTTTATTCCAAAAGTAGCTTAAATATGTAGAAAATAAGAGAAGGTGGCTTCATCTAAAAACATAAATTGATTTTTTTTTTTAAAGAACCCCTTGAAGAAGACGGCCACGCTGACCCCTACCCAGTAGTGGACATGGTTTGAGACTCGTGCACTGTACATTTGTTTTCATTTTCGTAATATTACGATAATAGTTTAATAAATTTTTGACAATATCATCTTTTTAATGAAATTTTTGTTCTTCAATTGATTTAGATGTTCACGAATATTAAAAAAATTAAATTTATTAATATTTTGATTTAATAAATTTTCATTATTTTTTAATATTTATATTTTTCGTGAGATTTTTCCTCGCTAAAATTCCAAAAATTTAAAAATACTCTAATATTATGAATAGCCGTTGATATCCAAAGAACGGTATTTATAACCATGATTGTCGTAGTTGTGTCTTTTAAGAAGCCCGAGCGTCACGAGCATTTCATTAATGTTTTATACAGCCAAAGGATGAAAGCATTGAGAGACCCTAGTTACTGGTGTGTGTTTGAATTATTCTGAGGTTGGGAGGGGAATCTTCGAGGGCAAAGCATCTTCTGAAATACATAATTGGCAGGATCCTAACCTTGTTCATTCAATGGAGGGTGGATTCAACTTTAGATCCTATTGTATTAAGGCAATAGTTTCTTTGATATTTAGTGTATATTTATCCCAAGCCTAATTCTCTCATGTGTTCTATTTTATTGTACTTCATCATCTCTCAATAAATTACATATAACTATCTTTTTTTTTTTAATTTACGTATGAAAAATCATGAGATATCTGGAATATAAACTGCTATTTAATTATTGCACGGTCAAAGACAAGAAAATAAAAAAGCCACACATTATACGTAAAAAATGTAGACTAGATGAATGACGGACTAGTGTGAATGGATGTGTATCGACCTATTGCGGTGGGTGACAGACAAGTGTGAATGAATGTGTATTGACCTATTGTGGCATATAAGGGCATAAAGTCACCTGTATCGTATCGACATTGATTTTTGACCTTAGCCACACAAAGACACATAACTAGCGCTGTCTTTTCTATTTACTAATATTGTAATAGTAATTGTTTAAAAGCATAAAGAAGCATTGGCTTGAGTCTTGACAACACTACAAAAGATAGAAAATTATTAACAGTTCTGTTGTATATTTCATATGATTAATTAGACCCACTAAACCTGTCTAAAAAAACCAAATCAGCAATTGACAGTTGTGACATACTTATCAGAAACCAAAACTAGCATTTACATCCCTAACCATTCCAGATAGATGGGATTTGTGGCGACAGTCCAACAAAACATCTTCATTATAATGGTAAGACAAATATAGATCTGGATTTTCTAATTCAAAAATTTTCTTGGACAATGCCCAAAAACGGGATAAATTCCAAAATTACTAGTTTTCAAACTAAAACCCAATGCATATTTGCCCAAAATAAAAAATTATTAACAATTCCTTACTTGGGGGAATTCTGAAGCTTTAAGAATGAAAAGTACATCCCACTTGGAAACATTATCTCCTCAAATTAGGAATAATAAAGGCACCCCACATAAACACTCGGTTTTTCTGCCTCTACACACTTGATTTCAAAAAATCGAGTGAAATTACCATTCTACCCCTCCATGTTTCATCATCCGAACGAACTGTCAGTTCATTTTCAATTCGTTCGATGAATACACTCGTCCGAACGAACAGATCAGTGTAATTTCAGTTCGTTCGGACCAATGTACTCATCCGAACGAACAGAACAGTGCAATTTCAATTCGTCCAGACGAATGAACTTATATATGTTCATTCGTCCGAATGATCAGTTTGGATATACCCTAAGAATAGTATGTTCCTTTGATGAGTAAACAATGTGACATGGTAAATATCAAAGAATGCTGGAGTAAATGTGGTGCACAAGACACGAATGGAGAGCTAGTTCTAGAGATACTAAGTATCAGTCAGCAATTCCTTGTTCTGCCTTTGATGAGTAAACATTGTGACATGGTAAATGTCAAAGAATGCTGGAGTAAATGTGGTGCACAAGATACAATAAAGAGCTAGTTCCGGAGATACCAAGTATCAGTCAGCAATTCCTCAAAGTAATTTTGGGTATAGGTTCTTGATGTGCTATTTCGGATTCTGTCTTAAAAAAGGAAAGCAGTACCATGTTTACTGGCAGATCTCAAAGCAAAGCAGCTGAATATGTGGATGTACCCAAAACATGGGCCAAGTTTGAAGAGGACAAGTTTGAGAAAATAAATGAGAAGGCACATTCATTCAAATAATCCTAAGTGATCATTCGAACGAATGAACATATATAAGTTCACTCATCCGAACGAACTGAAAATGAACTGACAGTTCATTCGAATGATGAAACACGGAGGAGTAGAATGATAATTTCACCCAATTTTTTGAAATCGGGTGTGTAGAGACAGAAAAATCGAGTGTCTATATGGAGCGCCATAATATACCAATAACTATAAAAACATACTCTATGCACATCTAGGCATTGAGGCCCACTTAGGAATAATACCTGCACACTTATGTGAGTCACATTAACTTGCACATCTAGGCATTGAGGCCCACTAAATTGGGTAGCAACATGGAAAGAAATCTCGTCTGATACGCATTGTATCGGTCGTACAAGCGAGATATCGGCCGAAATGGCCAAGATATCGCCAATATCGATTTTAAACTTCCGATTTTTGCCCACAAAAAAATTCAGGAGAGAAAAAGGTATCAGCCGAGATCCGAAATATCGGCCTAAACGCTGATATCTCAGAAATAGCGTTTTTTTTAACCCCTGGATAGCAATCTGTTTGTTGAAAAGGCTTTATTTGAATGTGGCCCACCTTGATCAAATCAATGGCATGTTTCTTAATATCGTAAAATTTACATGTAAAAAATTATTTAAATTGATCACATTTTTTAAAACTTAAAAAATGTGTCGATTGATTTAATTAAGGTGGTTTTTGGTGGATCACATATTCAATAAAAGACCTCTCTAATGGACCCATCACTATTTCATCTGGTGAATTCCATGCCTAGATGTGATTAATACAACAAACAGGAGCATGTGGGTGATCATTTCACAGTTGTCCAATGCAGTAGTGGATGCTAGAGTGGCTAAAAGTACAGGAAAGGGGTTATCTGTGTCTCAAAAAAATTTAGCTTCAGAGCTTCGGAAGCAATATCTATCAAGAAACCATGATGAAAGCCGGCCCAGATTGGAAACACTGACAAGTGGAGAAAAAAGACTGGCCAAACACATAAGTAGGTTACATATATGACAGTCCATTCTAAATGTGCTACGACCTCAGTCACAAATTTCAGTCATAGGTTTTTGTTGATGGAAGGATCAAAACTTTTCAGCCGTAATTTGGATATAATGATGATCAGGTTTCGGCATCGGCTGATATCTCAGCCGATACCAAGATGTCAACCCTGCTGATGATATCAGCCAAAATTTATAATTGGGCCATATCGGCAGATATTGCCATATTTATATTTCAGCCCTCACCCAGACTGAAAATTTTCAGCTCAAATTTATAACTGAGGTTAAGATTGAATACAATCCTTCTACAGAGTAAATTGTGGACATGGGAATATCTAAGTTAAGGGGAGCACAAACCACTGACCGATCAAAGACACTCAGGAAATGGGGTTTTGAGTTGGATTCGATGCTCAACTCTAACAGGCCACTCCGTGTAGAATTAACCTGTGTGTGTGGATTGGGATATTTACACATACCCCTAGGATTAGTCTCACCTCCAAAGTGAGGTGGGAATATCCATCTTATCCAAAAAACAAAAAAAAATAAAAATAATAATAATAATAACAAAGCATAAAACTATCACAGGAATCACTGAAAAGGGCCTTTATGTTCCTAGTAAATCTCTAACAACAATCTAGCAACTACAAAACTGCATAAATCAAAGGATAGATCTCCTGGTAGGCAGCATTCCATATTTATGGAGTTGTACACAAGTTTCCACATTTATAGAGTTAGTTTTTCAAGTAACTCAAATACTCTAAATGAACCATCTTTTTATTTGTTTTGGGCACTTACCCAATACCTCCCTTAATGCCATTCATTTAGAGATGAAGCATTTATTTATTGCTAAAATGAAAGGAGAGTAATCAAAAGTGTCAACTCAGGCAAAGGACGAAGAATGCAAATAGGTATTGAAAGGCTACCCAACACTAGATGGGAGCCAACCTTCATTGGCATTGTTATCGTCATCGTCATCTTCAAGCTATTTATTTCATCAATTTGGAGTTGGCATTTATATATCAATTTGGCCAATTGTTTTTCATGAGCTAAGTGTCTATCCAACACCCATGGAACTTGAACCCACAACCTTTGGGCTGCAATAATGAGCCTTTACCAGTTATGCTACAGGTAGAGAAAGTTCACCCCAACACTACATAGGAGTCAACCTCCATTGACAGTGTCTAGCAGTGATATCAATCTCTGGTCCACAGAAGAGGCCCCATCTCTATGTAAATGTAAACCAGTTTCTGTAATACCAAATAAAGCTCTCTATAATCACCGAGTCAATCAACTCTTACATTGGCAAGTGCTCATTCTAGCCTTCATAAAGGGTGCAAATTCGACTCATGTCACTTTCTTTAAAAAAATAAGTTGGATGATTAGATGGCTCCATCATTCTTTCCAGTATTAGATGGAAGGCCTGTAGATTTATGGGTCCATGTCTTCTTTAGGTAAAAGTTGAAGTAATAGGCCAATTTTTTTACACATGGTCCATCCATTGTCTCACCAAATCACTGAATGACAAATTTTTCTTGAACGATCACTAAATCAATTAACATAAAACACCAAAACAAGTCTGCAACTTTCAGAGTTACACATCCAAACAAGCAAGTTGAAATAGTAGTATAACAGTATAAGGAGCCAAACAACAGTATGCAAATTCAGGAACCACCAAAAACAAATATTACAGTGGGAGGGCAATCAAATTAAAGACACTCTTCCTTCTATCCACTTATTCACTGAACCTGTTCTCATATATAATGCTATGACCCAAAAATCTTATCTGGAATCAGAATACTGTAGAATTTGCAAAATTTCCACATAAATCACATGTAGAGTTTTTTTTAAAGATACAAATCATGTGTTTAGCTAAACAATAATTGTCTACAAAGATTTTCTGAAATCCCACATAATTTTATTTTTAAGAGAACTATAAATTCCCACTGGAATCGCTATCATGGAAATAATTAAAGATCTTTTCAGGACATGGTTTTTGGGTGAGGTATTTCGACTTTCTTATGTGGAAAAACAGAGAAACATGACTGAGAGAAAGTGGAAGGGGATTCAACTGTGTTTTGTATAGACTAAATAGAAAACTTTTGGCATTGAGTGATAGAAACATTTTCTACCAGGGGAATGCAAAAATTAGAAACAACATCCAAAACTTTGGAAATGACAACGTAGTGTGATGTTATTTTGGTACAATTATCAAGTTCAAACATTACCATATAGATGACTCTCATGGTTTCTCATCCTTCCCCCTAGTTTCTCCCAAGAACTGTCAAGTTTTCAAAATCAGCAATTTGCTAATTCCCATTATATCAACATCACATCAATTGCGTTCCCATTCACACAATTTCATCTTACCCAAGCATTTGGTAGGGAACATCAATTTCAATACTACCATCAAAATAAGGAGAAAAATTTAAGAAAGAAAGATGAACTCAGCATAAATGTCAAAACTCAGATACATGGTCCAAATTCAAGAGGGAAAGAGAAAGATAGGATGGAGTGATGTCTAGAAACCAGCCTCATGAAACGGGATTCTTGAGTTTGATTCCCACTCCACCCAAAGGACCACTCCCCCTAGAATTATCCTGTGTGTGGATAAAAAAAAAAAAAACAGAGAGAAAGAAGGGAATCTAAGAATGCGACCTAATCCGAAGAAAATCCTTAGAGGGCTTTGAGTATATCCTCGGCACCACTGAAGGTGAAAGCCCCACCCTCCTCCAAATTGAGGAGCTTGACAACGCCGTCGTCAACCAGCATGGCATACCGGCAGGACCTAACACCCAGTCCTACCGGCTTATCGGTGAGATCGAGCTCGGTGCCAATGGCACGTGTGAAATCACCATTACCATCGGAGAGGAGGAGAACCTCGTCATTGATCTTTAGGTTCTCCTTCCACGCACGCATGACAAAGGCATCATTGACAGAGATGCAGGCGATGGTATCAACACCCTTTGACCGGAGATCGGCTGACTTCTCGACGAATCCAGGGAGGTGCTTCTGGGAGCAGGTGGGTGTGAATGCGCCAGGGACAGCGAAGAGGACGGCCTTCTTGCCCTTGGTGAGGTTGGATATGGTGGTGGTTTGAAGCTCTCCAGAGGAATCGAAGAAGGAGAGGGTAGCATTAGGGAGGGTGTCGCCGACGGCGATCGTGGAAGAAATAGGGGTGGTCTTAAGAGTGGCAGGGGTGATAAATTTGTGGAGTTTGAGGGGGCGTTTAAGGCGGAGGGACGAAATGGAAGCGGAGGAGGAGAGATGGATGGTTTTGGAAAAGAGGGAGATTCGGTTAGAGATAAGAGAAATGGAAGTCGGAGTGGCGAGTTTTATGGTCAAAGAAGATGCAATCGCCATTGCTTCTGGTTTCGCTATCGCTTTTACGGTATCAGAGAGGAAAATGAAAGGAGAGAGATGAATTGGAATCAGAGTTTGGTTTCAAAGGAGGAGGGAAGAAGAAGGAAGACGGGACAACAGGAGGAGAGTGGTTGTGTTATCTTCTATTAGAGGTCTGCTTTTGACGAGCATACAAAGGAGGTTCCGTTCTTGCGGACGGGTGACAATGGGTAGGACCCATTGGATTAAATCGGGTCTAGTCGGATTAACATCAATGAAGAGGGCTTCTCTTCTTCACCCTCGCATACAAACAATTCTTTTTTCTTTTCTTTTTTGACTTTGATTACTATAAAAAATTAATTGTTTTATTTTATGTATTCAACCAATAAAATGTATATTGATGATATATTCTAAATATAAATGAGAAATTTCTTTTCTAATAAGTAATATTTTGAAAATTGAGACAGTAGCATTCAAGTATATCACAATTTAGTAGCTCATCAACTACTAAATTTAATTTCTCACTACTTTCACTTTAGTGGTCGAATTCATCGAACATTCTTTTAGAATGTTTGATAAGTTTGACTACTAAAATCATGTAGTTTAGTATTGAATTTTAAGTTCAATTGTTTTTCAGTTGTAAGCTATAAGTATATTTTTTTCAATAAAATAGGTTGAACATAATACGTAGAGTCAGAATGGGCCATTTTGCCTGATTCTGTTGAGATCGAGCTTGTTCGGTCGAAACTAACCAGATCAGTCTAAATTTGCCTGGAACAAAACTCATTATCAAAGATGGATCCGTTTTGTTTTGTTTTTCGGCCAAATTCAGAACTTTATATGAAATATTAGTTAAATAAATTTAGATTTTATAAAGGGCAACTATTAGATACACCAAATTGTAGTAGAAAAATCTACATTTGGCCTTGTAAGTTAATGGTAGGTTTCTATATGAGGTATTATCACTTTTTTTAAAGTAACTTTTAAATTATTTTATCCTTTTGAAGTGTAGTAGAGGGTGTTGGATATTCCCAAGTGTATTATAGTTTTTACTTTTATAAATTATTGCTTAACTTCAGATTTTCATGTACTAGGTCTGGCTTAACTTAATTTTAATTTAATTCTGACTTTTTAAATTAAAAATAATCTCAATTTGTATCTAAACGGATTTTTACTCAAAAATTTTAAACTTTTTCATGTGTGTTTGGTAGATGGTAGAGATGCTACCTAGTATCTACCCTTCAATTTGAGATGCAAGAGATAGCTACGAAAAGCATGAAATTTAAACATTGATCGTTTGGTCCCTTTCATAGTTGAGGGCCACAGATTTTTTCTTTTCTTTTCAGTAAAAGGGGCCGCATACTTCTTCATATATATTTTTTTTGTTGTTGTTGTCTCTTTTGAAATACGCAAGGCAAGGCAAGTACACGAGAAAACCGAGGACTATTCTTGCATTTAAAATGGACGAATGTCAATCGTGGTATCATTTTCTAGGTTAGAAAAACTAGTTTTCTGTCCCACATGCTCAACGCATGTTGTACATTTTTTTTAAGTTTATAAAAAAATATTATTGATGAAATTAAAAAGTTATTTCAAATTTTAATCACTTGATTTTAATAGTTAAAAAACATATAAGATAATTTCTATGGAATGATTAAGAAATCAATAGGAGAATGCATACAATATTTTAAAGCAAAGTATGTATGCCAACAATGCTTGGGTATTACACCTACACAGATTTCATATGTTGTTGCACTTATCAAACAAGTCTGGGAGATTATCAGAGGAGCAAAGAATATTTGGGCTGATTGAATTAAAGTAAAATATATAAAACAAAAAGACTTTTAGTCTATAAAATTCCCTATAAATGCATCTTGGGTTTCCGCTCAATTCTATTGGTAAGAAGTAAAGCAAAATATGTTATTTTCCACCTGACAGAAAATGGTAAAAACACCAACTTCTGGACCGACAACTGGTTGCCTGCAGGCCAATTGATTGATAGATTTGGTGCAAGACCTACATATGACTTTTGCGTCAGGGAATGGATTCTTCCCAGATTCTTCCCACACCAGGATCAAATGCACTTAGGGACATAATAACAGAAGTTAAAGCAGTAACTCTTCCATATGATGATGTTCAAGATCAGGTGTATGGCAAATTTTCTCTAAAATCAGTCATTGATCTGCATAGAAACTGAAAACACACCATCCTGAGTTGATGTTGTAGGTTTTAAGGTCACATTCCAAAGCATTCTATCACGGCCCGACCTCGGATGGGGGCTTGAGACGCGATTAAATTTTTTCTAAAAAAAATTAAATCTAATGATTCACTAATACCATAAAGGTAATACCCATGTAAGTCACTAGATAAGATTGCAACAACAATAGTTATCCACTAACCCTCTATTAATAATCTCATATGCCTATGCGAGATACACTTGTGTTAGATATTCCTAAACACAATTAGCAAAATTACACGGACATTTTTCACTCAAAACACACGAAAACAATATATTGAGCACACCAACACACAAGCATATTGTATAGAAATGTCAAACTTACATACATAAGTTTTTATGCCATAGGAGGCACATTATTCATAAAAATATACAAGATAGTCCAAAGGTAGTTGAGTTTCCACGTGCGGAAAACCACAGATAATTCCAAGGGTTGAGTCTCAGCGAGGCACCATAGGTTCCTCCACTCCTTCTTCTGGCTCATATTTGTAATATAAGGGGCGTAAGCAACGGCCCAGTGGGGAGAGTTTACCATACAATCCAATACACAATATACATGAAACAAATAACAATGCATGTTCCATGAATGAAATGCAATTAATCCACTTAACCCATTTTCACTCTAAGATCACTTTCTAAGGTGTTTTACCAAATTTTTACCTGGGTTAGCCCCCAAATTATCATAGCAATTTTTACAACAACTTCTTAATAGCACGGGGTCAACCCCCAATTAGCAACTTGTAAGTGCATAAGGTCTCCATGACCCGGCTTACTAGCACGTCCAACTCAATGGTTCACAAACGGCGCTCAGCCTAATATCTCAATGTCTCCACAACCCGGTCTACTAGCACATCCAACCTAACGGTTCAAGATGGCGGTCGGCCACAGCCTACTAACACATCCAACCCAACGGTTCGCAAACAGTGTTCGGCTAATCTCAGCAATTATAGCCCAATGGCCAATATCAGACTTTACAAAGTTATTATCTTCCACAGATTTAACTTATAACCATAATTCTTACATGCAAATGTCAAATGCATGATAATGCATGATTTCTAGTGCCCTCCTTACACAGGGACTTATTCTGAGAGAACCATCATATTTCAGCCTTACCATTCGGTGTATCCAACACCAATATACAAATAATCAATAAAGGAATTCAATATTCATACAATCATTTAAAACAGGATTAATAACACGAATGCCTTCACCCAGTTTTTACCCAACAATTCCCAGACACTCCATGGGTCTATATTGCTTTAGAGGCTACCAGTTCTCGACTCTCCGACAATATTGTTAATGCTTATATTCTAAACAGTTAGAACATTTACATCCCTTACATGTAGGTAGTGTCAGGTTTCGTATTCTACACCTATACAACATTTTCCATCTTAACCATGGGTCCCATTTCAATATGGTTTTAGTGGGTTTAACATATAACACAATACAAGTATTGGTTCGAGTTTCCTCACCTTATCTGTAAAGTAATCACACAATCTGTAAGACAAAATAATAATATAAATTTTATGTTGATGGAGTATTTACTAACTATTTCTCATTCCCCGTACATTTTCTAACAAAATATGATAAATGTGATGAGTCTCCTAACTCTTTCTATTTCTTTAAATTATGTTAGAGGTTAGCCGTCGGCTACTCAAAACATTACAATAAAATAAAAATGTAAAGTACTCAGTGTCCGGTCTTGTATTTCTTCGTGGCCATCGAAGAGTATTGAGATGGAGCCCAAACGGCACAGTGCAAGAAATTAAATAAAAGTACTCAGTACCCAATCCCTTTTAATATTGAGCGGCGTTTCTGCTGCGCTACTGATGGTCACCGAGCGGCGTTTCCGCTGCACTACTAATGGAGGATTTCAGCCAAGAGGGTACAAAGACAGTATGTAAATAAAGTACCCAGTGCCCCACTTCAAGACCACTGGATAACTAAGCGCCTCCTCAGATGGTATCACTGAGTGACTAAGTGCCACTACTGATGATCTATTGGATGACTAAATGTCATCTCAAATGATATCATCGAACGCCTAGAGCCACTACAGATGATAGTGTGGTATAGAGGTTAGAATACTGAATTTAAACACACAATTTGTAAAAATAAACACACAACTGCTAGATGGGGTTAATATTTTCCCCTCTTTCAATTAAAGGTTGAAAAATAAGTTTTAAACGTAAAAATAAAATGATTTTAAGGGTGTAACTCAAAATTTAAAAAAGGAACATACCCTTCCTTCATCTTGAAAAGTTCAATTTTAAAACCCAACATTAACCTAAACAAAGTTTAATTTGTTATGGAGTTAATAAAATTTAAAATAGAATTATTTCGATACCACATACACAAAGATTCATTGAATATTAGCTAAGTTTGAACGCCTAGGAGAAGCGCAGGAAAACCCGAAGCCTTGCTGCCACTGCTGGTGCTTGTGGACATTGAAGAGAAGGAAAAAGAAAAGGTGTAAAATAAAGAAAAGGATCGGAAGTCAATGAGAGAGCGACTGCAGAGTTGCTATTTATAATAGCATGAGGCAAACAATTGCCTCACACGTTGCATGGCTACCTGCTTAATAGGTTTGATATTATCTTGATTTTTATATTATTTTAATATTAAATCTTTTCGTTAATACCTCTTATGTCCTTTATAAATTCTAAGTATTTTAGTGTCTCACTGAGTAATCTAAATAATCCACTAGATCAGATATTAAATTATAAAAATAGTATTAACTTTTGAAGAGAAAATTAAAGCTCAATGTTTTAATCGAAATACTCTCTTTAATCAAAATTCTCTAATTTTGAAGAATTTCTTGGAGAAAATATAATTTTATAATTAGATAGATTAAAATAGTCTGATAAAAATATTCTAAAGTCTCAATATGTTTCGAAGTAAAAAACCACTCCATCTAAGAGAAAGCGTGTTTTTAATTAAATTGATGGTCCACATTTCTCGGTGTAAAATAAATATAAAAAATTTAATATTTTAGAAATCTAAAGATACAAAAGGCTTAGTTATATTATAGATCGAGTATTAACTTCCTCCGTATATTTTTAAGATTTTGTCTCCTCTATCAAAGTGGGGCTTTGCCACCTAAGAAATTTTAGACAGTAAAATTAGGTAGAATTAACTTGAGATTGGCATTCAGTTAAGTCCGAAATTAAAAAATAATGCATAATCTAAAATTTGGAGTTGTAACTAGGTCAAATGACTGAGTTTCCAGAGCAATCAAGTTTTAATCTTAAAATAATAATATTATATTCATAACTTGTCATCATACCTTTGAGACTCAATTAAAAGGACTATCGGACTCGGATCAAGTCAAACTTGGATTCGTTGAAAAACTCATCTGATAATCTTTAAGATTAGAAGAACAAAAATTACAATTAACGACTAAAATTTATTTAATTAATCATAATTAATCACAATTAGCCATTAATTTGGGATGAGTATTACATATTCCATCTATCGCTTGGAAAATATTCTATAACAAATTAAAAACAAGATCTTATCTTGCTGATAAAGGGGTTAAATGCGAGATCATGTATATTTTGCGATTAACCCTTAGAATCCTGCTCCCATTTGTATTTTTTAGTGCAGTCTTAATGAATGCAGAGACCTCTTTTGATGAAATTGGGATTACACTACAACCAGACTTTACAGGGAGAATTGGAGGTCCAAAAAAGTACTGAATGATGCAAGAAAAGACGTAATTTCAAATCTTATGGCACATCTTTGCTTCCCAGCTCTAGCCTGGAAAGTGTGGATTGCAAGGAATGATAAGATCTTCAATGGTGTTGCCGTCAATAAAGAAGAACTACTTAGGAAAATAACAATAGATATTCAGAGTAGGGTTATATTTCTTTGCTCTTCCAAAGACCTACTTGTTGTCCCTGATGTCATTGCTGTAATCTGAGATCTTTCTTCATCTACTAAGGAAAATAACCAAAACGCAGTAAAAAAAAAACCCACTCTCAAATGCAGGATGCAAGCTTTCATCGATTGATTGTTATAGCTGAGAACAATCGAGCAGGTGTTGTCTAGTTGCAATCTATAAAAATTGTCCTGGGGATAGCCACTTCAACAGTAGAAGGTATCTCTCATTTTCTGCAATCTGTGCAGAAAGCTCTTATTTGATCCAATAAAATTTAAAGACCAAAATCTGATAAAGGAAGTTCAAAAGCCTGATTGTTCTATTTGGAGCAGAAAGCACCATATCAACACTATCATATCTTGTCTCTCAGATAATCACAAATGGCGTCTTAGCCTAGCTAAAGAAAATGAAAAACATGTGATTCAAATAATGAAAAATTGTCTCGCCAACAATAGAAGATTACAAAATATTGGTCACGAATTCTTCCAATTGTAATTGTAATCATAATGTTGTTGTTTGAATGTTGTTTCTTCGATGTAAATCATTATTCGATGTTTTCTCGTGTACTTAGAGCTAACATTTTTGTTTCAAGTCTTGTACTCTGGGGTTTCTCGTTTCTTTGAATGAATAAACTACTACTTATCATTCCAAAAAAAAAAAAAATTCTAAATACACTTAATATTTTTATAGCGAAGATCAAGTAGTTAGAATCAGGGGTTTAAATATCGTTTTTGAATGATATCAGCCATATCAGTCCATATCTCGGATATTAGATATCGGCTGATATCATTCTCTTCATCTAATTTTTAATTTAAAAAAAATCAAAATATAATTCAGAAAATAAAGAAAATTACGAGCTTCACGAATATGTAATTTTTTCATAAAATATCGGTCATTTAATATTCAAATATTATTTTCATCGTTTTTGAAAAAGTGACCATTAATTTATATCAAAAAACGAAAAATCACCATTAAATTTCCATAAAAAATGAAAAGTCATCACTATACATTTTCATCAATTTTGATTAAGCCACCATTAATTTTTCATTGTTTTTTAAAAAATTATCATTAATCTCCATCAAAAAACAAAATTTCCATCATCTCTAAATGCATCATTCTCGTCCTAAACCAGCTCTAATTGTAGCCACTAAATTAAACTACTTACCCTATGTTAGTGCCCTGGCTTGCCGAGTCCCTTGTTTGTCAATTCCATGAATTGGGAAAAGCACTTGCTAGAAGATTTGAATATTATAAGTGATCAGAAGAGTTGAAGATAAAGTCCACTGGTTTCAAGCTCATCGGTCACACAGGTAAAACTGGCCATAGATGACTTTAGGTGGAACCCACACTCTTAACGGACCTTTCCTAGACTTACAGGTCATATTGGTAAAATTAATCTAAGTCTAAGTGGTGCCTGGACAGTCACATAATCAGATGGGATAAAACATGGAAAATCTGGTAATCTGTCAGGTCGACCTATCGAGTCCACCGACCCATCGATGAGACAGGATAGACTCATCGAGCCCATCGACACGTCGACTGCAGTGACAAGGGTTTTGGACTGGAAGGGCTGTCTTTCAGGACTCGAGCATATCGTGCCCACCGATCCCTCAGTGAACATAGGACCAACCCATTGAGGTCCTCGATATGTCGACTAGAATTATGCAGTCTCTCGACATAACAGATTGTAAATTCAGTGATAATTGGGCTTGACCTGTTAGAGTGCTCGACATGTTGATCCGGGTCACTTATGAGTTTTGGACTTAGAACTCTTGGGTACTTTTAAACAAATCCATCAAGGTCATTGACCCATCGAGAGTACCAGGACCAACCCATCGAGGGACAAACAGTCGATCAATATCTTCAAGGTTCTAGATGAGCAGGCTCTGTATTTTTATGTTGTTCTCTGATAAATTGGGCTGACCCATAGACAAGATCGACATGCCGAACATAATGTCATCGATCCATCAGTGACGTCGACCCATCAGTAGTCCCAGTTTCTATACCATTGGAGTGCAATTAATGCACAACGGTCTGTTGGTTGAATAGTCACATTTAAGTTCACCGACTCATCGGTCTAGTCGACTTGTCGGTGATGAATAGTTACGAAAACTGGTTTGCTTTCTCTATAAATACAACACTAATTGTAACTGTTCAAAGATCTTTAGAGTGAACATTTATGAGCATCATCTACCACTCATCAGTGAAATCAATAGACTTAAGGAAGGATCATCATCTCTCTTGTACACATTTTGGTGAATCATTCAAATCAACCATTCTTCATAGATTGAGTTTGAAAGAAAGAAAGAGAGGCAAAGGCAAAACATCTAGGATAGACATTGGTGACCCCAATTTCCTAGAGGTTTTCCATAGCTTGTGATTGCTCTACACTTGGGGCATCTTCGGCACACGTACAAGATCACATTGGGAAGGAGAATTGAGAAGCACACATCTACACATTGCAAAGCTTGAAAGGCAAGTGCTTCTCCTTGGTTTGTATTTTGTTTTTATAAATCAAACCTGTAAAGTGGATTAAAGAGGGTGTAGTCTTGAACCAATCTTATTCTAGCACATCGAGACTTTCAATTGATATCAGAGCTTGAGTGCTCTTTATAAAAGATTTAACTGTCAGAGTTGATCCAAGCTAGAACACCATGGGAGATAGTCATGTCATTTCCAAAGCTTCATACTTTGATGGATCGAATTATGCCTCTTGAAAGGCCAAAATGAAAGTTTTTTTTTTTTATCTCCATTGATGGAATCGTTTGGGAATCGGTAAAGACTGAATGGAGTGACCCTAAGAAAGAAAAAACCCTTGAATCCTCATCAACCAAAGTATTGGTCCCCAAACCCTTTGCTACTTGGTCACAAAATGAAAAGCCATGTATACGGCAAATGGTAGAGCTTTGAATGCTTCAAATTGTGCGGTATTCGATACTGAATCCATAATTAATTGATAACTTCAATTCACCTCCCAGCTGATAACCTTTCATTTCAGGCCCAGTAAAGCAAACCTTCCATTTCAGACCCAGCCACAATTCAAATTAATCCATAATACATGGAATAGGAATAACTCTAATTGTAATTAAGAATAGCTATAATTGATATATATAAGTTTTGTTGACCCAATTAACTTGCAACACAACTTAAATCTCTTCTAATTAAGAAGATTTATCCTAAAATATCTCCATAATACAAAAAATCAATTAAAGTTATTTCTAATCCCTATTACAACTATTTTTAATTCTGATAACCTCAATACACGTCCCATGGAATTAGGAATAGTTGTAATGGATTTGCTGTGTTAACATAAATTTTGGGACAAATTGGTGTAATTACGAGATATTTAGTTGTGATTTTTGGGAGATAATAGGTCATCAATGGTGTAATTGAGAGACAATAATGGAATAATCGGCAAACTATGTTTTTTTTCCTAAAAAATATTAATTCAAGTACAATATCATTTCTTGAAAAAAAACCTTTCAAACAGATATTATGATATCCGCGATATCTTGGGCGATATATCATCCGATATCACCAATATTATTTCTATACGACCGATATGTATCGTATCGGCCAATATAAATA
This sequence comes from Chimonanthus praecox, assembly GCA_022113865.1. Lineage (NCBI taxonomy): Eukaryota > Viridiplantae > Streptophyta > Magnoliopsida > Laurales > Calycanthaceae > Chimonanthus > Chimonanthus praecox. The sequence goes on along the minus strand of CM039087.1, from coordinate 22,056,599 downwards.
CCTCTTGTTAGAATATTATTTTTTTACTGAAATTTTGTTTATATGTCAAACTTGAAATGCTCCTTCAATCCTACCCGATTCGTTTATAAAAATTCATGATTATTTTGAAATAAATAAAAAAGACTAACATATAACTCATATAAGACTTATTAACTTCTTTACTTAGTAACAAAAAGCCACTCATCTACAAAAGAATCTCAAGTTCTCTTCACTTCTCTTAACTTAAAAGAAGTAGGGAGATTTCTACTTTAAGGTCTTTTTCATCCAAATACGAGTTAAGTTCTACTTTAATTTAATAATTTCTAAAAGTTAAAATTAATTTTTTTATAAAAAAATTAATATTCTAAAATGTTTTAATTGAGAATTTAGAGGCAAAGTCAAAGACAAAATTTGAAATTTAGTTTATTTGAAAATTTCACATGTCCCATATTGAATTAAAGAAAAAAATTGAATACAGGGTATGATCTATAAAAATTCTCTCAACCAATTCATCTCCTTAAATCTTCTATACTTTAGGAGTCCTACTCTGGTCAAGTGCAAAAGAACGAAAATAAAAATAAAAAATATTTTTATAATAGTATTAGTGGTGGTGTTAATAGAAAAAAATGATAAAAGAAGAAAATAAAAGGACTTACAAACAATGTCAAAATTTCTCTTATTAAGCCAATAATGTGTCTTTCATGGCTGAGGTGTTCAGGCCTCTTAGAGCACCCGACTAATTCTCGGGGCATGTGCAAGCCTCCATCCCCACACACCAAGTAACTCTACATAGAGTGACCCTGTGGAGTGGAGTGAGAATCGAACTTAGGGCCCTTGCTTCCTAAAGTGATTTTTATTGCTAATGTTCGCAATATAAAAAAGGAGTAAGTTGTCTAAGGGTTGGTTAGGTTGAGCTAGGCTGTTCAGATCGAGGTGTGCTTGTTAAAATATGATTTTGGGTTTGGGATCTAGCTATGCTTTGTATGACTAGTGTGCCCTTCTCCATTTGAGCCTTTGGGCTTTTTGTTACTATTCATATATGTGTGTTAGATGGCTTGGCCATTTGCAATCTTTTGTTTATTAATAGATCTATTAGTAAAGAAAAAGTTATCTAAAACTAATATTTTATAATCATTTTTGAAAGTTCCCTTGTGTTAGAACCCGATTATCCCTAAAGGGGGGTTGAATAGGGTAATCTCCAAATTAGTGGTCTTTTCAATTTTCCTTGATTAATAACATGTATAGTGCAGAATTAAACAGTATTAATCAAGTGAGATGTGTGTGAACAATAGATAGCACAAATAACAAATTCACATAAATAGCTCTAACACTATAAACACCCGATATAGAGTGGTTCGGAGTAAATCCCTCCTACATTCACTGATGGACTCACCCAATCTTGGGCTATCCCAAATGTACTAAGTGGAGAATTACACCCTCACAAATAGAATAGGACTTTCACCTATTCAATTGACTTGGAATTTCACCCAATCCCTAGATTTTGAAAGGTTCGACCTCCCCAGTCTAATCCTTATCCCTCCATTTTTTAGAGTCGTTCGATCCAATGATCTAGTCCATTATACAATATGATTTAAAATAAAATCAAACTAAGAAGAACTTTCCTTTGAAGCTTTGCCAATGTAGATGTACTTCGATGTCTTTCTCCCAATGTGATCTCGCTCGAAAACATAGATGCGCCTAGTGTAGATCAACCCCAGTCCTTGGGAGGGTATTCTAGGAAATTGGAAGTCCAATGTCTATCCTAGAATGTTTGCCTCTCTCTCAATCTGAATCAAAGCTTGATTGGATTCTTGATTTACAAGTGTAAGTACAAGAGAGATTTGATTTTTGGTTTTTGCCTCTAGAATAATGCCAATTAACTCTGGTAAATGGGCTCTTAAATGCTCTCCAATAGGTTCCTTAAACTCTCCAAACAGTGGAGTATTTATAAAGACAAACAGAATTTTCGAAACACAAAAACACACGATTGATCATGTACTGGCGATCGATCGTCCATGTTTAAAATTGTTTTCCACCAACCCGACCGTTGTGCATTAAATGCACAGTAACGGCACAAAAACGGTCATGCACAATTGATCGTGCCACACGATTGACTGTGAACATCCATGGGCAATGGATCGTGGGTTGGCGATTGTATCGGCCTGAGGTTATCCTGTTTTGGCCGTGCTTGTCAAGACAAACCTCAAATATTTCCAGGGCGACGGGTTGTGGTGCCAATGTGTCGGCCCTGTCTCTAGTGATTGGTCGTTCGCCCGATTGATTGTGAAAGATTCTTCACGATGGGTCGCTGCCTCACGATTGTATCGCCCTGAGAGCATAATGTATTTACAGGCTCTTGTTCAAACCAGAACAAGGTTAAGTCCAGCCAATTGATCGTGTGCTTGATTGATCGACCCTGTCTCAGCGAGATCGTGATGATGATAGTATCGTCCTGAGAGCAGAGTTGTTTGACTGACAGTTCCAATCAGAACCTTCTTTTTTCAGGACGACACATTGAAATACCACGATTGATCGTCCTCTGTCATTGCGATAGATCGCCGACACGATGTGTCGACATGACAATAAATTCAATGGTTTGAGTATTATGTCTATTGGGTCTGATTTGGGCTTGTTAATTAACCAGATGTGATATCTAAGCCTAGGCAAGGTCCACCCTAAAGTCATCTATGACCAATTACCTTCCGTGATTTCCATACACATGTTGATCAGTTGAATCTTCAATATTGACTTTGATTCAACCAACACTTGAGTCTTGATTCTTAAGTTTCAGCCTTCAAGGCAATGCTTCACCTAAGTCAGGGCACTAACAATTTTGTTTTTACTTTAAAAGTGATATTTTTAACAATTTAGAAAATCTAAACTAAAAATCTCTCCCATTTTCAACTTGTAATTCTTATTCTAATATTTTATAATTTTGATTCGTAGAAGTTTTGCACTTTTAGTAGTAAAAACCATGTGAAAGGTTTTTATTTAACCAAACTTTGTTACATATGTACTCATGTTTTATTTTTTATATTTTTGTAACTAAAATGATAAAAATATTAAAATAAAAAATAACTACTATTCTAAACTAGGTTGTTAATGTAGAAATTGGGTAAAAATGGCTCACTGCCTTTCTCATTGATAACCAAAATATATAACAATAAGAGTCCCTCGATTTAGGGATTACAACTTGAATACAAACACGAGTCAACTAGGACTCTAGAATAGAAACGCATTTCAACTAGGACTCTAGAATATAAAGACAATTCAATTATATCCATTAATATTCCCCGCAAGCTCGACGGTGGAGAGGCGACAAGTTTGGAACTAAGTGCTGAGAAGCGGTGCTTTCGTAGACCCTTGGTGAAGATATCAGCTAGCTGATCCTAAGAAAACATGAACTGAATTTGATGAGTGCCCAAAGAAAATGTTCTCGTATAAAATGATAATCAAGCTCTATGTGTTTAGTCTGAGCATGGAACACATGATTAACATCTATGTATGTGGCACTGCGATTATCACATAGAAGTAGAGTCGGAGAAGTAAGATTAAAGCCAAGGTCACGGAAGAGGTGGTGAATCCAAACAGTATTAACACAAGTAGAAGCAAGAGCACTATACTCAGCTTCAGCACTGGAGCGAGAGGCCATTGGTTGTTTCTTTGCACACCATGAAATTAAGTTGGGACCCAGAAAGATACAGTTACCAATCTGCATCAGAGTAAACAACTAAGCATAAGGGTTGAGCCACTTGTGTGATGTGCAAGCCACGACCAACTAAGATTTAGGAAGAGCTTAACATCGTCTAAATGAGGAGTGCGAGGCTGACTCATGAACTGAGAAGCAATGGCTACGTTTGGATGGGAGGTAAGAGGGGTTAACCCCCCATTACCCCTTGTTACCCTCGTTTGGTAACAAAGGGGCGAGGGTAAAAATTTAAAATTTTGAAAATTTACCCCTCTCATCCGATTTTTGAATACCCCTTTGGAGGTTGGGTATTCACAATACCCTACCCCTCAATATCCCTTGCCTTCATCTCTTTATCAATTATATATTATAAAATTAAAATCTTTCAAAAAAATATATTATATAATTAAAAAAATAATATATTTCAAGTAATTAACAATTTAATTATGTTTGAATTTTATTTTAAAAATGTGTCAACATGATGCATTTGGATGAGGGATAAATTTTACAGGGGTTACCCTTGAGTAGGGGTAACTATAAGTAGGGGTAGACTGAAATATTAACAATTTTATGAGAATTAATCTTTTTTACTAAATCTATCTAATATAAATAAATAAATAAATTATGAAATATAATTGTCAGCATATTCTATTTTAAAAGGGTGATTATGTAGAAATTTTGATAAGGTTTCAAAACTTCGAAAGAGTTTAAGGTTCATGATAATCTTTTTTGGAGTAATTAGCAATTTATTATGTTGGAAGTTTATTTTAAAAATATGTCAACAATTTCAACATGATGCATTTGGATGAGGGGTATATTTTACGGGGGTTACCCTTGATTAGTGGTATCTGTAAGTAGGAGTAATCTAACATATTAACAATTTTATAAAAATTAATAATTTTTATTAAATATAAAAACTATAAAAATTAAAAATAAATTTTTTTGAAATATAATTGTCAAAATGTCATATTTTTAAGAGGTGATTATTTCAAAATTTCGATAGGGTATCGAAACTCCGAAAGAGTTTGAAGTTCATGTTAAGCTCTTTCGGGGTAATAAGCAATTTATTATGTTGGAAGTTTATTTTAAAAATTTGTCAACATTTTCAACATGATGTATTTGGATGAGGGGTAAATTTTACGGGGCTTACCCTTTAGTAGGAGTAACTGTAAGCAAGGGTAATCTAACATATTAACAATTTTATAAGAATTAATAATTTTTATTAAATTCATATAATATAAAAAATAAAAATAAAATTTTATAAAGCATAATTGTTAAAATGTCATATTTTTAAGGGTTATTCTATCCAAATTTCGATAGGGCGTCGAAACTCTGAAAGAGTTCGAGGTTAATGGTAATCTCTTTTGGGGTAATTAACAATTTATTTTGTTTGAAGTTTATTTTAAAAATGTATCAATATTTTCAACGTGATGCATTTGGATGAGGGTTAAATTCTAACGGGGTTATCCAGGGTTACTCTTGAATAGGGGTAATTGTAAGCAGGGGTAACCTGACATATTAACAAATTTATGTGAATTAATATTTTTATTAAATTCATATTAATATAAAAATAAAAGTTATAAATTTTTAAGAAGAGATATGTTGATATTTTTTATTCATTTTTTGGAATTTAAAATAATAATATAAAAAAAATCTTTATTTATTTTTTTAATGTTAGAATGCAAGTGTTCATTTTAAATTATAATTATGAAAAATAATTTATAAAAAATGGATAATATTATTATAAGTTATATTATTAGGATTTACTTCATGAATGTTATCTAATAATTATGTTTTATAAAATTTCTCAAAAAATATTAATATATCAAGTTACCCTTATTTATAGTTATCAAACAAGATTTTTTACCCTTAGGGTAAGCTTTTACTTTACCACTGTAATTATCAAACAAGATAAGAATAATCCCAGTTCAAGGGTCACCCCCACTCAAGGTGACCCCTACTCGGGGTAACCCCTCATCCAAACGCAGCTAATGTGTACCGCATAAGTAATTTCAGTTCGAGTGCATTTGAGATATTGAAGTGTGCCAACGAGAAGTTGATACTCAGAAGGATCATATAGAAAATTACTAGTAGTAGAAGACAACTGTCTTAGTAGCAATAAGGGTAGAACAGGGTTTGCAACCAAGCATGTCATTGCGTCGAAGAATGTCAAGGGTGTATTTATTTTGAGTAAAATGTAACCCTAGAGAGAGATGAGTCACTTCAAGGCCCAAAAAGTAATGAAGTTTGCCAAGATCCTTGATTTCAAACTCAATACCCAGTCGTCAAGTGAATGAGTGAAGGAGAGAAGAAGTGTTACCAATGAGAACACTATTATCCACATAGAGCAAAATAATCATAACATGTGGGGCCTGTCAAAAAATAAACATAGAACTATTAGCTCTGCTTTGAAGAAAATCATAAGAAAAAAGGAATGAGTTGAATTGCTGAAATCAGGCACCATAGATGGCTTTATGGAGTCTGCAAACATGATGAGGACGACGTGGGTCAACGAAGCCCGGCGTTTAAGCCATGTAGACTTTTTCAGTAAGGTATCCATAAAGAAAACATCCTTGACGTTCAAGTAAAAAAGATTGCGAGACTGAGAACAGTGCGGGTGCTAGTGGGCTTGATGATAGAGTTGAAGGTCTAATCATAGTTGAAAGTTGACCCAGGAGGAGGAGGAGGAGGAGGAGGAGGAGGAGGGGAGGGGGTGGGGCGTGAATATGTCAATCTAATTTTGTTGATCGTTTTTTAAATTAACTTGATTGATTAATTAAGTGCAGCGGATATAACAATCAAGTGAGTGTGTGTTCAACAAGTGTGATAGACAATTAACACAAGAATTTGGCTCTAACACCACAAACACAAGGACAAAAAATATATAGTGGTTCGGATCGCCAACCTACATCAACTGTTAGGACTCGCTCAACCTTTAGCTATCCCCAAAAATTCACTATGTGGGGACTTATACCCTCACAATTAGAGTAGGAATTTCACCTCACTCAATTGGCTAGGAATTCCACCCACTATTGTGCCAGAGACGACGCTCTAGAGTTTTTATAGTGGTTCCGGAGCAAATCCCCCTTAATCCACTTTCGGGTGACAGGTTTTAAAGACAAAACTAAAATTAAGAAACACTTGCCTTAAAGTTCTTTCTTGTTGATATGTGCTTCTTGAAGATCACATCCAAGTTGTGTCGACGCTTCTACTTGTAGCCGTTGTAATGCAATCACAATCTCTGGGTGACAAGGAAACTTGACTTAACCAAAGCTTTCCTAGTTTATGACTTTCTCACATGCAAACTCAGTCCGAAGATTGGTTGGTTATGATCTTTCTCTCCTCCTCTTTTTTTCTCACTTGCAAAAACAATCAATAAATTGGTTGTTTATGATCTTTCCTATAAGAGTGTTGGTGGTTCCTTAGAGTGTATAACTTTTTTTAGCTCAAGGAAGATGGTAAACCGATCACACAATAATCATATTTATAGAGGAGTTTTAATGGTCATCTAGACTGTCCAGGACCGACAGGTCAGTGGCACTGATGGGCCGGTGTTCATATTTATTACCGTTCAACCACCCAACCGTTGCACATTAAATGCACCCTCAACGGCATAATTACTTCCCAGCCGACATGTCGGTGTCGCTTATGGGTCGACAGGTATGGCAACGATGGGTCGGTCCATACGAGAGACTCGTTCTGGTGCAAAAACATGCTTGACAGTAAGTTTCCACTTTGGAAACCTGTTACCCAGAACGACCTGTCACCCTTTCCTGAAGGGTCGGTCGTGATATACCGAGATGTCTGTTTTATCGAGAGCCCTTGTGAGTTCACAGTCCAAAACTAATAAGTTTTATACCGACGAGTTGTCGACTACGAGGGGCCATTCAAGTTCATCACCGAGGGGTCGGGGCATACGAGACTTCTCGGTCAGAGGCATATCCAGAATGACAGTTCGAAGTTCTAGAACTTATGTCAAACTAGCCGACAAGTCTTCGACCACGATGGGTCGTTCCTGACTACACCGAGAGGTCAGTGCGATAGATTGGTCGTGCTAACAGTGAACATAATTCATGTTTCCAAGTTCACTTCCAATTCACTGTTCAACATCCTCTCTAGGCAAGTTATGTTTATTACCAGCATATGCAACTAAGCCTAGGATTAGTCCTCTCTCAGGTGTGGGTTCCACCTAAGGTCATCTATGGTCATATACCTGTTTTGGTGATTACCATGACGAAGAGCTTTGAGGTTGGTAGAGCATGATCTTCTTCCTTGATCATCTTCAGTCTTCAAGTTTCTTGGCAAGTGCTTTTACCTGAGTCATGAAATTGACAAATAGGGACTCAGCCAAGCCGTGACACTAACAATAGTGTATGCATACTTGTTGATGAAAGCCTTTAGCAACAAGGCGTGCTTTATGTCGTTCAATGCTGCCATCAGAGCGCCATTTAGTATTAAAAACTCATTTACATCCGACAATGTTGATATTTGATGGAAGTGGAACAAGTGACCATGTGTGTTACCCTAGGAGGGCATTAAACTCATCATACATGGCTTGACGTCATTCTGTAGGCCAAACAACTTGGGTGTAGCATGTGGGCTCAATATCAGACAAGGAAACCATAGAAGGAAAGGCATGCGGCAGAGGGTATCGATTAGCAAAGGCAGCTAGCTTGTTAGGTTTGAAAATACCATCATTAGCACAAGTCACCATATGATGAACATTGGGAGATGGTGATATGTCTGTTGAAGTCGGTGACACGGATGGTGGTGACTCAGGTGCTGCTGTGAGAGATGAAGAGGCATCTGCTGGGGAGTGTGATGCAGGAGGTGGTAGTGGTGCAGGTGCAGACAGAGTAATGAACGGGACAAAGACCACGTCAGACGAAAGTGATCTACCAGCTGTCAAGTGGACTGATGCATAGGGGAAGACCGCTTCATTGAACACAATATGCCGAGAAATATAGACTCGTCTAGTGGACGGGTGAAGACACTTGTAGTCTTTATAATGAGTGTTATAACCCAGAAAAATACATTCAAGAGATCTTGGTTACAATTTGTTAGTAACATAATCTCCAAGAAAAGGGTAGCATGCACAACCAAAAGTACGAAGGGACATATAGTCTGGTGTGTAATTAAACAATTTCTGAAATGGTGAGGACAATTGAGGACTTGGGTGGAGAGTTGATTGATGAGGTACATAGCTGTGCAAAGGGCTTCAGCCCAAAGGTTATGGGGAGGGTGAGATGCAATGAGCAAGGTACGACCCATTTCCGAGATATGACGATGTTTATGTTCTGCAAGATCATTTTGTTGCGGGATATGGGGACAAGATAATCGGTGATGAATACCTTTTTACACACACAGATGACGAAATGAGTGATTATCATATTCTTTACCTCCATCACTCGAAAATTGCGTAATCGAAGTAGAGAAATGATTTTCAACAAATGAAAGAAAATTTGAAAAATGAGAAAAGACTTCTAATTTATGGCGTATATGAAAGATTCAAGAGTATCTACTGTAATCATCAGTAAATAAGACTTAAATCCAGAAATGAAAAGAATATGAGACATCCATACATCAGAATGAACTAAATGAAATGGAGCATCAGTGTGATTATCATGAGAGTAAAAAAGAAGTCCAACAAATTTCCTTAATGCACAATGGTGACAAAAATGTAGAGTGAGAAAAAGAAAATGAAGAGCCAAGACTCTTATTCGAGGCAAGAACTTGTAGAACTTTGTGCGAGGGATGGCCAAGGCATTGGTGTCAGAGGGACGCCGAAGAGCAAGAGGCCATCAGAGCATGTGTAGATGAAGAATTTGGTTTTATAGGATAAATTTCTGTTTCACATCGGCCTTGAAACAAAATAGCACTAATACGTAAGTCACGAATGAGAAAGCCCCATAGAAAGAAAGAGCTAACTTTAATGAATTATGCAGCAAATAAAAAATTCTTATGCATGTGGGGAACATGAAGGACACGTGAAAGCAAAAATTGAGAGGAACCAAAAGAGAAAGAGAGAGGACAGGTGTGCGCAATAGGAAGAGAATCATCATTACCCAACTTACCCAATACAACTTGATCCATACTTATATAATCGGACGTAGATCTTAGGGTACGAACATCACCAATCATATGGTTTGTGGCGCTAGTGTTTGGATACCAGGTGGGATCAATTGATCGAGCTTTGGAGAAACCCTCACAAAAAGAACTTGGAGATGGAAAAACTTGAGGTGACACTATTTTCTCCTTTAACTATGTCGGCTCAACTTCATCTTCTGCAAATGGCACATGCTGACTTTTTCCTCCTTCCCAATTCCAGAAACTGTTTTCATCAAATATAACATCTCGACGAATAATTAGTTTTTTGTTTCTGGATTATGCTACCGATCACCCTTGGTTCCATCACTATATCCAATAAAAATACATTTTTCACTTTTCTTATCAAACTTGGTACGATCACTTGAGTCAATCAAAGAATAAACAATGCTACCAAAATTTTTTAAACAACTCACATCAGGCTTTCTTTTCCACTAAGCTTCATATGGAGTTTTGTTGTGCACTGCCTTTGTTGGAGATATGTTTAGGAGGAAGACGGATGTTGCCACAACTTCTGCCCAAAAATCATTTGGAAGTCGTTTTTCATTTAACATGCTTCTAGTCATTTCAACGACTGTCATGTTCTTCCTTTCAGCAACCCCATTCTATTCGGGCGTTCTCCTTACTGCTAACTTCCTGCGAATACCATTTAGCTTGAAAAAGGAACCAAATTCATTAGATAATAATTCTCCCTCTCCGTCAGTTGGAAGTGTTTTTATGACATGCCCACTTTCCTTTCCAGCAAAAGCTTTAAATTTTTAAAACTTTTCAAATGCCTCTGATTTGTATGCAAGAAAGTAAACCCAACTCATGCGAGTATAATCATCAGTAAATAATAAAAAATACATACTTTTTATTTAAAGATAAGGTATTTGTTGGACCACATATATCTGCATGTACAAGTTCTAGAGACATCTTAGCTCTCCAAGATTTTCCAACTGGAAATGGTAAACGGTGTTGCTTCCCATAAATGCACCCTTCACAAACATCATCAACACAAACAATAAAAGGCAAACCAAACATCATCTTTTTCTGACATAAAAATTTCAACCCATTAAAATACAAGTGCCCATAACGTAAATGCCAAAGCCTTGAATCATTGTTAGCACTAGCAACGAATGCACAATCATCAAAACATGAGAGATCAAGAGGAAACATCTTGTTCTAAGTCATGTGGATCTTAATAAGAGGTATATCCGATTTTCCTTTTTTAATTTCATACATATCACTGTGAAATGAGATTGAATATCCTCTTTGAATCAATTGACCCACACTTAGCAAGTTATGAGCTAAACCAGGAATATAATAAACATCATAAATCAGTCTTCAATGCCTTACTTAGCCTTAACTGCAATAATCTCCTTCCCTTCAATTTGAACTCGCTTATCATCACCAAGCCAAACTTGCAATTTCACAAATTCATCAATGCTACGAAAAATGCTTCTTCCTCCTGTCATATGGTTACTACAGCCACTATCTAGAAACCATATATCAGCCTTACTTTCTTTGTGACTTAGATAAGTAAGGAACAAATTACCTTCATCTTGTTTTTCTTTTGTGAAATTGGCTTGTTGCTTAGCCTTTTTCCAACAGTTTGCCTCAATATGCCCTTACTGCTTGCAAAATAACATTGCTTGCTTTTATAATTCTGCTTTTGGTTGCCTTTATCACCATTTTGACGATCCCAACCAGATATTCCTCATCCTCTTCCATGACCATGATAGCCACATCTTCTTTGCCCTTGTCCTACATGTTTATGATCAGAAGAACCTTCAATATTTTTGTCTTTCTTAGAAATGTCACCTTAGACTGAAATGCATGCTCAATTTTTTTCTTTGTTGATCTGAACCTTTCTTCATGAACTAATAATGAACCCATCAGTTCATTAAGAGAATAATTAGACAAATATTTAGACTCTTCAATAGCAATAACTACATGATCAAACTTTGAAGAAAGACTCCTTAAAAACTTTTTCTACAACTTTTTTGTTTGAGATTGTCTCACCAAAAGTTCTCATTTGATTTATAATAACAGAAAGTCCAGAGAAAAAATCTTGCACAGATTCACTACCTTTTATGAGAAGAGTCTCAAATTCTCTACGAAAAGTTTGGAGTCTCACAGTGGTTACCTTGCTGTCCCCATGAAATTCTTGCCTTAAAATAGTCTAAGCTTCCTTTGATGTGGCATTTGCAATTCGAGTAAAAATTGATTCTAACACAGCCTGCTGCAAAACAAGTAGAGCCTTTACATCCTTCTTACGAAACTCCTTCAAATCAGGTGACTTCTCCTGTAGCTTGGAGCTCTCAGTATCTGTATAACCATTCTCAACTAGATCCCAAAGATCTTGTGAAATAAAGAAGGTCTTTATCTTAATACTCCAAAATTCATAATTTTCTCCATTAAAAATAGGAACTAAAGATTGTGAAAGGTTAAGAGTGCTCATACCATCGACATGATGAATCACCCAAAGCAAAAAAAAAAAAAAACAAACAAACAAATACCTTTCTTTGATTTAACGAAGATCTGCTACTGCAACCGATCTTACAACCCAATACGCCTAATGCGAAAGAACCTAGCTCTAGATGCCAAAAATTGTTAGAGATAGGGGGTGAATTATGAACACCACACTGATTTGTAGATGCAAACAATAATTTTTTGCTTCATTGTTTCAACTTTGATTACACATCAATTTACAGAAAAAATAACAACATAGTGGGCATCCCCACTTTCTTAGAATAACTATCTACAAACACCATTAACCCACTAACACAACTAACCATAAAATGACTAAGTCTAGGGACCCATTGCCACAACATGGGATACCTCACTAACAAACATGAGACACCTAATCTTTTTGGGTAGAACACCTAATCCCACATTCATGAGACTAACAACCCACATCCTAAATGATGAGATAGTGGATGACTCATAAAACAAACCATAATTCAACATTAGACTAAATCAATTTATATGTGGTGGAGAAAAACAAATCAAAGGCTAAATTTACATCATCAATTCTCATCAAGTCAATCGATCATTTGATTTCTATCATGTGGTTAGATCTCTATGCAAATCATTCACAAATAGTTGAACGGCACTTCATATAAAGTAAAATGAGGTCAAACATGATTTACTATTACAGTAATTTGGATATTTAAAAATTGAAAAATGACCATATACATTATATTTGAAGGTAAATATATGAATTTTATTTTGTTGTATTTCAAAATATCACTAAGACACTGACTAGATGCTATTCTGGGTGGTCTAGCTTACAAATTTACTGTCTAAAACTTCACTAGAAAAGTATTTACATTCTTACTTAAAGCCTAGGGCTGTATTTGAATGAGAGGTGTAAAGGGTATAAGGTGTTACCTCTCAATACCCTTTGTTTATCACTTTAAAAGATATTCATAATTGCTTACCTATGGAGCACGGATACTCCGAAACCATTCGAGTATCCGTGTCGGATACGTTTCTGAGACGGATACGGCCGGATACAGCTCGGATATGTGTGTTGGATACATATCCAATTAAATAAAATATTTTTTAAATATGGTTACGGGGGCAAACATGGAGGGACACGGCGAGACACGGGACACGGGAGGCGGGATACGGCAGCATGGGAGAAAAGGAGAAAAAATATATATCTTTTCAGTATTATTTTTTTAACCTCAATAATCATTCACATATTATATATACATAATATTAATTGCTAATAGTCTAATCTTTATATTATATATCTTTTATAATCTTTACTAATATATATCTTTTGTAATGTATCTATATATATATATATATATTGTATATTGTATTCATTATAAATGTAAAAATATAATTTTCTAATAATTTTTATCTAATATTAGAATTTATGATATTTTTTGTAAATGGCTGAACTTATTTTGTTGATATATATATAATAATTTTTTAATTCAGTGTATCTCACGGCACCCGTATATTAGTTTTTCAAAATTTACAATATTCCCATATCAAATAGGTGTCCTATCTCTCAGCCTCTCCACAACCGCCTCTATCTCTTCATCTCCTTTCATAATCATCTTCTCACTAATTTCTTTCGCCTTACATCTCACCTGTTCTCCTTCCTCGTCTTTGAAGGACGTCTTGATTCCCCCTGTCAATACACCCCTGTCGTCATCTTCATCTCCACCCCAACACCAAGCTCCACCACTAGTCGGGCATTAATGGGCTGATCCAGGTGCTCAGGCAATGCAATCAGAGGCACACCGAATCTCATCCCTTCCATCACAGAACTCCATCCGCAGTGTGTCAAAAACCCACCAATGCGGGTGTGCCCTAGTATCCTCTCCTGTGGTGCCCACCCTTCCACTACCATTCCTCTCTCGCCAATCCACCCCAGAAAGCCACGTGGTAGTGCCTCCTCAATACTCATCTTCTCTCCCTCCGGGGACCTCAGCACCCAAATAAAATTCACCTTGCTCTGCTCCAGCCCAAGGGCTAACTCTTCTCTCTTCTCCTTGGACATGAAATACTCACTGCCAAAGGAAACAAACACTGTAGAAGATCTCTCCTTGTCATCGAGCCACTCGAAAAGCTTGCACCGGTGATCTTGGCAAGGAGGAGGCATTCGGACGAGAGGCCCTACTGGTATGACCTCCTTCTCCATTAAAAGAGAGAGGTAATCAATGTACTTGGATTCGATTTCTTTCGATGACTTCCCGAGGATGAACTTGAAAGATTGGCACAGGCACCGAACGAGTCGATCGATGTTCCAGATCCCATTAGCTCTGGACTCCAACAGTATGTCAGTGCTCGCATATTCACGATCGTTGAGGTCAATGGATGGAAATGGGAATTCCTCACTTGGTTTCATCAGAAGGTGCATGAACGTAGAGAAGCAGGCTGCACTGGAGGAAAAGAACATTACTGCCGGAATATTTTGGCGAAAGGCCAGTGCAGGAGCCCAAGGTTGGAGGAAGTCATAAATCAGCAAGTCCGGATTGAGGGTGGAGAGGATATTTGAGAAAGAAAGGTGTGAATGATCAAATGCCTTCTTGAGTGTGGGGGGAGTGATTTGGTGGTTTGAAGTTGAGGGGGAAGGTCTGGGAGGTTTGGGAGTTGGATTTCTACTAGCTCTATGGATGATGAGTAGGAATTTTTATTTAGCTCTCGTTTGATGGAAGATAGGTTTACAGGAGTAGAACAGATGGATCCATAGAAATTCCTGTGTGAGAGACGCTTTGCGAGCTCTAAGAAGGGCGAAATGTGGCCGTGAGCCAGCCATGGAAGCATCAGAACATGCAGATTGGCCTCCATCTTCCTCTTATCTTTCTAAGTTCACTGTTATTTCTCTCTCTACTGTATATATTATATTATATAATTAAAACTTTAATTAATTAATTAATTAATATAAATATGGGAGCACGTGGCGAATGCCTCGAAGAAATACGTGGATGGTCAGTAAAATGGCATTCGGTGACTTGAGTCCGCCGCCGCCTATGGACTGTGGTTTGTGGGACGGGTTACTTATTTGTTGACTTAGGATCACAGTAGACCAGCTATTGTTTACTTGATTAATTTATAAAGAAATTAATTATTTTAGTGGTTGAAGATTAATTTTGTATTTATTAATTCACCCTCCCATAATTATATGTAAAAGAAAGTGATCGAGACGCATACATTGCCTACGGCTAACATTTAAATTTGTATTTCTCATTTGTATTGTTACAGTAAAAATATTTTTAACAAATTTTATTTATTCAAAAAATCTTCACTAATTAGATCTAAAAAGTGATGGTGGTGGTCTAGTCTGGAGAGTCTAAAGAGTCACCACTTGTTATAATTGTTGTTGAAAAATTAGTCTATATGGTTGTTATATGCTTTGAGTGAGAGTTGCAAACATATCTTTCAAATGTTGTACCTCTCTGGTAATGGCATATTGTTATTATTCTTCATTAATCTCTTCCAATACCATATCTTTAAGATTAACTCCACCCCTAAGGCTGCATTTGGTATTTTCTCCCGCCATTGATATGCAAGAAAGTATACTAGTGGCTCTTCCAAAAGGTAGAGAAAACTTCTAAATAAATACGAAATAAAAACACCATTTCTAAGAATAAAAATGGTTAAAAATAGAAAGTTTCCAAAAAGTAGCATTTTCTAAGGTCGAAAAAATCGCCTCTTTGCCAACTTTAACCTTTGAGCGTTTGGCTTGGGTTTTCAAAATAAACGGTTTCTCGACCTATTTGTACAAACAAGTTATTAAAATTCATCTATTCTAAATTTTATGAACTAGAGAACTAATTTTAAGTGAAAATGGTATAGTTTTAGCCTTAAAAAATCATACTCAAATAATTAAGATGGAAGGCCATTTTTCATTAATTCTTTGGATACAATTTTTTAAGCCCAAAATATACCCTTTTCACTTAAAATCAGGCCCGGATTTCATAAAATTCAAAGTAGATGAAGTTTGATACCTTGTTTGTAGAAATTGATAGAAAAACGACTTCATTTAAAAATCTCATCCCACAGCTCATGTACTACAAGTTCGTTCGAACAAACCAAAAATTCGTTCGAATGATGTGGTGGAATTCGAATGACAGCGTTTTTTCAAAAAAAGAAAGGGCAAAATGGTAATTTCACTCGATTTTTTGAAAATTGCCTGAAATTTATGTAATTATAAAATTGAAAATGCCAACAATATTTTTGGCCTGAATTATAAATATTTTGGCAGAAATTTAAGCCAAAATTTTGAGTGAAATTTTCAGCCGTCGAAATTTTTGACTTATAAAATGGAATTATTTTAATTTTATTTCTTACCCTAGATCATTATAGAAAACAACTAAACTTATATTTAATTAAATAATCCTATCAAAAACAAACATTTTTTTTTCCATATTTACATATTTTGATTATTTAGATAACAATTAAAATTCAAATAATTTTTTATTTCTTCTTTATATATGAAAACATATCATAAACATTTAATAAAAAATAATCAAGATTCATTTAATGATCAATTTTTAAAAAGAATTTAACATTTTTTTGTAATTTTTCATCATATTTTTAATATTTGAAATTCTCAAGAATCTAAATTAAAAACAATATTTGAACATGTAAATAACCGATATTTAATGAAAAAAAATTGTATATCCATGAAGTCCAAGATTTTCTTCATTTTCTATTATTTTTCTGAATTTTTTTGAAAATAAAAAATAAAAAATTGAGAGGAGAGAAAATAATCTCGGCTAGGTGATATTTGAAGCCCTGATGGAGAAAAGGTGTATGATGTTGTGCTCCTTCTTCCTTGCTCTATATATATATATATATGGTCTAGGTATTGTACATTTAAGTTTTATGAGTGTTAGATGAGATCAATATATATATATAATCATAGTCTAGGTATTGTGCATTTAAGTTTTACGAGTGTTAGATGAGACAATTGATCTGTATTCTATTAATAAGATAAATGGTTAGATGATATACTTCTAAGTCTCGACGAGTCATTCCCATTCCCAACTCATTCACTGATCAGATTCGGACTCATGTTGGAAACTTGCAACCGTTCATGGGCATAAAATGTAAGCAAATTGCTCACAACGTGTCGGCACCGTTTGAAACTGTTAATAGACTAGTTTTTGGGTTGAAAGTCTAGTTCTAAAAGGTGGTATCAAAGTCAGATATCAAGCTACCTTATGTGAACTTAGGAGATTGATATATATGTATTACAACCTGATTGGATAGAGGTTTATAGCTTTGGAGGACATCTACGCCATTGTCAAAGATGGCACTGCATTATTGTTGGGTTATGGCTCAAATTCAATTTCCTAATACAACTTGAAGAATGGAGAGTTTTTTTTTTCTTTTCTTTTAATGCAAATGGAATTTGCATATGAGAACGAAATTTGAGAAGAGGCAGCACTAGAAGCCAAACAAATTTATAAGTGGAGCAAGGCCAAGAGCGGCCAGTGTGCACGAAGGTGTAGAGTTGCAGCTACATGTGGAACAAGGCCGAGAGTGGCCAGTGGCACAGAGGTGTAGAGTTGCAGTGCATAGAGAGGTGCAATGGAGCTCAGGTGCCTCACATAATCTCCAAGAGTTGGTGGAATTTTCGCCAAGGAGGAGATTGTTCGGTTATGGATCAAATTCAATTTCCAAATACAACTTGTCAATGAGGAGATGATGATGAGTTGCAGGCTCTATTACTTCCCAATTCCCTACCGGACAATTGGAAGACCTTGGTGGTGTCTCTCAGCAACTCAGTGTCAGAGGGTGTTATCACCATAAATTCAGTTACAAGTAGTTTGCTTAATGAGGAAACAAGAAGAAAGTCCTCGGTTTCTTCTCAGACAAAGACTCTTATTACAAAGAGCAAGGGGGAGAAGTTGTAATACCCTGACCCAGATTAATGCTTAATCATGTATTAATTACCCGTTAATTTTGATTAGTAGACTGTTAATATGATAGATTAGCAGGTGAGTTTTGTTTAGATTCAAACTTTGATTCGATCTGAGTTTGGAGTCTGTGGACCCAACTCGTTGAGTGCCGTGGCAAAGTAGAAATTGTCTGAACTTTTCTTCAGCTGAGACCTTTAAAATATCTGTAATTGGAAAATTATTTATCAGAGATATGTAAATCTCTAAGTTTTGTTTATTTATTCAAATTTAAATTCTGAGTTTAGAATGTTTTAATTAGAGCTTTTTTCAAGTATTGTTTTATATTTTGGGAATTATATGATTTTGATTTAAAATTAGTAGATCTTAAATGTAATTCTTTCTCTAGATTTTTAGGGTATTGAAATTATCTAATTAATTTATTGAGTTTAGTGGGATTTTGAAAATACCCACTTTAATGCATTTAGTACATTCCATCCAAAAGCTATAACCCAAGGTGTAGCTAGGCAATGGGCTTCCATGCCTAACACATCATCTATGTTTTTATAAAAGAAGAGAGGATTTGAGTGTGTAGAAGCTAAAAAAAAAAAAAACACACCAAAGTCAAAACCTTCCTCTCTCTCTTCAACGTTTTATTCTTTTCCATTCTCTCCTTTCCTTCTTCCTTTATTCTCCCAACCGTTCCAGCAGCTGCAAGTCCTTGTTTTTCCCCGCGTTTGAGGTCGGGTTTTTTTAAACACATTATTCCTCCACCGGTTCTCGCAAGTAAGGTATGGAAATTTATCTACTCAAAATTTTAGGAACTCTGGAATTATTCATTTTGAAAAATAGTTTGAGTTAAAGCTTCAAATTTGGATTTTAAAGATTTAGGGAAAGATAGCCCATTTTCTTGATTTTTGAATTTCACCTTCTAAAATGGTTTTTTGATGATATTCAGAACCATGATTTGGTAAATCTAAGTTAAAAAGGGGAAAGATTAACCTCAAGCTAACCTCATGTGTTTACTTTTTGCAATGGGTGTTCATTTTTACTGCATTATTCTCTCGAGGCCTGTCTCAATACGTCTCTATGGTCCTATCCAGTAGACAACACGGGAATGGCATGAGCATTTTACTTTACTGCACTGTAACCTTTGGGTATGGTCTCAATACTCGACCTTGTCTAGGAAGAAATATGAGACTGGGCACTGAGTACTTTATATTTTCTTTTTGTTGGATATTTTGGATGATTGACTGCTGACATTCTGACTTAATTAACGGAGTAGTAAGAGTTTAGGAGATCTTCGGTGAAATTTGCAAACTGGAGAAGTTGAGGGGACTCAAATTAACCCATGTATTAATTTATGGGAACTATTAGACTTTAGGATGGAAAATGGGAACCATGGAAGTTTATGAGATGGAAAAGACCAAATGGGACTAAAATGCGAGAGTTGACATGGCTTTCATGTAATGGATGGTTATATTGTTCTAACTGTTAAAACAGAAGCTTAAGAAGGTGTTCGAGAGCTGAGGCGTAGTCGTCTAAAATGTAGTATGGGACCCATTGGAAGTGTAGAGAATAATAGGTTTATTTGGATAAGTTGTGAAGTATCCAATAATAGGACCCTTATAGGGCTTAAGCGATGGAATCCCCGAATTCCAAGAAGTTTTTTTGGACATAAATATGTTATGTTATTTTGTTTAAAAACGTGTAAATTTTATATGTTATGCTGTCTATGGCATGTGAATTTCTCTATGTATAATTATCACTATGTTTGTATGACACTTGATGTATGTATATAGGTTTTATGTGTTAAATGGATGCATGTATCTTGTGTGTGAATGTAGAGTGAACTTTGGACTGAAAGAAGCAAACCCAGGACAACTTTGGTAAACCCTAAGCTCATGGGATTGTATTATGGGCTTGTATGATATCATTAGACCCATGGACTTTTAATAGGGCCTTGTATGGATTGGTTTTAAAAAAAAAATAGTCGTGTTCCGGACCCACTTCCTGTGTCGGGGCGTGACAGGTTAGTATCAGAGTTTTAGGTTCATGCTCTCGGACTGTAAATGAGTCATGCATGCTTAGAATGTTTTGTGGGTGTGAGTTGTTAGTGTTACCCTATATTCGATTATCTTGCTCTCTTACTAACTGCTATTTTATTTTTGGAAAAAATATCTGATAATAAGATTCCAGTTCAAGTAGTGGGAAAGGGTACACCTGGGATTCCTTTGACTATATATTCGTCGACTAGTGATTCCAGTATGATGGTTTGGACCCCAAGATCACCCCCGTCAGATGTAGAGTCCCAACTGAAGGAAGTTATAGAAATCTCTTCAACTACTTCCTATGAACCATATACCTCGTCTCATTATCATTCATCTTCTTCGTCTTCACTGTCCAATGTTGGATATGAAGAACCTGAAGTTTTCTCAGAACACGAACGTCCAATGAACAAGGAACTGGTAGCAAATCCTGAACAGGCGATCTCTCAAAAGCCTGTGCAAGCACCAGTTTTTGCCACAGAACCTTTGATCAATTCAGAACCAATGCCTGCTCTAGTGGAGGAACCATCGCATTCTTATCTGAATATACCTTTGTCGCCATATGAAATACCTGTTCAGCAAAGGCCAGTCCCCATATGCACTAACTTTTTTCCTTTGGGGCATGTTGCCTCCTTTTGTCCGCGACCGCCCAACCATAATTGTCAAATTTGTGGTACTTTTGGATCTTATGAGGAAATGTGCTACTATATGAGGTTTAATGTTCCAATTCGATGCAATTTCTATGGAGAACTGTAACGACTCATCCCGCTAGCACAATATTGTCCTCTTTGGGCATACATATGGATCCGCACGGCTTTGCTTTGGCGAGCCAACCCACTGTTGCTCCCAAAAGACCTTGTGCTAGAAGGAGGAAGGCTACTACTTATATACCAGAGAATTTCCAATGCCACTAGTAATGTGGGATTTTTTTTGGTAGGATATTACAATATGCCCCCCTTAGAGCCAGAGCCGTTCCCGACTCTGCACACACAACAACCAAGCCCACACCCTCAGACAGAGAGTTGAACTATGCTCTAATACCATTTATAACAACCCGTCCTGCTAACACAATATTGTCCTCTTTGGGCCTACAGACAGACCCGTACGGCTTTGCTTTGGTGAGTCAACCCATTGTTGCTCCCAAAAGGCCTTGTGCTAGAAGGAGGAAGGCTACTACTTATATACTAGGGAATTTCCAATGCCACTATCAATGTGGGACTTTTTTGGGACAGGGTATTATAAGAACACAACCATCTTCTCGGAGCATGTCTATTCTATAACCCAACATCCTCTTCAGATGAAGACTCGTGGTAGAAAATGTCAGGGTGTGTTTTGAGAGGAAAACGGCTTGATGTGAGAAACATTTTAGGTTTGGTATAGAAGACTTGTGTTTAGGTATGAAGATCTTTTGGGTAGTGAAAAGAAAAATTGTGTATATAAACTTTTGTAGCCTGATTATAAGGTCATAGAATCAATAGATATGTACGTGTATATAATCTTTTGTAACTCTGAAGACTATGTATAAACCTCAAAATTATGTGAAAAATATAAGTATATTTGCTTATTATTCTGTGTTGTGATGAGTTATATTATAAATAATACGTATGCTCATAACATACCTATTTATTTATATTGCGAATAGTATGTTAATAGTAGGTGTATTTGTCATGAGATGTCAGAAGCATCCTGACATTCTATAAGTTTAGGAGCGAGTGCAACTCCTCCCTTAGAAGAACAAGGCTAACATGTTCACCATAATGAGCATATTAACGCAGTGCGTATCGCTATGGAGGCATTTCACCGAGTAATAAACGATCTTCGACGAACCCAGAATCGAAACCTCGGAGAAAGAATTACAGCAGCTACTAAAGACTTTCGGCGAATGAATCCACCGACTTTCTCGAGAAGTACTGACCCCCAAATGTCAGAATCCTGGCTAAAAAAGATGGGTCATATGTTCGACAATCTGGCCATCGCTGACGATCTCAAAGTGACCTTGGCAACTTACAACTGAAAGGCAGTGCTTACAAGTGGAGGGAAGTTAAGCATTTGGCTAGAAATTGTGAGCCGATGACTTGGGCGGCATTTTTAACGGTTTTTCTTGCCCGTTAGTACCCTAAAGTGGCGAGAGACATTAATAAAAAACAGTTTTTGAATTTAAAGAAAGGTTCTAACACAGTGGCCCAGTATGCCTCAAGGTTCATGGATCTTCTTCAATATGTCCCACATATAGCAGCTGTTGAAGAAGAAAAGATTCAATACTTTTCTAATGGACTTTGTCCATTTCTGCAGTGGCAAGTAGTTGGGTTAGATTTTCCCACTTTGGAGGCAGTGATTGATCGTGCTTCAATGGTGGAAGTTGTAAATACTACCAACCGGAATTTGGAGAAGCCTCCTCACCCCAACCTAATAAAAAGAGAAAGTTTAAAGGATCATTCTCTGTGAAGGATGGATACTCCACGGGTCAAGCAAGCAACACGCGGCCCAAGATGCTGATTTGTTATTCGTGTAAACAACCTGGTCACACGATCAAGCAATGCCCGGAGTACAGGACACCTCAGCCAGTTGATCGAGTGTGTTTCCACTGCAAGCAGGCCGAACACTTTATAAAGGACTGTCCTTACTATACAAGTGGAAGTAACATAGTAGGACCAACTCAGGGCGGAAGACCAGCACAGTCTGCACTGCAACCCTCTAGAGGCTCAGTGGCGCTAGGGAATGTGTCATAGAGGGCTGGACTAGGAAGGGGACCAGGACGTCCATAGACCACTCAAGGAAAAGTCTACACCATGGGGACTCAAATGATGGAGCCAATGGATAATGTTGTGATGGAAGGTACATTACCTCTCTTTAGCCTCATGGCACGAGTATTGTTTGATACGGTGAATCTCATTCTTTTATCTCTAGAACTTGCTGTGACAAGTTAGACTTGCAGCCAATAGATGCAAGAAAACCTCTAACGGTTGTTTCACCGTTATGTAGAAAAGTAAGAGTAACTCAGGAGTGCAATCATGCATTCTAAGATTAGGTGGCTTAGAAATGTCATATGAACTCCTGGTGATAGATATGGCAGATTTTGATGTTATTTTAGTCATAGATTGGTTATATGTGCACCAGACCTTGATAGATTGTTCCCAGCGGAAGATCTATAAGACATCTCTGTTTGGAATAAGATTTATGGAGAAACTAGTACCTTATGATGACTTGAGAGTTAAGTTTTCTGGCCTGAAGGTGTATCCGGGTAGTATAGTGGCTAGTATGGATTGGGAAGATGAAGAAGGTGCAGAGACAAAGTTTTCTCGGGTGGTGTGTGAGTTCATGGATGTTTTTCTAGACCAGCTTAGCGGCCTGCCTCCACGCTGAGAAATAGATTTTGTAATCGATCTACAGCCTGGAACATGTAACACCCGGATTTTTCATTTCATAAATAAATTGGATTTGTCTATTTAAATTGCTAAATTGGTTGAATTTAATATTAGAAATTGGAATGAACCGTAAATGGGTAAGGAGTTGGGTCATTAACCCAATTATGATCCAATGGATCATGGATAGAATTTGATTTGGAAATAATTGGGTAAAGGTGTTTAAATGGGTCAATTACCCAATTGGGACCCAATGGGTCATAGATGAACTGATTTGAAGGTAATGGGTAGGTTTAATTTAATTGGGTCAGCTACCCAATTGAGACCCAATGCATAAATCCACCTCATCAAGTGAAGTGACATGTAAGTGACATGGCCAACGTGGGACCTAAAATGCAATGTGGGGCATGGTTGGCTAAGGTCATGCTTGACTTGGTCAACCATGAGTGAACTCAATGGAGTTCAAGATTAAAGTGAGTTAAATATTCAATTGAGTTCAAGATTAAAATAAGTTAAATATTCAATTGAGTTAATTGGCTTGAATTGGAAAGTGACTTCAAGACTAATTACTTGAGTTGAGTGGGAAAATGAAGGGTTTTCATCTCATGGGACTTGGAACCCATGAACCCGATGGAAGGTGGAGAGACACCTTGGTTTAAGCCAAGAGTCTCCTTGGTTAAACCAAGGGACTCCTTGGTTAGACCAAACATAAAGGGGAAGATGAATGGGCATGGGTTGTTACAAAGAGACACCAACCTAAGGGGCACTTCACACACCCTTGGCCGAAATTCATCTCTTGCAAACAAGAAAAATTCTTTCCTCTCCTCTTCCCCTCTCAATTTCTACACCTCTGGACTTAGAGAAGTTTGCTAAAGAACCAAGGAAGGAGAAGGACTAAGGAGTAAATACAGAATAAAAGAAAGAAGGAGACGGGTAAAGGTATGTCCCATGTTTATTTAGATAGGAATGAGATTAAGGAAGTCATGGATTTGGCCATGGGTGGCCGAATCCATGGGCTCCAAGAGTGGTTAGAATAAATGGTCAAACTATTATGTGACCATGGAAATGAGAAATCCATGCAAGGGATGATTTAAAGGTCGAAAACAAACCTATGATGATATTCGAATCCATGTTGAGATATTAAGATTGATTAGTTATGAGAAAGATGCTAGCTTTGGCTAGAGAATAGAGAAAATCCACTAGGAATTATACAAATAAGTAAAAGGATCAGGCCTATTTCAGCCGACTAAATCTGTGATTCAGTCGACTGAATGATTACTTATCAAACAAGGAAACCTTTGGTTGAGGATTCAGCCGACTGAATCATGGGTTCAGTCGACTAAATCTGTACTGGCCGAACGCACAGTTAATCTGATCCAAAGTCAGCCGGCTGAATCTATGATTTAGTCGACTGAAAGAGGGATGACCGAGAATACAAAGGGTTTGACTCAGAGTCAGCCGACTGAATCTGTGATTCAGTTGACTGAAAGGTAGCGAGTCAAGGAAAAAGCAGTACTGAGTCGGATTTCAGCCGACTGAATATTGTATTCAGTCGACTGAAAGTTTGCTGTATGGCAGAGAACAGTGACTTGACGTGTTTCAGTCGACTAAATCAGGGATTCGGTCGACTGAAATGAAAAGTTTAAATTTTAAATAATATTCTAGAGGTTTCAATATATCTTGAAGGATGTAAGGGATGATGGGAATTGAATGGATAATCAAATTGACATATGTGTATGATTGAATTCATTAAGGTAAAGAGTTTTCGCAAAAAGGGTTTGCGTCTCAGTTTCGACATGATCGTCGTATGGAATCTTCACAAAATAGCAAGGATATTACTGGGATTGGTAGGATTCCTACCTTATTGAAATGCATAAGGATCTCTATATGTATATGTTTCTCGTTTTGATTTACAAAAATGATGAGTTATTTTGGTTAAATGAATGGCATATGTTATATGAATTGTTTTCAATGTTATTATGTATTTTGATACGAAATGACATTTGTGCATCCATAGTCTCAGGCATGGCATGTGAGGGAATATATGGGACAGCAAGCCAAGTTATGAGCTGTCCGGACATGACTTGGGGCTTGAGACTAGCTTGTAAGAAGCTATGTGAACCATTGATATGTTGGCCTTATCCTTGATTGCTAGATAGGGGTACGGCGTAATATGGGCCAAAGATCTCTGGGGTAACCAGTCCAAAAACCCTGCGCAGAGGGAGGAGTCCACACTCCATCGGTAATTCCGATTAACACACGTGGGGATGTATAACAGTGACCTGGTGGTGCCGTCACAAAACACTACGGACGTAAATGGCCAAGGGAACACCTTGATATGGTTTCATTATATCAAGGAAAATGTTGTTATGATATGTATGGTGTTTGATATGGAGATTGGGTGGAAAATCATTGGCATATGACACCTATGACATGACACATACATTTGCATGATTTGAATATAATTATCATGCGCTGTTTTTGGTACTATGATATGTTTACAGTTTTAATATGATGTTCTTATTCTGGTTTTTATATTGATCATGTGTGTATAACCCTAGTTGGAATTCCTATTGGGCGCGTTGACTAACGCCCTACTTCTACCCTTGACATGATGGAACAGGAAATGGGAAGAACAATGGACGTGAGGAGCCAAGCTTAGGAGCTTGGGCAGATTATGTTTATTTTACTTAATTTATTTTGGAGCAATGTATTTGAGATAATTAGCATTTTGGGATTGTAATAACTAGATTTATTTTACTATGGTTGGATGATGATTGTTGGATATTTGAACTTAAGTTAATTTATATTGATTAGTTTCCTTGCATATTAATATCATGGATTTGGATAGTATTCTATCCATAATAATTCCGCAGTTATTTGTAAAGCGTGTGAAGTGTTTTAGTGGACTTGGTTCACGCACACGTATCGTTGGCCAGTTAAGGGTCGGATTACTCGGACTTAGCTCGCGTCGTGACGTTCTCGCTCTCTTTCACTCTTTATTTATAAAAAAAAATATACTCTGATTTTTGCCAGTGAAAAAAGGCGGGGCGTTACAGAACATCTCCTATATCTATGGCACCTTATAGGATGACACCGGCAGAACAGAGGGAACTGGCTAAGCAGATTGATGAACTACTTAAGCTTGGCTTTATTCACCAGAGTGGTTCACCCTAGGGGAGCGCCAGCATTTTTTGTAAAAAGGAAAGATGGTTCTTTGAGTATGTGTATTGATTACTGACCATTGAATCAGGTCATTATCAAGAATAAGTACCCATTGCCAAGAATAGATGATCTTTTTTATTTGTTGAGAAATTCGAAGTGTTTTTCAAAGATCGACTTGAGATCCGGATATCATCAGGTAAGAGTCAAGGAGGAAGACATTCCAAAGACTGCTTTTCAGACACAGTATGGACTCCATGAGTTTGTAGTTATGTTGTTTGGTTTAACGAAAGTGACATACTTTCATGGACCTGATAAATAGGATATTCCGGTTGTACTTAAGGGAGTTTGTGATAGTATTCATCGATGATATTTTAATATATTCATCGTCAGAGCATGAACATCATTTGCGCATAGTACTACAGACTTTGAGGGACCACCAACTGTACGCCAAGCTTAGTAAGTGTGAGTTTTGGCTAAATCAAATCTAATTTCTGGGACACGTGGTGTTAGCAGTAGGGATTTCAGTAGATCCAGTCAAAGTGGTGACAGTGATGAACTTGGAAAAATCCAAAAATATCACTGAAATTCGAAGTTTCCTTGGATTAGCGGGATATTATTGAAAATTTATCCCCAATTTCTCCCAAATTGATGTGCCTATGACTCGTTTGACGCGAAAAGATGTCAAATTTGAGTGGAATGAGGCCTGTTAAACAACATTTCAAGACCTAAAGGAGAAGTTAACCACCTCTCCGGTGCTAACAATGCCTGAGCAAGGACGAGGTTATGAGGTATATTGTGATGTCTCTAAGCTTGGACTATGGTGTGTGATTATGCAAGAAAAGAAAGTTGTAGCTTACGGGTCAAGACAATTGAAAGGGCACGAGCAAAACTAACCTACTCATGATTTGGATCTAGGGTTGTGGTATTTGCTTTGAAGTTCTGGAGACATTATCTGTTTGGGGAGCAATTTACTGTCTTCTCCGATCACCATAGCCTCAAGTATCTCTTCATTCAGAAAGATTTAAACATGAGGCAACGAAGATGGATGTAGTATCTTGAAGATTAGGACTTCGGGCTTACCTATCATCCTGGAAAAGCGAACGTTGTGGCAGACGCTCTGAGTAGAAAATCTCACAGCAATATAGCAAGTGTGGTGTCACTACAATGGAAAATATTGGAATCCATGTCTGATTTTGGTTGGGAGTTTATTGAAATGTAAAAACCAGCATGTATTCTGAATCTGGTGTTACAACCAGAATTAGTGGGAATGGTATTAAAAAGACAACAAGAGGACACCGAAGCAAAGGCGTTGATAACTCAACTGTCAAGTGGAGCAGAGTTGAAAGATTGGAATATCATAACAGATGGAATTTTGACTTTCCAAGGTAGATTATTCTTACCAGAGTCAGAAGAATGTTGAGAGAAAGTACTCGATCATTTTCATCGTTCCAAGTTTGCAGTGCATCCTGGAAGCAAAAAGATGTATCGGGACTTGCGTCGACAATTCTGGTGGAAATGAATGAAGCGTGAAGTGGCAGACTTTGTATCCAAATGTTTGACTTGTCAACAAGTTAAAGCTGAACATTAGAGACCTGGTGGTAAGATGAAGTCTCTTCTTGCCAGATGGAAGTGGGAGCATATCACTATGGACTTTGTGACAGGATTCCCAAAATCCATAAAAGGACATGATTGTATATGGGTAATTGTGGACAGACTGACCAAGTCAGCCCATTTTCTTCTAGTGAAAAAGAAAGATACTTTAACTACATTGAGTAAGTTGTACGTTAAAGAGATAATCAGACCGCACGGAGTGCCAGTTTCTATCGTATCAGATAGAGATACACGGTTCGTATCTAGATTCTGACAGGGATTGCAGAGGGAATTGGGTACGAAGCTATGTTTCAGTACAACATGTCACCCTCAGACAGACGGTCAGTCCGAAAGAACCATTCAGACTTTGGAAGACATGTTGCGTGCATGTGTGATGGATATGCAAGGGAGCTAGGAAGACCACCTAGCACTCATAAAATTTGTATACAACAACAGTTATCAGTCAAGTATACAAATGGCGTCGTATGAAGCTTTGTATGGAAGACCTTACAGATCACTATTGTGTTGGGCAGAAGTAGGAGATAAACCTCTTCTAGGACCATCGATGGTCCGCGAAACGTCAGAACAAGTTGAGATGATCAGGCAACCACACAAAGTCTACAAAAGAGTTATGTTGATAAAAGGTGGAGACCTCTAGAGTTTGAATTTGAAGATTTTGTGTTCCTGTCTGTCGCTCCACAACTGGGGTGTAGAGATTTGGTTGCAAAGGGAAGTTATCACCTCGTTACATGGGATAGTTCGAGATCGTGAAAAGAGTTGGAGAAGTTGCTTACCAATTGGCACTATCTCCAAATCTGGGAAGAGTGCATAGTACTTTCATGTATCTATGTTCAGAAGGTACGAGCTAGACCCTTTGCACGTACTGAACGTGGAAGAAATAAAAGTCTCTAAAGACTTGACTTTTGAAAAGATAGTTATTGAGATTCAAGGCACTGGGACCCAAGTTGTCACAACCCGATCCCGTACGTGGGTCCGTGACGCGACTAATTTTTTTTTTTTAAAAAAAAAAACTTTAAGCCAATGACTCACTAACTCCTTAACATACTACCAATGTGAGTCTAATAACTACGTGAAATATCTGTCTTAAATATTCCTAAACATATTCAGCAAAATAATCCGAACAATTTTCACTCAAACACATGGAAGCAATATATTGAGCACATCAATACACAAATATATTACATGGAAACGCCAAACTTACAGATATAGGTTTTTATGCCACAAGAGGCATATTTATTATCAAAATACATAGAGTAGTTTATAGATTCATTTTGTTTCCTCGAGCGGGAAACTACGGGAAACATCCGAGTTTGATTCTCAGCGAGGTACCATGGGTTCCTCCATTCCTCCCTCTAGTTCATATCTTAGAATGTAAGGGACATGAGCAATAGCCCAGTGGGGAGAGCTCACCGTAAAATCCAACATACAATATTCGTGAAATTAATAACAATGCATGTTCCATAAATGAAATGTAGTTAATCTACTTAACTCATGTTTACCATAACATCCAAAATAATACATGACACCATAAATAATGCATGTTTTATAAATCAATGTGGTTAATCCATTTAACCCATTTTCACCCTAGGATCATTTTCTAAGATGTTTTATCATTTTTTATCGGGGTCAGCCCCCATTTACCAACTTGTAAATGCATAAGGTCTCCGCGACCCGATCTATTAGCCCATCCAACACCAACAGTTGATGGCGATCGACCACGGCTAACTAACACGTCCAACCCAAAAGTTCTCAAAAGGTGTTCAGCCTAACATCACAAGGTCTCCACTACCCGATCTACTAGCCCATCCAACACTAGCGGTTGATGGCGGTCGACCACAGCCTACTAATATGCCCAATCCAACGATTCGCATACAGTGTTCGGTTAATCTCAACAATTATAACCCAACGTCCAATATCAGATTTACAAATTTATTATCTTTCACATATTTAATTTATAAATATAATTCTCACATGCAAATGTTAAATGCATGATAATGTATGATTTCCAGTGCCCTCCTTACATAGGGACTTATTCTAAGAGAATCACCAAATTCCAGCCTTACCCTTCGGTGTATCCACTACCAATAAAAGAAATCAGTAAAATAATCAATATCACACAAACATATAAAACTGGATGTTGAGCACTGAAAATTACCATTTTACCCTTTATTTTTGAATTAGTTAACCTTTGATTTGTGAATATTAGATGCCTTTAATGGAGTTTTCAAGTTTTGCAGTGTATTTGTGATAATACAAGAAAAAGAAATTAAAATGCAAAAAAGTGGGCCATAGTCCTATTTTTGGAAAGTTTATAATTTTTACCACCTAATTTGATTTGGAATTATTGTAAATTATTAAAATTCAGATCTGGATATAAGAGTTTGAATTATAATAATATTTTTTAGACTGTGCTACATTGTAAAGATGGTAGAAATTTATAAAAACACAAATGGACCCACTGTTCGAGTCTGAAGCCTATAGTCCAAAGTCCAAATATGAGATCCAAGTCCAAAAGACCAAGTGGGACCAGTGAATTTCGTTTGAAGAAGAGATAAGGTAGAAAAAATTGATTTTGCAGATCGAGATGACCGGAAGAGATAAGAGAGAGGAAGGCCAAGCAACCCATCTTACTATCTAGTTTTTGAAACTCAGTAACAGTAGAAGAAGATAGAGAAGATAAGGATAAAAGAGTTTGAGCCGAATGAGAGATAAGAAAGAAAGATAAAAAGGAGAGATAAGAAAAAAAATAAGAAGGAGACTTATCGGTTGAATTTGAATGGTCCCTTATCTCATCTATTCTCCCTCCTATAAATTGATGGCTTTGGGTCCACTGAAGGTTGAACCGAGCAAGGCATTAAAGGGACTGAAGTTGGACAACTATAGAGAAAAAAATATTTAATTTTTTGTAAGTTATTTATTTTATTTTTATGTAATGGTGTCCAAAAGATTGTATTTCATTATTTTCCAATTTTTAAATGAAATTCATGGTGGCCTGTTTAGATTTATGTTATTCCCAATTATTGAATATTTGATAATGATGGTTTTAATTTTATTTTAATTCTTTTTATGAACTTTATAAAACAAATTAATTTTAAAAAATTTCAAGGAAAAGTGGAACCCCTGTTAGGATCAATGGGAATTGACCAATTTTCCAGTCTAAGGTTCTTTTCAAGAACGGTTTATTTTAGATCTGGAAAATGCAAGTTTAAATCTCGTTCAAGCCTAAGGCTTGAATTGAAAATTTCCCATTTAATGGAAGACGTAATTATTCTAATTAGAATTTTAATAAATGATGAACTTGAATTATATTTTATAATTCCGGAATATTTCATAGTGTAGGCCATGATTTTATTTTTAAATATGATAACATACCGCCTTCGATACTTGTCTAAAATATGTAAATAATTTACTATTATTGTTTTGTTTTATTCTTTCATAAAAATCCTCAAAATGATTTAACTAGATTAGAAATATTTTCTTTGTTTCTTAAATTTACATTTTAAATTAGATTGAGGTTATTTAAACTTACTTCACCATTTTAATCAAAAACTTTGTTAACTACTAAAGCTAGATAATTAATTAATTATTGTGCTAAATTAAGATTATAACTCCATATTTTAGAAAATTATTTTATTAAATCACAGTATTTTAATAGTGCCATTTTTATTTCGTACATATATTTTGTTGATTTCCCTTGGGTACGACCTCGCACTCATACACTACACTATTAATTGGTTTGTGCATGCGAGTTAAATTAAAATCACAACACTGGATTTAATGACACGAATGCCTTCACCCAATTTTTACCCGACAATTCCCAAACACTCCATAGGCCCATACTCCGTTAGAGGCTACAAGTCCTCGGCTCCCCGACACCAATTTATGCCTACGTTCTACACAGTTAGAACATTTACACCCCTTAAATGTAGGTAATGTCAGGTCTCGTATTCTGGACCTATATAGCCTTTTCCATCTTTAAATGACCATGGTCCCATTTCAGTCTGATGTTAGTGGGTTTAACATATAACACAATACAAGTGTTGGTTCGAGTCTCCTCACCTCTATTCGCAGAGATTATCACACAATATGTAAGATAAAATAATAAAATAAATTTCGCGTCCATAAAGTATTTACGAACTACTTTTCATCCCCCGTGCATTTTTAAAGAAAACATGATAAATATAATGAGTCTCCTTAATTCTTTCTACTCCATTAGATTAAGTCAACAGTTAGTTGTCAGCCAACCAAAATATCATATCAAAATAAAAATATAAAGTACTCAGTGTCCGGTCTCGTATTTTTTCTGGCTAGGGAAAAGTATTGAGACAGAGCCCAAAGGGTACAGTGTAGAAAATTAAATAAAAGTACTCAGTGCCCAAATCATTTTAACACCGGGCGACCAAGGCCGTCTCAGATGGCCACCAAGCGGTGTTTCCGCTGCGCTACAGGTGGAGATTTTCGGCACAGAGAGTATAATGCAAGTAATATAAAAAGTACTCAGTGCCCCACTTCAAGACCATCGGGTGACTAAGTGCCTCCTCAGATGGTATCATCGAGCGACTAGCGTCACTACTGATAAACCACCGGATGACTAAACGCCACCTCAAATGGTATCACCGAGCGATTAAGCGCCACTACTGATGAACCACCGGGTGACTAAACGCCACCTCAAATAGTATTACCAAGTGACTAGCTCCACTACGGATGATAGTGTGGCCCAGAAGTTACGATACTGAATTTAAACATACAATGTATAAAAATAAACACACAATTGTTAAATGGGGTTAATATTTTCCCTTCTTTTAATTAAAGGCTTGAAAACAAGCTTTGAACTTAAAATAAAATTATTTTAAAGGTATAATTTAAAATTTGAGAGAAAAGTCTACCTCCCTTCATTTTGAAAATTTTAATTTTAAAATCCAATACTAAACTATTGAAATTATTAAAATTAAAAATAAAATTATTTTGGTAGTTCACACGGAAAAATCCGTCGATTTTTTACCAAGTTTTGAAAACCCAACGTTGATACGAGAACCTTTGGAGTTCGGCTGCTACTGCCACTTCTGTTGCTTGCGGTTGCACCGACCAAAGAAAGGAAGAAATGAAAATGAAAGAAGAGATAGGGACAGGGAAGAGCTTGACTGGAGAAGGAAAGAAGAGAAGAAAGAGAAGTGACAGAGAGTAAAAACTCACTACTGTCTCTCTTTATTTATTTTTTTGTTCGTTGTTGTTGACGGACAAGAAGAAAAGGGAAAGAAAGCGAAAGGCAAAAGCGTTGGTGCTGTGTGAGAGTTTTTTTTTCTTTTTCCTCTTTACTTCCTCTGCTTCTCTTTAAATAAGGACTCCCTATAGGCAGTTAACGGATGGAATTCATCCAACGCTGCCTACAGGCTATAGGGTAGCTTGATTCTTATCTTCATCAGATATTTTTATTATTTTATTATTATTTCCTTTTTAAAAATTCCTCTCATATCCTTTGTTAAATCTGAGTATTTCAGGGTCCCTCTAATTTAATCTAAATAGTTCACTAGGTCAAATATTAAATTATTAACATAGTATTAAATTTTGGATAAAAAATTCGGTCAACAACTCAGTGTTTTAATAAAAAAACACCGATTTGATAAAATTTCTTAACTTTAAAGAATCTCCTGGAAAAAATTTAATTTTATAATTAGATAGATTAAATTAATCTGATAAAAACATTCTAAAGTTTTAAAGTGTTTTGGAGTAAAAAATCACTCCATCTAAATGATAGAGTATTCGACGGCTCACATTTCTTGACATAAAATAACTATTAAAAACTTAATATTTTGGAAATCTGAAGATACAAATGGCTCAATTATATTACAAATTGAATATTAACTTCCTTCGTATATTTTTAGGATTTTATCTTTCCTATCCAAGTGGGGTTTTACCACCTATAAAATTTTAGGTAGTGAAAATAAGTAGAATTAGGTCGAGATTGGCATTCCGTTAAGTCCGGATTTTAAAAATAGTGAAAGATCTAAAATTTGAGGTTGAAATGAAATGAAATGACTGAGTTTCCAAATCAGCCAAGTTTTAACCCAAAAATAATATTATTAATAATCATAACTTGTTTTTATACCTTTAAAATTTAATTTGAAAGAGTTTTCGGACTCGGATGGAGTCAGACTGAGACTTGTTGAAAAGCTCATTCAAAATTCTTCATGACTAACATAATAAAACTTATAATATTGGCTAAAAATATTTAATTAATTAAAATCTGTCTAAATTAACTACTAATTTGGGCTGGGGTATCACACAAGTGCTTTGGAGGAAGAGTATTCCTCTAGTGCAAGTACTGTGGCAGCATCATGGAGTGCAACATGTAACATGGGCCAAAGTTGATTATGTGAAAATTGTATCCTGGATTATTTGATGATTAAAGGTAAGTGTTTTCTCTTGAAATTTTGAGTTGAAATTTCTTTAAGGGGGGTGAGATGTAATGCCATAACCAACATTAGTACTTAATCATGTATTAATTAGCCGTTAATTCTTATTAGTAGACTGATAATCTGATAGATTAACAGGTGGGCTTTTTTGAGAGTCAAATTTTGACTCGATCCGAGTTTGAAGTCTGTGGACCCAACTCGTTCAGTATTGTGGCAAAGTTGAAATTGTCCTAAATTTCCTCCAGCTAAGACCTTTAAAAATATCTGTAATTGAAAAATTGTTTATCTGAGATATTTAAATATCTAAGTTTTGTTTATTTATTCAATTTTAAATTATGAGTTTAGAGTGTTTTAATTGGAGCTTTTTTAAGTACTGTTTTATATTTTGGAAATTATATGACTTTGATTTAAAATTATTAGATCTAAAATGTTATTCTTTCTCTAGATTTTTAGGATATTGAAATTATCTAATTAATTTATTGAGTTTAGTGGGATTTTAAAAATACCCATTTTAAGAGAAGATATTTAAAAAAAAAAAAAAGATATATACATATCTATATATTTAATATTTTAATTTAACTATTAAAATTAATGTATTTAATGCATTCCATCCAAAAGCTATAACCGAAGGTGTAGCAAGGCAATGGGCTTCCATGCCTAACACATCATCCTTGTTTTTATAAAAGGAGAGAGGAATTGAGTGTGTAGAAGTTAAAAAAAAAAAAATACACGAGAGTCAAAACCTTCCTCTGTCTCTCTAACGTTTTCTTCTTTTCCATTTTCTCTCTTTTCTTTCTTCCTTTCTTCTTCCAACCGTTCCAGCAGCTGCAAGCCCTTGTTTTTCCCCGTGTTTGAGGTCGGGTTTTTCAAAACACGTTATTCCTCCACCGATTCTAACAAGTAAGGTATGGAAATTTATCTAATAGAAATTTTAAGAACTCTGAAATTATTCATTTTGAAAAATAGTTTGAGTTAAAGCTTCAAATTTGGATTTTAAGGATTTAGGGAAAGATAGCCCATTTTCTTGATTTTGAAGTTCACCTTCTAAAATGGCTTTTGATGATGTTCAAAACCATGATTCGGTAAATCTAAGTTAAAAAGGGGAAAGATTAACCTCAAACTAACATCGTGTGTTTACTTTCTGCAATTGGTGTTTATTTTACTGCACTATTCTCTCTAGGCTTATCTCAATACGTCTCTATAGTCCTATCCAGTAGACAGTACGGGAATGGTCTGAGCATTTTACTTTACTGCACTCTAACCTCTGGGCACTGTCTCAATACTCGACTCTGTCCAGGAAGAAATGTGATACTGCGCACTGAGTACTTTATATATTCTTTTTGTTGGATGTTTTGGATGATTGACTGCTGACATTCTGACTTAATTAACGGAGTAGTAAGAGTTTAGGAGACTCATGTACATCACCCATTTTTTCTGGTAAAAATAGTTTAAAGGGTTATTTTGGAAATTTTAAGAAAATCATGTTAGTGTATTTAGATTTGAAATATGTATTTATGGATTTATGTGTTTTAACAGATCTTTGGTGAAGTTTACAAACTGGAGAAGGTGAGGGGACTCAAATTAACCCATGTATTAATTTATGTGAACTATTAGACTCTATGATGGAAAATGGGAACTATGGAATTGCATGAGATGGAAAAGACCAAATGGGACCAAAAAATGAGAGTTGACATCGCTTCCATGTAAGGGATGGTTATATTGTTCTAACTGTTAGAGCAGAAGCTTAAGAATGTGTCAGAGAGCTGAGGCCTAGTCGTCTAAAACGCAGTATAGGATCCATAGGAAGTCTAGAGAATAATAGGTTTATTTGGATAAGTTGTGAAGTATCCAATAATGGTAGAAGTGATGGTATGTGATGTTAGAATATTTTTCTTAATCGGATTGAATCTTGGACATCAAGAAATACAAATAATCATTGGAATTCATTCTCTTTAATACACCCAATATACATAATAGAATCCATAAAGCATCAAAGCCTCAAGATCTTAAACCAAACAATGTTTTCAATAAATCATTGACATCATCATGCGGAAATATCATCATAATAATTAAAACATACCTGAAACCATTAGATCTAGATTTGTACGATCTTTCCTCTTGTGATGTCTTCTTGTCCTTCCTGTGACTGCAAATCACATGTAGAGATAGCACCTCAGAGTTTCTTCTCTTTTCCCTTTTAATTCGTCTTTATTTTCATACGATGATGGCTTTAGGAAGAGAGGATCGAATATGGGTAGAGAGATGGACTCTAAGGCTGTGTATTTTTCTATAAATACCTCTTCCCATCAAAGTAGGTAGACAGATCCTAAGAAATCTTCCTAAACCGTGTGGCTTACTTGTGTGTGGGTCACACTGAATCCAAATCACATTCGGTCAACTTAATGTGGGTTAATTACGCTATTACATGTGAATGTGTATATGTTTTGTATGATAATCATATAAACATGATATATGTGGTGCTTGGAATAAGAATGTGATTATCTGTATATAACTGTGAATATATTTGTGATAACGTGGTTATGCTGGTATTGAGATTATGAATATTCTAGGTTGGTAAATCTGGATTTGATACCAGTGAATGGTAATTGTATATTTTTCCATGTTTATGTAATTTTGTTTATTGTATATGTTAAACATGTACACTTACATACTTGTTGAGTTGATCGAGCTCTTGTAAGATGCTGCATTTCGTATGCCTTGACTTAATGCAATCGAGGTTGAGTGGGATACCTCGTCAGGGTGGAGTGGGAAACCCTAGACCTACACAGTTGGGGTTGAGCAGAATACCTCAATAGGGTTGAGTGGGATACCCTGGTATGTAACAAATTTAGATTTGAACTTTGAATATAGAGAAGAATAAATGTCATAGGTTCTATCATGTTTGTTTTTCTGCATTATTGATTTTGATAAATATACCACTTGTCATATGTTTTATCGTTGAGCTCTCTTCACTGGGTTGGGAGTTCACCTCCCTTACAATGCAGGATTGGTGCTGGAAGAAGGAGCCATCTAGGGCTTATCGATGGAATCCCTGAATTCCAAGAAGTTATTTTGGACATAAATATGTTACGTTATTTTGTTTAAAAGCGTGTAAATTTTATATGTTGTACCATTTGTGGCATGTGAACTTATCTATGTATAATTATCACTATGTTTGTATGACACTTGATGTATGTATATAGGTTTTATGTGTTAAATAGACCCATGTATCTTATGTGTGAATGTAGAGTGAAATTTGGACTAAAATAAGCAAACCCAAGTCAACTTTGGTAAAGCCCTAAGCTCATGGGATTGTATTATGGGATTGTATGATATCATTAGACCCATGGACTTTTAATGGGGCTTTGTATGGATTGGTTTTAAAAAAAAAAAAATTAGTTGTGTTTTGGGCCCACTTTCCGAGTTGGGGCATGACAGAAGCAAAAGCAGAAAACCTCAAAAACATGACAAGTTTAGAGAGTTAAGGTCAAAATCTAGAGGGAGAGGTGAAGGAAAGTTTAAATGCTTCTATTGCCAAAAAGAAAGACAAAAGGTGAAGGACTACAACGAAAGAAAGCGTGATCTAGAGGCAGGTCACAAAGCTCAAATCAAACAAGCGTTGTATAGGACGTGTCAAAAGATAATGGTGATGCATTCACAGTTACCACATGTACGGATAATTCAACTAATAGATGGACTCTAGATTCTGAGAGTTCAAAAAGCTTAAGTTTGTGCAAACTAACATGCATAGTCAAAGTTATGACTAGCTTTATAAACATGTCTCAGAGAGTGATTGGGAAAATTTATTTTTGTTAATAGTGTATTCAAAACACTATAAATAAAGGCTTGAAAGCTTTAAGGAATTATACACGAAATCAATTGTAGTTCAAGATAACTTGAAGAGAAGTGTCTTTTTATGCTTTATGCATGCAAGTTTGTATTATTTTGAATTTCTAGTTTGTTTTTATTTGAAATAAGTTTCAATTTCTGTAATTATTTTTTTGCGTTACTTTAATATTTACTTCTTGCACATTCGATTCTAGATTTCACTAGAACTTTCAGTTTCATCGTGAATTTCACATGGTGTCAATTATTCATTGACATTGTTACTATCGAGTGAAAATTTAGGTTTTTGGTGTAATTTTCTATTTGAGATTCCAATTGCCCAATTACGTGAGGCTAATCATCAAGTGGCATTGAAAAGGAAAGAAGATTCGAAGAACTTCTGAAGTTTTTGAAATTTCTGTGAGTTTGGATTCTCTCTAATCCTTTTATAATTAATACGTTGAAGACCTACATGGGGTTTAAAACGGAAGTATTCATGTGAATGACGCCTATAAAAGATATTTTATTTGAAGCTCCTAAACTATGAATTACATGACCTCAACCTTAGGTATTTGAGAGGCAATATTTTGTATGTCTCAATTTTAAGTGTATATGATTCTAATGGTTTTTAAACTTGAACAAATGATAACATTTCATGAGGGGATAAATGTGTTTTATGCAAAGGTTCAAGTATAGATGGATACTTATCGCTATTATACATGGCGATATGTGACCGTACAATATGCATATTGGCTGTATTGACTGAAAACACAACAAATATGTATGTATTGAACAGTATCGACCACTACAAATTTTTAATTAAATAAAAAACTGTTTCAACCATTTTCTATTTGAATCTTCCATTGATTATGATTCTAAGAATGTTTAGAAGCAAATTCTTAAAGTCTGACAGACATTTGTCAAATATTTTTTTCTTAAAATTTGACAATTTTGAGTTATTTTCATTATTTCTTTTTCTTTTTGAATTTTGACTATAAGATAATCTCTGATTAGGGGTTTTTTGTGGAATTAATTTAATAAAATAATATTCAGTGCTTATGAAATTCAATAGAAATGCCTTAATGTGATTGATATAGTTATATGGTGTCTACGTGATTTTCCAAGGTTTTTCTGAACAATTAATCAAAATCTAAGTTTCTAAGATACTTTCCATTTTTGAATTTATTGTGGAAAAAATAGTGAAAATGATATATTCTAGAATTAAATGAAGAGATCTTAATGTGATCAATATAGTTTTTAGAATATTTTTATAATTTTCTAACATTTCAACATTTTTATGAAATTCAGAATTTTTATGATAAAAAAATATGAATTATAGCAGAAGATACATGTCACACGGGATACTAAGAGAACATCATTTTCATATTAAGTTTCATGGTGTTGGTTTTCTATTTTCTAAATTTTTTATACATTTCTCAAGTTTTTAAGATATTTTTAAATTTTTTAGAACTTATATGTTTGTATTGGAATTTTGATTATCAAGGATCTAATACTCTATAAAAATGACTGTTATTTTAAAAAAAAATTACGCTAAACTTTTCATTTTCCCTATTTTCTCATATTTAAAAAAATTAGAAATAGAAAAGAGAGAAACTATATGGACACCAAATCGTTGATAGGGTAAGTATGGTGACTTTTTTTCACCCGTATTTTGAGGTGAGCCTCTTTCTTATAAAAGTGGGATGTATTTTAATACAAATTTTTATTAAGTTGTACCTTCATATGATGTGTTTTTTTCATAAGGATTGCAGTGCTCTCATTTTAATAAATTTTGTTTTTTTTTATTATATGAACTCTTCTATTAAATATTACAATTTGTTTGTTGGCCTTAGGTTTTATATAAGATTCTTAAGAAAATTGTTTGTCATTTTTCTAAATTAAAGAAATTTTGCAATTTCTTCATATTAATTTTATTGTTCTATTAAATTTCATGTCCGTTTATTTCAAAATGTCCTACTCTCATTAGTTTAAAATAAATTGTCATATATAATTTATTTTAATTTAAATATTCACATTCTAAGTGAATCTAATTAATTTGTTTATTGTATTTGTATGATATCCATTTGATTGATTATTGTTTTCAAGTATTATATATACTATTTTTTTCTTTAAATTTTAAAAGATACTGAATAAAAACTATCATATTATATTTGTCGGTTAAAATTTTATTTTATTTTATTTTCATTCTCTATAGTGTTACTTGAAGATTAGTCAAATACTCTATGATATTTGGATACGGGACTTTTTAAAAAAAAATATTTTATTTTCAATATCAAATTAAATTTTATTTAATATCTGTATATTATTATATTAAATTAAAATAAGAGACATCTGAACATCCAATGCGTTTCGACCTCATCTAGTATTCATGATTCCACATTCGTGAGTCATGATTCCTCGTTCCTAATGTAAAATTAAATTAATTTGCCTCCCTCACAACGAAGTGATCCGTGAGGAAGAGCAGTACAAGGGAGAAAGGAAGGAATACCATGTTTTCATTCTCTACTTCTTCAGCCGCTCACCAATTTCATTTTACTCAATCCTTCTTCTCTTCACTTCCCAAGAAGCAGAACCTCTTCAATTCTCTCTCCTTCAAGAAACCAACAAACAGCCCCTCCTTCTTCTGTCTCAAGATTGGAGTCCAAGAAATTGCAGAGCTCGCCCACAACAAGGCAAATACTGCAGACCCATCTCTAATTTCAATAAACAAGTGTAAAAGCCAGTTGCTGATTTATCCTTGTGCAGGTCCTGGTCGCAGCGGCTGTTTCTTCCGCAACTGGGCAGTTCTCCAAGCCTTTTACATCAGCTCTTTATGGCAGAGGTGTTGATTTTAGGGCCGCTATTCGCTCTGGGGGGATGCCATCTACCCACTCTGCAGTAAGCTCAATTCTCTCTCTCTTCTTTTCTTTTCTTATTCTACTCTGACCAGCGATTCTCAATTCTTTTTGTCTGATGGAGATTTCATTATGGTACGTTTGCTTGCTGTGCACTTTCCTATGACGATTTCAATATTACTGAAGTGTTGGTATTTATAACTCCATTGGACAATCTTCCCAATTTCCTTGGGAAGGATATCTTCGAAGGGGAGGTGGAAAAAATCCAAGCACTTCTATAGAAAAATTGCAATTTAAGAAAACGTCTTCTTAGGAAAAGTTTGCAAAACAAACGTACCCTTGGTGGTTTTGACTTGGACACTATCTGGCAGTCTTCAATTTCTAGATGGAATTGGAATCTGTGGAATTATACAAGTCCCCAGACATCTGTGGAATTTGGGCTATGTTTGCTGATTTCAGTTAAATTGAGATTTTATGTAAAAAGAAGCACAAGCCTTGGAAACGAGGGGAGCTTTTTTTTTTTTTATTATTATTAAAAAAAAGGCTGTTTTCCACTAACGTTTCCCTCTCTTCTGTTCTGTAGAAAAGCATATTTGAATTAAAATGTGCCATCTGATTTCCATTACGAGGAAATCAGTTTTTAAATTTCTCTCATTTTTTTTAATTAACGTGTAGGAAACTCAGAGACAGTTCTAAATAAACCCCCACAGATGAGCCCACTACCCTCAGTCACACCTACCCATGTATGTAATGAAAAAATGAGGCTATCTCAGCTTTTGCTCATTTTCCACTATATCGATTTT
The DNA here is from genome assembly GCA_022113865.1 of Chimonanthus praecox. Classification (NCBI taxonomy): domain Eukaryota; kingdom Viridiplantae; phylum Streptophyta; class Magnoliopsida; order Laurales; family Calycanthaceae; genus Chimonanthus; species Chimonanthus praecox. Next base: position 22,014,394 of record CM039087.1, on the reverse strand, counting down.
CAAATGATAGGATACTTTGGGGTTGCATTGGGTTTTGTGGGTGGGTAGGGTGAGGAAAATTCAAGTATGGAATATGAATTTTTTTTTCCAGGACAATGATTCAGCAAGATTTCCTGGTGAATACATAAGAAAGAGCAAAGAAATGAAGATTTTGGTTTGATGAATTTTTTTTGCTGATATCATGCTTTGACGGAATGTAAAAAAGTTAGTTTTGACTCCTATTTTCCATTGAAATCCCGTTTAGAGAGAAGAATGACAAATGGCACCCCGGGGAATGGTAGCAAATTGTTTCTCTCCAGTTTCAATCTGATGGAATTCTGTGCTACCAAACAGGCCCTTGTGCACACTGATGTTCAGTCCCATGTTACATTTTGACTACCCCACAAACCACAACCAGTTTAAGCATTTGGGTAGAATATGTGTCATGTGTTCTGTTTACTGATTGGGGCATTTCAGTAACTGTATACTGGTATCTGCCTTTTCAGAACCGCGATTGCTACCAGCATTTTGGTTGATATTTCAACTTGATAGTTGAATGAAAGTTTTATTTGATGTTCTTTTGGAATTGGCTCTCCCCCGAAAAATGGTTTTTAAACTCAGTTGCAAGCAGAGAGTTAAAATGGTTTTGTGTCAGGCTTTGCGGTAACAAGGAATTCCAAGTTCTTAAAGCCGAAGATCTCATGCAGTCCTGGGAGGGTGGTCTGGAATCTAGGTCTCGAAATCGGAAGAATAGGGTTGAGTGGTCCCCTCCTCCTAGTGAGATTTTGAAATTCAATGTGGACGGAGCGTCTAGGGGTAAACCGCGTCCGACTGGGATTTAGGGCATCCTCAGGGATCATACTGGTTCCCTGAGTATTTGGAGAGCCTTGATTATAGGTGTAATATCCCGCCCTAGAGGGGGGCTTTAGAGTGGAATGTTCCAGGGGAGAGAAAATCGCTAGGGTAGCCGAGATTCTCAATCCCACATCGTCTGTAGAGAAGAATGGATGCTGCTATATAAGCTTGGGAGTCATCTCCTTCAAGCACAACACGTTTTGGGGTGTCTCTTTAGGTGGGCTCTCCAATGCAAAGCCGTGTGACTTCGGCCTGTGGGCCTAAAGCGGACAATATTGTGTTGGAGGGATAGGTCGTTACAAATGGTATCAGAGCAAATGTTCAACTCTCGGATTGGGGTGTGGGCTTGTGGTCGCTGAGGCCAGAGCCGGGGACGACTCTGCTATAAGGGGGGTAGGTTGTAATACCCCGCCCTAGAGGGGAATGTCCCAGAGGAGAGAAAATTTCCAGTGTAGGCGAGATTCTCAATCCCACATCGCCTGGAGAGAAGAATGGGCGTTGGTATATAAGCTTGGGTGTCCTCTTCTTTAAGCACAACGCATTTTGGGTTGCCTTTTTAGGTGGGATCCCCAATGCAAAGCCGTGCGAGTCCTGCCTATCGGCCTAGAGACGGACAATATTGTGATAGAGGGATGGGTCGTTACTATAGGAGCGGGTTTGGGGGGAGAAAAATTAATGATTGAAAGCGATTCATCTATTGCTGTCAAATGGGCTAGGGGTGTGAAGCGTCCTCCATGGTTGTTGATCACTCTGGCGAGGGAGATTAAGGATTTGGCCTTGGCCTTGGACGTGTCCGTCGTGCACATCAGCCGCACAACCAATGGGGTGCCTGATTTCTTTGCAAAATATGGCGTCGGAGGGTCAATGTGTGACACATTTCATTTATTAGGAGGATGGCTATCTTGTTTTTGGAGCTTTCTTTGTTGTTTCTTTGTTTGTTTCTTTTATCTGTTGTTCTTCGGCCCAATTCTCTTGGGCCTTTGTAACTCTCTCTTATATTTTTTTGAATTGCTTAATTAATTTTTTTTTGAATTGCAACTCTCTTGTATTTTTCTTCTTTATTAATATAAGTTTTCATGTTACTACTCAAAAAAATATAGTCTTTCCTTTTTAGAACCGCAATTGCTACCAGCATTGTGTTTGATATTTCAACTAGATAGTTAGATGGAAGTTTTATTTGTGGGTCTTACTAGTGTTATTAGACACTAGGCAGTCATCATCTTTGATCCTGATTGACCAACCTTTCCGATCCCAAAACAAACTTCGGCTCCCTTTTTTGGGTCATTCAGATGCCAAAATCAGTGAAGGTGATGAGAGATGCCGCCTGCTCTTTCTATTCCTTCTATTTTGGAGTGGAGCATTCCTTCTTTCTTGGCTTGGTATGTGTTCTAAGCAAGCCTTCATTTGACGTGAACGGTACCAATGAAGTGGAATCCAGTGTCTTGTCTTCCACCTCATAATGGAGTTGCATTCTGAGGACTACAAATCTCTACGGAACGGTTCTCTAGATACTTTAATGCAAACTTTGGTTTGTGTGGTCCGTAATAGTTCTAATGGACCCAATTCCCCTCCCCATACTTACCTAGCCCCATGAATTGCACTCGTACCCAATTTGATACCTTGACTTTTAAAATCCATTGATCTAACTCGATGAATTTTCACCATTTGATAAATGTGAAATTTTGAAGGTCTTAAAAAATCATAGTTCTCTTATCCAATCAAGTTAAAATTTTCTATGCATCATATAGAAGCCAATGCCTCTTAAACTAACCCATCCACATGAGCCCAAGTGGCACCCAGTAGCATTTGCACCAAACTTGGTGAAAACTATATAAAGGCCAAAACTCTAATGAACCCAAGTATAGTTAACACACCATTTCACATCACTCAAAAGGACAAGGTACTTGAAAAGTTGCCATGAAAAAGGTGATATCATCCATGTGATGTAGATGACATGGACACTTATCATTGGCCCAAAAAACAGAGTGCAGGTGTTTTCTAACTACACCCGAGATTATTGGATTTTACCCCATATATTTCTCTCTCTCTCTCTCTCTCTATATATATATATATATATATATATATATATAGAGAGAGAGAGAGAGAGAGAGAGAGAGAGAGAGAGAGAGAGAGAGAGGATCACCTGCGCACTTGGGCTCAAGTGATCCTTGTGCCCCAATAGTTGCCAAAATTCTCTCTCCTCCCTTGCTCTTTCTTTATCTCCTTTCTCTTCTTTCCTCTCTCCCCTCGTAATGAACGTTAAGGTAGTGTAAAAACCTTCCTTAGACTTCAATGAAGACATGGTCCAAACGAACTTTCGTTCGTAGTGGTTTCTGACCAAAGATATCGCTAAGAGCAATCATTGGTAAAGCCTGTCTGTTCTTGAATCTAGCTTGATTAAGATGAATCAAACCTACAAATGCAATACAAACTCCATTGAATAATCAAATAACTTCGAAGCATATAAAGTAAGAAATTGCAGTGAGATTCAATTCAACTTAAGAAACACATGATTCAAATGACTAAACAAAAGTTTACAAGTCCAGAACTTCACAAGTTCTTCTTTCTCCCAAATAGACTCTCAAAATGATTCTCAACTCCACAATATGTGCACCAAGCCCATGTTGTGGGGCCCAATGGGAACGAAATTGACCCGACTATGCCTATTTTGGCAAGTCAACTGTATAGGTGTATCATTGAGTGTAGATAAAGAATGACTGATTGTATTTTTCTTTTTAAGGCCACCTTAATTGGCTCACTTTCTCTTATTCATACTTGTACCTCTAAGAGGAACAATACATCAAGATAATATACACCGAGAAGGATCTTCTCCACTTTCTTCTTCTTCTTCTTCTTTTTCTTATTTCTATATTATAATTCTATATGGTATCAGAGATAGAACAGTTCTCTGGACGCTTTCGAGAAGAATTTTGTTTTCGTTTTACTGTTCCTTATCGGATTCTGGAGTTATCTTCTGACTCCGATCTCTATAGACATCTGTAGTGGACCTCCTCTTCCTTATAACTTGTTGTTTGGAAGGCTTTTTCAAAGTTCTTTCGCCAGTTGAAGGTTCTACAAAGCATCTGTTGTTCCTTCCGCAGGGCCATCTTCTTGGCTGTACATTTTTTTTTTTCGGGCGAAACCCCACCATACCCTTGTCGTTTTTCAAGGGTCTCTCCATCCATACTGCCGGATCTGGGTTTTGGATATCGGACCCCCTTTCTACTACGCCTTCTCCTCCTCTGCCTGCAGCGACCGAAACCATGTTTTGTGGGGTTTTTTGCTTCAATCCTGCATTGTTGCAACTGGGATTGGCATCACTAGCTTTGCCCCTGGCCCACCTTCTCACTCCTATAGTGGACCTAGCATTTCGGTCAAAGGTGGGCCCCCCTTTTCCTGGTCTTCTTCTCTGCTGTTTGCGGCATCCGGGACCAACTGTTTGGACTTTTTTTGGGTTGATTTGCTACATTCTGCTGCCACGATCCTTCTTCCTTCTACTACATGTGTCGCCCCTGCCTGGTGATTCAATCTCATGTGCTTGATCTTCTATTCATCTCCAGTGGGGCCAATTTTTTATCAGATTTCTCTTCCACTACTGCACTGCAGGGGTCTGTTTGGCCTGTGTCTATTGCTACAACCTTCTACCGTGACTTAGGCTCCTTTCACAGGTTTTGCCCCTTGTTGCTATCCTCATTTGGAACTTTTTGACGCATGACTTAGTATTTTTGGGACCCGATACAGCCCTTTCCCTTGTTGGGATTTTTCCTTTCCATCTACACCCCAATTGAGCATTTCCACTTCTGCATCATGGCTTCCTCTGCTGATTCTTCTAAGATACTGACATATGGGGCTTCTTCTTCGGCTGTTTCTATTTCCGACATGGCTTCACCAAGGTCCATCCATATTGGTAAGATCACAACAGTGTTGTTGAATGAGACCAATTACTTCCAATGGTCTCACTACGCCTGAATGTTTCTTCATGCCAAACAACTATTTGATTATATTGATGGCACTGTCCCCGAACCGGTCAAGACCGATTCTACATATCACATTTGGAAAGTTAATAATTCTTTGGTTCAGTCATGGTTACTTCACTCCATGGAAGAACATGTTCGTTGTACGGTCTATAATCTTCCGACTGCTCGGGATGTTTGGGAAACCATTAAAACACTATATTCTGATGGTGACAATTCCGCCCACCTCTATGAGTTATATCAAACTGCATCTCATCTCCGACAGGTGGAGCTCTCCTTGATTCAGTATTATTAAAAAATGCGGACATGTTGGTTGGAGTTGGATCAACTTGAATCTGTTCAATTTTTGCTTCCTACTGATGCTATGATCTATAAACAATTACTTGATCGACGACGGACATTTGAGTTATTGGCCGGACTAAACCCAGAATTTGAGCCTATCCATGCTTAACTGCTTGGGCAACGCCCTCTTTCTTCTCTGGCTGAGGTCTACTCTGCTCTACTTCGGGATGACAGACCTCGACTTGCTATGACTCCCTCTATGCTGACTGAACACTCAGCTTTGGCCACAACTCATTTCGTACCTTCTCCACCTCCCACTTCTCGTGGAAAAGATCTATCCTCTGACGCTCGTCAGGATACTAGAGGACCACAGAAGAAAGGTACCCATTTTTGCACATTTTGCAAAATGACCAATCACTTTGTTGATTCGTTCTACAAACTTCATGGCCAACCAAAGCAAGTTCATCTCATTGATGCTTCTTCTACTCCCTCTTTTGATGGGACTGGTGACATTATAACCGTGACTCGACAGTCTTATTGCAACAACGGATGTAGCATTTTCAATCCTCTGAGGCTTCTTATATTGTTTCCTCCCCATCAGGTACTAGGAACTCTGCACATCATGTCTCCCACCATTCTTGGATTGTTGATTCTAGTGCTAATGACCATATGGCTGGTATGTCCACCCTCTTCTCCTCCCTTTCACATGTTTCATGTGGTAAGGTCAACTTTGCTAATGGATCATCTATTGATATTGTTGGGAAATGGACAATTCCGTTTACTCCTAACTTGGACTTTTCCTCTGTTTTGCATGTTCCCAAGTTGTCCCGCAAATTATTATCTGTCAGTGCCTTGACTCGAAATCTAAACTGCTCAGTCACTTTTTATCCTTCTCATTGTGTCTTTTAGGATCTGACCACGAGGCAGGTGATTGGTGGTGGTCGTGAAGTTGAAGGTTTATATCTTCTTGATCAAAAGTCTGGTACCTCTGAAGCTTGCTCGACCTCCTCTTCACCCGATATGTGGCTTTGGCATTGCCAACTAGGACATCCTTCTGATTCTGTGTTAAAAAAACTTGTTCTTTCTTTTATCTTTTAATAAGTTTCAGTGTGAGCATTGCTAATATGGCAAACATAGTAGAATTTGTTTTCCTCCTTCAATAAGTAAACGTGCATCTGCATTACTTTTTGTTATACACTAATGTTTGGCAATCCCCCTCTGTCTCTTGCACAAGTTTCGTTATTTTGTTTCTTTTATTGATGATTATTCACGCATGACATGGATATATATGATGAAACATATTTCTGAAGGCCGACTTGTCACTCCACACATGCAATCTAAGGATCAACTGGCAGATATCCTGACCAAGTTTGTTCCTCGTCATCAACTTTCTTCGGTTATTGACAAGCTGAGTTTGTTAGACATCTTCGAGCCAGCTTGAGGGGGAGTGTTGGGGGACCAATGGGAACCAAATTGAAATGACTGTATTTATTTTGGCAAGTCAATTGTATAGGTGTATGATTGAGTGTAGAAAAGAATGACTGATTGTATTTTCCTTTTTTAGGCCACCGTAATTGGCTCACTTTCTCTTATTTATACTTGTATCCTCTAAGAGGAAAAATACATCAAGATAATATACACAGAGATGACTCTCTTCTTCTTCTTCTTTTTCTTATTTCTATATTATAATTCTACAGCCCATGCCCAACCCCTTTTATGGCCAAAGGGTGGGTGGAAAACAATGAAATGCATTGATTACATTGTGAGAGTTTCCATGACATGCACACCAAAATCAAAGTTCTCTTCATATTGGGCATCTAGATTTCTTCCCATGGGGTTTTCCAATGGGTCTTCTACAATCATCAAGGAGCCTTCATGAATGCAACCATTCTTCCGGGTAGTCTTTTACATTGGACTTTGCACCAACTCATGTCCAACAAGCCATGATCAATCCCAAAGAGGTGGTGAGGTCTTCTAAGCCTTAATCTTGCCAAATTTCAGGTTCAAGGAACCATAGACAATTCCAAGAAGATAGTTGTCTTTCCCATGTCTTGAACTTAGCCAATTTTCATTCTTCCAATAGCCATGAACGCTTTTCAATAAGATGGTTGGTTTACCCATGATTCATGCACTTAGGTAATGGAATACATGCATAGGAATGAGAAATCATGCACCTTAGGATGGGAAGATAATGAATGCCATGCATGCATGCACACTTTTCATGGATGGTGACATGGATCAATGACTTAATGCCACATAGAAAATGATGTGGAAGGATGATGATTATGTGGAAGCTTAGGTGGCTGCCTAGGTGGATGCTTTGGTAGCACAAAAGCCCTTGAACCCTTTTCACACTAGGGTTTGGTTAAGGAAACTAGAATCCTTTTCACACTACAGTTCTAGTGGAGTGAGCTTCAAGTAGGGATCCACATGCATGACACCCGCCAATTTGAAGTTTGGTTAGCTAGTTTCATCATTCATTTTCCACGGTCAAAAACAAAATTCCCTTAACTATCGGCATGATGCTCTTATCAGATCTTGACATAGGTCGTGCTTGTATTGCATCTGGTTCATGTATAATGTCTTCATCATTCTCCTCTGGTTGAGAGAAACTTGTCCTCGAGTTTATATAGTCCTTACAGGCAAGAACATGTCTAAATTTCAACCGCCGCTGTTTACGCCGCCTCTTTGGTTGATTGATAAGTGTGGGTTTGAGAATATGGTCTTCATCTATTGAATGCTAAGTTATCTCTTGGATGGAAGATGAACCCTATCAAGCACAAAATTAACCAATAAAGATTGACCATTAAAATTTCTATCAAAACTGTCCCATATAGAATCCTTATAGGGATCATCAGTCGACAAAAATTCTAAATGGATAGAATGGATGGAACTAGGGTTTCCATCAATCTCTCTTGATGCACATTCGCCACTATCTTGAATTGGAAGATCAATGGATACAATTTGAGTTTTCTGCTTATCTCTAGTTGTCTCCTCATGTCCCGACACTATAAATGTCTCCTCATTTCCTGCTAGATATGACTTGACGATCTATTGCATCACCTCGTCTCTCTTAATCTTTCTCTCTTCTTCTTTGATCTCCCTCTCTCGAGTTCGAATTTAGGCTGCCTTTGGATGAGGGGTGAATTTTATAGGGGTTACCCCTGAGTCGGGGTCACCCTTGAACATGGGTTACCCTTATCATGTTTGGTAATTGCAGTGGTAAAGTAAAAAGTTACTCTAAGGGTAAAAAATCTTGTATGGTAATTGTAAGAAGAGGTAACCTGATATATTAACAATTTTGTGAGAACTAATAATTTTTTATTCAATTCATATAATATAAAAAATAAAAATAAAATTTTATGAAACATAATTATTAAATAATATTCATCAATTAAAAGCATTTTAAAATATTTTTGCTCAATAGGTGCAAAGGGGGGTAAAGAGGGGCAAGGGTTTCCTGAAAACCCTCATGGTCCAAGGGGCAAGGGTTTCCTGAAAACCCTCATGGTCCAAGGGGTTTTCAAAACGGGAGGGGGAGGGGTAAAAATTTGAATTTTTACCCTCACCCCTCCATTACCAAACAAGGGTAATGGGGGGTAACCCCCCGTTACCCTCCATCCAAACACAACGTTAGTTTCTGTTAGAAGGAAAATAGGAAAAAAGGAATAAAATAGTGAAAGAGGAGAAGAAAAGAGAAAAAGATAAATTATTTGTGTTGTATTTCTTGTGTTTAATCAAAAGAGAATAAACGTATATATAGAATACAGAGAGCCGATCAAGGTGGGCAAAAAAGGAAATGAAGATCGGTTACAATCAATGACATTACAATCAATTATTATAACATTTACAACACTCCCTTTTAAGTTGGTGCGAAGATAAGCCCAGCTTCCTGAGACATTATCAAGTTGTGGTCGATAAATGGCTTTGGTGAGCATATCTGCAAATTGATCTTTGGATTGCAAATAAGGAGTGAGAATCTAACCTGCAGAAACATGATGGCTAAGAAAGTGACAATCAACTTCAATATGCTTGTGTGCTCATGAAACACAGGTTTGGATGCAATGTTGATGGTGGCTTGATTATCATAGAACATCACTAAGGGTTCGAAGGAGGCAAAACCCAACTTGGCTAGAAATTGTTGGAGTCATAGTAATTCATAGGCAGTATTGGCCATGGCACGATATTCAGCCTCTGCACTGGAATGGGCAACAATAGTCTGTTTTTTGCTACACAAAGAGGTCAGATGAGATCTCAAGAAAACACAATATCCTGTGGTCGAGCAACAGTTGTTAGGAGAGCTAGCCCAATCAACATCTGATAACCTTGAATGACCATTTGAGACTGGTGTTTATAGAATAACCCTCATCCAGGATGAGCCTTAAGAAAACGAATGATCTGAAAAACAACTTGAAGATGGGCATCACGTGGGGTATGCATAAATTAACTTAACACTCCAACAACATAAGATAAATCTAGCCTAGTAATGGTGAGATAAATAAGTTTACCCATTAGTTTTTGATAAAAAGTGGGATCATCTAGTGGAATTCCATCTAAGACAGAAAGCTTAGTATTGATATCATGAGGAGTGTCTGGTGGCTTGCATCTAGAATATCCTGCATCATGTAGGAGATTTAAAACATATTTTTTCTGAAGAAGAGAAACCCCTTTAGAAAAATGAGCAACTTCAATATCGAGAAAATAGCAAAGTCGTCCCATATCTTTGATATCAAAGGAATGTCGTAAATAGTCTTTTAATGCAATAATAGATGGATCATCATTCCTAGTAAGAACAAGATCATCAACATAAACAATAAGAAGCATCATATAAAGTCGACACGGTAGACAAAGACAGAGTGATCTGTCTAAGAGCGAGAAAACCTATATTGCAATAAAGCTGGTCTGTTCACTTCACTCACCTTCAACTTTTAGGAATATGGGGTTTAATTTGATTCTTTTCCTATTTTGCAATGCATTTTCCAGCAATCCTAGACATGTATTGGTAGTTTTTGAGTACCTTTGAAACTAGGTTCTAAGGTATCCTGTTTAGCCTTCATTGCCATTAGCAGTCCTCCCCACCGCTCTAGGCTCATTTTGGTGGCAGGGTTTTCTACATGGCATTTGGTACCGCTATGTGTAGGCCTTGACTATCCTAAGATGAATGATGAGACCAACTTGGATACGTACAACCTAACACAACCTATAGTTTGATCGATTTGGCTCTGATTTCAAATCTGATGGACATGCTTTGATATCAAATTTGATGTAGGATTAGTGAAATATTGGAAGACCTGGATCTTAATGCTAGATGAATACTTTTTGAGAATGCAAAATGTGTGTAGTGAATCCTAAAATGATATGCAACTTATAACCATGATTCACATAAGATGTTAGAGAGATAAATTAATATTAAACAAAGAATAAAACGAAAACTTGGGCAAATTCACAAACAATTAAAAAAAGGGATTCAAAAGAAGAATGACACCTACGCATAAAGCCTTCATGATTGTATTGCCGGCCTTTAATATAAAATCCCTCAAAAAACTAATTAAATCGTACCAAAACCTTGTCCTAGGTATTCTAGATTTAAAAATCAGTCACCCAATGAATGAAATAGGGCCATGGGGCCACCTAGGGTTAAAGGGATTAGGGTTTGTTATTATTATTTTTAATTCTTGGGGCAAAATTAGGTCTCAAATAGGGTGAGACAATAGTTTATGGTTAGTCTAAGGTAGGGATATAGAGGTTGGGCTGCAAAATAGGGCAAAATGGGGCAAAAATGGGCCTGTCCGTACAGTTGTATGGATTTGTACGAATGTCCGTACGGATTGGTTGGTGCCAATGAGGTTTTGGTGTTTGATGGTGGGTTAGGTCCTTGTTTGGCTAGGGCTAGGGTTTCGACAAAAAAGGACAAAAGTAAGGTGCATAGAAAGGGGAAATGTGGGGAAAAAGAGAGGAGAAAAGGAAATGGAAGAAAAAGAGATGGAGAAGAAGAAGAAGAGAGAAGAAGAAGGGGGAGGAGGAGGAGGAGGAGCAGGGGGGTTTGTACCCTGAGTCACACAAGGTTTCTTTATCTCACACCAAGGAGTCAGATGGATTGACACCAGGATCTCCAAATGGGGGAACTTGAATTTCTTTTTTCCTTCATTCCTATCCTCAGAAGTGTTTTGCACGACTATTTATAAAGAAAGACTCCTAAGAAAACCCTAGACACATGTGCCACACAACTTAGTAACTCATGTGAGAAACATAAATCCTAGAAAAAAACTAAAATCTGAATAATCTATATCAATTGCATCAAATAAAAAAAATCAATGGCTAGATCACTAGATCAGCAGATAGATTGGCCAAATTCACGAATGAATGACTCAGATGGTGTTTTTTTAATGGATGGATTGGGCCAAATCTTCAAATCCACTGCTTGACCAACGTACCCTTTCGCCTATCCATGGCTGGATCTGTCTATAACCATGGTTAGATACGTAGGGATTGCGCAAAAATTCACCATCCAACCATTATGAGGTGCAATGTCGACTCCATTGCATCCTTCTTAGCTGGCATCCCATGATGTCCTCATCAAAGTTTGCCTAGTGTTTTTTGTTTTTTATTTATTAATTTTTTTCTTCTCCAGTTAGAATAGGAAAATGAAAAGAAGAGAGTAAACCACCTTACTTTTTGCAATTCTACTGTGTTTTTTGTGTTAGTGATCCTTGTGATTAAGAATCGTATTTCCATTGAAATACAGAAATGTGGCCTTAGACAACGACAACTTTTTACTTTTTTTAGAGCCTAGATCGGGTTAATCATCCATTACTTCCTAATATTCAAACTTGTTAAGATTTTAAGGAAAGCCACTTGCACTCATAATTTTCATTAATTTTTTGAAATGGAGTTTCATTAAATTTAATTTTATTGATTTTAGTTTCAATTGTTGATGTTTTTACCTTTTCCTTTTTGTTTTGGGATTTACAGGGGGTTGTGGCGGCTGCAACTTCCCTTGGTCTAGAAAGGTAAAATGGCTGTCAGTGTGATACTTAATGGTCCTTAAGATATAAATTGGTTGACTTGGCTGCATATGCAAAGTGGTTTATTTGACAAGATGATTTTGGGGGTATTTAAGCAAGTAAAGTTTCAATTTGTTACCTTTATTTCTTTAACTTGCTATTATACTGCAGAGGATTCTCAGATTCAGTTTTTGGCATGTCTGTCGTTTTTGCTGCCATTGTCATGTATGATGCTCAGGTAAAGATGCAACTTATTTGTTATTATTACTTTTTTGTATTGTAGGTAGACATATGACTTGTCACCAAACATTTCAGTTTTCCAATTCAGCTCTTGCTTTTTGATTCTTGTTTTGCATTATGATTTCAGTAAAAAAATTGTTTCTTGCTATATTGTGTCCTTCATATACTTTGGTTTTAATCAATTGTTGGCCATATGCTGATTGGGAAATGCTTATGAGCTAATGATGAATCACAAGAAGCCCTGGTGTAATCCAATGGCAATTGGAAGCGTAGTTGTTTTTGATATTGATGTAGCCTAAGGTCTAAAGTTAGAACCTAAACCACGACTTAGATTTTCGATCAATCTAAGTTTATTATACACCCTCTAAATCAATAAAATCATTTATAAAATTTTCTCTCTTTGAACTTGTCCATCAGTGGTTCAATGGGAAAAACTGCTTCTATTGTATATTTACTTGGCATATACCAAAATATTTTCTTAGAAATCGATTCTTATCTTAGGTCTTGTCTATTCTTTGTTCCAAAATTTTGTAGGGTGATTCATGACTTTCATAGGTCTTTCTTTTTAAACAGTAAGTTTCATAGGTCTACCATAGCCAAAATTTGAATATCTTCTCCATTCTTACAAAAGTGGACCATAATTCCAACATGAGGCCTATTTTCACGACAAATTCCAATCTTATAAATACTGGACATAACCTTTGATTTAATAGCAATCAGCCTTAATGTGTGTGTGTGTATGCATTTATGATGTAGAGCCGCTCTATGCTTAGGTCTGTTCACGGGCCAGGTTTGGGCCGGGTTTTGTAAAACAAATAACAATAAGAAAAGCTCGAGCCTGTCTGAAGCTTATCAGGCTTTTAAAGTCAAAGCCCGTTCCATCCATTTAAAGCCCTGTTTATTTTGCACCTGGCACGGTTTTTTATTTAAAAGAAAAAAAACTTGTCTTGTAACTTGAAAACATAATCGTACATATTGAAAGTATATTTAAATACCTACCATCACTTAAAATTTCAGTCTGAAATTGGTTTATAGCCACTTGATCCTGATAGTCGAAGGCAATCAGACTTAATGTGTGTGTATGCATTTATGATGTAGAGCTGCTATGTTCTTAGGCTTGTTCATGCGCCGGGTTCGGGCCCATTCATATCTATAAAAGCTCGAGACCGTCTAAAGCCTGTCAGGCTTTTAAAGCCAAAGCTCGAATCAGTTGTTTAAAATTTCAGTCCGAAAATTGATTTCTAGCTACTTGATTTTGATAGTCAAAGTTGGCAAACGACCTTCAAAAGATGATACCTGGTGACTTTGACCGTTTTAAGATTGAGTAGCCAGAATTTTTTTTTCTTGAAGACGAAGGTATCCAGGCCTCTTAGAGGACCTGAATAATCCTTGGGGCATGTGCAAACCTCCTTATCCACACACACCGGGTAACACTATGGGGAGTGACCCTTTTGTGTTGAGAGTGACTTGAACCCAAGACCTCCCGCACCTCAGGCGGGTTCTTGATCGCGAAGCCAACCCTCACGTGTATGGCCAGAAATTAGTTTTGAGATGATATTTTAACACATTGTCGATTTTTTAGTCTTCTTTCAATTTATTTATTTATTTTGAGTGGTAATAAAGACGATTTATATTAATAGAGGAATAACAAGTACAAATACATCAAGGGAAAAGAGGGTCTAAAAGGAGTAGACCTAGAAAAATACATATGAGGAAAACAAAACAAAACGGCCATAATAAATCCAATCAATGAAGCTTCAAGCATGCTCTAATTCCTCCACTCTCAAAGACAAAAGATGCCAGGGTCTGTGTTGTCGACTCTTTTTTTTTTTGCAAAAATATCTGGCACACCATTTGTTGTGTGATTGACTTGGGTAAATGATACATCGAGTCCCGAAACGAGAGCCTTAATCTCCCTAACCATGGTAATCAATCTCTGTGTGGGGGAGGCGCTTTAGCCCCTTATCCCATTTGATTGCATTTGCTGAATCCTTTTAACCACTAGCTTTCCCTTTTGGGAATATCTCCAGATGGTCAAAGCTCTCTTAATATTGAGGAGTTTCGCCTCATTTGAATCCCTAATCCCCACTCTCTCTTTGAATACTAAGGATGTTTGGATGTTATTGTCCCTAAGCACACCTCCTACCCCTGTTGGTCTTGGTTTTCCCCTATAAGCTCCATCCACGTTGAATTTCAGGACACCACTTTGTGGAGGTGACCAGTTGACTAAGGTCTTCTTTCAATTTATACGGTTATATCCATTTTCGTCAGCAGGTGCATAACCACTTCGAACCCTAATATGAGCACTTCCTAGACCATCCATTGCCTAAAACTCCCTCTCCCTTTAGGCGTGTGATAATTTGTGAAGGGTCAACTCTTGCCATCACGTAAACGTGTGACCCTTTTGGAGAGTGTTTGTCCATTTTTAACATATTTTGTGCGGATTAATAAGTACCATCCAAGTGGAGTTCGTCATTTTAGTTGCACTTTGTCCATGTTAGCATCCAGTGGCAGCCACATGAGCATGCCAATTTGGAGTGCAATTTGTTTCCATTTTTCATTTTTTCTAGTCAACTTGTAAACCATAGGGTTGGGTTCCAAACCAACCTTGGTTGAGTCTTGGTTAGGGTTTAATTGGGGTTCATTGTACTCTATTTAAAGACTTGTTCATGGCTGAATTTTGCAAGCAATTAATATATTTTTTGGAGCCATAAAACTCTTGGTGTTGGCGTGTGGACTCACACAACAAGGCCGAGTGCCCTAGGCTTTCAGCCTACCTTTGGGATGGACACAAGTACCTTGGTTTATGTTGTAACTTGCTTAAGTTTGATTAAGAGTATTCCAATCCATTCAATCTCTTCTATTTTCTTTCATCTCTTAATTGAATTAGAAGAGGCTTAATCTAACTTAAATGAGGACACATAAATCCCTGGGAAACTTGTCGCCGTTGGCCTTGTTCGTCAAGCCTCGACAAGTGGCCTGTTCATAGATACTTGAACGGCTAGGATCCAACATATCTAAGATTGATTGGATCCTGATTTTCCTGGTGAGCATCGGGTTAAGTTAAACACCACCCCGTGCTTCCATCATCCCCCATCCATCTATCATGCTAAAAGAGCACTTTTGATCCTGAGAGAACACAAAATCTGATAATTTCCTCAAAAGCATGAGACACGAAGCCAAGTGCCCTCCAAAAACCAGACGTGCCTAGAAGACCAAAAAATCCTTCATCCATTGCTTTCCAGACCATACTTCTTAATGAGAATAGATTTCCATAGACCACCTTAGTTATCCTCCAATCTCCACAACCACTTGCCTAGTAAAGCCATATTAAAAAAACGCAATGGCCTAATTCCAAATCCACCCTCCTCCATTAATTTACACACCTGAGACCAAGCGACGAGATGAAATTTCCTCATCTCAGGGGCATCGTTCCACAAGAATCTTTTCTGAATACTTGCCATCTTTTTTATGGCCGCTCCAGGCACTGAAATGCACTAAGGAAGTAAACAGGGAGACTAGAAAGAAAAAAGTTAATTAAGATAATTCTGCCCCCGATTGAAAGATGTTTACTCATTCATACTGAAAGTCTTCTCTCCATCTTTTCAATGATCATATCCCAACATCTCTTATTTGGTTTACTGAAACAGAGGAAGCCCAAGATAAGAAGCTAGAAACTAGAGACCTTACAACCCAATATTGCCGCCAATTGCGAACAAGTGCTATAGTCTAAATTCACCCCCATTGGCTCATTTTTCAGAAAATTAATTTTTAGACCCGAACAATTCTGGAACCATAGAAGGATAGCCACCACCAACTTCAAGTCACTTTTGTCAGCCTTTAGGAATAGAATGGTATCATCCACCTACTGGCGATGAGAAATCTCTAAATTAGAATTTCCACATGAAAGCCATGAATCAACCACCGAAAAGCTGTGTCAAGAAGACATTAGTTGCAAGCCTTCCGCCACCATCACATACAGATATGCAGAAAGCTGATCCCTTTGCCTAATTCCCCTCCCCGTATTAAAAAGACCTTTCAGGCTTCCATTAATCAAGATAGATAGATGTGCTAAGGAACACAAGCTTGAATCCAATGCCTCCACTGATCCTGCAATCCCATCCTTAGCATCACGAAGTTTAGAAAATCCTAATCCACCCGATCATAGACTTTCTGGAAATCAAACTAACATACAACCCGCGCTTCTTCTGACAAGAGTTTAGAATGGTGAATTCATGAGCAACCACCACTGAGTATGAGATTTGCCTTCCTTCCAGAAAGACACTTTATTAGAGGATATAAGAGGGGGAAGCACAACCTTCACCCGATTCACCAACACCTTTGCTAAGATTTTATATGGACTACCCAAAAGGCATATAGGATGGAAATCATTCAGCTTTGAGGCCCCATCCTTTTTAGGCACCATGGTAATGAACGAAGCACCCAAATCTTTAGAAATAATACCTCTCTCAAAAAATTCTGGAAGGTAATTAAGCAAATCTTGTTTGACCAGAGTACAAAAATGTTTGAAGAACAAAATAGGGAAGCCATCGGGACCCGGTGCCCTATCTTCTCCCAACCGCCATACTTCTGCCTTCAACCCCTCACTAAATCAATCCTCTAAGGCCGAAGCTTGATTCTCCACGCTGGATTTCAAGTTAAGCGAGCACGGTACCGGCTTGAACCAACCAGGATCCATGTATAATCTACTGTAAAAATCCACAATCTCCTCACAGATGTCCCCTCTATTTTCCACCGGCTCTCCATCTCAACGTAGCAACTGAATCCTGTTCTATCTTCTCCTTGCTAGTACACTAGCCATTCGATGAAAAAATCTTTTGTTCTTGCCCCCTTCTTTTATCCACCTAAATCTCAATCTTTACTTCCATTTTACTTCATCATGCAACGCCTTCTTTTTGGTGATTTCTTTAATTTCCTTTCTACGAGCACCAAGACCATCCGGAAGAGGCCCCTCCTTTTCTAGCCTGATAATATGCTGAAGCACTTCTCGGAGGACAATTTCTTCATGAACTGTAAACTCTCTCTTTTCATTTCCCCATACCCAAAGCTTACCTTTTAGATATTTAAGTTTTTGCAACAAACAATACGCTTTCCAGCCCACCATGTTGACTTCCCTCCAACAATTTTCCACTAACTCATCAAAACCTTCTTCCTTGAGCTAGGTAATCTCAAACTAGAACAAAGACGGACCCCAAGAAGGGAGGCACGTATCCAAGATGATAGGGAGAGAGAGAAAAGATAAAATTTATTTTGGTCGAGGATGTAGGAGGTCATCAACTATATCCTATGACATGGAAGCCCAGGCCCATGAAAGATGTCACTTGCTTGCCTGAGTGTGGGCTACATCGACTTGCTCTGGATTTACTGGAGAGATTTAGGAGTCTTTGTCTCAACGGAGGTACATTATACTCACATCTTGTTGTTGCCGCCATCCAGAGTTGATCATGACTTCAGTGTCGGATTCTGAGTATACCATCGATGGTGGAGGAGAGTCATTCCAGCATTCTTATTGTGGCCCGATGATGATCTGCTTGGTTGACACCTGAGGGTCTCACGTGCGTGTGATTACACATTGAAGACCCTACATTGGGAAGACGCCCGCGTGGATAGATTTTTGTCTTTTCATTTGTTTGAACTCGAGGTCGAGTTATTTCTCAGATGGGAGATTGATGCAGAGCATTGGATTTGATTTAGTTATTGATTTAATGGCCTATTTAAATTTCTTGATTAATCAACAATATATGTAGCGGAATTATAAGATCAATCAAATGTGTGATTCAAGAGTGTACAAGATTAATAATCAATCACACAAGCAAAGACCAATACACCTGATATAAAGTGGTTCGGAGTAAATTCCTCCTACATCCATTGATGGACTCACCCAACCTTGGGCTATCCCAAATTCACTATGTGGGGAATTGCGTCCTCACAAATAGAGAAGGAATTACACCTTACTCAAATAGAGTGGGACTTTCACCCAACTCGAATCCTAATTTTGAAAGGTTCGACCAACCCCGGTCTACTCCTTATCCCTTTATTTTTTAGAGTGGGTCAAGCACCTTTTTTTAATCCACTATACAAGATGATTTAGGATTTAAATCAAACAAGAGAAGCACTTGCCTTTGAAGCTTTGCAAATTGTAGATGTGCTTCTAAAGAGCCTCCCAATGTAATCTCGCTTGATGACGTAGATGCGCCAATGTATGAGCAATCACAATCCTTGGGAGGGGTTTCTAGGATTTGGATATGCAAGTGGTATCCTAGAATTTGGTTGCCTATCTCTCTCTCCCTCAATCTCAATCAAAAGATGATTGGATTTCAATGATTCACCAATCTCAATCTCAATCTCAATCCTCTGATTTAGCCTTTGAATTTGCCAACTAACTCAAGTAAATGAGGCTCATAATGCTCTGGTTGGGATGCTTAACTTCTCCAAACAGTGGAGTATTTATAGAGGCAATCCAACATTTTTGAAATTGTTCATCACCGATGGGTCAAGCACACCGATGAGTCGGTCGACTAGAAAGTAACCTCCCACCAACTAGACCGTTGCACATTAATGTTCTCTACAGTAACGGTAACATACTGATGGGTTGTGCTCACCGATGGGTCGACAAGCTCATTGTCGGTCGGTCGGTCCTGTCGATATATCAACCTGAGGCAAAACCTTTCTGACAGAGTTTCAAATCTAGAAACTTCTCTAACCTAAGTCGACACATCGGTACCATCGATGGGTCGGGCCTGTTACTCTCGATGGGTCGATGACTTCGATCGTATCTGTCTGAGAGTAACCTGAAAATACAGAGTTCTATGTTCCAGAACTCTCTCAACCCAGGTCGACATGTCGTGCGCACCGATGGGTCAGTCCTGTGCTCATCGATGGGTCGTTGTGCACGATACTATCGATCTGAGAGTATGATGCGGAGCATTTTGGATCATATGATTATATCATTTTTATTTTTATTACCTATTTGGTTTAATGTATTTTATTTATTTATTTGAGGGTATTTTGTTATATTTTACATTTAGGAGTATTTTCGTCATTTTGTTGGTGTGTTTATTATAAATACATTGTAAGCGTCTTTAGGGCAACCAGTTGTTGAATGAAATTGAAGTTTTCTTCCACTGCTTGTGCAACGAAAATACTTGAGAGCGATTCCTTTGGCGTGAGACCCTTCTTTTGGCGTGAGGCCTAGCGTGAGGCTACTATCCTTTCATCTCCAAGTACAATCCATCTTCTATCTCTTCTTCTCTCTTCTCCTTGTTTTCTTTTTTTTTTTAGCCACAGCCGACACCATCCCTTTTGCTGTCCGTTGCTGCTGACGACCTTCCCATGTCTCTTCCTTGCTCCCGCCTCCTCTTCTAACCCTTCCCATCAGGTTCGCCCGTCCCTGCCTTGAGCCAGATCTGTTTTTGCCCCTCTCCTGTCCCCCAGATCTGCCCTAGATCTGCCTCCAAACCTGTCCCAGACCTGCCCCATTCCCTAAGGGTGCTGCCATCCTTCCTAGATCCCTCATTTGCTGCTTGTAACCCTCCTTAGCCCTCCTCCTTGCTGCCATAAACCCTTACCCATCTCTCCCTTGCTTCCGTAAGTCTCCCCAATTCCAAACAATATTGCCGCAGCCCATATTCCACCTTTGTGACTTCCGTAACCCCCATAATCTTTTCCCACATCACCGTAAGCCCTTTTGTTAACTTATCCCTTCTTCTTATTTACCAAACTGCCATTAGTCATTTTAAAACCCATTTAATACATTATCTTGTGGACCCTTTATTCTCATTAAGCACATTAGCATTAGTTTCTTTGATATTTTCATGATTATCTTGATTAAATTATATTATTAATTTGCTTCTATTAATTGATTATCAATTTTCAGCTCCTCCTTAGATTTGGACACATTATTTTCAACCCTCCTAATCAATGTTGTTAAACTCGGCTCGGCCTGCGGGTTGACCCGTGGTTCAATCAAACGGTTTTTGACATTAACCCGTGACCTGTTTTTAACTAAACCCGTTTTTTTTATAAAAAAAAATCTCGCCGTTCAAAAAATTTAGAAAGGAAGAAAATTTAAAAAAAAAATAGAAAAAGAAATCATCACACAGTGGGTTGATTCGCTCCTCTTTTCTCGCCGTTTGAGTTAAAAGACTTAGGGCTCATCTTCTCTTTTTTTCCTTCTTGTTTTGGACGGCAGCGACAACGGTGTCGTTAGGGTTTTCATGCGTTAGGGATTTTTAAGATGGAAAGGTATCGATGGGAGTTAAGGTCTTCAACCATTTAAGTTGTCCAACTTTGTGGAACGGCGGTATTGGGATACTCATGTAGATGTCCAACGAGAGTTAGGGTTCTTTTTATATTAAAAGTTTGTTAAAATTATTATAATTTAGTAAAAATTAAATTAAAAAGAAAATTTTAGCAGAAAATATTATGTGTTAAAAAAAATATATATATATATACTAATTTGATATCTAACTTAATTTTTATTAATTATTTATTTTTATACTTTATTATTTTTTTCTAAAATTAGGTTTTATAAATTTTCTAAAAGAAAATTTATAAAATATAAAAATAACAACTTTATAGAAATCAAGTTATATGTCAATAAAATGTTTCCAAGTAAAATAAATAATTTTATAGTAAATAATTTTTATAATAAATAATTTTTTTGAATGATTGAAATTTAATATGATTAAAATGTATATTAAAAGAATATTATATTTTTGTATTAATAATATGATAATAATTTTAAACAACTACAAAGTGAGTTTTAAAGCTTTAAACATTGTTTTAAGAATTGGTATTATTTTTTTTTTAGTATTTATCTGTACAAATTTTTAACAAAAATATTTTTTTATAAAATATAACCTTAGTTAATAGTTTATATTATTTATAATATTATATTAATGGCACGGGTTTGACCGGGTTTGACTATGGGTCAACCCGGTTGAACCTTATTTAACCCAACCTTCCTCCAAGACGGGTCACCCCACGGGCCGGGTTTAAAACATTGCTCCTAATATTTAGGAAACCAAATTTAGGCTTTTAGGGTCAGCCTATACCCTGTCCTGTATCAAATTGATATCAGAGCTTAGTTCAAGGTGTTTTCTTAAACATCCACAGTCTTACTTTACATTTAGTATATAAAAAAAATAATTAATTAATTAAAAAAATATTTTTTTATTTATTATTGTCATCATAGCGTCTAGCAGGTTGGGTTGTTTTCTTAAACACCCACGGTCTTATGCATCGTAATTTAAAAAAAATATATTGCATTTTTTTAAATAAAAACTAAAAAAATATTACCATTTTTTTTAAAAAAAAATCATTTTTGTCATCATGGCATGTAGAATCTAGGACACAACATTTAGAATCCTCTTAGAGTTATGTCAGGAGAACCAACCCCACCTTGGGCTATTCAACTCCTTGCCCAAGTAGCCGAAATCTGTAAAGGTGTGGCCGACTTAAAGATTGGTGTGGACGATTTGAAAACTAAGTTTGACGTACCTTCATCTACACAGTACACTCACAATTTGCATGCTAAAATTAACTGTCAAATTAATATAAGCAATGAAGAATGAGTTTGCTGTAGATAATCATTGTGGATCCAAGGAATCTGATGTGGATGATCATGTGGAGGACCTCACACCTTGTTTAGGTCCAACACCTTCACTTCTAGACCCCACCCCACTTCAGTATGATCATGTCCCACATATTGTCCTTCCTGACCAGCCTATTGGCCTTCCGGACCCACTAGCAACTACACCATTGGGCCCAACCTCACCTCATTGCCTTGAGTTTCTTCTTAGCCTACCTAATCTAGTACATGACCTTTGGTCTGCACTTGTCCAGCCTACTCGGCCTTTTTCTTCCTCACCTTCCTTGCCACCCAAGAGAGAGAACATAGAATTTATACTGGTCGAGGAAGTTGTTTTCGCACCTGCAAGAGGACATCAACTATATCCTGTGACGTGCAAGCCCAGGCCCCTGACAAATATCACTTGGTTGCTTGAGTGTGAGTTACATAGACTTGTTCTGGATTTACTGGAGAGATTCAGGAGTCTTGTCTCCTCAGAGGAACATTCTACACACATCTTGCTGCTACCCTATCCAGAGTTGATCCTAACGTTAGATCTGAATTAAGAGTATACTATCGATGGCGGAGGAGAGCTGATCCTACATCCTCACTGTGCCTCGATTGATGCCTTGCCTGGTTGACATGTGAAAACCTCACGTGTGCGTGATCACACTATGAAGACCCCACACTGGGAAGACGCGTGCGTGAGAAGTTTAGTGTCTTCTCGTTTGTCTGAACTCGAGTTCGAGTTCTTCTCAGATGGGGAGATTGATGCGGAGCATTTTGGAGCATATGATTCTATCATTTTTATTTTTATTACCTATCTGGTTTAATATTTTTTTTTATTTATTTGAGGGTATTTTGTTTTATTTTACATTTAGGGGTATTTTTGTCATTTTGTTGGTGTGTTTATTTTAAATACATTGTAAGCCTTTTTAGGGCAATCAGTTGATGAATTAAATTGAAGTTTTCTTCCGCTGCTTGTGCGATGAAAATACTTGGGAGCGACTCTTTTGGCGTGAAGCCTAGCGTGAGGCTACCATCTTTTCATCTCTAGGTACAATCCATCTTCTATCTTCTTCTTCTTCTTCTCTCTTCTCCTTGTTTTCTTTTTTTCTTAGCCACAGCCGACACCATCCCTTTTGCTGTCCTTTGCTGCTGACGACCTTCCCATATCTCTTCCTTTCTCCCGCCTCCTCTTCTAACCCTTCCCATCAGTTTTGCTCTTCCCTGCCTTGAGCCAGATCTGCCCCAGATCTGCCTCCAGACGTGTCCCAGACCTACACCATTCCCTAAGGGTCCTGTTGTCCTACCTAGATCCCTCATTTGCTGCTTGTAACCCTCCTTAGCCCTCCTTCTTGCTGTCATTTACCCATCTCTCCCTTGCTTCCATAAGTCTCCCCAATTCCAAACAATATTGCCACAACCCATATTCCACCTTTGTGACTTCCGTAACCCCCATAATCTTTTCCCACATCACCCTAAGCCCTTTTGTTAACTTATCCCTTCTTCTTATTTACCAAACTACCATTAGTCATTTTAAAACCCATTTAATACATTATCTTGTGGACCCTTTATTCTCATTAAGCACATTAGCATTAGTTTCTTAGATATTTGCATGATTATCTTGATTAAATTATATTATTAATTTGCTTATATTAATTGATTATCAATTTTCAACTCATTCTTAGATTTAGGCACATTATTTTCATCCCTCTTAATATTTAGGCAACCAAATTTAGGCATTTAGGGTCACCCTATACCCTCTCTTGCATCAGAGTAACCCAATTTGACAGTATTTTCCAACCAGAATGTTCATCAATCTGGTCGATGTATCGAAGACCTTGATGGGTCTGTCCTGTCTCACCAATGGGTCGGTGGACTCGATGTATCGACCTGACAGTATATCAGATTTTCCAATTTTCAGTTCATCTGGTTCTGTGACTGTCATGGGTGCACTTAGGCTTCATTATGTTTTTACCAAAATGTTCTCTAAGCCTAGGCAAAGTCCACCTAAGGGTGTGGGTTCCACCCTAAGGTCATTTATGGCCAATATACCTCGATTGATTGCCATAAACATGATGAACTTGGAATCTTGAACTTGATCTTCAATTCTTCGGATTACTTGAGTCTTCAATTCTTCTAGGCAATGCTTCTCTCGAGTCATGGAATTGACAAACAAGGGACTCGGCAAGCTGAGGTACTAACAGAATTATTGAAGAAAAAGAGACTCCTCTGCTCCATGCGAATTGGACATCCCCTTGGTGAGAAATCAAGGTTGTCGTGGTGGAATCTACAAAGGCGAGAAGCCTTCATCTATTTTCCAGGTATTTTCTATCAATCTTCTCCTCTATCTATTCTTTTGTTCTTATCTTTCTTTTATCCCAAACCTTAGCCACCATCTTCTTCCTCTTCCCTATACCTACTGCTATTTGTTGTCCCAGATATGTCCCAGTTCTGTTCCGGAGCCGTCCTGACCCATCCCAGATTTGTTCCAAAACACGTCCCAGATCTGTCCGTTTCACTTCCTGCTACCACTACCCTTCCTTAATTTGGTTTGGTAAATTTATATAATTATTTACATTAGATTGCAAGGACGTAATTATTTGTTTTGAATTTATGTTATTCAATTGACATTATTAATTGACTGATTAATTTCAGTCGATTTTAGATTTAGGGTGCATATTTTCATCCATTTTAATCTTTTCATAAGCACGTTAAGTATTTAGGATTATTCTATCCTCTGCTTTGCATCGGAATCTCACATCTCCGGGATCCATCCAGAGGTTAGTTGGAATTTGAGAATCAAGGGAGCGGGCAATTTTCATCCTAAAAGTGAGATCCCCAAAGCTCATCCTTCTATCTTCCTGGGCTACTAGCACAATCCAAAAGAGGATCGAGGAGAGGTGTCTCATAGCTACCATTGTATCAAAACCCCAAGCCTCTAAGATCCAGTCTATTACCTCCCTTTCCTCCAGGTTTTGCATTTTTCTCCCTGCCAATACATGATTCATATCAAGGTTGTTAAAATCGAATCGTATCGTGAATCGGTCAAGGAGGGTGAACCATGAATCATGAATCGTAAATCGTATAATCGTAAGATTTATAAAATTTTATTCAATTCTTCATAATATATAAGTAAATATGCAAACACATAAATATATGACAAAATATACACATGTAAAATTAAATCAGAATGCATTAGAACTCAAGTTTTTACATTCCAAAATCTAGATCATCATAATTCATAAAATTCTATTATCCAAAATTACAAAACATCTAAGATTTTAAAGAATGTCATTGTCATCATTAACCTCCGACCATTTTCACAATCTTTAGAAATTTCTAAACCCATATCCATAAATTTGACATTTATAATCCATCAGAAATAATCATTCAAAGAAAGAAATAAAAATATATTAATATGAGATTTAAACATAAATATTACGTAATAATAATTTCAAGACATCAATCATTTAATGAATGTCATTTAAATAAACTTCAAACATAAGTATACTATGGCCGAAACTGTATCTGTATACATAGTACAGTTAGAATATTGTTTAGTTAATGAAATAGTAACTGTGAAGTTATTATGATAAAAAAGTACCAGTTAATAAAATAGTATTTGTGAAATTATGATAAAAAAAAATACCAACAAAAATAATAAGTTAGAAACAGATCACTAAAAACGAAAACAGTAAAAATATTTGCAAAGAAAATAATTAATTTATTAGTTATTTCATGACTTATTTTATTAGAATATGGTTGTGAATGAAAAAGGGGGCGAATGAAATAAACGTAAGTTACGAATGAAATAAATGGAAAAAAGGGCAAGTTGCGAATGACATTGATGGACAAAGGGGGCGGAAACGAAGGAGCAGAAGAAGAAAAGAAGAAGAGATGGAAACGAAGAAGAAGAAAAAGAAGAGGAGACGGAAGCAAAGAAGAAGAAAAAGAAGAGGAGACGGAAGCGAAGAAGAAGAAGAAGAGATGGAAAGGAAGAATGGAAAAAAACATACCTGAGTTTAAATGAAGAGGACTGAAGGCTCGAATGAAGACTTGTAGAAGCAGAAGGCTCGAAGGAAGGCCAAACGAAATTTAACAGGTTTTTTCGATTCTTTTTTTAAAAAAAATTTAAGTTTTTTCCTCTTCTTCTCCTTCGCTGTGTCGCACGATTCGACGATTCGCACGATTCAAATTGTGCAATTTGCGAGTTAGGCAAAAAACGCACGTTTTTAACCCTTTTCGAAAATTTATGCGATTCGATATGAATCGTGCGATTCGTATCGTGAATCGCACGATTTCGACAACTTTGATTCAGATAAGGACTCTTTAAAGCTGGCCAAATACTCCTCATTTCGCT
The DNA here is from genome assembly GCA_022113865.1 of Chimonanthus praecox. Taxonomy (NCBI): domain Eukaryota; kingdom Viridiplantae; phylum Streptophyta; class Magnoliopsida; order Laurales; family Calycanthaceae; genus Chimonanthus; species Chimonanthus praecox. The sequence continues at coordinate 21,988,102 of CM039087.1, read as the reverse complement.
GCAACAACTTCCGATCCAGATGCGCAATCGTGGAGAAGCACAGACCAGGTTTTGACTCCTTTCCCACCTCTTGATACTTCCCTCTTCCCTGGCTGCCACTAGGCCTTCTTTCTGCCTCCCATCTCAGGCTCTGCTTTCAGCTTTCTAGCCCGAACTGAGCTCTGTTCACCTGGATTTTCTTACCATCGAAAACTTTGCCATCTAAAATCTTAATAGCTCTCTCTGCTTCCATTTCAGTTTTGAATCTTACAAAAGCAAAACTGCTCCTCTTACCAGACTTTCTATCTGTTGGAATGAAGTTGTTAACGACTACCATAACTACACTAAAGACTTTAACCAGATTTCCAGCACCCCATTCAGATATGTTAACCCACGAACATCGAAAAACTCTCTCCACTATCCACAATATCTTCAAAATAATAGGGAAGTGAGACTCATACACAAGTAGGGTCCTCCAAATTAGTTCTTCAGTTCTTTGATATTTGGCTTAGGTGTTTGAACCACTTGAAGATGCACAAAATTTCTACAATTATGCCAGGAAAGTGAACTTTTTCTTTTCGCTAAAGGTTTAAACAATAGGGTAGGTTAAATTGCATGGAAGTATTTTGTTTGTTTTGGGTATGTTGGTTAAGAAAAAACTCTAGGAGATGTAAAGAGGTTACAAGACATGGATCAAAGAAAAAGAATTGTAGGTCTTTGTTTTGGTTTACATTAGAGTGGAAAGTAAAAAAATGGTGGAATTCAAAAGATTTCCAAAGAACATACCCGCTTATTGACCACTCCAAACAAGATTAATTTGATTCACTCATCCTATAAGGTGACTCCAACTTAGAATGGCCCTGATAGGCAGCTTAAAGTTGAACGTGACCCTAGCTTAAATTGTACGGAGATTATTCATAAGGGAGCATATAAAATGTGTTATATTGGGTTAATATAAGAAGCCTCATTAGATATGAGCGGTAACAATATAAAGAATTCAATACTCAATTGTTGGTATAGCACTTTAAACACCTTCTAGATGTGAGTCCTCCATTTATTTACGAGATCTTAGTGGATGAAAAGTCTTTTTTTTTTTTTTTTGGTCAACGTGAAAGCTTGATTGTTGTATGAATATTTTTCAAGGTTAGTTATTTAGGCATGCTCTTCTTCGATACAAAGGGGGACTCTCTTTGTCGTTTCGCACTGTTTCATTAGTGAGAAGTAAAATGAATGCTCCCTTCACCAAAAAAATGAGTGTCCCAATCACAACCTCTTTTAGGAGATAGTTGTGTTCGACACAATATACAACACAAACATAGACACCATGATATATGCACCATTTACTGACATTAATCACCATTATTGGATGGTAATTTTTGTGGTGGGTCTTATCATAGATGGAAAAGAAAATCTTTCATATAGTTGCTTGACAGATTGATGAATGTATTTCTGGTCATCATCCAAAAGCAATCATTGATGAAGTTCCTACAATAACTTTGGGAGTCGTGGAATTATTTTCAAACATTAGGCATAAGTATTATTTGACATATTTTAAGCAGGTGGCCAATGAAGTTTAGTGTAGTAGTCATTTTGAAAGGAATTCATAGAGCCATTCAAACAATGTGTATGGAATTATGACATCCTTACAGAATTGGAGAGAGTTGGTATGAAATTATGAAATCAAATGGACTTGAGGAAGGTTGATAGATTGAAAAATTATTTCATTGCATTATATGGATCTTGCTTTAGTTTATTTCATTTAACTTCATCCCAACTTTAATTTTTGCCGGTGTCCCATAATCTCATGCACATGCAATTCATTTTGTACAACTTGTATGATATCGCATGAGGATTGTTTTGTATCTGCTTGTAGATGATAGAATTTTGTGGCTATTTGGATTTTGAAATATGGAACTTATGGTTTTGATGTTTTTTTTCCTGCTCGACTTATCGGCATCGAGAGCGTTTTGGATTTTTTTTGCATTCTTTTTAGCTTCTGATTGTCCTTTCTATGACATTCTTTAAAGTATATACTAGTACAATACTTGAGGAAGTTGAAACGCTGAAATCTGAACTCCAATGAAATAGATATATATTGCTTCGTATGTTACATGTTCATTTAGTATTGAAAGAAATTAGAGAATTGTTAACTCAAAGGAGTTGGAGTGATGGCCAGCAACCCACCTCAGGAAGCAGGGGTCCTGAGTTCGATTCTCATTCCACCCCAAAGGGATACTCCCCGTAGAGTCACCTGGTGTGTGTGAGTAGGGAGGCTTGCACATGCCCCGAGGATTAGTCGGATGCTCAAGAGGCCTGGACACCTTGGTCATAAAAAAAGAGAAATAAGGGTTTAGGGTTTAGCAATAAACCCTTATTGCGGGTCAGCCATTAAAATGAAGAAAAGTACGAGCAGTACAAAGAAAGGGAAAAAATGGTATTGGAGAAGAAAAAAGGAGAATAAGAACAACAATAAGAGCATTGATGAAGGGGAAAGCCCCAATATCTGCCCCCATTCTCAATCTCTCTCTCTCCATACTCTTTTGTATATAACAATTTTCACCTAAAGGACGTCCTTGATGAAGGACAAAATTTTATTTTGCCAAACGGTGCCCACTTGGGCTCCATTTACATCTCTTCGCTTGCTCACACATCATCTACTGTGACGACCTGACCCGATCCCATTGTGATATTGGCCGCTTTGGGCCAATGGGCCCGCACGGTTTTGCTTTGGGCCCTGGCCCAAATGCCAGCCCCAAAAGGCCTCACAATGGGGAGGGTTGGGTCGTTACAAGTGGTATCAGAGCACGGTTCAACACTCGGACTATATGGGCCTATCACAGAGTCGGGGACGGCTCTGGTTTTAAGGGGGGTGGATTGTAATACCCCCACCCACCTCAAAGAAAGTCCCACATCAGTAGTGAGGTGGTTGGGGTGGGTGTTAATATGAGGGAAGCCCCCTTCTCCCATGTGTGAGGCCTTTTGGGCTTGGTCATGTGGGCCAGGACCCAAAGCAAAACCGTGAGGGCAGAGTGGCCCAAAGCGGACAATATCACACTAGGACGTTGGGGTAGAGTCGTTACAGCTACCTCCCATGAATTAGATCCCAACTCAATTTGAATCCATTTTTGAGTTTAATCTCATTGTTGGATTGAAATTCACCCTAAATTTAGCCCAATTGGATTGTTGATCTTTGGACCTCCATGGCTTCTAACATCTGATAGTTTTAAAGTAGATGTGTGTGAGAGTGGGGAAGGGGTGTTATTGTAGCTCAAGTGGGCTCTATTTTAGCAAAATAAAATTCTCCCTCATGAGGGATGTCCCTTAGGTGAAAGTTGTTATATATACATATATATTTAATAGTATATTTGAAAAGTGAAAAAAAATATTAAACTAAAATGCCCTTACTAAAGGGTGACAAACAGGGGCTATCTAGGAAATGAGAAAATCATTAAAGACTGAAATGGCCATTACTTCATGCATCTAATACATGCGTTTTTTCTCTTGTGGGGTCACTTTGGCTCCACATAGTGACTCAACTAAAAAGGTGAGGCTTCATGGGATACGATGGATCATGTAGAAGACTAAATGGATAAAAGATGCTAGAGAAACTCGCCCATTTAATTATCTTATCCCAATAAGATGAGCCATTGAAAATAAATGATGTAAAGCATTTTGATTAAATATTTTATTGTTTGATATTTAAATAGATTATTTAAATATGGTGTTGAGCAGTTCTCTGTTTTCAGTTTGCCAAGTTTGTTATCTCAAACCCGTGCTAGACTGACACCTCCACTGTACCCATACAACTTCATCCATTTGTCAACAACCATATGATTTATCATCTTTGATAATGCTGACCCCAAAAATGACCACATGTTAGTAAATGGTGCTAGTATTGTAGTGTATATGTTTGTGTTGAATGTTGTCCAAGCACAACCACTTCTCCAAAGTTATTCATACAACAAATTTGTGCGTTCGCATTAGCTCAAAAACAATCAGATACCCTTTTTTCCTCAACCATTTCAATCTCATAGAATGAACGTTTCACATTTTGAAGGTGTTTCAAGCATAGAAGTTAATTTGTTTCCATTTCGGCTCGCTTTGGCCCGATTTTGAAACTAAATAATTAGCTACAGTTCTTCACTTGCTGTTTTGGTTTGTTTCAGGCTGTAAAACAAACAAAATTGATGAGTTCTAGGTGAACTAGGCAACTGACCTAAGACAAGGTTTGTAAGTTTTCAAAACAACCCTTCTCTCTACCCTTTTAAGTCCATTTAAGTGAGGGTATTTTTGTACTTTTGGAATAAAAAAATCAAAAACGAGATAGATAAGGGATTTAGGGCATGAGCAGTGATTGGGACTTTGGGAGTGTGTTTAAGAGAGAGAGAGAGAGAGAGAGAGAGACTACTATAGCGAGCAATGACCATCTAGCAGTGAGTGGCAAGCGGGAAGTAGAGGCTCTTTGATTGAGTGGCTAAATTTGGTACCAATACAATTTCTTTTTTATTCTTTTTCTTCACCACTTTTTTTCCATTTTTTCCTCTCTATAGAGTATCATAGGTGCAGTAATTTTTTTCTCATACTTTGATTAAAAACAAGGATGAATTAAAAATGTACAGCATATTTTGCATACTTTCAAATAGTTTTGTGTTAATTTGGGGCAACAGAGAACTCATAGACCATATAAGGTTGAACACTTTCTAATTTTTTAATAACTTCTATATATTTTAGAATTAATTTTTTTTTCCATGCCATCTTTTTTTGAAACAGAACATTGAAATGGCCCAAACACCAAAGCTTTCCATTTTAATGGAAAATTGAAATGGCCTTTGAAATGAAATTGGCAACAATAATTTGAAGTGCTCTAGCAATAGTTGAACATCATTTTTTTTGTAGTATTCTTACCACTGATCTCTAAGGAGATTTCTTATATCAAATCCTAGCACAACTCGTTTGATTTAGTTCATGTATAATGTTACTAGGATAGTGGTTTGAGCTGGGTTATATTCAACACTTTGAAACTACCTATCAAGGCGTCTATGTTGGAATAAATTTAAAGATTTAGTGCATTAAATGTGTCTTGCATGGAGTGGTTGATAAATGTTGTGTTCTTTAACAAATGTTTTAATTTTTAATTTCTTTGAGCCTGACACAAGTAAGTTGGCTTGAAGCCTTACAATTTTGTTCTTTGATCCACGTCTTATAACCTCTACCTTCCTTCCCAATTTTTCCTTGTACACTCTCACGCAATTTTATTGGTACAGGCCCAAATATGCCTTGAAATCTAGACCATTGATGTGATCCAATGGCCTAGGTGCTCACTCCTAGTGCTGAGCGACCAGTCTCTCTCTCTCTCTCTATCTCTCTCTCTCAGCAAGTAATCAGGATGACATATAACGGACTACACATCCCATCTGAAATCAAGAAATCACAAAGGACCGTGTAAAATAATTCCTCTGTCGGATAAAGTATCACATGTCCAAGTAAGACATGAGGACCATGGGGCTTGCTTAAACTGTCAGCTGCCTGGGCTTCATGATTGATGATTTGTATTTGTTAGATGAGCCCCTATGCAATATGGCAGAATTTTTAGCTAACTTAGTGATACTCACAAATGATTATGAATTTACAATACGAGGTGGGGCATCCCTCGAGGTTATTCATAATCAGTTGAAAAGATTCCAGTCTTTGTAGAGATTAGAGAATGTGCACTACCCCCATTTTAAAATGTTTCCATGAACATGGCATGGTGAATGATGCTTCCTGATCCATCACTTACAAATTTCTCAAGACGAGTAATTTTTTGGTCAAGCATTGTTTTACTTGACTTATTGTAGCATTTGTCATTCTATAATCTATCATCAGTTGGTTCCCTTCCTATTCCGAAAAGCATTGTGCTGCTTTACTACCATCAATGTTCAAATTACCATGTTTTCTTTTATTAATCATTAAAATTTCCTTTGTCGTGTTTTGTTAGAAGTTGAAACTTTCGGTGACTTGAGCTTTTCCACCTTTCTGGTCATCTAAAAACTTGCAGGGGGTGAGGAGGGAAGTGGGCTACCAAGCAAAGGTACTGAATAAGATACTATTGAGAGCCAACGAGAAACCAGCTCCATTTAGGGAAAATGTCGACTCAATTGAATCCAAGTCAGGAACATCCTCTGCAACTTCAGAGAGCCTAGCTCCACTTCACTCTCTATCTGAGAAAGGACTTTCCTATATGAAAAATCCCGCTTCACCTTTGGTTTGTAGATCAGAGAATGTCACAAGCAAGCCAAATGCATTTCCACCCAGTTCAGCAGTTGATGGTGAAGAAATGTTAAGGCCGGCCTACAACAACTACGTTCCATTGAAGGAATATGTTGGGCACACAGAAATAGAGGTTCTTGTTGGTGCTTTGTTGGGTTTACTTGTAAGTTTGGCTGTTGATTTGATATTGTAATAAGTTCTGTTTTTGTCTGTAAAACCCGACTTGCAATTCATTACAATTTTTCATTGGCAGTGAAATATCATTCTAGATAAAAAGTATTCACAAGGATAGAGTTCAAGAAAGCTATACTGTATGCAGGACCTGTACAGAAGTCCCACAAAGGTCACAAAGATATTGATTTAAAAAAAAAAAAGAAAGAAAGAAATCCAGACCACCCCACATTTTCCAAAAATCTACAATCTCATCAGCTGCATGTCTGCTGTGAGAAAATGGAAACTATCAAAAGTTGAATGAAACAATTTTTTTATAAGACCAAGGTATCCAGGTGTCTCACATGACTAATCTATAGGGCATATGCAAGCCTCTTTACCCGCACACACTGAATAAGCTGAAGGAGAGTGGCCTCATGTGTTGAGCATGATTTGAACACAAGACTTCTTACATTTTGGTTGGGTCTTTGGCCATCACGCTAAGCCCTCAGAATTGTTGAATGAAACTCCTGAATGTCGATCTCCCAGCAGGGTAATTAATTAACCTGAGACATTGTTATGTTGTATTATAAGAATTGCCTTATGCAGGGGTCTAAATATCGGCCGATATCTCAGTCGTATTGTATCAGCTGATATTGATATCGGCCTTTTTAAAAAAAAAAAGAGAGAAAAATATCGGTTGATACTGAATTTTGTACTCCTGGCCTTATGGTTATTAAATCATTCCAAAGAACATATGCAGATTGTTAGAGCCCCATTGGTATAGCTTACGTCTGCCATGATCTCTTCTTATATGGGGCTCTTACTGGAAACTAAATCCTTCAAGATGAGGTAGGCAGATACTTAGTATGGTTCCCAGTATGGGCCCACATGAATGATTCTGTACATAGATATATGGTTAAAATGGAGTCTTAACAAAATCAACTTCATGTTATTGAAGTAAAGTCATGTTTACTAATGTCTAAAAGATTAGTAGAGTCGTAGCAAATTCAATTCTTGATGAATGTAACTTAAAATGGAATAAAATTAGATAAGGATCCGCAGGTGTGCATAGAGGGAAAGAGGTGTATAAGGGTCTATTGCAGGGGATAAAAAATATGATATATACTAAAAATGATATCAAGTGTATATCATATTTTTTATCCCAAGGGTTAAAAAAATTCAGAAAAATAGAGAAAAACAACGTAGTGTCAGCATATTTTAGTTAAAAAAAGTTCTTTTCATAGAATATAAGACATTTTAGAGTTGAAATTTTGATATGAATAAAGTATGTCTCAAACAATTAAAAAAAGTTCAAAAATTTTAGAAAATGGAAAATCAACATGAGGAAATACCCAACATGTCAGAGTGACATATTTTCTATTAGAATTCATAAATATTTTTTGAAAAAAATATAAAATTTACATAAATACCCTTCAAGTTATATCAATCAAATTAAATGCTCTTCATTTAAGTCCATAAATATTTATATCATTTAAGTAACTTTTTAGAAGAAATTAGAAAACATGAATTTGATTAATTTTCTTAAAAAATTAGAAAAATCAGACAAAGTCCCTACAAAATATATCAAACACATTAAGGCATTTTTAGTCAATTCCAAACACTCAAAATCATTTCATCAAATTGTTTTCACTGAAGCACCTATGATCGAGATTATCTTAGAGCAAAAATAAATCATCACAATAGACAAAATTTAGGTGAAAAATCCAAAAGGAAAAAAAAACTACGAGAAAGAGAGATTTTATTATTATGTTGTATTACAAAATACATAGGTGTCAATATATATACAATAAGGAATTCCAAATATAGAATGAGCCCAAATATGGAAGGTACTCTTTTTCCTCAATCAACACACCCCCTCAAGTTGGTGTGAAAATATCAATGGGAGCTCAACTTGTATAATATATCTTAAAATTTGGCAATAAGATTTGTGAAAATATCTGCTAATTGTTTATCACTGCGAACAAATGGAGTACAACATTATCTCGAGCAAAGTGACAATCAACCTCAATATGTTTAGTTTGCTCATGAAATACTGGATTTAAAGCAATATGAATTGCAGCTTAATTATCACAAAACATTTGTGTTGGTTGAGTTGAATGAAAACCCAAATGTTGCAACAAAGATTGAAACCAAATAATTTACTCGTGGTTAAAACCATAGCACGATACTCTAATACACTTGACCGTGCAATAACAAAGGTACAATAACATGTAGTAGATCTTCGGTCAACTGGGTACCCTGCCCAATCAGCATCAGTTGCAATAATGGAATTGTGTCCATTCTTACGCATCTATATACCTCTTCTTAGTGAGCCCTTTAAATATTGCAGAATTCTATTAACTGCATTCATGTGACTAACTTTTGGCTCTTGCATAAATCTATTAACAAGGCTAACTGCATACAAGATGTTTGGCCGAGTAATGGTTAAATAAATTAATCTACCAACCAATCTCTGAAACTGAGTGACATCAAACCATAATTCACCATCATCACCAAACTTACCACCACTGTCTGTAGGAGTATCTAATGGTTTTACTCTCAAGTTTTCAGTTTCCTTTAACAGGTCCAGCACATATGTTCATTGATTAAGAAATATCCCTTTTTTTAAATATGCAATTTCTAATCCAAGAAAATACTTTTAACACTCCGAGATCTTTAATGGAAATTCTCTAATGCAAAAGAGTCTTCGGCTTTGAAATTTCATTTTGATCATCGCTTGTAATCACTATATCATCAACATAAACTAATACAATAGTTGTGCCAGATATACCGTTTCTTGACAAACAAAAAAGAATCAGTTCCACTCATTTTAAGCTCGTTACTCATGAGAACAGAACTTAGCTAAACATACCATGCACAAGGAGACTGCTTAAGCCCATATATGACCTTTTTTAGTTTGCACATAAAGCCGACTTTGGATTCTTGTAGATGACCAAGTGGAACACTCATATAAACTTTCTTTTAAATCACCATACAAGAATGCATTTTTTCACATCCATCTGAAATAATTTACAACCATGATTCACTTATAAAAAGAGAAGTACTTGGAACGTGTTCATCTTCGTAACTGGTGCAAAAGTCTCTTTATAATCTTCTCCATACGTTTGGATAAAACCTTTGGCAACAAACCTTGCATTATATCATTTTACAGTTTCATCGCTCTTATATTTTATTTTGTATATCTAACGACACCCAACAATTTTCTTTCCTAAAGGCAATTTAACAATATCCCAAGTTCCATTTTCATCACGCGCCTACAATTCTTCTTTCAAAGCATTTTTCCAAACATGAATGGAGTTGGCTTCTTGAAAAGTCTTGGGCTCTTGTTCATTAGATATTGCATTCAAGAAAGTCAAATGAGACAGAGTAACATTGTCATATGTCAGACACGCCTGCATTGGATAGGATATAGGATGGTAAGTGAAAAAAATCTTTCATTCTTTTTGGAGGATGAGTCTATCTACTCAATCACCGTAAAGGAAGAGAGGGTGTTGGTATTTCAATTGCTACAAAAATTAGCTCATTTTCAGGAGATATAATCTCAGTATTTTAGTTGATAGTGACATTTTGTCAAGAGGTATAATCTCAGTACTTTGGTTGATAGTGATATCATCAGTTACAGTGGGAAGCTGTACCAAATCAGATAAGTTCTCCCCCTTGGACCAATTCTGAGAATCACCTTGTGCTTGAAAATAAGATTCAGATTCAACAAATCGTACATCACGAGAGAAAATAATCTTACAAGATGTTGGGTTGTAGCAAATATACCCTTTCTTTGTGAAAGAATATCAAAAAAATACACACTTGGTAGATCGTGCATTCAACTTATCACGGTGAATAGTTTGTTGATGCACATAGAAAACACAACCAAACACACACAAATGAAATAGATCAAGCTTTCTATTATTCAAAACTTCCAATGGAGACTTAAAATTGAGTACTCGACTAAGAAGACGATTAATCAAATATATTGAGGTCAAAACTCCATGGGACCAATAGCTCTTTGGAATATGCATTTTAAATATAAGTGTTTGGCGGTTTCTAAGACATTTCGATTTTTTCTTTCTACAACACCATTCTTTTGTGGTGTTCCCACACAACTAGTTTGATGAATAATTCATTGGCTACGAAGTTATGCTGAGAAAGATCCATTGGTATATTCGTTACCATTGTCAACCTGAAAATCTTAATTTTGGTATTGGATTGAGTAACAATCATATCATGAAAATCTTTAAAAAAAAAAAACATATCATTCTTTGATCGTAGTAAATATAGACAAGTAGCACGAGATAGATCATCAATAAATGACACAAAATATCTAAATCCATTATATGAATCAATTTGAGCACTCCACAAATTAGAATGGATTAGTTCAAAACACTCAACAGACTTAAACATAGAAATAACAAATGGTAGACGAGTTTGTTTAGAAAATTGACAAATGTTACACACACTAGACTCAACAGAAATAGAAGGAAAAAGACATGACAACACACGGTTGGAAGGATGTCTAAGCTGGTTATGCAAAAGGCGATTGTCCACCAAGCCACTGGTATGACAAGGCATGTCAGTAGAATTGAGCAGGTATAATCCATTGGAATAGGTGCCCTCACCAATCATCTTCTTTGACTTTCGATCTTGAATAGTGACAAAAGTAGGACTAAAAGTAACATTACAATTCAAGGTATTTGTAATTTTTCCAAAAGAAAGAAGCTGAGATGGAAAAGACGGAACAACAAGAGCATCAGAAGGGGAACTATGTGGGAAAAATCAATTTTGTCACTCTCTGATACATGCACTATAGTCCCATTAGCAATCGAGACATCTTGCCTATCTGAATGGGGAATAAAATCATAGACAAACGATGAATTGTTAGCCATGTGATCAGTGGCTCCAGAATCAATAATCTAAGAAATAACATTTAAAGACAATTTGGGAGAGGCTTGTAAGTTACCTTAAACATGGGTAGTGGTTGAAGGACTTGGCTTAGAAGACATGGACCTATTGATTTGTTGAAGGCGATGACTCAATTGAATCATAGAGATTGATGTACCAACTATAATTGCACGATCTCTCCTATTCTTTTCATAATTGGATTTAAGATGAAGATATAACTCCCAACAACGATTCTTAGTGTGTCCATTTTTACCACAGTGATCATAATAACAAAGTTCTCTTCTGCCTTTATTTCAAACAATATTTTTTTTTTCTCAGAATCACCCACTGAAAAAATGCTTCAATGAGCAAAATATGTGGTTTGTAGACCTTCACAAAAAACATTAAAAATAACTATAATTTTTTTTTTTGGAGTACCTCAAATTGAAGTATTGTAGGGAGCACCGAAACTAGTGATCTTGCAGATCACCAAATGCAGAGAGTTTTGTAGTCCAGAGAACTACCTGAATTGGTGATTCTTTAGACCACAAAAGATATGAGAAAGAGACAAAATATGCCCTTTTGTCTGTTGGCAGCTAACTTCTCTTTTGTGTTTTAAATTTATACTGACAAGCGCACGAACCATTTATAATATAGCTTAGGAGTGCGAAGTCGAACCCATCGAAACTCAAGAAAATATATCCATGAAAACACACCATTGAGTTATATATTTTAAGAACTTTAGAAAATCATAAAAGTAAATCTTAAATATGGAATTAATTCTCTAATCATAGGAAATTTAATTTTAATTTAGAAATATCCAAAAAATAGAAATCAAGTCCAAAAAAAGAAATCACATCTAAAAATAGAAATTATCCATTCAAAAAATCTAATTGTCACAAAATTTATCTAATTTCAATTAAGATGGGGGAACTAATCTAAAAATTATAAATAATCTTAATCTAATTTAGAACACAAAATTAAGATGCAATTAATTAATTACCAACCTAGTTCTACAATTTTCAAGAATTTGAATTTATAAACAAAAGAAAACAAAAATAAAAATTGAAAACAACATATATACATATTTATAGTGGAACTGGATCAAAGAATTATGGAGGCTTTATTTTTCATATTTTAAAAATGATATTAAGGCCTAGAATACGGAGCACACATTTATCATCAATCATGCACTCAAATTTTCCATCTATTAAAATTCTAAATATGGAATTTATGAAATCCATTAAACTAAAAAAATGCAAATCCAGCCTTAGACTAAATAGAATTTACACTTGTAATTCCAAATCTAAAAGCTTTTTTTTTATCTTAAAAAGAGCCTTAAATTGAAAAAATCAAGTCATATTCAGTTTAAAAGTTTTTTTTGCTTTCATTGAATAAGTTAGAGTAATCTCTCACATAAATCCATAAAAAAAAATTAAAATAAAATCAAATTTTCATCATACAAAAATAAATAAGTGGAAAACCAGAATTCTAAGGGTTTTTCTGCCTTTCAATTATTAATAAAAATTGGAATTAAGAATTACAATGCATTGGAACTTTGGTTTTAAGAAAAATCAATACAAGAAGATTTATGAAATTTTTGAATTTATTATTAAAATTAATCACATATTAACATTGAATTTAAGAAAATAAAGAGAAAATGACATTAAGAAATTATATTCTCATTAATTGAACTAAATAAACAGACATGGAATTAAATACTAGAAAATACAAGAAAAGACTTAAAAGAAATTAAGAAAACCATCCTTGAAACCCAAAATTCTGAAACTTCAAAATTCTTCTCCAATTCTTCAGCCAAGTTCAATTTTCTCAATGAGAGAGGAATAATATTTATAGATGAAAGGAGGTGGAATAAATGGCTTGGATTTAAATATTTAAATAAAGTAAGGGATACTTGGAGGGCTGATATGGTTTGTGCTAAATATGGAATGGCTTAAAGGAGATAAGGAGGTGAAAAAAAAACAGTAAAATTCGTGCAAAGTGTGAACACAAAGTGTAACGCCCCAGAATTTTAGACCTGATTAATCACCACCATTTTACCTTAATGAACGTGAATTTGGGGCTTAAATAAACGTGAATGGAGGTGGTTTGTATGGATATTGAAAGAAATAGGAGAAACTAAATTTCCCTCAGACGATACATCGATTGGGTCCATGTGTCAACAAACTAAACATCCTTCGGCGATGCATCGACTCGATCGATGTGTCGGTGAAAGCCAAGGTTAAGAATAAGCTAAGTACAAAACCGAACCCGAAACTTTAATTGCCAGAAGGATGCATCGACATAGTCGTTGTATCGGCGAAAGACCAAAATCAGGATAAGCCAAGTACAAAACACCCAGATGGACATATAAACCATCTTGATATATCTTGGAATCAAAATGTTGGACACATCGACGAGGTAGATGTCTCGAGGTAGTCCAAGCGTCTCCAGGCAGGCACGCCTTTCTGTCTACCACCATCCACACGCACTACTTTCCATGCATGGTTATCCTTCCATGCCTTTCCAACTTTCCAATCACCCATTTAAGAGTCTAGGGAAACCGAATGAGAAAGATAAAAAGGAAGAGAAAACGAAATGGAGAAAAAAAAAAAAAACTAAAGGGAGGAAAAACAAAGAAAGAAGGAAGAAGAAAGAAAGAGAAAACACCGTCTCATTCATTCACCCCTAAACCCTAGCTCGACAGTTTGAAAGTCCCGATATGCTAGAAAAGATTGACTAGAGGAGAGGAGGGGGGGTAAATAGGTCAATCTCAAAGTTCATGGTCTTTTCAAAATTTTCTTGATTAATGAGAAATTGTGCGGAATTAAATCTTAGTTAATCAAGTGTGTGATTTTGAAAGTATGCAAGATAATAGTCAATTAATCACACAAAGAGACAGTGCACACGATGTATAGTGGCTTGGTTCGTCAATCTATATCTACTGTTAGGACTAGATTAACCTTGAGTTATCCCTAAATTCATTATGTGGGGACTTACACCCTCACAATTACAGTAGGAATTCCACCTCATTCAATCGGCTGGGAATTCCACCCTCCATATGTGCCAGAGACGACGCTCTAGAGTTTTTTATAGTGGTTCCAGAATCAGGCTTCCTTAATCCACTTTACACTGATATGGTTTTAAAAACAAAATTAAAACCAAGAATCACTTGCCTTCGAGGTCGATTCTGATGAAGTGTGCTTCTTGAAGATCCACCCAATGTGTGCTCGCACAATCCCAACGTTCCTCCTTGTAGACTAGTCACAGTCCTTGGGTGACTAGGAAATTGGATATACCAATATCTGCCCTAGAATGATGTGTTTAATCCTTCTCTCTTAATCTCAATCTCAACTGGATTGGATAGTTGAATGATTTGCTTATGATTTTTCAAGAGAGAATAAGGCAGGATGTTTTGCCTTTGTTCCTTGAGAGTTTTTCCTTGAGAATATGGTTATTTTTATGCTCTGAGGGGTCTCACTTAAGTTCACCAACAAATGAAGTATTTATAGGCAAAAACAAAACTTCCGGATAGCAAAGCCACACGATCGGTCGTGACCACATGATCGATCATCCGTGTTTGAATTCATGCTCACCAACCCGATCGTTGCGTATTAAATGCACTGCAACGACACAGTAACGGTAACAACGCGATCGGTCGTAGACACGACTGATAGTCCGTGTTCCAGATAACAGATCGTGGGTTTGCGACCGAATCGGTCTGAGGCTATCCTGTCATGACAGTTCTTTGTCAAGACAGACCTCACCCGAACCCAGGGCAATAGGTCGTGTGCCCTATGCAATATTGCCATGTCCTGGTGATTGGTCGTAGGACCAACGGCTAGTGCTATACCACACGAAGGGTCGCAGCCAATGGATTTGATCGACCTGAGCCTGACTGTAAATGACAGTCCAGATCATGGCTGAGTCTCGCCAGCAGCTCATTGTGACCGATGGGTCGGTGGACATATAGCCGAGGGGTCGTATGACCACGACCGATCGTTTGCTGTCAATAGCCATGAGTCACCTAGATAATGTGTTATATCTGACAGTTTGTTTACACATTTTCAAGATAGATTCCTCTTGGTGTCAAAACACTTTTTAGGCTTGGTTACTTTTCCAGATATGATGTCGAAGCATAGGGATGATCCCTCTCAGGTTTGGGTTCCAGCTAAGGTCTTTTATGGAAATTACCTTCCATGATTTCCATACATGTGTTGATCCATTGAGTCTCATACTTCAACCAATACTTAAGTTTTGAGTCTTGAGCTTCTCTCTTCAAGGCAAGCCTTCTCCTGAGTCACAAACATGACAAACAGGTGACTCGGCAAGCCGGGGCACTAACACAGTGATCTCTTCCCCTCACTATTGACTTCATCTACCTCGAAGAAGATGGAACCAAGCAAAGAGGAAGGAGAAACCGAGCTAACAAGGAGCAAAGAAAGCAAGGAACTCATCCTTCATCCACTCAAATACACCTACAAATCCCTTGAGGCAGGTAGATTTTATTGTGATTTTAAGTAAAATAATCATACTAGGATGTTTATAGAACGTGTATGAAAAGATTTAAGGTATAAAAGACCAAGATTAAAGAACATGCAAGTAGAGGAAAAGCATGGAAGATGAATCCATGGCTTTCGGACTCAACCCAGTCGACATATCGATTCTGTCGATATGTCTTCTGAAACATAAATCCAATGAACTAGGAATCTCATGTATTGAACTAAAAGGACCCAGTCCAGGACAACCTATCCATGAAGTCGATGTGTCGGCTTGGGTACGACAGAAATGAAAATGGAACAAAAGGATGATGAACTGATCCTAGAACGACCTATCGACAAACGTCGATGTGTCGGTCTGGGTATGACAGAATTGAAAGTGGAACAAACAAGGTGATGAACTGGTCCTAGTACAATGTATCGGCCTGGAAATGACCAAAAATGAATGCAAAGATGACGAAAGAATAATGACTGTGGACATATCGACTGCGTCGATATCACCACGGATCTTTGATAGATATATCGACCAGGCCAACATATCGGCCTGGGAATGAATGATGAATGTTAATAGACCAAGCCTCGGAGTACAAGTCGTCGAAGTCGACACCTCGGGTATATGCACCTGTATATGTATCGACTGGATCGATACATATGTTTTGAGAACAGAGAACAAACACGAATATTGATAGATCAAACTCAATATGTCGACGTGCTCGACACCTCGAACCATTGTACCCATAGATGTATCGACTGGGTCAATACATATGATCAGAGAATGACTGGAAAACATGAACTGGAACAGACAAAGCCAGTCGACATGTCGAAGATGATCGATGTGTCGGTTGTGTCCAGGGGAGATTTATCGACAGTGTTGATATGTCGTCCTGAGATATGGACAGTTTAATAGGTTACTGTACTTGATGCTAAATCATATTTACATGGAGTCTCTTAGACTCTGAAGATCATACAGATGACCATTAGGTCTTGGTTTGACCTACATAATTTGAATTAGAAGGATTGTATATTTTAATGACACGGAGTTATGATTTGAAACATGTATATGGACAAAGGAAACTAGGGTAGTCCCGACACCGTTCGACCAACTTTGATAGTAACCCCTTTCGCTGATCATCTTAGATCAGGTAGGTTTTCCTACATTGTTGAATCACTATAGTTGTGAATTAAATACCTTAATTTTAATATTATTTGATTTCTTATAAAAAAATCATGAGATTTCAATTATGAAAATGATGATAGCACTATATAAGTTTTGAGACATTTTGAGTACATAATATCTTGTCTTTATTTTGAAAAGATTTGAGATTTATGAACTATGAGAAATGATTTAAATTGCATGATGCACGAATTTTGTCATCATATTGCATACATATATCTCATGCATGGATGCATAGGAGGGATTTGCACTACCGAGCCATGAATGAAATGTCCGGACATCGCTTGATCTCGTGTACAATGATATTGACAAAATAGCACAAGTATTATACTTTGGCCCTATCCTTATGTATGATTGTTACGGTATTAATTGGGCCAAAGAGCTCCTGGAGAGGTCCCGAAACCCTGCGTAGAGGGAGGAGTCCACACTCCACTGATAGTCTCAGTTAATTTGTGTATTGATAACAACACCCTAGTGGTCGCCGCCTCAAATGTTGTTGAACATAAGTGACCAATGATGAGAACCATTGAAATGAAATGAAATGAATATTAGGGTTGACGTGTGGGGCATAAAAGGGCATTCATACTTCATGGCACCCATGGCATATCACGTCATGTCGAACATCAGGAATGGTTTTGAATTTTGAGGATTTTATCAAGAAAATAGTATGTTTTCAAGTATGTGATTTAATATATATATATATATATGACACATGTCGGTGCACATTTCTTGATTGGAATTCATATTGGGCACGTTGACTAAGCCCATAAATTCCCCATTTAGATGTAAATGCAGATTCAAAGAATGTAGACGAGCCTGGACAAAGCGGTAGTCTAATATGAGCGATATGGATGCGAAAAGAACCTTGAATAGCTTAGTTAAATTATTATCTTTTGAGATTTTGAGAACCATGTGATTTGTAAGAATGTTTTGTTTTTTGGGAATGTAATATTGTGACCTTGGACCTTTAATATTCTTGTATTGTATTTGACTCATATAATTGTTGGGAATTACCTTGACTTTGCTTAAATTGTGGTTTGCTAGTTATGCAATATAAATGTTTAAATATTCTGCAGGTTGTGCTAGCACGTACAAGATGTAATCGTGGGCTTGTACCACGTATGTGCTAGGTCGAGCCAGTCAAGGGTCGGGTCTTCGGACTCGGACTTGGCTCGCATCGTGGCGCACTCTATCCTTTTCCTAATTTCTATTTCAAAAATAAAAAACAAATATACTCTATTTTTAATCATTGGAAAAGGGCGGGTCGTTACACAATGGGGTTGAGTCGGCCATGGTGTGAACACACCATAGAAAGTAGGTGCAAAATCCCATTTTTTACACATGTACCACATTACAGCTCAATTTTGACCTAGTTAACTTTTGAATCATGAAAGTTCGTAAACTATAAACTGGTATCCCTTAAACTCTTATTTCCAACTCAATAAGAACCAATGCAATCGGATATTTGAGTGAAAAGTTATGGTCAAAATACTGAAACTTTGTCAAACCTTCATTCTTTTCCTCCACTTCTTATTTTGTTTCTTTTTCCTTAATCCACTTGGAAAATTCGAAAATCTTCTCATAATGACATGTAAATTCCAAATTTCCTCATATGTAACTTGAGATAATAAAAATAGACTTCACACATGTGGATTTCTTCATGGGTTTTTCTTAATGGGCTTAATAATTGGGCTTTTCAAAGGATGTAAAATCTAATAAATAATTTTACCACTTACATTCAATTCTAAAAATGTACTAAATTAATTTAAACTCTCATAAATGAATTTGAATTAATTAGTTTACAATAAAACCCTAAGTTGTGGTAAAATATTCTTTAAAACTCCTTACTTTCCAAAAATAGCATTTTATTCCACTTTTTTTTCTCATTTCTTATATTCCCCTTTAAATCCTGCAAAACTTCCAAAATCTCATTAAACATGTCACGCCCCGAACCCAAATGTGGGCCCAGAACGCGACTAATTTTTTTTTTTTAAACAATAAACTCTAATCACCCAACGTCATAACTGGGCTAGATCTTCAGGTTTACCAAAACTCGATCATAGAAAATGTCACACGTGATCTTCACACATGGACTCAAACATATACCATATGTCCCCATATACAACCCATATCACACAACAAATATTTTCATTTGTCTTATCAGCGTTACGCACAAAATCATAGTGGATATAATGTATACAACATTAAAACTTACAGACATAAGTTTCGTATGCCACATGAGGCATATTTATTACAAATACTCAAACATATTTAAGCAAGCAAATGGTTTCCACGTGCGAAAAACCTTAGGAACTTCTAAGTTCCGACTTTCAATGAGGCACCACTGGTCCCTCCAATCCCTCTTCTGGTTCAGATCCTGCATTGTAAGGGACGTGAGGAACAACACAGTGGGGAGAAATCACCATAAAATCTAATGATTGTAATGCAAAAATGCATAAGCAATGCATGTCATAGAAAGACATGTTATTAGCATATCCCATTTTCACCCTAAGATCATCTTGTAAGGTTTTTATTCAGATTGTATTGTTAACACCGGGGTCGGTCCCCAGCCATGTTACAACACCGGGGTCAACCACCATTTAAAGTTCCAACCAGAACTAATATTAATTCCTCCACGGAAATAATATAGCAACTTACAAGTGCATAAGGTCTCCATGACCCGGTCTACTAGCCCATCCAACACTAACGGCTGATGGCGGTCGACCGCAGCCTACTAACACGTCCAACCAAACGGTTCACAAACGGTGTTCGGCTATTCTCAGCAATTATAACCCAACGACAAATATCAAACTTTACGAAGTTATTATCTTCCATAGATTTAACTTATGATCATAATTATCACATGCAAATGTTAAATGCATGATAATGCATGATTTTCAATGCCCTCCTTACACAGGGACTTATTCTGAAAGAATCACCATATTTCAGCCTTACCATTTGGTGTATCAAATACCAGTACAAGAAATCATTAAAATAATCAATATCACGCCAATATATAAAACTGGATTTAATAACACGGATGTCTTCACCCAGTTTTTACCCGACAGTTCGCAGATACTCCATGGGTCCATACTGCTTTAGAGACTACAAGTCCTTGACTCCCCGACACCATTTTAACGCCTACGTTCTAAAAAGTTAGAACATTTACATCCCTTACATGTAGGCAGTGTCAGGTCTCGTATTCTGGACTTATATAGCCTTTTCCATCTTTAATTGACCATGTGTCCCATTTTAGTCTGGTGTTAGTAGGTTTAACATATAACACAATACAAGTGTTGGTTCGAGTCTCCTCACCTTCTCCGGTTGAGTTTTTCAAAGAAAATCTGTAAGATAGAGTAACATGTATAAATTTTCTATTTATCAGTATATACACATAATAATTTTCCAAACCCCGTGCTATTTTTTCAGAAAACATGATATGTGTAATGAATCACCTACGCTCTTTCTACTCCTTTAAATTATGTCAGAAAGTTAGTTGTCAGCCATCCAAAACATTATAATAAAATGAAAAATATAAAGTACTCATTGCCTTCTCTTGTATTGTCTTCTGGAGAAAGGACCATGGAGACGTATTGTGAGAGGCCCAAAGGGTATAGAGAAAATAAAGTAAATAAAAGTATTCAGTGCCCTATCCTCGTATTGTCTTCTGAAAGAACGACCATGGAGACGTATTGAGAATTTGGCCCAGAGGGTACAGTACAGGAATTTAAACACAGAAGGCGGAAAAATAAACACACAATAGTCAGCTGGGGTTAATCTTATCCCCTATTTTACTTAGGGTCAAAAATTATATTTTGAACGTAAAATAATACAAATCTTGAGGGTAAAATTTAAATTTTAAGAGGAAATCTATTTTTCCTACATTTAAAAAAAAATTCATTTTTTTTAACCCCAATACTAAGGTATTTTACTCCTAACTTGCTATGGAGTTAATAAAAATAAGAATAGAATTATTTCGATACCTTGGGTGCAAAATTCTGTGTAAGATTGACTAAATTTGAAAACCCTTAAAAGAGTGCGGGAAACCCGAACGTTCGGCTGCTGCTGGTATGACCAAAGTAAGAGATAGAAGATGAAAGAAAAGAAAAATAGGAGAGAGAGTGCTTGCTGTTTTCTAAAGAGGGAAAGGGAGCAAAACGGCAGAAAACTTTGAGGAGTTTTTTTTTTTTTTTCCTTTTTATGTTCTGGCTTCCTCGCCGATTACACCTATTTATAGGCAACCGTATGGATTTTTTTAATCATACAGGTTGCCTAAGCTATTCATTAGCTTTATAGGATTTTGATAACTTATGCATTTATTATTATATATTTTATAATTATTATTACAACTACCACATAGTGACATAGGCAATTGGCGGTGTTGTATTCTTCCATCACAACTACAAGCTACATCCGTAGCTTTGAAACCTATCTTTCATCTGTTTTCTGATATTATTTTATAATATAATATTAGTTTATTCTTTTTACTATTTACATCTATGTCCTTTCTCTTATCGGGGTATTTCAGGGTCTCATTAAATTGATACAATTGGTTCAGTAGGTCAGGTATTAAAAACTAAGCATGGTAGTAAAATTTGGAGTGAAATATATCTCAAAAACCCAGTGTTTCTGCTAAAAATCACCGTTTTAACAAAATCTCCTAATCTTTAAGATTCTTTTTGAAAGTATCCAACCTTATAATTTGATAAAGTAAATTTGTCTGATAAAAACATCCTAAAGTTTCAAAGTGTTTTGAAATCAAAAACCACATTTTCCAAGTGAAAGAATATTCAATGGCCCATATTTCACGGCTTAAAATAAATATCAAAAACTCACTATTTTATAGTGTAAAGAAGTAAACAGCTTAATTATATTACAGATTGAGTACTGACTTTCTCTGTACATTTTTAGGATTTCCTCTACCATG
This sequence comes from Chimonanthus praecox, assembly GCA_022113865.1. NCBI lineage: Eukaryota > Viridiplantae > Streptophyta > Magnoliopsida > Laurales > Calycanthaceae > Chimonanthus > Chimonanthus praecox. The sequence goes on along the minus strand of CM039087.1, from coordinate 21,966,225 downwards.
TCAAATTGGAATTTTACTACTTTAAAACTTAGGGATAAAATAAATTAGCGAAATTATAACGAGATTGGCATGTCATTAGGTGCGGAATTTAAAAATAATGCATAACCTCAAATTTGAAGTTCAAACTAAGTTAAATGATTGAGTTTATACAGCAGCTAAGGTTTAAGCCTAAAATAATATTATTATTATATTCGTAACTCACCCATATATCTTTGAAACTTAATTAGAAGAGTTACCAGATTCAGATCGAGTCAAACTTAGATCCTTTGAAAAACTTATTTGATACTCATTACGATTAGAGGAAAATAATTCATAATTAACGGATAAAAATTATTTATTTAATCACAATTAATCATAATTAACTCCTAAATTGGGTTGGGGTATTAAAAAATATATCTAAAACATACAAAACAAGGGATAACTAGTCCAAATACAGAGGTAAAATATATCACAATTTCCTGTGTACATCAGTCTCCCACCTTCAAATGCCTGCAACATTTTTTTTTTAATTTTTGCTGAGATCTGCATTGTCTGTGGAGGAAAGAGTACAGATCTGACTCCAAGCCTTGACCGATGGTGCCGTGTTGTTCCCACATAAACAAATCTACCATTTTTGTTTTTTCCTTTCTTATAAATCTCTTCGGTGTTGTCTGACAGAAGTATTAGATATTTCGGCAGCAGTAGCAACAAACACGAATCTGAACACAGCAACAACAACAGAACTCATATTTGATCTGAGAATGAAAGCCAGTGCAGAGAAAGCTCTAGTAGATTTTAGATCTTCCTCCAATAGATTTCCCCTTTCGTCTTCATGTAGATCTGAGGTAAAGAAGTCGAAAGGAAACACAACCAGAAAACATGAAGAGGCAAATCTTCGCAAAGACGAAATCAGAACAATGGTCGGTGCCAGCAAAGCGGCGAACAGAAACGATGAAGGAAGAACACTCAACTTCTCTCTGCAGAGCACGAGATCTCGAGGAAGGATCAAAATTATCCTAATACCATGTAGAAGTTCATAGACTAAAAATAAATCATCACAGTAGACAAAGGATTTACGTGAAAAACTCAAAAGGAAAAAACCACAGGAAAGAGAGAGATTTTATTATTGTATTGTATTACAAAATACACAAACAATGGCAAAATATATACACAATAAGGAATCTCAAATATAGAAGGAATCTAAATATGGAAGGTATTCTCTTTCCTCAATCAACAAATATAATATGGTCTAGCAAGGATGCTACGTTCATTGTCGAAACGGAAAATGAATTCTCTAATCAAAATAGAGAAAAAGAATGAGAAAATTACAAATGTGCCAAACACAAATCTAATCCAACTAAATTTCATGTAAAAAAAATATATCTTAGGATCCATAAGTATGAGGAGAAACTATGAAGAATGTAGGGTATTATCCTTCCTTTTAGTATTTATGAAAGTAAAAAAGTGCATGTCACTTTTCACTCATTTACTCCCCACGTCAAAATGTGTTTCCCTCAGAGAAAGAGAACCATGATTTCCCATATTTTCTTGCCACTCTCTTTCCTTCTTTTTTCCAGCATTTACCTTTTTCTATGAAATTATCAAACGAGATATAAAAATATTCCTAAGTAATGTGATCTCTTGTGGATTGTTTGTCATTTTCAGCTCATGGAAAGTGAAGACAAAAGAAAATGATGGTATTCCTTCTTCTTTCATAGAATAAGATTCCTTTGCCAAGAGAATAAAACATGAGATAGTTTCTTCTTTTTCCTCCAAAAAATCTATTTCCAAAAGAGAGAAGAAATTTTAGTGAGGAGAAAATGGAGATTTCCTCGCTAAGACAATATCTCATCATTATTTTATAGAAATAATTTATTTATGTAAAGTATATAAACGTTAGATTTTAATGACCCAACATAATGTAGGAGTTTATGTCCTGCATAACATAATGTAGGAGTTTATGTCATATGTTGAATAATATAGATTGCACCCCAAATTAAATTTTCTTATAAAATTAATTTCTTCAAAAGTATTAGCAAAGAACTCATTACTCAAGAGAGCCCCTTCCCTAAGATACCTCCTAAAAACTTTTCAATGAAGAATCAAAATATACAAAGATAATTCTCACAAAATTTCTAAAAAAACACTCTCAAAGGAGATGTGAAGGAATAATCCAAAAAAATTCTTTTATCACAACTGAGGGCTTAAACATCTCTTATATAGTCTTTGGACCTAAAAATTAGAAAGAGAATCTAAAAAATCTCTAATTAAATCCCATGAAATAATAATATTTTAAGCAGGAGCCAGCTGTCATCTTAGAAACTTTTTCTGCTCAACTTACTGCTAGACTCATTTCTAGGTATCTAGGCTCGGTGTCCTATGACCCTGTAATTCCTTCATCAACAACTAGCCACGCATTGTGTGTTGCCAGCGAGGTCACTGATCCATGGGCTCGCTTGCAACACCTTTTTCTTTTTAAATCTAGCAATCTCTACCATGACGGTGGTTTTATTTAATTTGCATGAAAATGCTCATCAATCTTTTCTCCATACATCACTAGGTGTTTAATGATTCTATCAAATATTTAATCCAAACCAAGCTCTTCAATCGAATCCTCTAAAAAATATCTTTCTAGCTATTTTTTGATTTACCGTTTATTTTATATTTGTAATATACAAAATAGATTAGAAAAAAATTTACCTGATCTGAACAACAACTATTTAAAAGAAAAGATATGCGTCTAAGATTTTTGACCCATTTAATATCCGTTCATTAAAATTGTAGACCCAACCCATACCCATCTATCTATAAATGAATAGGTAATGATGAGTGGTAAGGTTGGAGAGCTGGCTTGGCCCAACTCGATCATTGCTATATCCATATTGAATATATACAATTAGATGAGGCCTGGCCTAAATTCATTTAAAGAATAGTCTTAGTAACTAGTATTGTTAGTATTAGTGTAACTCAACAATAATAATATTAAGAAGAAGAAAAATTTATGAAAAAAAAAATATGATTAGCATTAATTTGTCTAAACGTTCAAGCCAAAAAAAATAAAAGAATTCATTGTCACAACTATAAAACTAAAAGATCACAGTTCCATAAACGCATAATCCGGTTCAGGCATTTGATCAAAGATAAAATAGGCATAACTCATATCCATATGGAATCTGCAATCAAACCAAACATCCCAGAAGAGACAATTATTTCATTTTATAAAACAAATAAAGGAGATGCATGATGATAAAAACATAGAAATCCATTAGAAAATTTAGAAAAAGAATACAGATATTACCCAAATTTTCATATTGAAATTTGAAAGATAAATCAAATAAAGGAATTCTGGTATCTCACTGAAAATACAGAGGCCAGATTTAGAAGTGCTAATTAAATTTACATACGACGCATCTAATAAAGGATTATTAAAAGAAGTATTAAAATACTTTTCCATGCCCGCGCAGAGCGTTTATAGTCCAACGGTTAGGATAATTGCCTTCCAAGCAAGAGACCCGGGTTCCATCATCTTGATGATTAATGTCAAATTACGTGCATTAATACACCTCATTAATTAAATTTACATAGTAATGTAAGCGATATATCCTGATATTAATCTCTCCTCTTTCTTTTTCTTTTTTTAAATATTGCCTGCCTTTTTTTTTCTGAATAAAAAAAAATTTGAAAAACGCGTCAATTTTTTCTTTTAAATTTCTAGAATTAAAAAATGAAAATATCGGCCGATATCATTGCCAATATTGCCCTTATATGGACAAATATTAGCCGAGATATCGGCCTAGGCCACGGCCGAAATGAAACTTTAGAAGAAAAAAAAAACAATGATATTTAGTGAAATCGACGATATCATGGCCAATATATCGGTCTATATCCCCGATATTATAACCGTATGGCCGATACATATCAACCCTTAAAAACCCGATGTATATCGGCCATTATGATCATAATCACTATGTGGTATTTCTATCTAAGCCTTTTCTAGTTTTAGATCAATGGAATTTCTCTATGAAAGTTGAAGTATCTTGCCTACTGAAAGGTCGAGTAGCTATCTCAAAAGAGAGATGTCACAAACACTTATATTTTTTCAATAATAGATATCGTATTTGTTTACTTTCATCTTCTCATCAGCATCAGCTAGTAATCTCATTTTTCTAAGATTGGGTTTACAAATTCTTCTTCTCTAATTAATTCTATCATAAACTATACTATCAGTCACTCCATAGTCTATTATGTTCTTTGTTATCCCTTTCCTCCATATTTTAGAAGGTTGTCCTCTCCTTCTAAAGTGTTCAATCCCTAGTCTCTCCACTCTACACACTAGGGTTGTGCTTGGTCTTCTACTAACATGATCAAACCATCCCAAATGAGCTTCTCTTAATTTGTATCTATTGAAGATATCTTTAAACTATCCCTAATGTGAATATTTGTCCCAGACCTATGAATGGGGATATTCTCAATACTCACAAAGAAAAAAGGAAGTGACTTAGACAAAAAGAGAAGTGACTTGCACAGAAAGAAATGAAGTGACTTAGACAAATCTTGTTCGTCGATAATCTCGGACCAATCAATCGAAAATTGATTAATATATAACCGATCAAACACTACTTGAAAACGGTGCATCTATTCCAAAACGAAATGTTCCTGGAAATTCTTGCTCCCATTGGACCATTTGTATCTATATGCATCAGGATCCCGATTCATGGATCTCTCGATTCGAGACATAAGTGGATCGAACCATTTCTTCTGACTCTTTTTCAAGTTCGATAAATCCTAAAAAAAACAGATTTTGTATTGAATAAAGTTTATACTTCGACTTTCGTGTGCTAAAACTTTGTCTCGTAAACATAAAAGTACGGTACGGTTTTTTTGAAAAGATTAGGTTCAGAATTATTAGAAGAATTCCTTACAGAGGAAGAACAAGTTCTTTCTTTGATATTCCCAAGAATCCCTTCTCATAGGTCACATAGAGAACATATTTGGTATTTGGATATTATTTCTATCAATGATATAGCCAATCATGAATGATTTGTTATGAGGTCATGTAAATAGGAACGATCTCTAAATGAATGATGAAGAGATACAATCCAAAAAAGTTGTATTCATTTTTATTCTGAAATGCTCATACAATAGTATAGTAGTTGAATCAACTGAGTATTCAAGTTTGGTTCGAATTGAGTTTTCGATGTATACATAGGTAAAGTCATGTGCAATGAAAAATGCAAGCACGGTTTGGGGAGAGATCCTTTTTTTCCTATTCTATTGCAACAAGGAAATTATCAATTCCATCCGACTAGTTCCAGGTTCGAGTCCCGGACAACCCATTCTGTTACCATACAGAAAATATGAAAGAATATTCGTTTATTAACTCTATCTTTTATAGTTAAATTATTCATTCAACGTACCATACGCATCTTTGTTGTTCTGACTTTGTTTATTTGTTTTGTCTTCATTGTCCAATACTATGTTCTGTAAAGCATCACAATCTAATAATTGTTTTATAAAACTGTCATTTCAAGAGAAAGGGGACTCTTTTATCGCACAAGACTCCACTAGCTTATCTACATTTTGTCCACTCCACTCTTTATCTTATTTGTTATCAAAATCTGGATTCTACCATAGAGCACAAGTATTTGAACTTATCACAATGTACAACTAAATCATTTCCTATTTTTATTGAGTTACCCTCACTATATTCTAACACATTAAAGTTACATTTCATGTATTCTGTTTTAGTTTTATTAATCTTCAAACCATTTGAATCCAGTATTTTCCTTCACAAATCTATTCTAGCATTGAGTTGTTGTATCATCTCTGTCACGCCCTGACTCGATGTGGGCCCAGAACGTGACTGATTTTCTTTTTATAATCATACTCAGGAATGGCTATGGGCATTTATCGCGGGCTCATCTAAGGTCCAAATAGAAAATGTCAAACGTACATTTCTCACGTGGACTCAAACATATACCATAAGTACCCCACACACCAACACATATTTGTACATAACATATCAAAACATCATATCATCACACTAGAGTAGCTTGACGAAAACATAGTGGTTAATACATGCTTAGGTCTTTTATGCCACAAGAGGCATAATTATTAATACTACATCGTTTACATGAAAATAAAGATAATAAATATTTCCCATCAGTGAGAAATGTGATGGATTCCATTGGTTCTATCTTTTATGATAACAATGGGGGTTCCTCTATTCTCTCTTCAGTAGAAATCCTGCAAAGTAACGGGGAGTGAGCTAACAACCCAATGAAGAGTATTCAACAATAACAAGAATCACAGTAAATAAATCATAGGATTAATATGCAATTGATTATTACTTCAAGTATCATAAAGTACTATTCAAAATATCGTCCATCTCTACCATTTCAATATATATTATTTTCCTTCCAACACAGTCTGTTTTTATAAATTACCCAATCTGAGGCCCAACACAGTCCTTAATGCATTAAGTCTCGACACAGTCAAAATGTTGCACATAGCAAGAGCTCTTTATTACTATCCAACACGGTCAATGACTCCATTCAACGTGTGAAGGCAGTCTTTCATGCACACAACATCATGCAAACAACATTACGGATGTATTCAACTTTTTCTCATGCACACAACATTATAATAGGCATTTGTCAATTTCCCATAGTTTTTGGGATCAATCACAACCTGTGTTCATTATTTCATTCATTTATCATTTCATGTGCCCTTTTTGCATAAGGTTTTGTTGTGTCTTAAATTTACTCGTAAGCGCACGAACCATTAAATAGTATAGCAATTGAGTGAGAGGTCGTACCTAAGGGAAATCAGCAATATATATATATAAATTAAATTGGCACCATTTAAAGTTAATGTGATCTAAGAAAACATAGTCACGGAATTAAATCTAAACATGAAATCTGATCTTCTAAAACATAGAGTTATGTTCTTAATTTATCAAAATCCAAAATAACATCTAACACTGGAAATTACTTAAATATGAGATCTAAAGTTAATACATTCAAAGTTTAATTAAAATTGTGGAGAGAAATTAAACCATCTCAACTTAACTTAAAACCAATCAATTAAGAAGCAAATAGAATATTTCTAATCTAGTTCCAAATAATTTGAATGAATTGAATAGTGAAATAAAAATAAAAGAATTAAAATATGAACAAACACAAAATATTTACAATTGGACAGAGACAAGTTCTCAAACCGGCATCATATCCCACATTCTGACCAAAATAAATTAGTGACCTAGACTATGGAACTCATATTAATTTACAAATTTTATTTCATGTCTTCCATTTAAAGTTGATCTTACAAGAAATAATATGAGTTCCATTAAACAAAAATTAATCAAATTAAACCTTAGGTTAAATCGAATTTCAACTTGAAATTTCATATCCAATTATTTCAAATACCTTAAAAAGAGTCTTAGAATGAAAGAATCAAGTCCAATTTCTCCTAAAATCATGATGTTCAATTTTGAAAAAAAATTAGATTAAATCTTCAACATACATCCATAAAAAGATTAAAATTAAAATTCAAACCATCATAAATAAAATTCATAAATAGGAAAAACCAACAGTCTAAACAACTATGCCTCAAATTTATTTCATTAATGGGAAAAAAAAATTCAGAATTACAATATAAGGATGTGAATTAAAAATTCAAGAATTACAATGCATGAATTAAAAAAATGCCAACTTGAAATTTGAATCCAGCACTGCTCCTCTTGATCTTCTCTTCTCCTATTTCAATGCACTGGGACCCTTGGCTCTGGTTGAATTTTACTGTAAATATGGCCCATGTATTTATAGTGTTTCCAATGGAGAGAGATTAACTAAACAACCAATGTGGGACCTTTGCTTCATACGAATTTTAGGATTTGAAATCCATTGCATATGCGCATATTGGAGAGCGAAAATCCCAAAAGATTTTGATTTTGTCTTTGCTGACTCATCCAATACCCAAATCCCATTTTTTTTCTCCTTTTCTTCCCTTCATACGATTGTTCCTTGTGTTATGCACATACCACCTTCCCAATAATGCTCCATACAATCCTAGCATATACTCTCTCTGTCCCAAATTAGTTGTCCTATATGGATTTTGGAATTGTCCCAAAATAGTAGTCTCATTTGTATTTGAGTAGTATAAAATGTGTTGAAAATGGATGAGATCACATGAGTGTTAGCCCTATATAGAGAGTTCCTTAAAAAATACAAATATTTCAAATGAGACAACTAAAATGGGACGGAGGGAGTAGATTTTAGGAGAAAACTTCTCCATAAGTTTCTCTTCCAAGATTTTCTCTCATTCCAATTTTCCTCAATCGAAATCCATTGTGCCTTGTACGAATGGTCCATTGTGCCTTGTACGAATGATGCTTCCACTTTTTTGGCTTGCACGAATATTGAGATGGAATTTGGAGAGATTTTCTCCATTGGAAACATGGCACTTCCTGGTTCATTCGAATTTCATTGGGCCCCACTTGATTTTTGTTGGCTTCATTCTTCGGCCTTAGACTTGGATCACAACTTGAGCTTTATCTGACCCGGTTCAGTGGTGGACTTGGATCAGGCTTCAATTGAGCTTGGATTGCAGACTTGGAACAATGGGCCCACATATGTAAAATTTGTAATTTTTATCACCATGCAATTACAACTCAATAAAATGTATTATCCCAATTCAAACTCTAAGAAGTGGATTTGAATTTTGAAAATTTACAATAATTTCCAAAATTAGGTGATAAATTTACAAACTTTCCATATATAGCATTTATGGCCCACACGCTGCATTTTTCATCAATTCAGCTCATTTCCTTGTATTTTCTAAAATTCACTGCAAAGCTCAAAAATAGCTTTAAACGCATCTACTATACACAAATTAAAGGCTAACTAATCTAAAATTAAAGGATAAAATGATAATTTTCTAGTGTTCATCAGGTTTCGTACAAAATAATACCAAACTACCTCTGGTCTTGAAATTATTTCACACTTCCAGTTTCATGACTAGTAACAACTTAATTTATAAGCCCTGCACCAAAAATATAACAACACAATATACAATATACATCAAGTTGAATTGATTACTAATGTCCATGCACCTTCAGCCAATTCATTAACATATTAACCTCTAGATACATAAATGGGTTCCATACTACGTTTATGACTATTGGGCCTCGGCTCCCTGACACCATTTTACGCTTACGTTCTATTAATTAGAACCAAATTACATCTCTTACATGTAAGCGATGTCAGGTCTCGTATTCTTATCTTATTCAGTCGTTTCCATCATTATTATGTCCATGGGTCCCATTCATTATCGCAGAGTAAAAGGTTTTCAAAATACATCATATTTGAAATAAGATGATAGTTGAGTCTCCTCACTGTAATCTGGCAAAATTTAGCAAAATAACTGTAAAAAGATAAAAAAAAAATGTATAAATGATCGAAGAAAGTAAAATATACGTGATTAAATCTAGAATTTAAGTCCGGCATTGAATTTCCAAGGAAAATGGAGAAATGGTTGTGAGTCCAATTACGTGCAATTTATCCAATTTTAAACGATCACAAAGTGTAAATCTGTAAGGACCCGCCCGTTCAACCTCAACAAACGGGGCTTCACAAGAGTTAAAAGACTAACTAACATAGGACGTCTAATATGGATAAATTTTTTTCTTAATTAACCATAAACATGGTAACAATTTGCATGGAACAAAAATAATTTCAGAGTTGCGGAATAATTTCCTAAATTAGCCATGATCGAACAACATAACATCCCACATTAAATTTGCCCATACTTATCTCACTGTCTCACACCCAAGGCAAATAATAACAATATCCAAGTCTCAAACCAACTAAATTATTACAATCCTCAATTGACAGTTAAAATACCTCAAAAACAAAGCCAAGACTAAACTAAACTAATAGTCTCTATTCTAGAAGATAAAACTGGTCTAAGACTCGCTCTTAACAACTCCAAGACCTAAGTTTGCTTCTGAGCTGCTCCTTGATCTAACTCCAAAGATACTCCTAAAACATAAAGGAAGAGTTCCATGCTCAATGAAAGAAACAACCACAACCATGCAACATAATCGTACATGAATTCCTTATAGATCAAGGTAAATAAAATATATGCAAATAATGCATGTAATGCAAAATGCCAAGATGATGCATGAATCCCAACCCATGCCATCATCCAAACTCAAATGCGCATATAACATCGTCCACAGACCTAGCTCGTCAACCATAAGCTAAGCTGCCCATTACAGCGTACCACCCAAATACTGGCTCATCAAACGACATGGTTGTCTCTCAGTCACCAACATAGGTATGACCTATAACGCAATTCTCATCGGCCGACAACTTAAGTGGTCATAGACGTCCATCCTCTCTGGTCATCAACTAAACATCCAAGAACATGACCTAACCGGTCTCCATTAGTCCAAGGAAAATTTGACCCAACTGGTCTTCTGTTGGTCTCTGACTCAAAAGTCACCAACAAATCACAAGGCTCACAGGTCAAAAATCTCCAACACCTACCCAAATTGTGGATGCTCATGCATGATCACAAATAATAATCCATGCATGAATGCCATGACCAAAATAAAATATGGAGATTTAAACCATAATAACATATGCCATAATGAACCAAATCTCAAATAATTTAGCAATACTAAATTGAAATCCAACACGTGATCTCAAATAAACATATGTAATAATAAGGTCCAACAACACATGGCATAACATAATTCATCAAAATTCACCAATTGTCCGATCATAGCATAGATCAATTCCAAATCAAATACGAATACATATCATGGATTTTTCAACGAGGTAACAGGTATAAATCCAAAGTCCATGCTAACTAAATCACTCATTGCTTAAACACTTAGCCCATAATACCCCTTTACCCTCTGTGAGATGCATAGGACTTTACCCGTTCATTACATAAATTTTCAGTCATTTAGTTTAAACCCAATTTTCTACATTCCAACACACAAAAAATAAAAATTTTACAGAAATTCACAAATCAATAAAAGACATGAAAGTGTATCATTTCACTAACCTAAAATTGTAAAGGATGACACACCAAAAATCCAAGCTTTTATCACCAAGCTTTGAAACCAAATCTCAAATTCCACAATTAGCCAAATTTTCCAAGGAAATCAAAACAGGGTGAAAATTTACTCATATTGTAGAATTTTTTGGGAACAACAGGTTCATCAATAAACTCTCATATTTTACCATTAGATAGGTCTCTAAATTTCATTTCTGAAAATATCTTATTTCTCTTAACCTGATTTTCCTAGCCCAAGTTATGGCCAAATTACTATGATCGTTACACTGCCCAAACACATTGCAGTTTAGCATGAACTTAGAGCTTACAGACTCGATTTGACTGACCAAATCAATTTATTTCTTTCTAATTTTTTTCTAGAGATAGGTCTCCCTGTTCGCTTGAACTTAAGCATAAATTTCACACCGATTTGATTTATGAAACTCAAGATAAAAGACTATCTACCGAACTTCTACAAAACTGCCTTTAAATCTAGATTATGGAATTTGATCTGACTTACAGATCAATTCTGGGGTATAAAACCTCATCCAAAAATTCACAAATTTTAACTAGAGATAGCTCTCCTCAATACAAGGCCTTTGGGCCTGGTCATGTGGGCTAGGGCCCAATGCAAAGTCGTGAGGGCCTGTGGGATCCAAAGCAGACAATATTGTATTGAAGAGATGGGTCGTTACATTTGTTATCAGAGCTAGGCTCACACTTAGATTGTGTGGGGCCCTCTATCGATGGTGTGACAGAGCTGGGGACAGCTCTTGTCTTAAGGGGGTAGATTGTGATACCCCAGCCTCAACCTTGCCTGGCAGACCGCTTGGCAGGTGGATGAGGTGAGAGAATTTAAGAGGGCATCACTCCTCACCTCAGTACAAGGACATTGGGCCTAGTCATGTGGGCCAGGGCCCAAAGCAAAGTCGTGAGGGCCCGTGGAGTCCAAAGAGGACAATATTGTACTGAAGAGACAGATCGTTACACAAATTTTGCATCGTTTCGATATCAGGAGATCAAGTTATGATTTATTTAGTGAAGTGCAGCAAAACTATATCTCAGACCTAAACCAGAAATGTGGTCCGTCTTTCAAACCTGATTTGGGGCATCAACTCATATCCTTTTACTCTAAAATTTGGACAGAATCTAGATCTATCAGTCTAGTTTCTAGCAAAACAAATTTCATTAAAAAATTCATTCAAAAGCCCCATATATGATTTTTCTACCAATAGCGTGCAGAAAATGGAATTTCAGATCTGAGAGTTCATCTTGCAATGTTTTCACCACTTAAAACATTTGGAAAATCACATACAACTTTGGGTATTTCTAACCCTCCAGGTTCTGCATTCTCCCAACCCATACTGGCTAATTGACCAAATGGTCTAGTCTTCTTTAAACATGGTCCAGGAGTCATACTCAACTTCTCAGTGAATACAATTCCCGAGGATGTACAACCTGACACTATTTTCTTGGAGCAATCTAAAGTAATTTGGTATGCTGATAACACGTCCATCCCTAGTATTGCTTCAAATTCGGTCATACCCAAAACCAGTAGATCAAATTCTAACTCAACACCACCAATGGCCAATACACAAGATCGGCAAAGGCTAGTTAGTTTAGTACTTCTTCCTACAGGGGTTTTGATAAACAAAGGTTCTTCTAGCTTATCTGTACATAACTCTATCTGACCCACATGCATGCTGGATATAAAGGAATGAGAAGCTCTAGAACCAAATAGTACTCTAGACCATACACTGAATAATAAAATCATACATTGCATAATTGTTGGTGCCTGAGTCTCCTCACCCGGTGGAATTATAACATTTATATGTCCTTGAGTCATTGGGCGTCCATGCCCTGCATTCTGTTGTGGACCACCCTTCTTACTATAGACCATACACCAATACACCGAATAATAAAAGCATACATTACATAGTTGTTGGTGCATGAGTCTCCTCATCCGATGGAATTATAGTATTTATATGTCCTTGAGTTATTGGGCGTCCACGCCATCATTCTGTTGCGGACCACCCTTCTGGGCCACTGGTGCCCAAGAGCTGACGGAACAGCGGGAAGGAGTTGGGAAGGTCCCATCCTCTGAGGGAAAAAAAGAGAAATGTGGCCTATCTATTGGCAATTGAAACACTGCACTAGCTCTCTAGTCTGCTGAGATTGCCTCCTAGGCTGACAATAATCCATGGACACATGTCCCCACTGGTTGCAGTAAAAACACTGCACTTGGCCTCTTCTATCCAAAGACTGTTGATGTCCAGAGAGAGTTCTCCATCTGGGATGAGTGTCCAATCTCTTTCTCTTATTACTATTATGATCATCGTACCTCCTTCCACGAGAAGATGTCTGAGCATGTGCCTTGAAGGCTTGAATTGCTAATGCCTCCACTACAAGGGCCTTGCGAAGTATTGCTACGAAGGTCGGGAGTTCCAGGCTCACTATAGGGTATTGTATGACAGGATTGAGTCCTTCCTCAAACCTACGGACCTTCATGTCTTCTGTTGTTACTAGATCTGTAGCATACCAAACCAGTTCTTTAAACTTGACGGCATATACCATTACCAAGTTACTGCCCTGCTTCAAGCTTAAAAATTCCGATACCTTGGCCCGACGGACTTTAGATGGGAAATATTCCTCAAGGAAAGCGCTTGAGAAACCCTTCCAAGTTTTCAACTCTTCTGCATTCAGGTCTTGTTTGTCAGCCCACCACCTCGCTACTTCTCCACTCAACTGCATAGTGGCCAGCATTGTAACACCCCAATTTCTCAATTATATGAATATTTACGAAAATGCCACTGGAATGGTAAATTTAATAGATGTGATTGTAAATGAGAAAATGGTGGGTCCCATTGTTCAAATTAAGACTCTACGAACATATTATAAGGATCAAATTTAAGTAAAGGGCTAATGTACATCAAATTGGGTCAAAATGGTTAATTGGGTCAAAGGACCCAATTGGGACCTAATGGGTCATGGTGGACTTATTTGACCATTGGGTAAGCTCAATTTTATCATGGTTAAGGTGAATCGATTGGAAATGAGGTGAATGATAAATGGGTAGGCTTCATTCAAGTGTGTAAACCACATACAAAGGGCTAAACCATCCATAATTGGGTCATGGCGTCAATTGGGTCAATAAGCTAAATGGGGACCCAATGGGTCATGTTGACCATGTGGACCATGGTTGACCGCATGGACCCTCAAGTGAGCTCAAATATGAGTTATATCAGGTTGAGTTCGGACTGAAGTGAGTTGGATTTGAATTAAATGGTTGAGTTGACTCAAGTGCATTAAATGAATGACATTTAATGTGGTGAGTTGAGTTAATGAGTTGGGTGAGTTAAATTGGAAATCAAAGGGGTCTTGAGTTCAAGTGAGTCAAAGGGGAGGAGAAGAGTTGTCTTGATCTTAAACAACCCAAAACAAGTCCCACACGTTGGTGACCTTGTAATGGTAATCTCCATGCATGGGTTTAAATGGATTTAAATGAGATGGAATAAGGTTGCATGGGAGTGCCAAAGGATACCTTGGGAGTGCCAAGGGATGTCTTGGTTGTGCCAAGTGACTCCTTGGTTAAACCAAAAGTTATGAGGGAGAATGAGAGGTTTTATGGACTAAATGGCAAAATGGAAACACACCCCATTTGGCCAAATTACACATTGCAAAGAAAAACTTAGAATTCCATCTCTTCTCACTCTCTCAAAACCCATCTCTTTGGCTGAACCAGCCCTTGGTGTTCTCACCATTGTTCAAGCTCATAATCGGCTAGAGACTAAGGAAGTAAGAAGGAGGGAAACAAGGATCAAAAGGAGAGAAGAGAAGCAAAGGAAATTGGTAAGTGTTTCCATGGAATTTTGTTTAATAAAATGGGTTAAATGGAACATGATTTGGCCATGGGATGGCCGAATCTACCAAAGGTTTAGAATATGAATATTGATGTTTAAAAAGATGGAAAACATGGACCATAGGGTTCGGCCACTTTGGTTGGCCGAACCCCATGAAATAATTTGGTTAGGTTGATGGCTTTGAAGGCTAAAAACCATGCAAAACCATGGAGCTTGGTGCATGTTTTGATGAGGCAAAATAGTTGTTAAAAAGGTTTAAATCATGGATTTGAATGTCATGATTTGGCCATGGAATGGCCGAATGCATCAAGGGTTTAAACCTTGGGTAAAGGTGGTTTAAATGATAAAAGTGGATCATTGGGTTCGGCCGTAGGATATTTGGACGGTTTTTTGAAGGGTAAAAACCATGCAATGCTATGGTGATTTGTACATGTTTTTAATGAACATAAGATGTAAGTAAAAAGGTCCAAATCATGGGTCATAGGATTCGGCCACTTGGGATGGCCGAACCCCATGAAAGGAGTTGTCAAGCTTATGGTGAGTTCATGGTTTTTTTAAGGGATAAAATCCATATCATATAATGAAGAAAAGTTCAATATCTTGGGTCGGCCATGGGATGGCTGAACCATATGGTTCTTATGGCTAAAAGTGCTAAGCCTAAAGTATGTACATATGATGGAATCATTGAACCAAGGGAACCATTGGGTTCGGCCATGTGTATGGCCGAACCCCATGGACCATTAAATGGTATTTGGATTCAAGTATATGATTAAAAGTTGTTGATTGTTTTGTAATGTTTTAAAGGGTCTAAGTTATGACTTTATGATGAAGTATAATGGATAAAGGAACCATTGGGTTCGGCCATACTTTTGGTGGATGAAAGTGATGCTTGGAACCAAGGAAATGATGGAACCCCATGGAGTAGTTTTGGTGGATGAAAGTGATGATTGGAACCAAGGAAATGATGGAAAATTAAGGGCTAGTTAATCACTTGGATAGATGAGTAGTTAGTCCTAATTATAAAGGATTAAGAGACCAAATTTGGATTGGTGAGGTTCGGCCAAGTAATATGGCCGAACCCCACTAAGGTGGTTTGGTTATATGGGCTTTAACTATGAAGCAAAATTAAGCATTGGTTAGGCCAATGGCAAAAATCATAAATACAAGTCAAATGATAAATATGAAAGGATTGAACAAAGGACTTGGAAAGAGGGGTCCAAAACCAAAGTGATAAGGTTCGGTCATGATTGTATGGCCGAACCCTACCCAGGTATGTTTGTAATATGAGATGTTTTAATGAGGATTAAATAAAAAGAGAAATCAAATTAAAGTGGGTGAGGTTCGGCCATGGGTATGGCCGAACCCCACAAGATGGTTTATGGGATCTAGACTTGATTAAAAATAAAAAAGATATGTTATTAACTTGATGTTGTATAAACAAGGTTACGGGATTTGAACGACACGCGAATCGTGATCGGTTGAAGCTTAAAAGGAACGGACACTTAAGCGAAGTTTTCGTAGGTTTCCTACCTACTTACAACCACTGTTATATTTGATTTTATCATGTTTTTATGAGATATGTTGTTATTGATATTATGTTTCAAATGGGTTTTGAATGATGAGATATATTCCAAATGACATATATATATATACATTGACATCTCATGCATGGCATGGGGTGATGATTATGGAACAACCTAACGATGAGAGTCCTATTCAGAGGAAATAAGGAGTACTCTGGATTATCTTGACATAAGAGTTCTATACAGAGGAAATGTGGAGTACTCTGGCTTACCTTGACATGAGAGTTCTATTCAGAGGAAATGTGGAGTACTCTAGATTACCTTGACGTGAGAATCCCGTCAAGTGATAGCTATGTATACTTGTAATGGGTGGGACTCATTACATTTGCACTTTCATACATAGGATTGATTTCAGATGTTTTGTTGATCATATACTATTATATATGCATGTTGTATATACTAACCATGTGGTAGCCTTGATCGGAAAACCTACTGGGCGCGTTGATCTAACTCTCTATTTCTATCCTTAGAGGATAATGCAGGAAAAGGGAAAGGAAAAGAGAAGGTCGAGGACCGAGAAGGAAGCCAAGCTTAAGCGCTTGGGTGTTGGATTGGATTTCTATTTTATTGTCGGTTGAATACTTTTATATGGTCATGTAATAGCTAGTAACTTTCCTATGGTTTGTTTATAGTTTTGATAATGGATCTTTGGTTTAAGTAATTTTAATGGGAGACTTGTACTTGCTATCTATTCAGTTTATTTCCGCATGACCTGTTTAGTTCCATGTGTGGATAGTTTTCATGGGTTTAGTCCATGCTCACATGGGTGGCCAATTAAGGTTCGGACTTTGGAAGTCCGAACTTAACTCGCGTCTTGACGTCGTCGGCCATCTTCCGGTGTTATTATTTTATTATTTAAAAAAAATTAGACTCTGAATCTCGAAAAGGGCGGGCGTTACAAGCATGATGCGAAGATCATCTTCCTTCACACCTATATTGTCCATAAGCTTTCCAAACTGCTTTATCCAACGTTCTTCATCCCCTCTAAAGGTCAGAGGGTGTTGGCACTTGAATTCACGGATGGCTATAATTTTCCTCGTTTCTTGAGGAGGGTGATTTGCAGTGTTATTCTCTTGATTCACCGTGTTTCAATGTATCACTGTCATAGCCTCCTGTACTATTCTCAACATGTTGTTGGGATCCACATTTTCAGGAGGAGACGAAGGGGGAGGGTTAGAGGATACTCCTACCTCTAGATTCGGTTCGTTAATATGGATTCCTATCCTGCGGTTGTAGACTCTTCCGAGCATATCTAGTAAAACCAAAACTTAATCAATCAAGCAGGAATCCAAATATTAACTAAGCACAAATTGTAAATTCAGTCAGCAAAACAATATCCTCCTTCAACACTACAACCACCTTTGAATATAGCGTTAAATGCAAAATCACATTAAAAAACTAAATAATTTCTACCCTCCTTAAATGTTGCTACCCTTACTCATTCTAGGGCATAAGGGGTCTAACTCGTCCCTAATCTCAGGCCCTACCTCTTACTTACAATCAGAGGGTTGAACCCAAGCTTTGATACCAACCTGTCACGCCCCGCTTTCCAACACCTAAACGGGCGTGATCTGACTGCACAATTTAAATCACATGCTCATCTATATGGGTCTTATGTTACAAGTCTGTGGCTATTTTTTTTAAAAACAAATACATAAACATTTACAAGCCATCGAATTCTTCATGTCACCATCTAATAAGTGATATAACATTTCCATTCTTCATGTCACCATCTAATAAGTGATATAACATTTCCATTCATCATTACACATAACTTAGAGAGATAAAAATATTCCATCACATAATGGTTTCACCAATTTACTCACATTCTCAACTAACCACAATAAATAACATTCTCAATTTACTCAATACTTGAATTTATTATCCATGTCTCGACCAACCAAATAAATGAATAAACAAATTCCTCAAAGAGTTTCAAATCAAATAAAATCCAATTTATAATCTAAGAACTAAATCCTTCAACAATCTACGCGATTCTAAGTATCCTCCAACGATTCCTCGTCTTCTAAGCTTGATTTTGATCATCATCCAGACCCAAGTCCAAGGGATTGCATATAATGTAAGGGGTGAACTCCATGCCCAGTGAAGAAAACAATAGCAAATACATATATATTCTCACAATTCATTAAGCATATTCCCATTATTCAATCTCATATCATATAGCATAATTTTCAACATAAATAAACAAGTTTTATCCCATGCATATGATCAATGCCTATGTTCAACGGTATATGCCAATGCTCAATGCCCATGCACCTCAACCCATTTCCACATCCTTTATCACCATGTCACAACCTCATGATTAGCCAAAATGACTTAGCTTCGATTGAGTAGCCACCCTGACAAAATCATGGAACACAATTGCGCGTCGTCACCAAGTGACCAAACAACAAACCAAGACCCAGCAGCCACAATTTGAGCGGCCTGTCACTTCAGTGAACCAAGACCCAGCAGTCACAATCTGATCGGCATGTTGCTCCAGCGAAATAGGACCCAACAGTCACCATCTGACCAGCTTGTCCATCCCAATGGCACAACAGTCACAATTTGATTGGCTTGTCGCTCCCACAGATTCTATTCCCATACGCAATTCCAATGAATATGAGAATAACATGCTCAATGCAATGCCTAACACGTATTATTTCTACCACATGCCACCATTATTAACAACATACTATAATTTCTAACCATATACTCCAAGAATTTTGGAATCATTCTAAACATGATTGACAATGTATACACATGTCCCATAACATAGCATTAGGTTCAATCTTGCTCTAGCATGCATATTATTCCAACAACATAATATATTGTAACATGAGCAAAATTACTTAACAGCATAAACATCATGATAATTAAGCTACACAAGTCCATACATGCCAAATAATAACATGACATTCCAAATAATACCATACAATCCAAATTTGGCTAACATAGTAAAACATATAACATCACCAGTCATCTTTCCACAACCAGTCGAATATTAGTATTAGACCTTTCAACAACATTACAATTGGTTCCATAAATCCAGGCTTATTGAATCTACTCACGGCTATTAAAACATTTTAGCCCAACAATTTCCTAGCACTATTGTGAGTCTTGCACCGGATTCCAACCATCATTCTAACAAATACTAGTCTATTTATAGGTCCAACCATCATATTCCAAATACACAACAATACAGTGCAATATTTTTCATTACACATTTAAGTAAAAACCATGTAAGTGAAATTGTTCTGCTCACCTAAGAGTTTATGAAGGGTACTTGTGCGCACAGAAATCCAAAACCTTAAAGCAAGGACGAGCCTTGAACTCCAATGTTTGCTGCGGACAAATATTTAAAGGTTCCAAGCACAGTTAATATGGTGATTATTAAGTCTCTTTGGCAATTTACATTGAATACATATGAGGTATGTTGCTGCCTCAACTTGATCCACGACTATCCTAAAGTCCAAGGTTAAAGGTGAAGGTGGAGTCCATACACTGTATGGCCGACCCATGCCTAATCCAACTTGGTGCTAATAAACAATGAAAACCTTGCCTAAGCAATAAGTAACTGCTCTTTTAAGTTACTAATAAATTTTACTAAAAATAAAACAAATAATAAATAGCTCAAGTTGTAGTTTCAAAATATTAAATGGTTTGACTTAATAGAAAAACCCAACTATGAAGAGGTTTATATTTAGGAGATGCTCAACTGAAAACTTAGAGTCCACTAATAGAGTTATCTCATTAAACCTTATGAACCAAATTAAAATAATTACACACTAATAGTAATGAAAATAATATCTCTAGATTGTAGTTTGTGTTCTTTTTTCAAAGCAAATTTAGGTTGAAGTATATGAAAGTCGTAAAATAAACAATTGTAACACGAGATTACAAGTCATTAAATACTTTAAGTCAAAACATGACTTGATGCTTGGGGATATCTACTGAAAACTCTCAAGATCTTACTAATTTGACGAAGTAAAATAAAACAGGACTGGCAAGGGAAAATCCATACAGGTTCAATTCTTGCACTATCATCATAACCTAGTAGATACATAAGACTGTAGTTTAAGTATAAAAACAGTCCTAACTTGGGATGGTTTAGGGACTGGATGCCTTTAAAGAAAATAATAATAATAACTCATAGAAATTTTGATTTAATAAGTACTTACTAAATTAACATGAGGCAATAGCTAAAGATAAAATCCACAAAAAGGCTCGGTTGAAAAATTGAACTAGGGAGTGCTGAAGAGCCATAATCAAGGTCGAGGTGCAACAACTGCAAGTCGTGCAGGAATAACATGGGTATATGTGGAATTTGGGTTCCAAAACCCTGCTCAACCAAGCTAAGAGGAATAGAGAAGAGGAAGGGAAAGCAAGAGGGATGAGGGGCTGACCTGAATCGCTTGACTATGATGCTGAGAAAGCCACGGTGACGAACTGTAGAGGATCGTCCACTGCTCAACACTGGCTGGAAGTTGTTCTCGGCTCGGGTTCGGGTTGCTGCCACTTGAAAGAGTTCGAAATAAAGAGAAGAATTTGGCTAACATAGCACGGATTTATAGCAAACAAGGTTGGCTAGGTTGAGAAAATATAGGGTTTGTTTCCGTTTTGGAGAAGGGAAGAGGGGAAAGGGATCTAATTTAGGGGAAACTTGTTGGGTGCGGAGATGGAGGTTGGATAGGAGAAGGAAAGAAAGGGATTTGGAGTTTCTTTCCATCGAAGGCTTAGGGATTTAGATACACATTCTCGAGAGGAGAGGGATTTAGAAAGGATGAAAGGGGTGTGGGTCCAAAGGGCCCACACAGTTTTGGGTAATTTCTATCACATATCTATATATTTTTAAAACAATAGTCCAACTAAATAACTTTCAATATGGAATAATTTTGATAAAACTAATTTTTATGGTAAGTCCAATCAATGAAAGTGGGTCCCATAAGTTTCACCCAAAATTATAAATATTCAATTTTTAATTGGATAATTCTAATTGAGATTCTAACTTTGGGAATTAAAATTTTATTTGACAACTAAATTTTTCATTCACTTGATTTTAGTTCGAAGGGGATAAATTTGTAAATTCTAATTGAGGATAAAGTGTGTGCAATCAAGGCCTATAGTTTAATTTTTTTAAATTTTGAAGTGTGTTTTTCCCAAAATAATTTTAATAAAATAAAATAAAACACTAGAATACACAATGTCAATTTCTGACTAACTCTACCCACTACTGCTAACCCGTTATACCGGGTCGGGTCACTATATTTAAATAAGAGTAAATAAAAGTACTCAGTGTCTGGCTTCGTATTTCTCCGGGGGATAGCCAATGGTGAATATTGAGAGTTCAGCCTAGAGGGTACAATGTAGTAAAGTAAATTGCTGAAAATACATTGCAGGAAAGTAAATTTCCCTTTGGACCAGTCCAAATAGGGTTAGCGAGTTAGCAGTTAGTGAGTTAGATTCAGACTGAGAAGGCTGAAAAAATGTAAATAAATACTGTAAATAAAGTCAGGGTAAATAAACACACAATGCAAAAAGTAAACACACATGTGGCTACGTTTGGATGATGGGTAAATTTTGCAGGGGTTACCTTGAGTAGGGTTTACCTTTAAACATGGGTTACCCTTATCTTGTTTGGTAACTGTATGAAAGTTTAACCTGATATATTAATAATTTTATGAGAATGAATAATTTTTACTAAATCATATAATATAAAAAATAAAAATAAAATTTTGTGAAACATAATTATTAAATAATATTATCACTTAAAAAATAACAATATATCTTATAATAATATTATATAATTTTTATAGATTTTTTTTCATAATTATAATTTTTTCATTCTAACACTAAGAAGTAACATAGAGGAAAAATATTTTTTACATATTGTTAGTGCCCTGACTTTGCCGAGTCCCTTTTTGTCAATTCCATGACTCAGGAAAAAACACTTGCTAAGAAGCTTGAAGACTCAAGATGATCAAGAAAGAAAATCATGCTCCACCAGGCTCAAAGCTCATCGTCATGGCAATCACAAAAACAGGTATTTGGTCATAGATGACCTTAGGTGGTAGCCACACCTTAGAGATGACTATTCATAGGCTTAGTTGAACAAATGGTAAAACCATAAAGAAGCCTAGAAAGGTAACTGGACAGTGAAATAGAAGCAAACTTGGAAATATGAATTAAGTTCACTGTCAGCTCGACCAATCGTGCTCACAGACCCATTGGTGGAGACAGGATCGACCCATCGTGGTCAAGGACTGGTCAACCATTTTGACAGAAGTTCTGGATCAAAGAACTGTCATTCTGGGTATGCCTATGATCGAGAGTCTCGTATGCACCGACCCCTCGATGATGAACTTAAAGGACCCCTCGTGGGCGACGACTCTTCGATAAAGGACTTGTGATTTCTGGACTGTGAACTAAAGGGGGCTCTCGAGAACACAGACATATCGGTAGTTCAAGACCGATCGAGAGTCCCAGAACCAACCCCTCAGTAAAGGGAAACATGTCGTTCTGGATAAGACAAGTTTCTGACTTAAAACTAATGCCAGCATAGTTTTCCACAAATCGAGACACTCGTATGGACCGACCTCTCTGTACGACAACTGTCGACCCATCGGCGACACTAACCTGTCGACCAGGAAATATTAAAGTCGTTGGGAGTGCATTTAATGCGCAAAAGTGGTTGGTGGAATTCTCAGCCGATTGAGTGAGGTGGAATTCCTACTCTAATTGATAGGGTGTAAGTCTCCATATAGTGAATTTGTGAATAGCTCAAGGTTGAGCGAGTCCTAACAGTGGATGTAGGTTGGCAAACCGAACCACTTCATATCTTGTGTCCTTTTGTTTGTGGTGTTAAAGCTATTTTCTTATGTTGATTGTTTAATCAAATTTGCTAACACACACTCACTTGATTGTTATATCCGCTGCACTTAATTAATCAATTAAGATAATTTTAAAAAAAGGACCAACAATATTAGATTGACCTTTCAATTCTCCCCCCCTCTCTTCCCCTTCTAGGGTCAATCGTGTTGTTCTAGCTCCCAAGGGAACTTTCACATATTTTTTTTTTCAAATCATAATAAATAAATAATGTCAATACATCTTTTCATAACAATTTACAATTTGTCTGACATGAAATATATAATAAAATAGTCGAGTTCTCAAAAAGGCTTAGATCTTAAAAAAATTCCAAGATAAATATACCGAAGGAGATGAAAGACTCAAAAGACTCATAAGGGAGGGCAAACAATACGGTGATAGGTCTGGTATTGTTGCATCATCCACCAAAGAACCTATACATCATGGGGTGTTTAGTAAAACAAGTATCTCTCACCCTTCAAAGAGTAAATGCAATTTTTGTCACAAGGATGGGCATTTTAAAAGAAATTGTTATCATCTGAAGAGATACTTGGAAAGAAAATCACAAAAGCATAATCAAGTAAAGCTTATGCTTAAAATACATCCACCAAGTCGTAATCTTAAAAACCTAAGGAAGGTGGATACAAGGCAAGACTCTTTGTTAAGATAGATGAATCATGTCTTAAAAGAGTTGATGAATCCAATGTTTGGTTATCAAAGGTACGATCGTAGGGGTGTGTATGCAACACCAAATGTCACAATCTTCGTACCTACGAGATAGACCATTCATCATGTTTTGTTGTGGTTTAAGATTCAATCTCATATCTTAGACCACTACAAATGGACTCACAAGAGGCCATGTGAGTTCACATAGCAGAAAAATGCTATGACATGAGGAGAGAAATTGGCTAACTACAAGTCTAGAATGTACTTTTCCTGGCTATAGTACATATTCTACTTGGAAAGCCATACATTTCATTAAAAGTATTTTGAATTGTATGTGTCTTGGAATGATTGTGTGCATGTTTAATGATTTGATGAAATATGTTTGACATATTTATGCATTGAAATGAATCTCTGAATGCCACATTTAGAATAGGACTTTATCAAGTTGCACATATCAAGGATGATTGCACTGCAATCTGGAACCTCTCGGTGTAATCGACATGTCAGTGCATAAGACCGGTCGGTCTGACAGACATGTCGATACTGTGCTAAATCGAGCACTGTTGAAAAAGGGGGAAATATCGAAGAGGTCGACCTGTTGATGGAACCGACATGTCGGTAAAACAAAAAGTTTGAATTAAAAAGGGACCCTTTCTGCGAAAGTAACAATTCATTCGAATATGTCGTCCCCTCTCCCACAAAGGTCTTGTGGTCCCTCATTCTCCTCCCTTTAACTAGACCAATTGATAGGACCTCTCAGAGCGATTTTCGTGCCAAAAAATCACTATTTCTGTGATTCTCCTAAATCAGGTTAGGCTCAGTCTTCGTCTCTTTCATCTCCGAGTCACTGGTTGAGATTCTCCTCTATGAAAAACCAAACCATGCTTAGAATGATGTTAGTTCAGACACGCCCTAAGATCTTTGTAGAAGTAGGAGAATCCAGTCGTGCTAGTCGATGGGCCAACGAACCAAAAGGTCTGTCTCTCGGTTGTGCCCGGCGTCAAGCTCTGAAATTCCTGAGCATGTTCAGGACCAACAGGAAGCCCAACCCCGAGGTGGAAGAAGAACCCATTGTTAACAAAAGTGTCATCTTCGTCGAAGAGAGACTTGAAGAAAGGAAACAAGATACAGAAGAAGGGATTGGCTTTCAAACGGGTAATGAAAACCATGTCAATATCCCAAATGACACCAGTGAGGAGGAAAGTCACAATTCTGAGGAAGAAGAATTTCAGTATCCTCCTCAAGAAGATGTCACTCTGGGCAGGAGAGTCTTCAGACTAGAAAGGAGAATAGACTACCTAGAAAGAAGTCTAGATAGTCTTGTGTTGACTGTCGGGGATTTAGTCTTTGTTGTCTCCCTCTCAGACAGAGCTCCAGACACCCCATCCCCTCCTCCTCCAGCACCTCCTCAAGATGGCTCTACTTAAGGTAGTTTTTCATGTTCTCTGTTTTTCGAAAAACTATACTATTGATATTTTGATCAAGCATCCACGATGTCCCCTTCTAAAAACCATTTGTACACGCAATGCACATTTTGTTTAATGAAATGATATGGTGGTTTTGAATGTTGTGTGTATTATTATTTTTTTTTTTATGCCCTTTATCTCAAAGTCTAAGGTTAACATGGTCTTGTTAAATAAACTGATATGCAGGATTGAATTAGTTGGTTTTGTATTGGCATGTTAGAAAGATAGGGATCGGGTAAGGAGGCACACATCCTTGGAGTATGGGGGAACACAAAATTTGTGATGATTAGCTTCTGTCACTGGTCATGACAGTATAGAAAGGAAGAAGGATGCGAGCCTGAAAGAAAGCTTGATTGAAAAATAAACTTAGAGGCAGCTAAGTTTATGGGAGAGATAATCTGGAAAAGCTGGAAGATACACCTTACTCCATGAGGTAATGAGTCAAAGAAACTACAAAAGATAGCTTGGAGAAGAGGGAAAAGACTCTAGGAAAGCTACGTAAATAAGCTTGTCCCATGAAAGAATTCAGCTAAACTAGATTTTAGCTTGAGCAGGAGAAAAATAAAGCTTGTTGTACAAGGAAATGCATTAAACCATGGGGAAGAACCATAAGTTGCAACAAAACTTAGTCAATCACTATGTGCAAAAAGCATAGAGGAAGTGTTGTTGATATCTACTAAATCTTTGTCAATTGTATGACAAAAATGGGGAAGAAATTAGTAGAAGTTGTAAGCATGGGGGAGTGCATGGTAAAGCCGAAGTGCTTGGGCTTCTAGAAAGAGAGAGCCATAAAGGGGAGGAATATGATGAAGCAAATGGACATGGGGAGAATGTTTATGCTTGCTTGAAGTTTGGGAAATCAAATTCAAGAAGATTAGGGGAGAAAATCTTCTCAACTCTGGGTAATGTTGTTGGCTAGGAAATCTCATTTAGTCATTTGATTTATGTTTTAGACTAACTCCTTTAATGATTTCTCTAGTGTTGTTTGCTTATGTGCTTAAATAGGAAATCATGATTTGAAGCAAGCAGAACAAGAATATGTGAAGACCATAGTTTTGTTGTCCATTTGAATATGTATATGTGATGTAATATTTTGTATTCAAATGTGTTATAATAAGGGTGGATTTGTAATTGGGTTAGTTTCTAGGTTTTGTCATGAAATTGACAAAGGGAGAGATTGTTAGTGCCCCGACTTTGCCGAGTCCTTGTTTGTCAATTCCATGACTCAGAAAGAAGCACTTGCTAAGAAGTTGGAAGACTCAAGATGATCAAGAAAAAAGATCATGCTCCACCAGGCTCAAAGCTCATTGTCATGGCAATCACAAAAATAGGTATTTGGCCATAGATGATCTTAGGTGGTACCCACACATTAGAGATGACTATTCATAAGTTTAGTTGAACAAATGGTAAACATAAAGAAGCCTAGAGAGGTAGCTGACAGTGAAAATAAGCAAACTTGGAAATATGAATTAAGTTCACTGTTAGCTCGACTAGTCGTACTCACCGACCCATCGGTGGAGACAGGATCGACCCATCGTGGTTAAGGACTGGTCGGCCATTTTGATAGAAGTTCTGGATCAAAGAACTGTCATTGTGGGTATGCCTCTGACCGAGAGTCTCGTATGCACCGACCCCTCGGTAATGAACTTAAATGACCCCTTGTGGTCTACGACTCATCGGTAAAGGACTTGTGAGTTCTGGACTTTGAACTCAAGTCGGCTCTCGAGAAAACAGACATATCGGTAGTTCAACACCGATCGAGAGTACTAGGACCGACCCCTTAGTAAAGGGTGACAGTTCCTTTTGGGTAAGACAAGTTTCTGACTTGAAACTACTGTCAGCATAGTTTTCCACAGATCGAGACACTCGTATGGACCGACCTCTCGGTGCCATAACTGTCGACTCATCGGCGATACCAACCTGTCGACCAAGAAATGTTAAAGCCGTTGGGAGTGCATTTAATGCGCAACGGTCAGGTGGTTGAACGGTAATAAATATGAACACCGAACTATCGGTGCCACCGACCTATCGGTTATGGACAGTCAGGAAAGACCGTTAAGCCTCCTCTATAAATATGGGTGTTGGGTGATCGTTTTACTATCTTCCTTGAGTTGAGAAGAGTTATATACTCTAAGGAACGATCAACACTCTTATGAGGAGAATCATAAACAACCAATCTATTGATAGTGTTTAAAAATGAGTAAGAAAGGAGGAAAAGTCATAAACAACCAATCTATTGATTGAGTTTGCACTGAGGAAAAGAGAAAGAAAAGACATAAACTAGGAAACCAGAAACCAGTTTCCTTCTCACCCTATGTAACGACCCGACCCGAATAAAGGGCTTAGGGCTTAACTCAGTAAGATATTGTCCGCTTTTGGCCTCGCACACAGCTCAAACCAACACCGTTTTGCATTTGGGCCTGGGCCCACGTGGCCCAGCCCAAAAGGCCTCCTACTTGAGTTACACATAGGTAGCTTAATATAAACCCACTCTCCCTTTTGTTTCCCACCGATGTGGGACTCTAGGGGAGGGGTAGGGTATCACAATCACCCCCCTTAAAACCTCGAGCCGTTCCCGGCTCGACTCCGGTCCAGCTCAACAATTCCAGGGAAGGATGATAGGTCCACACAGTCCGAGTGTAGAACCTCGGCTCTGATACCATATTTGTAACGACCCGACCCGAATACAGGGCTTAGACCTTAACTCAGTAAGATATTTTCAGCTTTGGGCCTCGCACATAGTTCAAACCCGCACGGTTTTGCATTTGGGCCTAGGCCCACGTGGCCTGGCCCAAAAGGCCTCTTACTTGAGTTACACATAGGTGGCTTAATATAAACCCACCCTCCCTTTTGTTTCCCACCGATGTGGGACTATAGGGGAGGGGTAGGGTATCACACCCTAAGATTGTGATTGCTCTACGACGGCTATAAGGAGGAGCGTCAGTACTCAGTGGGTGGGATCTTCAAGAAGCACACATCAACGAGAAAGAGTTTTAAGGCAAGTGCTTCTTGGTTTTAATTTGTTTTTAAAACCTTTGGCCCAAAAGTAGATTAAGGGGGATTTGCTCCGGAACCACTATAAAAAACTTTAAAGCGTTGTCTCTAGCACATTGGTTGAAGGAATTCCCATCCGATTGAGTGAAGTAGGAATTCCTACTCTAATTGTTAGGGTGTGAGTCCCCACATAGTGAATTTAAGGATAGCTCAAGGTTGAGCGAGTCCTAACATTGGATGTAGGTTGGCGAACTGAACCACTTTATATCTTGTGTCCTTCTGTTTGTGGTGTTAGAGTTATTTTCTTATGTTGATTGTTTAATCACATTTGATAACACACACTCACTTGATTGGTATATCCGCTGCACTTAATTAATCAATCAAGATAATTTTTAAAAAGGACCAACAATATTAGATTGACCTATTCACCCCCCCCCCCCCCCCCCCTCTCCCTCTCCTCCTCCTCTAGAGTCAATCATGTTGTTCTAGATCCGAAGGGAACTTTCACATTTTTTTTTAATCATAATAAATAAATAAATAATGTCAATACATCTTTTCATAACAATTTACAATTTATCTGACGTGAAATATATAACATAATAGTCGAGTGCTCTATGAGGCTTAGATCATAAAATAAAAAATAAAAAATAAAAGGTGGCAATCATTGTAGATGCAATGATTGGACCATGTTGATTTGACGACCTTTATTGTAAGATTTTACATTTCAATTTATTATCATTACTATCTTTGTTGTCACTGTCATCATCATCATCAAAACTTTAGTTAAATGAATACTTTGGATGGAAAATTTCAAGAGAGATTTTATCATTCAATTGTGATATGTAAATAAATCATTTTCGAAATTGTCACTATGTGCTAAAATTTTATTTCTTTATAATTACTTTTCAAAATATATTTCTCAATTTAATTCTGTTATAAAATATAAAATGAAATATTTTGAGATAAAAAATAATTTAAAGTTATTAATTTTTAAAGAACTTAAAAATATGACTTTATCAATTCAATTAACATAGACGATGCAATTTCTTTAAATTATATATATTTTAGGTCATTAAAAATTAAAATTATATTTTAAAATAGTTTTGCTCCATAGGGGTAAAGAGGTAAAAAGGAGGTAAAGAGGGGTAAGGGTTTCTTGAAAACCCCCACTCTTCAAAGGGTTTTCAAAAGTGATGATGGAAGGGGTAAAATTTGAATTTTTACCCTTACCCCATTCACTACCAAACAAGGGTAATAGAGGATAACCCGCATCCAAAACACAACCACAATTTTTAAGAGGTGTCCTCAAGTCAGACTTCCGATATGCAGGTATCAAACTTCTGATAATAACGGAGAGCAAAAGTGAACAATATTTTTACAGTATTTTGTGTCGGAAGTCAGTATCGGACTTTCGATAAATTTACCTATCAGACTTCTGACGAAGGGTGTATCGGACGTCTGGCAGTAAAGTTTCAAATATTTGAAATATCCATCTCTCTGTTTAGAGTATCGGACATCTGATAGTGAAGTATCGGACTTCCAATACGGTGCAAAATTCACAGTGACGAGCAGGAAAACAGGATTTACTAGTCCTATTTTGGGTGGCTTAAAATTTCCCATTTTTAAGATAAACTAGTTAGATAGATTTGGATTTATGTCCTCTTCACTTTAGAAGAAATAAATTTAGAAATTAACTGAGAAATAAAGTTTATTTTAAGAGTGTAAGTAGAAAGTGGATAAAAGCTATTTTTTTGTGGGTTTCCAAAACTCCATTTTTATACCCCATTTTCATCTCTTTTCAATCGTAATCTCTTCTAAAGCTTATAAAAAAATGCAAGGGTAGGTTTCTATACCTTCCTGCAGAGTTTTAGGTAGAGTTTTGGCTTCCCACTAATTCACTTGAAGAAAACGAGTTGCAGGAGAATTAACAGAAAAAAAAAGATGAAAAAGCAGGAGGAAAAAGAACGGAAGAAGAGGAAACTTGGAAGAATGGAGAGCTACTTTCGCTTGTATTTATAATACAGGCCATAGTTTTAATTTACGAATTCAAGAATTTTAAATATTAAAAAAATGATGAAAAATTATAAATTATAGAAAAAATTGTAAGTGATCATCAAATAAATCTTGATTATTTGTATATTAAATGTTTATGATTTGTTTTCATGTTAGTAAAGAAAAATATATTTTTTTAGAAATAATATTGTTAGAAATAACTAAAAATCTCGATTAACAATTCTTGCCAACTTCGAGTGATGAGGATTTGTGATTAACAGTTGTTGAAATGAATGTTTAAATGAATATTTTTATCCTACAATTAAGGATGCTATGAGGAAATTATTGTTGTTTTCACCATATAAAAATACTTACATGTTAAAATGATTGTTCTTAATTTTTACCATATGTAAATTATTATTGTCCATATAAAGTCAAAGGCGTTTGAATTTAAATCGATTGTTGTGCTTACCATATATTCCGAAAGAAATAAGATTAAAAGGATAAATTTGGACCGTGAAAATGGCAGGGATTAACCTTGACGTGTAATCAGATTAAGTGCCTTTTGTTCACTTGATTTTTTGAGATGGTTTTAGCAAGATCTTAAAGGCTGAGATGGTTTTTGAGATATTTTATTTTTTAAAATATTGGTCTTTATTTTTTATTTTTTTATAATAAAAAAAAAAATTCTATATCATATCAATCGATATATCGACTCTGAAAAAATAAATATATATCAGTCGGTATGAAATTTATACTTTTGGAATGAACCCCTCTCGTGTAAAGTGTAAAATAATGATGAAACTTATCTGCTCCATGGATGGCTACGGCCAATATTTTAGCTCATTTTTCTTGAATTGCTCTCTAGGATCTAGACATATGCAGATTTTTCAATTCACTTCCTTGTTTTACTAGAAGCATCACTGCTCATGTGTTCTTTGAGGTATACGTAGATACTGATGTCACAAATATCGATAATATTTTTAAATTTATCATATTTTTATTTGTAAAATATCAATCGGTGTTACTATTCAAAGATTTATCGACAGGTAAATTCCTAGTAAATTATTGATAAAATCGTGTTAAAATGCTATAAATGGTAATATTGTGAGAATATCCCAAAAAATTTCCAGTAAATTCCTATTAATATTTTCATTTATTATTTTTTAAATATTATATTTTTTGCAAGATTTTCTCATTAATTTCCTAGTAAAAATCTGAGAATTTGAAATATCTCGATATTATCAATTAATGTTAATATCTGGAGAACGATATTTGTAATAATGGTAGATAGAACATATGGACCATGTATACACACTCTATTTTGATTCTTCCAAATACCTTAGATGTATATAAATATTATTGTCCCATTCTCCTAGTACAAAATGAGGATCAAATGGTTACAAATTCAATAAGATCAATAACTTAACTCGAAGTGGGCGGACTATCCAGCCTAAAGGTTCTTCACACAGACAGATCTCCTTGTCACCGTGCAACCCATGCAGTAAGCAATTTGCATATCTCTATTTTTCAACAAGAACAAAGTGTTTTTCCCATTTATCCTTTTTATATATTATATTATGTTTATAAAATAACTAATAATCTCCACCTACCCACATCCCCACATCCCCACTCCTCTCTTTTCATTTCAAATATTCTCGAGACTTCCACCCCTTATCAATTTGTGAGATCCTTAGTCAGTTTTGCAGTAATTTTATATTTTGAATGTATGTAATATTACTTTGCAAAATAATTGGGACAATAAATTTTTTATTTTGAATATATTGAATAATGAATTAGAGATATTTATTACATTTTTTATGGGTCTGAGGCTTGGACCACCAACTGATATTATTTTAGATATGTTATAACTTTATAGAGTACTATATTAAAGAGAGTTTACTGTATTGAGTTCAATTCCTTTTGATTTACTTAATACATGAGATTTACATAGAGTATGTATACTCATATAATAAAAAAGAAATTGGCATATTGCTTGTATGCTTGTATGCTTAAGCTTCTTCAATCCTTGCCGATTAGTTGAGCTTGAACTTAGTTATGTCTTTTAGATCTACAATACACTTTGATTCAAACAAAATAGGTCTAAACTTTAATTCATTGTTTCGCTTTCTATTTATGAAATGTCAAAATTCTCACTTTAAAATTTGAATTTCACCACCCCTAGATTTCTTTGAAGAATTTTAAATTTTATAAGATTGTAATTTACATAGAATTTTGAGATCACTAAAGAACTAGACCAACAAAATTCCAAACCATGTCCATTATATGCTTGTTTCCGGGGCTAGTTTTGAGCCAAGCTGTCCTTTATCTGAGCTCGACCCATTTTGGATATTTAAAGCCGAAGCCTACTTCAGTTCATTGAACTTTTAAGACTAAAGTTCGAGCTTGCTCATTTGAAAAGTTAATATGCTCAAGCCTTCTTATTTGTGACTATTAAAAATTCAATCCTTCAAGTTAACGGTAGACATGACAGAATATAAGTGAATCAAGTTTTAGCTTGAAATTCAATTTATAGCAACTTGATTTAATCGGTTAAAATCACTAAGGCGGCATTTGGATAGGGGTAAGGGAGGTGACCCTCCTTACACTTATTTGGTAACTAAAAAATTTACTGTAAAAATTCAAGAATTCACCCATCTCATCACTTTTTTTGAAAATCCCATTGAAGCTTGGGATATTTAAGGGTAACCCCTGTAATCATATCGGGTCCATTGCATCGTGTCATGATTGACTGTCATCAAGCAAAAACTCCTCAATTGGAAATCCTGAGTTTTGGGCTGATAAGTGCAGTGTGCACAACCGACCCAATTGAATTTCTTTTTTATTAAAAAAAAAAAAATCCACTGTTTTGAGGGCCAAAACTGTCAAAAACTATTTTTTAATAAACACTATATATAAACTCTACCATACCCTCAAAAGTCCATTAGCTAGCTCATTTTTGCTTTTCAATCTCTCTTCCATATTTTCTTCCCAACTTCATTTCTTTGAATTTTAACTTTAAAAAACACAATTTTTGATTCTTTTTTGACAATCCGTATGGTTGAAGCTCGAGTTACCTGCTAGATTTACTAGTTGTGAAAATTTATTTCATATATTTTTTAATTATTTTTTAAAAACATTTGAAATTCTCAATTTCCTAACTTAAGAATAATATATGAACATTTAAATGACCACTAAGTAATGAAAAAACTACATATCCATGAAGGCCAAAATTTTCTTGATTTGTTGTAATATTTTTTCAGAATTTTTTGAAAGTTTTTTTTTTAATGAGAGGAAAGAGAAAAGTATCTGTCAAATCAATATGTGTCAGCCGTTTTTTAAATCCTAAGTCCATAGTAGTTAGAATTAAGTTTAAATTAAATTTAATTATACTCGAATCCATCATGGCTAATTTCAACATGAATGGTTTTCTCTTTTCTTGATTTAGATTTAGATGGGCGAAAAGTCAGATGGTTTTTGTGGGTTCATTCAATTAGTTAGAACTTGACGGTTTAACAAACAGTTTCAAAATTTAATCTGGGCTTGATTCCATCAGTAGTTAACATGATTGGACCCGTTCATTTATAACGGGTCTCGAGTTGGATTTGGGCTCATTAACTAGCTTAATCCAATCTAAGGATTGCAATTCCAACTTAATTTGCTGATTCGACTAGAATCTGGTTCCAACAAGTTTAAGTCGAGTTTGACTTAAACTGAAGCCATTTAAATAGATTCGTTGCAGGGATTTTAAAGTAAAGGATTTAAAACAAAGATGAATCTGACAATGACGTTAGAAACCCTAGAGGGGACAGACAAAGCAGGACTGCAGCGGCGGGAATTCTTTAAAACACCATAAACCCGAATCTCTCGACCCCATAATTCCCAATTAATCCGAACTTTCCTTCCCTACATACCCCTCCCGCTCTCCTTCCATGCCTCCGAACTCCCCCCTTAACTCTTAATTCTTCCCAAATGGAATTTTGGAGTAAGCAATCTCTCCTCCTTGCATTTCTCTCTCTCTCTCTCTCTTCCTCCTTTCGAAATTCTCTCTTCACCTATCTATCGTATTTTGCATATTATCTTTTACTTATTTGATGTTTGTTCTCTCTCACGATCTTAATTAGTGATTACTTTTAGGCTCCATAATATGTATTTTTAATCAATCTTGCAAGTTGTGTATGCTTTTCTTTGCCATGAATGTGCATATGGGTGAATTGAGAGTACCGGCATCATCCTCTGCTAAGTTCCTCTTCTTTTTTTCTTTTGCTTTTTTTTTTTCAATTTTGCCTACGCTAAAAGAGGTACAAATAGGATTTATTATTTTATTTTTTACTTTCGTCCATTTTGGTGATCCATTTGTGCCTGGGTGCTTTGTTGTTTTGGGTTATAACATTGTATTGTTTTTAAATTTTTGTTTCAAAACAACACCAAATAAAGGGTATCAATGCATATTTTTGAACCATTTGGTGAAGTCTGTCTAATAAAATTAGGCTTGCACTTTGATATGTCCCTTTCACCGTATGCTTCTGGACTGCTCTGCACTTTGAGTGTGCCTTACCACTTGATTGTTATGATTTGGATTTAATGCAATTTTGATCAGATACCCAACTGGTATTTCATTGTTATTTGTTTGTTATTATTATTATGTTATTTTCTCTAAAAGGAATA
Source organism: Chimonanthus praecox (assembly GCA_022113865.1). NCBI lineage: Eukaryota > Viridiplantae > Streptophyta > Magnoliopsida > Laurales > Calycanthaceae > Chimonanthus > Chimonanthus praecox. Next base: position 21,931,083 of record CM039087.1, on the reverse strand, counting down.
TCCCAACTAGTGTGCCAAAAAAAATGTAGGCACAAATTTTGTGTACAAAGAATAATATGATATTTGTCTTTACAGGTTGTACTTCATTTCTTATGTAATTGGATGCATTGACCATCTGCTCGTGGTTCTTTCTAGTAAGATAATACTTAAATATCAGCAACAATAAGGTGATTGCCCAATTTTGTGAGCGGGCCCACATGGTAGTGTGTCATATTTTGGGGTTTACATGTATAAAGGGTGAGTGGAATTTCACCCCCATCAATTTGAACTACAATAAATCAATCGATTCCATGACCTATCTCTATACTCAAGGACGATCAGTTGGGGTGAAGTGTCAGCCTCCATCTATCTTGCAGTCCCCAACACATGCCAACCAATCTCGTGGGACCTAGTCTACGTAAAATGTTCACTTCCCTTTTGAGTGATTTTCCTCAAAATACGACAAGAGACTAGCATTTTGCAATTTCTCATTGACACATTCACTGAGGTTGTGGACTTGAGTTATGTTAGTCACCATTCTTGAAGAAAAAGATTTAATATATGCCTATGTAGATGCTCATGCCTAGCGCCTAATAGAGAAGGTGTTTGCTTCACCTGTTTTGTTTTGTTTGAATTTTATGGGTTAATTTGCAAATACCCCTTGTCTTTTGCCTCAATTGCAAAAGCTACCTATATTGTTTTAACAATCAAATTATCTTGTCTCATTTGCAAGCACTCCTTCCAAAGATGTTAAATGTTGAAAATACCCTTCATTACTCAAAGACTTGTAGTAGTACCTATAGTGAGACATACTTACCAAACACCTTATCAAAAATAAATAGGCAATCGTGGTTGGGTGATATATATGGAGGATCACATGGATAAGAGGTGGATGCTATTTCATATGTACTCTGTCGTGCCACCTCTGTGATTTTTGTTGTTGTAAAATAGATTTAGTATGCCTTGTATTTTTATGGTCCATTTCATGGAGATGGAATGATTATGAGTAAAATGTTTCCCTGCTGTGGGACCCACACGTCTGGTGATGTGGGCCCCAATTATATGTCCAGATTCAATGTATATTGAGTAGATCATAATTGATTAGATTTATTTTACACTTAGTGTATTTCCTTTTTAGGTCCCTTGACTGTCTCTCTTTTTTCTATTTAATACTGTAACCTCTAAGAGGACAACACAATCAATACAATATTGAGAAAATTCTTCTCCAATCTCTTCTCTTAGTTCTATTTTTCTACATGGTATCAGAGCCACCTCCGATCCAAATCGTTTTTATGCATTTAATTGTATTGGCTCATATATCTTTTATAAGTCATCTTGGTAGGTTATCTCGCTAAGTAGTTTGGTAATTCAACTCTTTAAATATTGAATGACATTTGGACATGTAAGATGCTAAGAGGGTGGAGTTTGGAATTGATGTAAAATGTAGTGGTACCTTTTAAAATTGTTGAAACGATAGCGGTAGCTTTTGCAATTAAGGCAAAAGATGGGGGGCCTTTGCATATTACCAATTTTTTGCAATTAGTTTTATTGTTTTCTTATGTTTCGTTGTAAAAGGAAAATGTTTATTATCATTACAATTACAAGGCTGGCATGAAAATTTTGAAGGAAATTCTTAAGGTAGAGATGCTAAAGTGTTATGGTTTTGTTTATTGGTTATCCCAAAGTGATGCTTTGTTAACTTCAACATCTTCTAGCCTTCTTTCATATATTCAATTTGCTACTTGGCTCCCATCCAACTTGTTGTCAATGGCTGGTAGATGACATATGAGTAACTAATACTTAGATTAAACATTTTGACCTTGTCAGTGAAAACTTTCATTGTTTACCTTGGGCCTAGTCTTATTACTTTTAATAGCCATTGGGCATATGGCTGGACACTTAATGGTCTTATGACTTTTAGTAGCCATAGAGTTTTAAGGCTAGTGATGTTTTGTTCAAATTTTATTTGATGTCTCTGAAGAGAATTTTATTCTTACGATGTTGAGGTTGATAACTAGCCAAGAGAAGGTTACATGTACTAGCATTGTCGCATTGACTTGGTTAAATGCGTATCCTAGTGTTATAGGTTCTTTCTTTTGATCGTGTTTTATTCTTTTGCTTTTTATGAAGTTATCACCACTCTATATGTAATGTAAGTATGTTTCTCAGACCATGTACTTTGGTTTTGAGTAAATGACAAAATAAGTTTGGATTTGTCCATTGAGCTGTTGGGCTAGAAATAGGACCAAACTTATTCCACAACTTTTAACTTTCGCCCTAGTTGAAATGAATTTGTTGATCTCATGCATAACTTGTTGTTAGCCGTTCCATTTCACAGAAAAAAAAGGATTAGCATTTTACAAAAAAGAAAAAAAAGAACCTTGCAGTTTGCCGTTAGTGAATGAGTGTTTTTGCAAGTTTGCTCACAAGTTGTCTGAAGATAGGTTAGATAGTATTTAATTTTCTTTGTACGTGTATTGCCTATTGTTAGTATGGGTTCCATTGGCTTTGATGTTTCTAGGGTTGTATTCTTTCCCCAAAAGTTATGTTGCAAGGACTTTTCAAAATATGTGTTGCACTTGTGTCAGATGCTTGTACTGATGTTGGACACTTGCAACCATGTTGGACCCTTCACTGATTCTTCATTGACTTTTCTAGTATTTTTTTAACGTTGTTCCCATGATGACTAAATATTACCACCACCGTTCTTCTCTTGGAGCCTAATGTGAATATTGATATATTTGTCACTTGATTGGTTGGAGTAAAACTTGTAAATTTCTTTTTTATCATGTTACATTCACACCTTATTTCATTTGAAATAAATTTAAATGTAAATCTAGTTCAACATGCGAGTATTTGGTTCCTATTCTTTTGGTTTGTGAGTTTAATGCCTTGTGCTTGTATTAGATTGTTATTTTTGCCCTTGTACCCATGCAATGTAACTCCTAAGCTACCATTGAAAGGAAAAACTATTTTACCCAACTTAGGTTGTACTTGGGCAAGGGTTATGTACATTTGGCCTACTTCCCTTGTCTGGTAGTGTCCTCTCTCTCTCTCTCTCTCATGTGATACTAGAAAAAGTCTGGCCTATGATTCACAATGAGATATATTGATATCGACGCAAGAATGTGGGATGTACACCTCATTTTGCAACATCATGTCATGGATATGGATGCACTGACCTTTACAGACATTATCATGATTGGCTTTCATAACAATGTAGAGGCCTTGCTTTATATATACTTTTTGTAACTAATATTGCTTCTTGAATCGAAAATACTTGTAAAAAAAGTAAAGTTGCTTTTATGACTTTTCATGATACAATTTTCAAGGAAATGGAATTTCTACTTCAAAAATTTATCTGCACTACCATCTATTTTACTTTTATAAAAGTTAGTAGTATTTGGGCATGCTAAGGTAGGCTTACTATTTATTTCCCCAAAATTACTTATTAAAAATTCACTATTGACAAAAAATGAAATAATATTATATTCTTATTTATAAAATAACTACTTTAGAAGGGTCATTTAATTTTTTTTTTTTTGTAATGACTGCTTTTATATATTTCTTGTTGCATAATTAAGATAAATCAATATGATTGATCATCAATAAATAAGTTAAAAATATCAATCCGAGGATAACATTACTCATTTGTAAGGCTTCTTAGCCGGTGGGTTATGTTCTTGTGCCAAATTTTGGTAATTAGTATTCACTCAGAAGTGGTTTTGTAAATTTTGAGAGGACCATGATTGAACGTCATGTACTATCTTGTTGGAACAATGTTGGTGCAAAGGGTCGATGGTGTTGTCGAAGTGATTATTGAGCAGGTAGCAAACTAAATATGACTAGGAGGTAGATGCTTTGCAACATTACTTGGGATTGGAATGGAGGGGTTGATACTTTGAACATATCTTAAAATTGAAAATTATATGGTGGTACATTGTATTTGATTGAAGTGCATGGCTGAAATTGTAGAACAAATGGAGAATTTAATGTGGATATGTGGCTTGTACGTTTTGGTGTATAGTGGGCTGAGTGTGTTTTTTTTAGGATTATATTGGGCAAAATATTACTAAGCAGTTCCATCTTGGTACGAGTTCCTTGTTGAGTAATCAACATTTCAGTATGATGGCAGTTAGAGCTATAATGTTGTATGGAATTCTATTAGGTTGTGTAAAATTGTTGTGATGATAAATTTATGAAGTAATTGTGAAGAAATTGTATATCTTAAAATGAAACTGTGGGCCAAGAGGGAAATATAGAATTTGAATGAGTGCTAGTGGATAACTAAATTTTGCCTCAATATTGGAAAAGATCAAAGAACGTTGGTTAAGATGACCCATATACATGCTCAGAAGACTAGAAGCAGCCTTACATTTTAACTAATGGGTGACAAGTATAATGTTCTAAGTGAAGGGTGAGACCATTGAAGACTTGGATTGTTGTGGTAAGAAAGGATATGATAGATTGTAGATTGATAATTTGGTTTTTGATAGGATTGTATGTCAAAGTAGGACTTGGGCTACTGATTGGTTTATGACTTAGATGATGGTGATAATGATTAGGTGGTGGTTTTTTTTTTATATGGTTCATATATTAATACATAAAAGGGCACCAGATGGGCAAATACGAAGATAGAATACAAATAATACTAGCAACACTAATAACTGGAAAAGCAACCAAGTAGAGAATCCTCAAGCAAGATCAACACATTCTTTCCAGGCCTGCAAAATGTCTGACATAGAAATGTTTCGGAACACCTGCAACGAAACAACCCAAGAAGCACACTTAGCAAGAGCGTGCCGTCCGATTGCCGCACTGGACTCACTCTTATCTCTGAAAAACCTATTATTCCTTTCCACCAAAGGCTCAAAATTGTGGCAAATAAAGATAACTGCCACAATGAGGTACATTTTGGAGAGACAGAAACAATGTCCCAAGTAAAGGACAACTCGGCAATCGATGATGGTATAACCCAAGACACTCCAAACTAATCAAGCACCGGGTACCAAACTTCAGAAGAGAAAGGGCAGTGCAGTATAAGATGATTCAATTCTTCAGAAGCTTGCAAACACAGTGGCCAATCACTAACCATGATTCGTCCTCTTCTTCGAAGATTATCTTGAGTCAAGATTTTCCCCAAAGCGGCAGTCCAAACAAAGCTAATTTCCCTCGGAGGAGCTTTGGAAGACCAAATTTTTGGGTTGACAGTAGTTGTACTGGAACTGACGACAACCAAGTGTAGAAAGACTTAACCGAAAAAATTCCAGTCTTGTCTGGCCACCAAACAATGTTGTCCTCCACATTGATGTTAATTTTGGAGGATGATAAGGACTGGAGAAGATCTGAAAAGGCTTCAGTTTCTGTGTCTGACAAGTTACGGTGAAGCAGGATATCCCATACAACTTGGTTACCCATCATGGAGTAGAAATGTGAGATGGCCCCAATAGGATTAAGGGAGAGGCCGTAGAGGGATGGAAACCTAGAAGCCAAAGAAGAGCCATCACACCACATATTAGTCTAAAACTTTATTCTGTCTCCACGGCTTGCCTTGAACCTTGTGTGGTTAAGGTGTTGGATGCCTACTTTCTCAAGTTGTTTGTCCATCATTTCATACAACTGCTGAGTCTTTCTAGAGGTTATTTGGTATGATCGTGGTTGTTATGCTCATGATTTATGATTTTATCTTATGATTCAATACGTATTTTATTGAAGATGATTTGAACTTATGCTTGAATTTACCTTTTTTTTTTTTTTTACCCTTAAATTTTTGTTAATGTTTTACAAATATTGTAGTTTTGATAAAATTTTATTCCTCCTAAATGCTTCAAGTCAATTTTGAACTCATTGATCTTATAAGTTATACGTGATCACATTTTTAATTATCTGTAATTACAAATGTACAGATGATCACATATAATTAGGAGCCCATTTACATGAGTTTCTATCTCTTATATTTACTACGAGGACAATCAAGTTTTACATATGATACTGTTTGTGATTTGTGTTTCATTTACCATTATAGTTTTGCATACAAAATGCATGGATTTTGATTTTTAAAACATTCTATACTTTTTTATAAGATTATAAAATACCTGACGGCCTGATGGTTTAGAACTTTAAAAATCTAACCTTGAGGGCTTATGCCTAATATTTTCGATGGACAGGGGAGTTTATAATGTGAATATGATTTTTGGAACATTATACTAGTGTGTTTCTTAGGTTGATAAATGAAATAATTGTTGTAATGGAGCTAATCTGATTGGTGACTTAAATGGTATCATGGTATGGCTTCTTCAATAGAGGGCAAAATAATCATGGAAAAACTTGTGATGTTGGATGTGACATATGCTATGAGTAAATCGCTGTTACCATGTGCTCTTTAGAGTCAATGGTGGTGTGTGTTTTTTATAGTGTGGACCTTTTCTAATTCAATTGCTATGCTTTTGATTGGATTGTGACTATTGATATGATCCTTAAGGCTATTACCTTTAGCTTGTTCTGTGGTATGGGTAGGTTAAAGATGCGAATAGCTTGGTTGTTGCTAATAAGCTTTGATTTTACTTGATTTTCTATCAGAACTTAATTTTATCAGAGTCCCAATGTAGCCCATTTATTGAACTTTTGTAATTTTTGGAGTTAATTAACGTTGAGACTGGCCTGGAGTGCTGTTGTCGTGTGTAGCCTATTTTCAGAGCCTTCGGAGGCAATTTAGAAATTCTCTTCCATAGAAGCTGTTTTGTAGCGATATGTTTGACTCCATACTGTTTTGGCATCGATGTACTTCAATAATTAGACCTGCCTGGCTGGCTGTCCATTTTCTATATTGGTCTTGTTGATGTATGTTTTCTAATCCAACGGGTTTCACTGTTCAATTTGTGATGGACGCACTGTTCTGACCTTTATGGATTTTGACTCCTGATGTTCCTTTATGTAATGTACTGCTGGGCAGATTGATAGATCCTTTAGAGGCTTGAGTTCTGTCTGGAGCATAGACAGAGCTGCTTGCAGATAAACACACAGTGCAAATAAAATGCATTTTATGTTTTCTTGGCTAAGTGTACAATTAAAAACGGAATTTTTTACTTGTTTTTTCCCCTTTTATTTTTGTCAGATTCTAAAGCTGGTTGTTTCATCTTGTTATGTTGTCCAGGTGTTGCAGTTAAAGCTGGAGAGCCTGTTAAGTGTGAACCTGGAAGTGAAAGATATTTGCATCTTTCGCAGGTTTTTCAACTAATCAAATGCTTCTGTTTGGATTCTACTGTTTGAATTCTGTATGTGGCATTACTTTCATTACAATCTGCAGCTTACCAATTGATGCCCTCTTGCTGTCATGTAGGCATCACTGGGAGAGGTAAAAGATGAAGTGAAGGACTCAATACCCATCTTTCTGAAAATCAATGGCCAAGAGCTAGTCATTGGAACACTTTCTCCTAATAACTGCCCACAAATTTCTTTTGACTTAATTTTTGACAAAGAATTTGAACTATATCACAAGTGGAAGAATGCGGTTGTGTACTTTGTGGGCTACAAAACCCCTAGAGAATATCCTTTGGGTTTATTCCTCTTTCTTGTTTTTTATTTTTTAAATACAATCTGTTTGGGACAGAGACATTTTGCATGGCTCTTCTTTGTTTTATTTCCTTGACCATTGGTTCTTTTTGTTTTCACATTCCCTGATGAAGATGACTTTAGAGGTATGCTTTCTAATCTACTTCTTTTGTTTGGTTTCTTATGAACCATTGTTGACTTATTCATGTGTAGTTCTACCATTTTACAAGGTTTTTTTAAAGGATAATACAAGCTTCTCTTTTCTTTTTTCTTTTTCCCTCTTTTTGGAATGAGTATGGTTTTATTGATAGAGATTATACATACTTGTCAATTAATATATGATTCTCTTATGATTTTAGATCTTTCAGATACTGAGTCTGATTCTGAATCTGATGAGTATCATTCACTCTTAGCAGCGGAAAATGGTGTGTATTATCCTCTCTTGTATTAAAATTCATTTTTCACCTGTATTTTGAGGTTGCTGCATTCTCTGCAATTAGTTTTAGGAATGTGTGAGGTCAAGGAAAGGAAGCCAAAGCCTGCTGCTGATAAGGTTAGTCCTGCCAAAGCTGGATCTGCAAAGAAAAAGGATGAAGATGATGAGGACGAGGACGAAGACGAAGACGATGAATCTTATGAAGAAGAATCAGATGATGATGAGGTATCTTTTGTTATTTAGAAGAAAGATTTGCAAATTAGAAATTGTTCTTTGATCCATAGGACATGTTTGTTTATTTCATATGAAATTATATACGAGAGACCATTTTTATGTGAGACCTAGTATTTCCATGTTTGTGTACAAGGTGCCAAAAAGGAGATTGGAATACTAGACTTGGTCAGTACAAAGTATGGAATCTTTTTAAGGCCCTAACTTTCAGATTGAACCATTACAATTATTTTTCTCTTAAGCATTTCTTTTTAAGCTTTTTACTTTTCACATTTTTATGTTTACCTTTCTGAAAGTTTATTTTACTTTGTAGTGTTTTTACTTTCCAAAATATTTTATACTATAATTTTTTAATTTTAAAAAGCTTTACTTTTCAAAAAGTTTAAAATTTAAATTTTTTAATTTTTGTTTTAAAAAATTCAATTTTTTTTTGTAATTTGTTAGAATTGCTTTCACTTTTCAAATTATTTAGTTTCATATTGTTTATATCGAAAAGATTATAGCTTACAACATTTTTTACTTTATTCTTTTATACTTTCCTAATATTATTTTCAAAAGAATTACTATTAAAATTTAATTCTCATTTTATGTTTATTTTTTTTAAATTATGTCCGGTTGTTGCCATATCCATGAGACCAATGGGGCCTTTCTTATTTTGGTTGAGATTGGGTTGCCATTTTTGCTCACATTTTCATGCAATTCTTGAGGGAGACCCAATTTTCCTTAGAAAATTGATGCTAACAAACATATCCTCAGTGGCCATCTCATAAATGTTGTCGTTGCTTAGAAAAAACTTGATTTAAGGAGCACACACATGAGACATTAATGGCTTACCAATATATTATCATTGTTTTTTTTTTTTTTTTGAATTGCTATAGTTTTAAATATTTTGAATGCTACACTCTAGACGCATCCAAATTTCCACAACTTTAATGGAGTGGGCCTCAATGGAATGGGACTTTTTTGCTTGTGCCTAATTTGACTTCTGAAATTATTTTATCGAAAATGAGTTGCTAGGGTCTGGAAACCATATGCAAAATCTAAAATAGAGAAGCGGTGGATTCCCTACATTAGTTGCAACAAATCAACTAGTTCAACTGCTTCATTGACATTTAGATTTATTTTAATAATTGGTCATTTGAGTTACCCAAATGCTTTCTCCAGAATTGCTATCAAGGCATCTTGATTTGAAGCTATAGAACAAAAACTAGGAAAACACCTTCCAACTAGGTATCCAAGCACTAGATTGTCAAAATCTGATCTTCCTGCCGTTTTTCCTTGAATTCAATGTTGATATTGAAAAAATGATCTTCCATGTTTTATGCACATTGAGAAGAGTTTGAGTTGTCTGCTAACCACCTGCATCTTATCCTATATCCACAATGTATCGAAATCAGCTTCTTTAGGATACAAAAAGCCACTTTCCAAGGAGTTCTTTGTTGATAGACCCAATTGGTCTGACCAAGCCTTCCTCGATAGTTTTGTGAACTTGAGTCCACTCAACAAAATGAATCTTCCTTTTATCCCGTAAATCCTAACACAACCTATTCTTCCTTTGGTTTCAAGACTTTTTTCACACTGGTTAAGCATCTAAATACTGATAGAAAGTATTTTGGCAAGCTGGTTGGTATAGATCTTAGCAAAGTGATCCTTCTACTGAGCTAAAGGTATTTTACTCTTCCAAACCTGACAACCTTCCCTTCCACGATTGTTCAATACAAATTATTTTATAGGAACCAATACAAAAAGGAAGACCAAGATATGAAGAAAACAAACTCCAGGTTTTAACCTGAAAATACTAGCTAGTTGCTTCATAGCTCTCCAATCCATGTGTATTCCAAAGACCTTGCTTTTAATAATTAGTTTTCTACCTAGATAGGTGTCATGCCACCAAAGAAATGCCATTGAATTCTTGTAATTGCTTCATTATCGTCATAGATATTATAATGTCTTCTCACCCCGCACGGGGTAGCTCAACTGGTAAGCACTTTGGCTCGAGAATCAGAGGTCCCAAGTTTGAGCCCCGTAGTAACTCGGTTTTTGGGAAGCTACCTGCATCTGAATTTCACCCAACGCTCTCGTACTTGGGGAGAGGTGTGGGTCTTTGGATTCTTTATCATCAAAACAAAAAAAAAAAAATTATAATTTCATTTGCAATATGGGGTTAGTGAGAAATGCCAATGACAGAGTTTAGAATGTTTAAGCCTTTTACAGCTTTATCTTTACTACCCAATCAATATATCTGTTTGGAGCTTCTTCAGCTATTATGAGCAGATACAGAGACAACAGATGGCCTTACTTAATTCCCTTTGAGGCTTTAAAGGGAACCCTTGGTAGAACAATTGAGGAAGATGGAGTGATGAGTCAATGAGAAGTTCCTTTTTTTTTTTTTCCTGAATAACATGGGTATCGCCATACCATGTGGAGGTGAGACTAATCCCATGGATATATAAAGCTGCCCGCAAGCTTCATATATTGGGTTACTCTTGGAGGAGTTGAACCTGAGACCTCTAGTCTATTTTTGAATCCTATTTCTCCATTTTTTTACTATAGTTTGGTCTAAGGAGCATGTGGTTCCAAAAATTTGAATCAATCCAGTTGTTATTTTTTCATTCAAAATCTACATTGCGGTATATACCCCTTTTATTCTATTTGGTATGTGGAATCCAAAGCTTCATGAGGAATCAACATCATGTACAGAATTTGGTGCCCATGGACATGGGAACCATGGTTGCAAGAGATCACATCTTCCGTCAAATATTTTCAATGATTTGACCAACAATTTATATATGCATCTCAAGAGGCTTATCGGAGTAAAGTCCCTTGTAGATGTTGTGCCTTTTTGGGAATAAGAACAATGAAGGAAGCTCCCAACTCTTTTTGAAAGCCTGCCTTTAGATAAAATTATAAAAAGAATGCAAATGCATTCACTTTGATTACATCCCAAAATTGTTTATAGAACTATAAGTGGAACACTAGAGCAACCCCAGTATAGAGTTCAGAGATTATAAGTTGCAGGTACAAGGAGTGGTAGTACACCACTAAAATGTGAAGGGAAGGGATACAAAAATATATGATAGATAGTGGTACCACTAACCGTATGGTTTATGATAGGGTCAAATGAACGAGTAGAACTCGAAAAATCGACTCCAGATAGATGGGATTTTGGCTGTGATGATGATGAATTGTATATGAAAGCCAACGGTACTTGCAGCCTTTCACTGTCCAGGTCAACAACTGCACCCCAAATTTCTTTGCTTGTTGAATCTATCCATCCACCAACATTTCTTTTGATGACTTGAATACATGAGCTAATGCAAGTCTTTGAAGAAATTTGTTACCTCTTCACTAATTTCATTTTTATCTCCATACCTTTGAAGTTTATCTTCATTAGCAGAGATCTTGTTGCTCTCTTTTTAACACCGGCAATGTTGTGAACTTGCCACCTTCTGCCAACCTGCGATCCTAAATCTTGCTTCCATTTGAATTCTTGTTGCAAGAACCTGTATTGAAGATCTTCTCTAAGGTCATTTTCAAAGGAAAAAGAGCTCTTCCCTTGGGTCGTTTTTCTGAATTGTTTTGCTTTTGTACCTCAAAAAGGACCTGCTTCTGGCTTGAATCTGCTTAAGAATTCTTCAAATTTCCTCATCCCCAGATTTATAAGTTCTCTTCTGTGCTTTAAGATGCTTGGTGTGCTTGTCTTTGACCATGGTTGTGTTGAAAGTGAGAAGCTATCAATATTCTTATCCATCCCCTCCCCCTTAGATGAGGATACCCCCAACAGCATCATTGGATGCTTAACCATCCCATTCAAATTGACCTCTCCCCTGACAGATCAACCAACTCCATCCAACTTCGTCCAATATCTCTTTTCTTCTCAAGTGACATGACTTATGAATAACTATGGTTTTAGAATCCAATCCCAACTGCATTGTTGCAAGGACATTTTGTTGAAAACCCTCTTGGATGCTTGCCAAATCAATTGGGTGGTACATGAGATTCCCCATTAGAAAATAATATAGTCATAAGCTTTAGGGCCTTAGATTTTAAGCACTAGCCTTGCTTCTCCTGGGTGCTCCAACATTAAATTTGTGATATCCTTTTGAATGCTGAGGCTGATTCAACATCTTTTTCTGATTAAATAAGCCTTAAAGATTTTTGGAGCTTACCTTGTCCAAAATCCACTTTGCTGACCTAACTTTAATCAAATGAGAATTGTTGACTTGCGTTTTACTTATGATTGACATTCTATGGTTTGCTTTCTCTGTATGTATATTGCAACAAGTGCTGAAATTTTTGTTTTTTTATTAGATTGTCCCAATAATATCTTGTGTCATTCAGCAAGTGTGTTACTAGTGTACATTTGATTTTCATGAATGTTCTTGTTTTAGTACATTCATTATTTTTATGAATTAATGTGTTCATGAATGGCCCAATTCTGATAATGTCCATGTGACTCCTACCTGATCAACTACCTGGACTTTGCATGGGTGTAGGCCAATGCGCCAACTACTACATACATGGAGTTTTGTCCAAATATGGACCTGACATGTGTCCCTTCTAATATTATGAGCGATATAAATGAGAACAATTGACTGCTACTTCAAGTGGAGTAGATTGTTTTGGTGTTCCTCTGCCCATGTTGTTGAATTCTGTCTTGAGTTTTTGCAATATCCCATTTGGGTTTTTCTTGATTGCTATTGACTGGTTGTGCTTTTCTTTCTTCATTTATTTTAGTTGTAATGCCATCCAAGAGATACTTTATTTGTGATGTGGCTGAAATTCCGTTACTAGAAGTATGCACGACTTAGAAGGGGGTGAATAGGTCAGTTTCAATTTTAGTTCCCTTTTAAAAATAAATTAGATTTAACAATATGTGCAGCGGAATAAACGTGTGTGTAAGTGATAAACAAATGAATCAAACCATTAAAGCAAACCACACATGCACAACGATATATAGTGGTTTGGTTTGCCTGAACCTACATCCACTGTTGGACTCACCCTCTCTAGGGCTATCCCAAATAGACTATGTATGGGTCTCACACCCAAATAGTACAACCTAGTTTTTTATAGAGGTTCAACCCAATCGGTCTAATCCTCTACACCTATTTTTTAGAGTGGTTCGAACACACTGTTCTAATCCACTTTACAATGTTTGAAATAAAACAAAGAAGAAATACTTGCCTTGGGCCTTGACCGTTTTCCTTTAAGCTATTTCTTCTTTACTGAATCTGTGTGCTCCTTTCCATTAGTTTAGCTCCATCAAAATGACTATCGGCACAGCAGTATAGGACAAGGGTATGACTGGTTTTATAGTCCTATATGAACACCTTACTCTTCATCAGGATTGGGGTATTGATTACCCAAACATTCACTAAGGAAGATGATGAAGAAGGTGTCTAAAGGGAAGGCCGAATGATCACTCACTGGTAATCCTGTTCCTGAGTTTTTTCTGTATGTATTCGGTCCTCTAAACAAAAGGCTTACTGTTATTTTATAAGACAGATTAAGTTCTGCAGTAAGTCACGCCCGCGAGGCCTCGCTGCTTCTGATGAGGCCTCGCCAGTGGTAATTCTGGAAAGACAGTTTGCAGTTTTGCAGTAAGTCACGCCGGCGAGGCCTCGCAGCTTCCAATGAGGCCTCGCTAGCGGTAAGTCTGCAAGGACATCACATGTGTGCAGTTTAATCTATTCAGACATAATCCAACCAGATACTAGCCAACTCATATCCACCGTGCATGATTTGCAATTCATTTATCTTAGCCATCAATCAAAGATTAGATGGAAGATTTGCAAGATGGATTACAACTCATGGAGGAGCCTTTCCATACTTGTCAGGGACAGCTCCCCAAATGTATTCAAATTCAAATTTAAGAGAGGTGGCAACATCTCACCATGGATAAATTTGTTTACCATAATAAGCTTCCAATCAATTTACCATAATTACTCATCTCACCATGTGGATAAATTTATTTACCATAATAAGTTTCCAATCAATTTACCATAATTACCTCTCAATTAAACAGACACAGATTTTAACTTTCTAAATCTGTAGGAGACTGAGTCAGCTCGACACAGGGTCAGCTACACTCAGCTTAGCATAACTCGCTGCGAGGCCTCGGTAGATTGCATAAGGCCTCGAGGCTGAAAGTCACTTATTATCTTATTTTTCCAATTGACTTCTAAGGTATTTGACTTAGCCTAAGGTCTCCTACGGTTTACTTACCTGTGTGCCAATACCGTATTCGGTGTAGACGCTTCAACTTCATAGTAGATCTTCTTATACATCAAAGGTAAGTCCAACTGAGTCACGTAATTGACAATAAGGGTGACTCGGACGAACCGGGGCACTTACAGTGGCATGAGTGATAACACTTTGAGATGTTTGACTCACACTTGTTGGACACTTGTAGACTTGCACCAGTGTCAGACACTCACCCATTCTTCATGAGCACTCTTAGGTGCTTTTTGACATTGCTTTCCAAAATGGCTAAAATGTTGAGCACTTTTCTCCTCTTACTTATTAAAATATCAGTGTGTTTGTTGGTTACTGTTTAGAGTAAAACTAGTGCATTATTTACAATTATGTTGTTTTCACATCTTATATTCACTTAAAATAAGTTTCAGACTTAAATTTATTTAAATATGGTGTTGTGTCCATATGTCCTCTTTTTTTGGTTTGCTGAGTTTGACACCTTGCACCCACACCTGTACACATGCAAGTAACGTTTTTTTTACCCATAGCCGATCTTTCACTTTTTTGGTATATTTTTTTATACTTTTGGGGTGGGTCTTTCAGTTTATGAATGTTATATTTGTCCATTTTTTGTTCTTCCAATTCTTGTCAGTATAGATGATTCCTGAACCCTTATTTCTTAGGGATGTGAATCATTTCTTGTCAATTTACAGGATATGGTTGATGCTGGCAATGATAGTGATGAGGATGAGGATGAAGATGATAGTGAAGAAAGCTCTAATGAAGATGATGCTACACCAAAGAAGGTATTTATGGCTCCTTCCTAGTTAAATTGTTTGCTTTTCAAATTTAGAGATTTTGGGAAATGTGTCTCATCCATATTGCATGGTCTCTCCAAGAGGTGTGATGGACCACATGTGTTTGTGTTGGACACTTGCACCATTCTTCATGGAATCTTCTAGTAGTTAACATTTTTTTTTCAATATGGTTACAACATTACGAAACCTTTCTCCTCTTGAAGCCTTGTTAGAATGTGAACATGTTAATCACTTGATTGTGTAGAGTAAAGCTAGTATAAAACAAATTGGATGGAAAAAGAGAAATCTGTTGATTGTCCTTCATGTCTATAGGGTATATATTATTTTATATGTACCTTGTTCTGACTGTATTTCACTGTGTATTATTGATAACTCAAGAAATTCCCCATGATTGTGTTTGATTCAAGTATTATTTCAAATGGAGGAATTACAAGGATATTTATAAATATATGGATTTCGGCAACACCACTTCCTATATCCCATCCCCTTCTACTTTAGGAATATGTCTACCCACTTGGGTCGCTAAACAAAAGGAAACTCTTAGCAATTACTTTCAGGTTGAGGGCATCACGTTTTAGAGTAATCAGTGAACACATGTCGGTATGGTTGAAGGAAGTGCAAATGGAAGAGGGAATAGCCATCCCAGCCCAAAAGGTTTCACATCCAATTAATTCGTCTGAAAACAAACCAACTCATAGAAATATAAGAGGGCGCAACGTTGATACATTTAGGACCAATTCATGGTCTCTGAAACAATGAATTGGGTTAGTTCTTCTTAGGAAATGAGTACAAAAATAAATGTAATGTATATGGCTATATAGACTCGAACCGTAGACTGTCTCAGTAAAACAAATCAAACTGATAATTATTGAAATGATTCGATTTGTTTCAAAGACCCAACATGTGTTTTTTTTTTTAATGCATTGGGCTCTTTCATTAACTGATAGAAAGATCAGTTAGTCTGCCATATTTTTTCTTCATAGGAAGATAATGGTATGGAGGAAAATTTGGGAAGAGAGCAAAGAGATCTTTGAAAAAAGGGGGAGGAAGTAGTAGACATGTTGAAGAGGTGGACTAACGATGACGCGCACTTGATCTAGCAATCTTGGACAATTGTTTTGATGAACTGTCACTAAACTAAAAAAGAAAGAAGATAAAGAACTTGGAGTTGGTGGCTGCATAACATGCTTCTTGCTTACCAAGCCATCTTGGCAAGCTCCTCCAGTTCGATTATTATTCTTGACTTTTTTTTATTACCTGTACCTAAGCAAGTGTTCCCTAGCAGTCGGATAAATCCCTACCTTTCTAAAAGCTTATGAAAGAATAGAATCGATCATCCCATCTTCCTACATGGATGGTTGCACAACACCTACTAAATCGGGATAAATGGCCACTAAATTGGGGACAAGGATAGCAACTTCCATAGCGACATGGGAGGAAGAGGCATGGGCTCCTTTTCTTGAGAGAGGTACACCTGCCTAAGTAGAAGTGTTTGACTATATGATCCGAACAAAAGTGGGGTTCGGAGTCGAGTTGAACACCCCTCTTAGTAGGCATAATAAGCATTTCCTTTCTTGAACCTCTTTCACGCTCATGCCACATCGAGGTACTGTAGAAGAAAAAATTGCAAAATCCGATCCAATTTATCCCATCAATTAGTTAACATGTTGCTTAATCATATTCTGAAACACAAAAAATCATTGGCTTATCAAATTGTCTATCAAGTCGTGAAAAGATTCAACAAAAGACAAACAAATCCACTATTTATTTTACGTCAAGCAATAGGAGCAGCAAGCGTAGCTCCTATTTTTGTCAAATCCATAAACAAAAAGTATTATTTTAGCACATTATTTTTGTCTTAAAATTAAATTTACTTATTTATGGTTCTGAGTGATGCGGAGCATACCAGTCCCATAGTGTTTCCGTGCAGTGTTTCCGTGTTTTCTTTCCGTGTCTTTTTTTTAGTAGATATTTTAGTTTATTTTTAGAAAAGGATATTAATGTAATTTTTGAGTTTCTTTTTGGGGTCAGATGAAACTATATAAGCCCCTCTCTTGTAAGCTAGTTTCACATACAATTGAATGAATAAAAGTTTGAGATTTTCGCAAACCTTATGCGATTGATCTTTGGAGTGATTCCAGTGGGATGAGGCAATCCTTCCATCTCCAAGTACTATCCATCCTCCTTTTCCTCTCCATCTTCTTTGTTTTCTTTTGATTTCCCAATCTCACATACCTTTGCCATGAACCCTTCCAAACCTTCCCCTTACTGCTGAAACCTTCTGAGACTATCCCTTGGCTGTTGCCACACCCAAATACTCCCATTTCTTGTTGTCGCCTTTCCCTTTTACCCCTCTCTGCCTTCTTCGGATCTGTTTGCCGTGACCCTAACATCCATATCCATTGTCGTCTACACCAATAGACCTTCCTACTGCCATTGTTTATTTCCAAAGCTTTCCCCTTCGCTGCCGCAAACCCCCAAAGCTTTCCTCTTCGCTGCTGCAAGCCCCTTTCCCACCCTCTCGCATTGTGTCCCCTTTTCTCGCCTTCCCCTCTTTTCGTTTTTATCCACCGTGCCTTTACCCTAAGTCTATTAAACCCACGTGCTGTCAACACATGTTTTAAACCCATCCTTTTAGTCCTAATTTCATTAGTGTGTGGCCCGATACTCGCCGGGGTTTAATGCATAATCTTTTGGACCCCACTAGTCCATTAAATCTAATCTGTTCTTAGTATTTGCATGATTATCTGTGATGAAATTTATATTAAATACTTGCAAGTATTAATTGAAATTTTAATTTCAGCCCATTTTATATTTAGGGTGCATTGTTTTCATCTCTTTAATTTTTAAAGAACCAAAGGCATTTAGGGTTATCCTATCCCTTGTCTTGCATCAAATTGGTATTAGATCAAGGTTGGGTTGTTTCCTTAAACACCCACGGTATTAAGTTGCATCGCATAAAAATAATAAATAATAATTAATTAATTAATTATATATAAAAAAAAATTGCATTGTATCATTCTTAGAGTTGGTCATTTTAGGACATCCAACATGGTCCCCGCACATATTGTCAAGATTGTATTAGAGATGAGTCCCTACTTAACCCGTATGGAAACCAAGTTAGGTTTAGGGACATTTTGCTGTCACTGTCGAGGCTATGGGCATCTTGCTCGTGAGTGCCCCACTCAGGTTAAGAAAGTTAGGTGTGTCCCCATACCATCCCCATCCACAGATCCTATTCTAGTGTCAGTGTCATCCAGTCAATCTGAGTATGTACATGCTCTGCACCATACATTCATGAATCACACACTGAAATTAAAAGTCATATTAATGGGTGCGATGAAAAATATGAATTTACTACAGATTCTCAATGTGAGTCCAAGGAAATTGATGTGGATAATAATGTGGTAGACCTCACACCCAATCCATCACCAACACCTTCACCTCAAAGCCCCACTCCACATCAGCGTGACTCCGACCCACAGCCTGACATTCCCGATCCATCCCAGGACCCATGCTATGCACCTGTCCATGATCCAGTGGTTTTAACCACCAGTCTCACCCCACATACGCCTTACCTTGATCCTCACACTGTCCTATCGTTCCGATCATCTAGTCCACCCTCACAATCTGGAACTCACTTCGATCCAGACCATCACCTTGTCCCACCTATGCATCCTTCACCGATTCGTCCTTCTTTGCCTGCCTTGTTTCCCAAAAGAGAAAAGATAGAATTTATTCTGTTAGAGGAAGATGTTATATCTTGTGCCGTGGAATACCAAGTCCATGACTGTTGCCACTTGGTTGATTGCGAAAGAGCCTCAGCAACTTGCTCTGAATTTAGTGGAGAGATTTCGGAGTCTTATCTCATCGGCGATGCATTCTTTTCATGTCTTGCTGCTACCGCCACTCAAAGTTGATCGTGACGTCAGTGCCGGATTTAGAATATACCATCGATGGCAAATGAAGTTGATCCAGCATTCTTATTGTGGCCCGATGACGTTCTGTTTGGTAGACGTTGAAGACCTCACATGCGTGTGATTACACATTGAAGACCCCACGTTGGGAAGACGCGCGCGTCAGTAGATTTTTGTTTTTTCATCTGCTTGAACTCGAGGTCGAGTTCTTTTTCAGATGGAGAGTTTGATGCGGAGCATACCAGTCCCACAGTGTTTCTGTGCAGTGTTTTCGTTTATCTTTTTAGTAGATATTTTAGTTTATATTTAGAAAAGGATATTAATGTAATTTTTGAGTTTCTTTTTTGGGGTAAGATGAAACTATATAAGCCCCTCTCTTGTAAGCTAGTTTTACATATGATTGAATGAATACAAGTTTGAGATTTTCGCAAACCTTATGCGATTGATCTTTGGAGTGATTTCAGTGGCGTGAGGCCATCCTTCCATCTCTAGGTACCATCCATCCTCTTCTTCCTCCCCATCTTCTTTGTTTTCTTTTGATTTCCCAATCTCACATACCTTTGCCGTGAACCCTTCCAAACCTTCCCCTTACTGCCGAAATCTTCTGAGACCATCCCTTGGCTGTAGCCACACCCAAATACTCCCACTCCTTGTTGTCGCCTTTCCCTTTTACCCCTCTGCCTTCTTCAGATCTGTTTGTTGTGACCCTAACATCCATATCCATTGTCGCCTACACCAATAGACCTTCCTACTGCCATCGTTCTTTCCAAAGCTTTCCCCTTCGCTGCCGCAAACCCCCAAAGCTTTCCTCTTCGCTTCCGCAAGCCCCTTTCCCGCCCCTCTCGCATCGTGTCCCATTTTTTCGCCTTCCCCTCTTTACGTTTTTATCCACTGTGCCTTTACCCTAAGTCTATTAAACCCACGTGCTGCCAACACATGTTTTAAACCCATCCTTTTAGTCCTAATTTTATTAGTGTGTGGCCCGATACTCATTGGGGTTTAATGCATAATCTTTTGGACCCCACTAGTCCATTAAATCTAATATGTTCTTAGTATCTGTATGATTATCTGTGATGAAATTTATATTAAATAATTGCGAGTATTAATTGGAATTTTAATTTCAGCCAATGTTATATCTAGGGTGCATTATTTTCATCTCTTTTAATTTTTATAGAACCAAATTAGGCATTTAGGATTACCTTATCCCTTGTCTTACATCACTGAGTCCTTTTCTTTGTTTGCCAGAGTCTGTCACATTGCATCCATGATGGACACTGACACCTGTACTCGTACCCATGCAACTTAGGCCATTACTTGATACGTTTTTTTTTCTTTTTTAAATAAAGACCGATGCAGGTAAAAAGAGACCTTTAGACTCTACTTCAAAAACACCTGTTCTGGAAAAGAAGACCAAGTTGAAGAACATATCAGTCAGCCCAAAGTCAGGTAATCTCAGTAACTTTGAATGTCACAAAGTGGGAGTGATTTTATTGATTTGCTAGACAAATCTATGAAAATAACCAAATCTTATTTAGAATTGATTCTGAAATTTATGTTTTCTAATTTGTTACAACATTTTCATGCTTGTTTTTACCATTACATTTTTGGTTTGTGCCAGACCAAAAACGACGTTGCTCATGAGTACTTAACCCCTCATGTCCTCAACCACGGGTATTCTTCAAAAATGTGATAAATCTGTAGTTCACTTCGCATCTCTTGGAGTCGAAGCAAGTTAACGAGTTTTGGTCAGATTCACTTGGTCATCCATGTAGTAAAGTTTCTGGGTTTTGAAAATTGAAAACAATGATCCCAGGGCCTCTTATGGTGGGAGGTGCCTATGTCCTGGTCATTCTATGTGTTGGCCTGCCTTTTATTTTTCTTTATCTCAGATGGAAATTGATGAATAATTGTCATAGAAAGTAGACAAGAAGGGGACTCGTGTTATTTCATTTTAGAAAAGGGGTTCTGTTATTTATTAAGTTCAGATTTAAATGTGAATGCATGGAATGATGGTAACAAACATTCACAGGTGCTAATGGCAAGAATGGTGCTAATACAACTACTCCTAACCTGTCAAAACAAGCTGGAAAGATACCCACAAGCAATGGAAAGTCAAAACTGCAGCCAGCTAAATCTGTTGGGCAAATTGTTTGCAAGTCCTGTAGCAAGTAAAGTTTCTAACTTTTCTACATCTATTCACTTATTTTTTTCAATTTGTTGTCAATTTTCTTGGTAATTTAGCCACCTATAGTGTAATGCCGTTCGTAGTTGTTACCATGGGCAAGATGAATGTTGAAAGCAAAGCAATTTGGTGGAGGCAGGGGATGACTGAGAAGTGAAAGTGATTTTTTTAGTGCTAACATAATTTTTTTGGAAAAAATTGATATAAAAGTGCAGGCCATCGACCATCTGGCCTAGATATCGTGTGGACGACTTTGGGGGATGGTAGTTAGGGGAGTGGTTCTAGGATTACCCAAGGAAACATGGGAAAGGCTGTGGGAATTTTTTTGAAACATTTTCCAATTGTTTCTCAGAAATTTCTCCAGACACTTTATATACATAGTTAGTTAGCTTATGGGTATGTTTCCAATATTGGAAATGGGTTCCTCCCGAGTTTATCCTCAAAGAAGGGGTAGTAGAAACCTTTATGAGGTGTTTCTAGTAAGTATGATGTTCTTACTATTTGTTTGCTATTGTTTTGTACTATTTGCAAATACTCTTCCATTAAGTAGTTCTCTTTTAAAAAATAATATATATGCCTCGGTGCTTAAAAGGAAATAGTGTGTTTGCCCAGTGATTGCTTCTTTTTTCCTAGTCGGGCAGGTTGTCCGCATAATAATTTTTTTTTTTTTTCTAGTTGGGCATGCTGTCCACATAATAAGTTTTATGGCTTGTTGTGATTGGTTTCACTCGCATAGATGGGCAGAGCGTTGCTTCATACAGTTGCATGCATTCTTTCTGCTGCGCCAAGTTGGAATTTTTTGTTTTTTAACATTTTCTCCACTAATTTCTGATTGACAGGACTTTCAACTCAGAAAATGCTTTACAGTCGCACACAAAGGCAAAGCACAGTGCTGGCAAATGATGAATTGAACTTTTGTCCTTTCGGAAGGTCATTTTTGTTGGAGAAGAGAGGTTGTTTGATAAGCTGATACAAAATTGGAAAAAAAGAAGAAAGAAAATATAATTTTTTTTCTTGATGTCTTCTGGAGTTTTATCCAATGCTACTCTGAAAGAAGGGAGGGGGTGGGGTGGGGTGGAGCTTGGTCTCGGTGATAGGCTTTTAAGAATTGCACTTGGTCATTTGTACCAAGCTCGTGACAGGCTTGGTCGTCTTTATGCAATTTTTGGCTTGTGCTTTAGTTCAATGTAAGCTCAGTTCGAGCCTAGTTCATATCCGTCCTTAATGTCTCACATGACTAATTTGCACATGTCAGATATAGAACAATGGGGAGTACCCTTTGTGTTTAAGGAACTTGATCCCAAGACTTTCCTCATAAAAGGACGGGTTTTGACTATCAAGCTAACCCTGTTTTACATTTTACATCCATGAAGGAGAAAGTGGAATTTTTGCAGCTTGACAATAACAGAGATTGGGTGAAAAGTGATCACAATGAAACACATGCTGTATACTATTCAGTTTTCACTGATCATCTTGTAGCGGAATGAAATGAGTTTCCAATAAAAATGTAAGTCTTCTTTAAACTTTTAATTAATTCATTGATAATCTAAGCATACAAATGCAAGTACAAGGATAGATGATGATCAAGTGATCTAACAAACCTTATCACTAATAATCTTAATCTTAATCTAACCTTGTACTAAATATGTTCCTAACTGTAATTTTAAATTTAACATTCTCCTCGAACTTAAGTGCAACCACTTGAATTTGAATTTATTGAATTAGATAATTCAACGTTCAGTCTGATAGAGCAGTAACAGATCAATGAGACAGATGTAATAAGACCAACGTGCCATGACAGCAGGAGACTTAGATAAGGAGTCTTATGTCTAAGATCAATAAATCCAAGCGATTTTGATGCCTGAAAACACTATTTAGAATGGAACTGGACTCATCTAAAACTGAATAGTTCAAGTAAAATAGATGGTGGTAGTGGTTGTCGTGACCGTGATTGTGATGGCAAGGAAGTGTTGGTATAAAAAATCTAATGTATAAAAAGGAAAAGGAATAGAAAACATCTTTTACAATTGGTCAAGGCTTATTGTTATGGTATAGAGGTTGTGGTTCAAGATTCATAGGGATTAAATAGGACAATCGATACACGAAAATAATTTGACAAATTTAGATGTAAAAGTCAACTCTAAATTAATGGAATAAATGATTTATATGATGATGACAAAGTAAGTAGATTAGGCTAGATTTGTGGTCTCATAGGTGGACAAACAAGCTCAATGCAACAAGTAGGATCTTAGTTTTTCAATTTTTTGATAATACGGGTATCTACACTCTATATTAGAAGTGATATTAATCTCACTGAATTAATTGAGTGTGAATTCAAAATTAGTCACATAGTAGGGTGTGTGGGGTTGCAAAGGGCTGAGAAAGACGTGAACGAGAGGTTGAACGAGAGGTTGGGACGGGCTGAATGGTTGCGGGACAGGCCTACATGTAGTTGGGTTAGGGTAGAGGTAGTGACGGACGGCAGACTAAGCTAAAGTGGGGTAGTCGTGTGGTCAATCAAACAGTGGTTCAGCCAAAGGAAAGGAACAAGAAGGGGCGTGGACATCGCAATAGGAGCAGATAGAGGTGCAAACATGGCCGTGGACAAGGCAGCCAACGGGGAGAAAGGGGTGGACGAAGGTGTGTACGGGGAGCAGATGAGGGTGTGGATATCACCGGATCAAAAGCAGAGATCCTTTTGTAGGGTTACCCTTGAGTAAGGGTCATCCTTGAGTAGGGGTTAGGGTTACCTTTATCTTATTTGATAATTGAAGTGGTAAATTAAGAACTTACTTTAAATAATATCCACAACATGATAACATGATATATTAACTATAAGTAGGGATAACATGATATATTAATTGCAGTGGATGATTGAAGGTAAAAAATCTTGTTTGGTAACTATAAGTAAGGATAACATGATATATTAACAAATTTATGAGATATTATATAAAATATAATTATTAAATAATATTCATGAAGTAAATCTTAACAATATAGCTTATAATAATATTATCCAATTTTTGTAAGTTCTTTTTCATAACTATAATTTAAAATGAGCACTTGCGTTCTAACAGTAAAAAAATAAATAAAGATTTTTTTTAGATATTATTATTTTAAATCTCAATAAATGAATAAAAATGTCATTATATCTCTTCTAAAAATTATAATTTGTTCCTTACTGACGTGAAATATATAATATAATAAACTATTATAATAGTTTAATAAATCACAACTAAGATCAAATTAATATAAAAAACTGTCACAGGATGAACTTCGAGACACATAACTATTTTTTTTTTTTTTTACAAACTTCCGATCACAGGTGCCCAACATGTGTGAATTTTTTTTTTCTACAAAGAGATTATCATAAACCTCAAACTCTTTCGGAGTTTCGATATCCTATCGAAATTTTTCCCTTAAAAATAAGACATTTTGGCAAATTCCCTTTATCTAATGTGTGACTACTAAATACATTTCTTATGCATTCACAAGCACTTCAAATAAAATATTAATAATTTTATCAGAATTGATTTTTTATTAAACTCATATAATATAAAAAATGAAAATAAAATTTATGAAACATAATTATTAAATAATATTTATCAATTAAAAAATATTTTAAAATATTTTCGCTCCATAAGAGAGGGTAAAGAGGGGTAAGAGTTTCCTGAAAACCTCCATGCTCCAAGGGATTTTTAAAAAGGGTGGAGGACGGATAAAATTTTTAAGTTTTACCCCCACCCCTCTATAACCCAACATGGGTAACGAGGCTACCCCTTACCCCCATCCAAACGCAACCTATGAAAGTATTCCTTAAACTTTTCATTAATTTATTGATAATTTGGTGTATAAATACCAGGATAGATGATAATCATGTGATCTAACAAACGTTATAATTAATAATCCTAATCTTCATCTTATTATCGTTTATTAGCAGAAATAATAAACACACCCAAACAAATATAGGAATAAATCACAAGTACACACCAAAGATTTACATGGTTCGACCCACCCTTGGCTTAATTCCACGGAGCGTGATATAATTTTATTATGAGAGAAAAATAGAGAGTACGATATATAATATCCCTTTGGTTTGAATAATACACAAACCCAGAATTAAAGAGGACTTCCTCTGTTGTCTCTCTTTGTGCCGCAGCCTTCTTGCATAAGAGATCTATGTCTGAATTGTTCTTCTCACAGCTGGCTGCCCTCTTCCTACTACTTGTGTAATTGTTGCTGATTGCAACAACTCTTTCCTGGTTCACACGTTGATGTTGCTGAAAGAGAAACTGATGTAATTTGTCCTTGAAACAAGATACCTCTTTGCAGTCCTCTTTCTCCCACTATGGCTGCCTTCACACTATTTGTCGCCTATGAGCAGTGTTGTTCACTATCTCTATAGAGAACAAATCTGAACTCCAATGATCTGTATGGATCTGCTGTAAACCCAACACCTTGGGGCACCTTCACAGAATCGTCCCTCACAGTGCAGTCACGCCTCTATCTCCTAGTCAAACCTTGTTGTATGCCTGTATATATAACCAAAAATACAGTCGGTCCCATAAAGCAATTTCAATAAGAAACTGCTATTGTCAGCTTGTATCCCCTTGCTAAAAACTGTTCCAGCTGTCTATTAATGGAATCACCATTCAGCCAAGCCTAGCAATATAGCAATTGCTATATTGTTGTAACTGGATGATGCACACCGGAGAATCCCACTATAGCAACTTCCTAACGTGATTAGGAGTCCCATTCAAATTTGAATTAAGCAACTGCTAAGAGTCTCCTCTTAAAATTAGGAGTTCCACCGCCAAAATCCCATAATTTTCTAAGTGATAAATCCCGATCTCGGATGCAGAGAATCGAGCCACCGATCCCAACAATCTCCACCTTGGTGAGAATTCATCAACTCCTCCAGAGACAACTGTGACAACTGACCTCCACTGCATCTGAAACTTTGCACCTCCGTGCACGCTAACCGCTCCTTGCTAAGCTCCACCTGCAGGTACAACCTATCTGCATCTCTATATGAGATGCACACATCCCCATGCTCAAGGATGCTTGACCTGTCTTCTTTAATTAGAAGAATTGGCCAAACCCAAGCCTTGGTTGGACTTGACAGCTATCCACCGCTTTGTCTAGCCCGTCGTACTTTTCATTGTGTAGCATGACGTCTTTTTCGCCTTTCCACCCGAACTTTTTCCTGCATCATGGAAACTAGGCAAAACACCACAACCATCATGCAAAAGTAACCTTACTTTTCGTGCCTTGCCCAACTGGTGGCTTGCTGGTTCTTCTCATTCTGTCCGCATCCCGATTATGAGGTCTCTGTTATCTGTCAATTAATGTGTTCCCTAACAACATATACAGACTACTTTGCCTTTTTTCTTTCATAACTATCATAGCTCCCTTCACCACTTTGAGAGCCCCATCCTTAGTTTTGAAGGCAAATCCCTCCGATTCAAGAATACCCAATGAAATAAAATTCATTTTTAAATCCGATACATGACGCACATTCTCAAGCATCTTCACCATACCATCAAACATTTTGATTTTTATAGTCCCGATCCCAATAATTTTACTAGTTTCTCCATTGCCCATTTGGGCAACTCCTTCATTGCATGGTTTGTATGGATCAAACTATTCCCTCCTCGGACACATATGATAAGTACACCTAGAATCTAAAATCCAATTATTATTTAGATTTTCCGTACCTTTTGTGACTGTACACACAACCATTCTGCTAAAGCATTACGAGCGTCGCTTGATTAATCTGAATTTTGTGATCTAGCCTCCCTATCACGTTTCAGCTGATTGCAGTCCTTTATCATGTGTTCTTCCTTCTCACAATAATAACAGTTAAATTTACCCGCACTCCTTTATTTTTACCTAGACCACCTTTGGTTTTTGGAATCTCTCCCGACTCCTCTGCCGCGCTGCTTATCCACCTTAGCCAACACCAATCCGCCTGAATTGGATGTATTTGTAGGCGCCCTGATGGTCTCCGTCTGCAGCAATGCCGCGATCACCTCGTCCACCGTCACGGCTTCTCTACCAACCAGTAGAGTGGTCACCATTGTATTAAAGGAAGGGGGAAGAGAAACCAATAATTTCACGCCGTTATCGACCTCCTCGAATCTCACATCAACACTCGCCAGTTGAGTGATGATTTTGTTGAATGCATGTAGATGATTTAGGAATTTGGTTCCTTCTTCCATCCGCAACTAGTACAATTGTTTCCTCAGAACCAGCTTGTTTGTGAGTGACTTCGCCATATACAGAGTCTTCAATTTCTTCCATAACTCTGTTGCAGAAGTTTCATAAAAAACAAGATATTTTACTTGCGGTGCTTGACACATCCGTATGGTTGCCACCACCTTCATCTGTAGTTCATTCCACGCATCATCTGACATGACCTCCTTCTATATGTCCTTGCCCTTTCTTGTCGGAAGAACTTGAATTCTCTCTCTCTTTCAGTGTTTTATGTAGCCCTTGATGTACAAGAATATTTTGTACTGAACTCCGCCAAAGGCTGAAGTTATTTTTCCTGTCGAAGGGCTCCACCTCAAACTTTGTGCTCGACACTCCTCTCATGGCCATTGTGTTGTATTCCGATCTCCCTTCAAAGCTACTGATACCAATTGTTAGCGTTTATTAGTGGAAATAATAAACACACCCAAACAAATATAGGAATAAATCACAAGAAACACACACCAAAGATTTATGTGGTTCGGCCCACCCTTTGCTTACGTCCACAGAGCGTGATATAATTTTATTATGAGAGAAAAATAAAGAGTACAATATATAATATCCTTTTGGTTTGAATAATACACAAACCCAGAATTAAAGAGGACCTCCTCTATTGTCTCTCTGTACCGCAGCCTTCTTGCATAAGAGATCTATGTCTGAATTGTTCTTCTCACACAGCTACCTGCCCTCTTTACATGTGTAATTGTTGCTGATTGCAACAACTCTTTCCCAGTTCACACGTTGATGTTGCTTAAAGAGACTGATGTAATCTGTCCTTGAAACATATACCTCTCTGCAGTCCTCTTTCTCCCACTATGGCTGCCTTCACGTTGTTTGCCGCCTATGAACAATGTTGTTCACTATCTCTATAGAGAACATATCTGAACTCCAATGATCTGTATGGATCTGCTGTAAACCCAACACCTTGGGGCACCTTCATAGAATCGTCCCTTACAGATTCATCCCTCACAATGCAGTCACGCCTCTATCTCCTAGGCAACCCTTGTTGTCTGCCTGTATATATAACCAAAAATACAGTCGGTCCCATAAAGCAATTTCAATAAAAAAATTGTTGTTCTCAGCTTGTATCCCCTTGCTAAAAACTGTTCCAGTTGTCTATTAATGGAATCACCATTCGGCCAAGCCTAGCAATATAACAATTGCTATATTGTTGTAACCGGATGATGCACACTCGAGAATCCCACTATAGCAACTTCCTAACGTCATTAGGAGTCCCATTCAAATTTGAATTAAGCAAGAGAGTCTTCTCTTAAAATTAGGAGTTCCACCGCCAACATCACATGATTTTCTAAGCGGAAAATCCTGACCTCGAATGCGGAGAATCGAGCCATCGATCATCTAATCCTAAACATCTTACTCACTCTAATCCTAATCGTAATAGATTGCGCCTTGCTTTCTAGTGGTGATACTTGTACCCCAATTTTAATCATCAAATTCAAATATTGCCTAATGAATGTGTGGTGGAATTCATTAATGAAGATTTTGGAAGAATGACATTACTAACACCCATATATGTATAGAATATAATATTCAAAAATAAAAAATAATCATTCAATTAATCAATTAAATCCATCTATAATTTCTTGATTAAAAATCTTGACAATTAAGTGAATCTACAGAATTGACAAGTCGTTGGTGAAGAATGAGCGAAGACATTTCTTTAATAATTTATATTGATATGAAGATTTTTTACACTTACATATCAATGGCATAAATACTAGTCATAAACTTGTGCAGACTAAAATATTATAAAAAATGTTCAAAATAGTAGTGATACACAACTCACCGACAATTTCCCATGTAGTGGCCGTTGCCATCATGCATGTCAATTTTTCGAGAGCTAACGCCACGTTCTTGGTTTCTGATCATATCTGAGAAGTGAGGGAAACAAAGAAAATTGGATAATAATTGAAATTTTCCCTAGATCTTTGCAACATTCAGTCTTATTGATGTTGGAATATCTTTTTTTTTTTTTCTTTAATTTTTGATAAGTCTATTTGATTAAATAATTGTTAATGCGATGAAATATGACTGAAATTAACGAAAATGACTAAAAATTGATGAAGTATCTATGAAAATATTTGGTTCTTTAAAGATTGAAATTTTGGCAAAAAAAAAAAAAATGGGAAAATTGTTTTCACATTCGCATTGTGGCACAGTGCGGAGCAGGATCGGAGAATGGATGGCGATTTAAAGGAATAATTACATAGGATTAGTGGGATTTACTGGGTCAAAGTTTGGGTTATAGGGTAATCGACTTGAATGACTTAAGTGGGTAAATGGGTACATTTGGTCAAAGGGATGGTCAAAACAAGGACTCACGGTCAAATGGGTGAGATCATCTTTTTTCAATTGAAAAAAATTATCAATTGAAAAGTTTTAATATATCTTTTTTCTCATTAGAATTATTTTTGGGAGGTATTGGATGTGCCTTTCATCTAATATTTTATTTTGAAATCTTGAAAAATTTAGCTGATTTAGTTAGAGTTATTTGACTCAACAAAAATTCAACAAGATTTATTTTAATTTTAAAAATTAAATTATTTTTCGCCTATAGAACTATCAAATCAAGTCTTAATTTTAAATTTTCAAACTTTGATTTAGATTAAAATAAAATATATGGTTTATTGTGTTCAGTTTGATAAAAAAAAGTAAAGTTAAAAAAAAAAAAATTGACCTGGCAGTATGATGGCCTGCAAATGGACAAATGGGCTCTTATTGGGCCACGGACGGTCTGACAGGCTTATCAGGTCGGGCCGATCCAAGGCTAACCGGACCCTATATTATCGGGCTGGTCAGCAAACTGTCCGATTATCTTATTGGGCCGGGCCGGATCTGGGTCCGTTTACAGGCCTACCTGGCAATGCCTAATATCAGCTCCAGAAACATGATTTTAGCTTCCAAACTTTCATTGTAATTTGAATGTGACACCAAATCAGAGTGATTATAAGTATCTAGACATACCATATTTTGATTAGAACAATAAGATCAAATCAGAGTGAAAGAAGAAACGCAAATCCACAGTAGCAACTACGAGTTAGATTAGCAAAAGTAAACCCCAAATCAGATAGCCCTAAATCAAGCAGGTAGATTGGAGAAAGGCCCAAATCAGATTGAAAAGAGACCATCATACCTTTTGCCCAATTAGTTCCAATGCAGATGCAAAAGTTTCTAAGAAAGAAATTCACACACGGATGAAAATATGTGAGAGAGAGTGAGCCCAGAGAGAGATACCGAGAGACCCAAAGAGAGAGAGACCAAGAAACCAAAGAGAGAGACTCAGAGGCGAGAGAGATCCCGATAGCATGAAAGTGAGATCGAGAGAGAGCGGCGAGAGAGATGAAACTGAGAGAGATCGAGACAACAGTGAGGGAGAGATGAAATCGAGAGAGATGGGTGAGAGAGCAATCACAAGGGAGAGAAATCAAGAGAGAGCGTCGGGTGGGAGAGAGCGGCGGGTGGGAGACCGAACGAATGGAAGCCCTAAATTTTCGATTTAATTTTGTCGGACTCGCGGACTTTGCATTAGAATATCGAGAGTCCGATGGGCTCGCAGACTGTCTGCGGACCATCCACAAATAAACGGACTGTCTGAGTCCGAGTCTGTGGACCTCAGGATCCGTCCTGTATGCTTATTTGTCGGGCCGAGCAGGACGGTCCGCAGGCCAGATCCAGGTCCGTTTACACCCTTAGTGAGATGTAATGGGCCGATGGATTTCAAATGAGTTTTAAATCTAGGATTGTAAACGGACTCAGGTCCGGTCCGGTCTGGCTCGGCCCGACCCAATAACATAATTGGATAGTCCGCAGCCCGGCCCGATAATATAGAGTCCGATTATACTAAGATCCGGCCTGGCCCCATAAGCTTATTGGACCGTCCGCGGTCCAATAAGGCCCATTTACCTGTTTCGACCCATTATGTTACATGACCCAAAATCAATTTTTTTAACCTTATTTTTTATCAGAGAAAGCCCAATAAATCAGATATTTTATTCTAATTGTCTGAAATTTTGAAATTCAGAGATTTGATAGTTCTATTATATTGAGAAATTTAATTAAATTTTAACAAAATTGAAATAACTCTTGAATTGCTCAATCAATTTTTTTTCAATCAAATTAACTCTAACTAAATCAGTTAAGTTTTCCAAAATTTTAAACAAAAATTGGATGAAAGGCACATCGAGTACCTCCCTAAATAATTTCAAAGAAAAAATAAAGATAAATTTCTACTTTTCAATTGAATTTTTTTTTTTTTTGAATTTTTTGAATTGTTTCTTTTTCCCAAAAGTTTTGAGTATTCAAATTCAAAAAAGAAAATGTTAATTTGCATCATTTCCTTCGAATGAGGTCCGAATTGCTTTTATACTATAACCTCCATGAGATAAACTAACAGATGATAATAATAATTTTACAATCCACTGAAATCGAACTCAAATAAAATACATGGTGAAGCTGATCAACTTCAAAAAGAAGGCTGGCATCACATGCAAATCACCTGCGTCAATTGCTGATCAAAACTGTTTGAAAGATCAAACCCATCAGTCCCAACTCCCTCCAGCAAAGACATTGTGCTGCAGAAAAGGATAATAACAAGATGTAGATGACCATTTGCCAGCACAAAATCTGCATCATACCCATATGTTTTTTACCATAGCAAACTAAATTTTGAAAATTTATCTTCCAAAATTATGTTAGAAACATCAATAGAAATGTTGAAATGGAGAAAGTTAAAATCCATTCAAAGAATTTGGCCAAAGCAAAGAAGAAACATGACGAAACAGGGTGATGGGAGTATTATAGCTACCAAACTTGCTTGGACAGAGAACAA
Source organism: Chimonanthus praecox (assembly GCA_022113865.1). Taxonomy (NCBI): domain Eukaryota; kingdom Viridiplantae; phylum Streptophyta; class Magnoliopsida; order Laurales; family Calycanthaceae; genus Chimonanthus; species Chimonanthus praecox. Next base: position 21,898,673 of record CM039087.1, on the reverse strand, counting down.
ATCGATACCATTCAGTCCATACTTCTCCCTGTCACAGTTCAATTCGTTGTGCCATATTGTTCCAGAAATTACAATATTGCACACAAAAAGAAGCAACAAATAGCATGTTCAATAGTAAATCTTAGAATTCCTTCCACGTTAAAAATAGCATAACATATTGAACATAAATAATTAGTACCAATAAGTGAAATCTTTTCATGTTTAAATAAGCACACATTTGCCAAACAGTAAAAAAATCTTTATGAAAGTAAAAAAAATAAACCAAACGGTCCCAATAGATGAACCAAATGGAAGCTAGAAACTCCCAAATCAAAACCCATGTAAAGAAGAAGAGGAAGAGAGGAAAACCCCTATCCTAAGTCAAGTGGATGTAATACAGTGATGAAATCATAGAATATACATGTTTCAAACTCATCTATGGACTGTTGATTCTTATATTTTTGATAAAATACAGCACTCACCTCATCCTTTTACCATTAGATGCAGTGACATCTAAAAAGGTTTCCATCTAATATAAAAGAGAAGTGATGAACAAAAGAACATACCTTTGAGTGATTTAAATGAAATCAGTAATTCCCATAGCTTCAACATCGAAAGAATATACTCTCTTGGGTTTCTTTGTAAGCCTCCTCCTCAGCCCCCTTGTTCTTCTCCCCAACTGCGCTGCTCTCCTTCGAGAGTAGACCAAGAAGGTGCAGTCTCGGAATCCACTTCGCTCCTATCCACCCATCTCGATTCCGAGCCGCCACCCAAACGCACGCTGCTGCTCTCTTCAATCCCATCTCCTCCTTCCTCCATCTTCCTCTCCATTTTTAACGCCCAAATATAGAAGAAGATCGGATTTTTGTCGGGCCTCTGTTCATATAATGGAAAATGGATCAAGGCCCATTTGAGTAAACACCTCTATGGATCGAAAAATCAGGTTCTCTCAGTCTTCCTCTTTCTGTGTTTGGAGTCGTTCTTTGAATGAGTAGCTCACAAACGGAAACAAAGAATTCAAGCAGGACAGGGTTTATGAGAAATGAGAGAGCAGATTGTTGGAATATATTTAGAGTTCTAATATTAATATAATTATTGTGTAATTAGGAGTCTAAGTTGGGCTTATCTCTACTTAAGAGATGTATTTGATTTAGACTTATGTTAAGAGTTACAGTTTGAGTGTGATAGCCATAGGGTCGGGTAGAAGCTATAAATACATGTAATAACATAGGTATTCAATAATATACACAGTATATCTTTTCTACATGGTATCAGTCAAAATTAGATCCTAGTGGACCTTCAATAAATAGTTTTTTTTTCTTCTCTCCCTCTGGTCGAGGGTCATCTGCAGAGGGAGGGAGGGAGAGGGAGAGAAGCACTGAGAATGTTAACTCGTTGACCCATTGTTCTCAGATTTGTACCACTAAATACTCCCATCCTCTCGGTGTTCTTGTTGGCGCTCTCTTCACCGCCTTAGATCGAACAGATCTGCAATCAGCCCAGGTTTGGGCAGAGTCTTCTTCTCTCCCTTTGCCAGAGGAGTTTCATCGACAGAGGGAGGGAGGGAGAGCCATTCCGCTGCTATTCCGCTCTAGGGTCTCTTGCCCTTTCCTCCTCGCAATCAAAACCCCTCTTTGTAACAGATCCGTCGTTGAACTGCAATGCAACTGTGTCCCCAGCTCGTGCTATGGCCTGTGGCCCTTGCACCACCGCAGATCCTTACCGATCTGCATGAGCCACTACTGCTGCCTTCGTTCATCTGCGATTGGAGCCGAGAGAGCCCCTTCCTACTGTCTCCTAGATCTCCACTCTGCCGCAGTGCTCTTCTCAGATCTGAACCGCAACCACAGATGTGTTGTCGTTCACTGCTCCAGTCTCAGATCTGCAGTAATCAAGGTTGCGTCTCCCGCTGCTCGTTGCTGGCCGCACTTCTCTGGAGATCTCAACCCAAATCTGCGCTCCTCCACTGCGCTTGCAGCTCCACCAGCGGTCTACCATCCATCAGCCACTTAGATCTGCCGATCCTCTCGCTTGCTGCCTCGCTTGCAACACTTTTTTCTGGAACCTTCTTGTTCCGTCAGGCATTGGTTGCAACCCTATTGGTCATGTCCTTTGCAAACAGAGGAGGAAACCCAACAACTAGATCACACCCTTGCAGTCTTGCCCCTCAAATCTGTACTCGATTTGGGAAAGGGGTGAGAGAATAGATCTAGAAGTTTTGAATCACCCAACAGTGTTCTGTCTTCACCAGATCCTGATCCAGCGACTACCCGACTTCGTACGTCCATCACCGGACCTACAACTGCCAGTCTATATCTCTTCTACATCAATTCCTCTTTGCTGGCCTGTTCACGTATGTACCTGCCTGAGATCTCAATCACTGCTACAACGCCGTTCAAGCTGTTGACGCAGGTTCGGCCTCTCTGATTCTGGGATTGGTTTCCACTGTATCAGTAGCCACGCCGGACTCGGCCAGATCCAGAGATCAGATCTGAAATATGTGGCTACTGATACAGTGGCTAAACCCTTGGGCTGGATCTGAACAGCGCCAGATCACTGCGGAAATCGAGGTGAGTCTTGGAAAGCGGCGGCAATAACGGCGAAGAAACCGGATCGCCACAGAAATTGCGGTGCATCCAAGGAAGAAGAAGAAGAAGCAATTGAAACGTTGATCTCCAGCCCATGATGCTTCATCCATTTCCAGCCCTCTGTTTTGCAATCATCACCTCTATTGGAACAACGTTTGCCCCGCTATGCACAAGAAGAACTAATATTCTAGGTGCGCAAGTGGAACCCAGCTCTGCATCTTTGCCCACCAATTCAAACTTGTATTCTGGTATTTCTTCTAGCCACAGTTTGTGAGATCTGTGCCAAGAAGAAAGGGGGGAGAGAACATATGAGATCTATGATGGCCATCACAGAGCCTCCTCTTTGCGGTTGTCACACCGCCTTTTGCTGCTGCTGTTTTTTCGACCATATTTGTTAGTGCTCACATTGGAGTACTGTTTTGGGTGACCCGTCGGATCACCAATTTGGGTGTTGTCGTTCGAGTACACCTCATTGTGTCGTTTCTCCAGTGGCCTGTTTAGCCGAAGAAAGGGACGCAACTTGTCTTTCGTTCGAGCATGCCTTGTTTTGTAGTTTCTCGAAAATAAGATGGCATGTTTGGACACATGTCCATTTGTTGTGGAATTCATCCACTCATTTTATTTGGAGGACTTTGATTCGTCCCCAATTTTTGTTGGCCTTTCATAGCTTCAGCCCCTTTTGCTGGCCTTTCATGGCTACCTCCCCATTTGTTGGCCTTCATGGCTACAACCTCATTTGCTGGCCTTTCATGGGTACAGCCTCATTTGCTGGCCTTTCATGGTAACAGCCTCATTTGCTGCCCTTTTATGTTTACAACCCCATTTGCTGGCCTTTCATGGTTACAGCCTCATTTGCTGGCCTTTTATGGCTACAGCCCTATTTGCTGGTCTTTATGACTTCAGCCTTTATTTGATGGCCTTTATGACTATAGCTATTGTTTGCTGGCCTTTCCGATCTAATTGATCGATGTGACGGCTTCAGCCTTTTTTGGCATTTATTATGCCTTGTTTTGCAGGTCATTCATTGCCTGTGTTTATCGCATATTGCGATCACTATTTTTGCTGGACAACTGTCTTACGGCCACTGCCGTCGTTCGTGCCAAGTTCTGTGTTTCAGGCCACCATCTATGTTTGCCGCTTGTCATTTTGCAGCCAGTCAACGCTGCCACAACACATATTTGCAGCCTGTCAATGCTGCCACTTCAACAAGTTTTGCAGCCAATCAGTGTGCTGCTTCAACAAATCTTCATGGCCAGTTGGTGTGCCACTTTTGCAGTTCACCTGCAGTTTCTTCACGTTCCAAGCTTCGCGTTCATCCACGCTTCAGCTTGCGGGACCGTATTGGAATATATTAAGAGTTCTAATATTAATATAATTATTGTGTGATTAGGAGTCTAAGTTGGGCTTATCTCTACTTAAGAGATGTAATAGCATAGGTATTCGATAATATATACAGTATATCTTTTCTACAGAGATTGAGTGAGAGAGAGAGAACCGAGAGAGGGAAGATATGGGAGACCGAAGGAGATAGCCAAGACAGCGTCGAGAGGTGAGAGGCGAGAGAGGCAAGAGAACAATCGTTATGCGGCGTGAACCAGTGCCCAAACTCCCGTTTTTAAAGTTTTACATGAGTCCGTCGGACCATCCGCGGACGGTCCGCAGCCCCCCTAGGCGTAACATCGGACTGGGGGATCTAGCTTGAGAGTCCTATCGGACTCTAAGGTCCGGATCATAAACGGACTCCAAGTTAGCGGACCGGACAGTCCACGGGCCGGCCTGAGTCCATTTACAGGCCTAGTGCTTAATAAAAGAAGGTGAGAACTTTGTTCATTGGTAGTGGATGGTATGGTAAAGGTGAGTATCACGGTCAATAGTGATCAACGACTTAATGGAGATGGGAAAACATGATTTGGAACGATGGAGTTGAACAGAGATGGGAGGTAGGAATCTGAAAATGGATCTGGGTTGGTGGCGAGCAGCGTCTGGTGGGGTATTGGTGTGAGGGGTGTGAACATGGCATCATGGGTTAAAGTGGAAGGCAAGGCTAGGTTGGAGAGGACTTACGGATGTCTTGGTGTACATACGTGAAATGGTTGAACGGCTAACAGAGGTGGAGAGTCTGAGAGAATGGACAATGGGTCTATGCAGAGTGGCTACGATGGTGGAGCCGTGGTAGATGGGTTGCAGACAGCAGATTTGGGCAGGGTGAAGGCAAGACTTGCTGCAGGAACGTCGTACGGTGACAAATAGAAACAAGAGAGGAGCACCATTGCTCTCAGGGTCTGCTGAAGAGGATGAAAGGGGAGATTTCTCTGGTTGGAGAAAGAAAGAAGAAGAAAAAAAAAAAAAAAGAGAAGAGGGAAGAATTAAGGATCAAGAGTCCACCTGAGAATGGGAGAGAGATAATTAAGTTTTCATTTCATTATCACTAATAATCCAAATACATCATCTAATTTTGTCGTTTACAGAAAAAAACACAAAACCCTAATCCTAACTCAATCCAAACTCTAATCCTAACTCTAAAAATTAGGAGATAATTAAAAACAAAAATAACAAGAAAATAAATAAAATAAAATAATCAGGTTTCTTTTATTTTCCTTCGAAATAAGGCCTTGGGTTTTTTATTTCGAGGCAGGTCAAACTCTGTCTTTCATCAATCCCCCGTGGTTTAAAAAAAGCTCGTCTTCGAGTTTGATTCCAATGCGTGAATCTGTAATAGTTGATGTTGCTTTTTTTCTATCATGATGGTTCGCGCACGTCACATATACCAGTTTGCCATTTAGAATGATAGTAGAAACAATACGATGCAAGACGTCTTCAACAATCATTAGTGGTGGCTTGACGTTAAGAGGAAAACAAAAATGGCTCACTATCGATTAGTTCTGCCTTTGGTGATGCCTGTGACGGATATGGTGCCGGTGGTGGTTGTAACGCCTGTAACACCCCGAATTTTCAAGTTATTATTATATATGAAAATTACCCATTTAATTTGTGAATTTTAGTTATGGATATTAATGGGTAAAGTGTTGGGTCTTTGCCCAATTAAGACCCAACGGATTGTGAAATTGGTTTCAATAAAATTTAATTTGGCCGATTTAAATTAGTAATGCAACATAGATAAATAAAGGAACTTGGGATAATTGTTGCATGGCCGAATTTAAGATGTGCATATCCAAGAAGATTGCTTATGGCCGTGTATGGGATATTGTTTGGCCGAATGTGAAATTTGTATATTTATGTAATGCGCATAAGATCAATTTTAAAAGGAGTCTTTTCCTCTATTAAAGAGTGAAACTAGGGGATTACTAATTTAAGAAGATGTTCAAATAGAAATAGAGGAAGTCTTAGGCCGTGTAAAAGGGTTATGCGCATGGCACGTTCTAAGTTAAACTCCAAGGGTTATGCGCATGGCACCTTCTAAAAGGGGCAACAAGAGGGGTGCACGACAACTCTAGTAATGATACACGGCAATTGCTATTGTATCAAGGGGAATTGTTATCTTAGCACCTTCTAACTTGGGATTAAGAGGGAGTAATAAAATGAGGGGCGCACGGCTTACACTCACACACATAAAGCCAAAATCCCTTTCTCTCAAGTTCTTATTCACCGCAAAACAAAGAGGAAAAGAAGGCAGCCAGCAAGAGGGAAAAATCAAGAAGAAAGGAGAAGGATTGGAAGAGCAAGAATCAATCGGAACCGGTTAGTATTTTATTTGATAAATTTGTTTTAAAAGAAAAGAACCACAGGGTTCGGCCATGGTGTATGGCCGAACCCCATGGAAGAAGAATGGGAGATGATTGGAGTATTAATTAATGGAATGATGAACCATAGGGTTCAGCCATGTGGTATGGACGAACCCCATGGAAGAACTTTGATGATTCTTTTTAATGGAAGGATTTTGGAGATTTTTAATGAAAGGTCATTGGTTATGTTTATGGGTTGGAAACTATGAAAGGAAATTTGATGATCATGGTATTTTTATTGGAAATGAGGAAACATAGGGTTCGGCCCCATGAAAGAGTATTGTTTTAATTTCATTTAAAAGAGAACCTTATGAACCATAGGGTTCGGCCATGGTGTACGGCCGAACCCCATGGAGTTGGATTGGTATATTTTAATGTATGCTAATTGATTAAAATAGAAGGAGGAGATAAATTTGGAAACTTTCTAATAATGGTTGCAATATAGATAATTGGAAGTTAGACATCATAGCGTTCGGCCATGGTGCTTGGCCGAACCCCATGAACCAATTATGGATCTATAATGTTTATGTGTATTTTAAATGAAGCGAGGATGCAAGTATAGACTTAAAGTTTATACATGTTAAATGAATGAAGTGGTATGAATGGCAATTTTGTAAATAACGGTTAAAAAATGAAAGATCATGGGTTCGGCCATGGTGTATGGCAGAACCCCATGAACTTGTTAATGGGTCATTTGTGGGCCTTTGTATAATGTAATTGAATGGTTCACCAAACCAAGGGATGAAGGGTGAGAATAATGGAATGATAGCCGTGGATGACATTCTGGTAATTAAGTGAAAATAAGGGACCATGGGTTCGACCATGGTGTATGGCCGAACCCCATGGGGAATGTTTGGCGGACCTAGGGTTATGTATGTTGGATTAAATGAATGAAATGTTAATTAAAGATTAGACCAATGGCAATTTGGTAATATCGACTGAAATTGATAAACCATGGGTTCAGCCATGGTGTATGGTCGAACCCCATGGGGATTTGTTTATGGACTTAGAATATTGAAAATCAAGTGGGACTTGGTTTTGATTGATTTTTATATTATAAGGTAACGAGATCTCAGAAGGTGTTTACGATCATGAGTGGTTACCGGACGAAAGACACAAGGACACGTTAGCGGTCTTTGGTAGGATTCCACCTCCTTGAAACCATGAGTTTATGTACATTGTTTTTATCTTATTTTTTATGAATATATGTTGCAAAGAATATGTTTCAGATTGTGATTTTTAAATGCTATGTTTATATGATAAAATAGCATGTGTTGGATATGTTTCAAATTGTGATTTTAAATGCTATGTTTATATGATAAAATAGCATGTGTTTCATTGGCATCTCATGCATGGCATAGGGTGAAGGATTGGTAACCGGAGGGTCCACACTCCGTCGGGCATCCGAAAAACCTATGTGGGGTACCTTGATGTGTTTTTCCATCAGGAAGAAATCGGAGGGTCCACACTCCGTCGGGGCGTCCGAAAGACTTATGTGGTGGGTACTTTTAAGTACATGTGATGGGTGAGACTCATTGCATTTGTCATCATTGCATGGCATGGTTTATATGGTTTTTGACATTACGATATTATATATGTTTTGTACTAACCATGTGTTAGCACTAACTGGAATACCTACTGGGCGCGTTGTTCTAACACCCTACTTCTACCCTAGTGGATGACATAGGAAATCAGGGGAACGATGAACGCAAAGAAGGCCAAGCATAGGAGCTTGGATGATTTAGTTTAAATTTTTATTAAGTTATTTATGGACATGTATTTGAGTAACTAGTTTCCGGGCATGTAATAACTTAGATGGTTGGATGTTTATTTGGATAATTGTGATATTTTAGAAATGATTATGGACTTGACGTACTTTGCTATCTGAATGGAATAAAACTTAGTTCTATTATTATTCTGCATGTTATGATTCTGTAGTTATGATGTTATTCCGCATGTTGATATTGTTATGTGTGAACTGTTTTTCATGGACTTAGTCCATGCACACATAGGTTTGGCCAGTTAAGGTCGGACTTTAGAAGTTCGGACTTAGCTCGGGTCGTGACGTCCCGCTCTCTATCGCTCTTTGTTTATAAAAAAACATAGACTCTGATTTTCAGAAGAGAAAGCAAGTGAAAAAGGGTAAGGCGTTACAACGCCAATGATGGATCGATCATCTCCAACTCGAGGACAACGAAGAATGTCTCTTTCTTCTGCGATGCCTGGGACACCTGTGGAAGTTGAAACACTAATGGTGGCTCGTTTGTCGCCAACTCATGGACAAGGAAAAAAGACTCTTTTGTCTACGATACCGCCGACACTTGTGGCCGTTACCTCACTAATGGTAGATTAAGACTCGTCGGTTGCATCAATTATGACGCTAACAACGTAACTAGCTCATACGTCAGAACTGTCACTATTTGTGGGGTCACGTCTTTCGAAGCACACGAATTTCTATGTTGGCTCTGGAGGAATTAACACGTATACCGAGAAATGTGTGCACATTTCAATAAAAGTGGCACTCATCTAAAGAAGCATACACGAATCCTGAGGCCAACTCATGTTCGACCATTGTTGGTGATTGGGAGGCATGTGTCTTTTTCAGGTGCAGAGGATTTCGATCTTTTCATCGCATGGAGAGGATAATTTTCACCCCATCTTTAACGAAAGTGTAGGTGTTCTTACAACCCTTGTAGATGTAGTCAACTTTGTATTTCCATGGGCTCCCTTAAAGCATGTGGCAGACGTTCATGTCATTAATGTTGAAGAGGACCTAATCTTTGTATCGTTTACCAATGCAAAAGGAGATGAGGCACTACTTCGTTACTCTGGTCTCTCCCACATCCTTGATCCATCCGATCGAGTAAGGGGAGGAGTGTGGTTGGATTGGAAACCAACTTGTGTATCACCGCCTAGGAGACTAAGTTCTTACTGCTACTTCCATCAATGATGAGATTATCTCCTTATAAAAAACCGACCTCTTTTAAAGGTACATAGTCATACAATCTATACAAAATTACAAATACAAATTATAGACATCAGAAAATAGACTTTTCATCTATATCATTATAATGTTAAAAACTTTCACCCGTACAGGTAGTTTTATTGGTGTAAGCTTTTAAAATTAAAGTAAAAATCTTAAGTTCGAATCCTCCCGGACTTACCTACCTGATATACAAACTTACAGGTGGTTATTTATATCCGTGAATTAGTCTCACATCCAATAGGAGATAAAATACCCATATATATATATATATATAAGGGTGATGATTTGGACACTGAGAATTTAATACATGGAACATTGTGTTATAAAAAAATTCCAATTTTACCCCTGGTATTAGTGACTCCATCCGTTCCGCTTTTCCCACCTTTCCTTCCGCTTTCTTCATCTGTTCATCTTTTCCAGTGACAAAATACACCCCAATGCAGGGGGTACAAAAACGGCCTGGCCGATATGATTCTCTCTCCTCTTTTTTTTTGTAAATATCGGTATTATTTTATTATTTTTTTTCTGAATTAAAAAATATAAAAAAAATCGAAAAAGAAACTATTTTTTTTTAAAAAAATTGAAAACGTAAATATTGGCTGATATAGGCAGATATTTTGAATATCGGCCGATATTGGGCCGATATCGGCCCATATTTCGACCAAGGCCCATCACCGTTTTGATTTTTTTTTTTTTTAAAAAAAAAAATACCGATATAAATCATATCGGCCGATATCGGACTAATATATATCGCCGATATATCGGCCATATCAGCCGATAAATAGGTTGTACGGCAATACAATACGTATCGGCCGATGTTAAACGGCTCTTAAAAACAGATATATATCGGCCGGTACATTTTGTATCGGCCGATATATGTACCCCTGACCCAATGAATATTTTCGTTCCCTTTGGCATCAGAAGCCAGTTGCAGTTACAGAAGAAAAGAGGAGCTCTATTTATATTCTGCAAATAGGATTTGCACAGATGGGTAGAACCGATGCAAAAAATCAAATCCAATTGTTGTTACAACAGATGAGAATATCAAAGAATATCATTTGAGTTGGTTTAGAACTTGAGCACATAAATAGGAGATTGAAAACAGCCCCAATATGAAAAATGGAAAGGTCACAAAGTGAAAGTGAAATTAAATTGAAAAATGAAAGAACTACTTTTCAATCCTTAGTGACCAATCCAAAATCTAATCCTCAATTATCAATCCGAAGTCATCCATGCTAACCCAACTTCAACCATTCAAATATAAATTTCTACAGTTGCAGAAATATGAGGGAATGGGAAAATTTTCAAGCAAATCGATGAGATAAATGTAGTTTTTTCTTATAACACCATTTTTTTTTTGAGAGGCACGCATGTTATACCCCAATAAGATGACCCATGTATTTTATTGGGTCCAAGACCCATATTCATTCTTGTAAGTTTGAAACTGCTATGTGTGATGAATAATATGAAACGGTCAAAGAGATGCATGTAACTATCTCATTTATCTCTCTCATTCAATAATGGGCTGTGAGAGGTTTAAGGAATTGAAATACTAAATGGGTATTGTTGTCCTCCTCCCTGACTTATGTTTTGTTCTCTTGGATCCCAATTCGGTAAGTAAGAGGCACTTAAGAATTAGAAAGGAAGCAAGAAGTAAAAATTCCAAAAGGACATGCACATACTTGGATTGCTTGTTGATCGCAAAAGCAAATCAACAAGGAAATCAGAAGAACGGCTGCTGTGATTTCATCTTTTTTCATCGACATCTTGCTTCAAGTACACCGCTAATGGATTCGGGCATCTGTTGACGTATTATTTTATGATGTACATTCCGCTTCAAGTTGATGATATAGCATTCATGCTTATGATAAGATGATTATAGATGAATAATAAACCTGTGAATCCATCATGGTATCCCGATCTTGTATTGATGAAGTTGTCAAAATTCCCAACGACATTATGCATCATCGAAATTATGTTTACATTTGGTATCAGAGCAATATTTTTGGATGTCTTGATGGATTCCCTGATGCCTAATGTAGTTTCTCTTAAAAAAAAAACTTCTCTTCTGCCGTCCCTTCTCAATTTTCGATTTGAGAACGGCGATGTGTAACCACCGTTGCTGCTCTATTCCACTTGCGTTTTCCCCACTATGTGCTCGCCACTGCCTCTGCCTCCCTGTTATGATAGGCCAGTTCTGCCTCTTGTCTTCTGCACTACTGTGCAAAAAGCACTGATTCAGCATTTTTAGATCTGAACCGAGCCACTTCCAAATCAGTGGCGATGTAAGATCGGTGGTGTCTAATCGATCACAGGTGTTCGATTGATCGGTGCTTACAGTGGTGGAAATCACAAATTGGAAATGAATTATAATGATTTTGATTAGAGTATATTAAGCAATACATTAGAATTAAAGATTCCCCTAATGTTTAGTGTTTACAGCCTATATTATTATGATTAAATCACAAAGACTAACTTTGTGAAGTTGATACATATAATCTAGAAATGGAACCTTTTAAGTTCATCGGTGAGCCGATTTAAGTGATATTCACACGCTGATATTCATGTTGACAATAAAGTTAGTAAGACTGTTATAGTTAACCAATTCCTACAATTAAGCTATGGGTTGTTAGTCACCAAAGTGGCCTGACCGGTAAGTAGTAGAAGTTGAGTCAAATGATAAGAGTTTAATACTCCTCCCAAGTGTTAGATAGTAACGGTCTTGCAAATAGCAATTCCTGATCACAAAGATATAAGGTAGGCCCAAAGGTGTACCGTTCTTAGTGGTTAGAGAATTAGGGTAGAAGAGTGAATAGGTATTTAGAATCGGGTTTGTAATGGATGCTCAAAGGTGACAAACCTACTCGGTTATGTCTACTTTATCCCCTAGTTCTGTTAGTGAGTGAGAATCACATTAATTGATAATAGATTGCCTTATTATGTGAGCCAATTTAAGTGATACTCGGTTATGTCTACTTTATCCCCTAATTATGATGTAAACTTATTATGAAACTTGCAATTCAAATCCCAGTTTCCGTTCACTCTCTTGTATCATCTGTTCCCATCCTAAATATGACTAACTTTTCGGAATGGAAGGAACAAGTCGAGCTTCACTTGGATGTACTCAATCTTGATAAGGCATTAAGAACCAAAAAGCATGCTGCTCTCACTGAGGAAAGCAGTAATGAAGAAAAGTTCGGTTATGAGGCTTAGGATAAATCAAACAGACTGAGTCTTATGTTCATGAGAATAACTATGGCAAGCAACATAAAGATGTCACTTCCTATGGTAGATAATGCCAAGGAATTTCTTAAGAATGTGGAAGACCATTTTAAGACAACGGACAAATCCCTTGCGGGCACCTTACTGCATAAGCTTATCACAATGCAGTCTGACGGAAGTCATGGGATGTGTGAACACATCCTAGAAATGACAAATCTGGTTGCTCAACTAAAGAATCTTGGTATGAGCATGGATGATTTTTTCCTTGTCTAGTTTATCTTGAAATCTCTTCCAGCACAATATGGACCATTCTAAATCAATTATAATACAATGAAGGATAAATGGCAGTCAATGATTTGACTAGTATGTTGATTCAGGAAGAGTCAAGATTAAAGCAACTGGCACATCACTCATGTCATATCATCACTAATGATGCCAGTACAAGCAAGAAAGGGAAGAAGCCACATAAACACTTTAAGAAATGACCCTTAAAGCCTTTTGAGTCAAGTTTGTCTGGGACTCAACTTAAAGGGAAAAGCAATGGAAAGTGCCATTTTCGCCGAAAGTCTGGACATTTCAGAAGGATTGCTTAAAGAGAAAGGCATGGTTCGAGAAGAAATGTATGAATTTATTTCAATATGTTTTGAGTCAAATTTATTTGAAGTTCTCTAATACTTGGTGGCTTGATAGTGGTGCCACTACTCATGTTTGTAATACAATGCAGGGATTCCTTACTATCCAGAGCATGGATCCAAGTGAGAACTTTCTCTATATGGGCAATCGGAATAAAGCTCCTGCCAAAGCTATCGTCACTTACCATTTATATTTTCCTACCGATTGTTTTATTGATTTGTTTCAGACATGTACCGTCTATTGCTAGAAACCTAGTTTATTTATCCAAACTTGATAATAATGGTTATGTTTGCTAGTTTGAAAATAAATGTTTTAATTTATTTAAAAGCTCTTTATTATTGGTTCTGGAATTATGGTTGATGTGCTTTATAAATTAAGTCTTGATAATACTTTTGCAAACACAGTTCTCGCTACACATCATAATGTTGAAATTAAAAGAGGGAAAATTAATGAAAACTCCTATAAATTGTGGCATAAAAGGCTGTGATACATTTCCAGAGAGAGGATAGATAGATTAGTGAAGGATGGAATTCTACCAAATTTTGACTTCACTGACTTAGGAGTGTGTGTGGAGCCACTAGGAGTAATGGGCTTCTTGAGTTGACCCATACTGAAGTATGTGGTTTGTTTGACACTCCATCCTTTGTTGGAGAAATCTATTTCATCATTTTTACCGATGATTATTCACGTTATAGTTATGTCTATTTTGTTACATAATAAATCTTAAGCAATTACCATTATTGAGTCTTATATCGCTGAAGTAGAAAGGCAATTAGACAAAAAGGTGAAGGTCATTAGGTCTGATAGAGGAGATGAGTATTACGGTAGGTATGACGAGTTTGGTCAACACCCAGGACCATTTACTAGAGTTTTAGAAAGATTGGGCATTTGTGCTCAATATACTATGTCCGAAATGCCACAACAGAATGGTGTAGCTGAAAGGCGTAACTGTACTCTAATGGACATGGTTATGAGTATGTTAAGTAACTGTACGTTACACTTATCTTTATGGATGCATGCCCTTAAGACCGCAGTTTATATATTGAACAGGGTTCATAGTAAAGCGGTTCCTAAGACTCCTTTTGAACTGTGGAAAGGAAGGAAACCCAGTTTGAGACACCTACATGCTTGGGGTTGTCCAGTGGAGGCAAGAATTTATAACCCACATGAAAAGAAACTTGATGCAAGGACAAACAGTGGTTACTTTATTGGTGACCCTGAGAAGTCCAATGGGTATAGGTTTTACTGTCCTAGTCATAGTACAAGAATAGTAGGGACCAGAAATGCCAGATTCATTGAAAATGGTGAGATTAGTTGGAGTGATAACACACGTAGTATGTTTATTAAAGAAGTCAGGATATCAGTTCCATTACCTATGACTGAGAAAGAAGTTGATGTCCCCACTGTTATTGTACAACCTAATGTTGTGGAACGACATCCTAACGATCAAACACTCCAAGATGAGAACATCACCACTGAACCGATTGTTGATCAACCACATGAAATAGCTCTAAGAAGATCTCAAAGAGAAAGAAGATATGCTATTTTAGATGATTATGTGGTATTTGCAAGAATCTAATTATGACATTGGGATTGGCAAGGACCCGGTCACGTTTTCACAAGCCATAAAAAGTGTGGATTCTGATAAATGGATCGATGCTATGAAAGATGAATTGAAATCGATGGATCAGAATGAAGTTTGGGAACTCGTTGATTTGCCCGTAGGATATAAGAAAGTTGGATGTAAATGGGTCTTTAAGACCAAACATGATTCAAAGGGCAAAGTAGAACGGTATAAAGCCAGACTTGTCGAAAGGTTTCACTCAAAGAGATGGCATTGATTATAAGGAAACTTTTTCATATGTATCCAGAAAAGACTCATTGAGAATCATTATGGCATTAGTAGCTTAGTATGATTTAGAGTTACACCAAATGAATGTGAAAACCGCATTCTTAAATGGAAGTCTAGATGAGGAAGTGTATATGGACCAACCTGAAGGTTTTATAACTGAAGGAAAGGAACACTTGGCTTGTAAGCTTAAGGAGTCAATATATGGACTAAAACAAGCTTCTCGTCAATGGTATATAAAGTTCAATAATATCATAACTAACTTTGGATTAAGGAAAACACCGTTGATTGGTGTATATATCTAAAGGTTAGTGGGAGCAAGTTTATATTTTTTATAATATATGTTGATGATGTCTTACAAGCCACTAATGATCTTGGATTACTGTTTGAGACAAAGAAGTTCTTTCAATGAACTTTGAAATGAAAGACATGGGAGAGGCGGCTTACGTGATTGGAATAAAGATATTCCGTGAAAGGGCTCATAGAATGTTAGGGTTGTCTCAAAAGGCCTATATTGAGAGAGCTCTTGAGAAATTCAATATGGAGAAGTGTTCACTGATTGTCGCCCCAATACAGAAAGGGGACAAGTTCAGTCTAATGTAATGCCCATAGAATGAATGGGAGAAAAGACAAATGAATGAAATTCCTTATGCTTTAGCAGTTGGGAGTCTTATGTATGCACAAACATGCACCAGACCAGATATCAGTTATGTTGTTGGTATGCTGGGGAGGTACCAGAGTAATCCTGGTTTAGAGCATTGGAAAAATGCATAGAAAATCATTAGGTACTAGCAAGGTACAAAGGACTTCATGCTAATGTTTAAGAGGTCTGACGAGTTAGAGGTCATTGGCTACTCCTATTCGGATTTTGCATGATGTAAAGATAGAAGAAAGTCAACTGGTGCATATTTGTTCCTATTATGTGGAGGAGCAATATCATGGAAAAATGTAAAACAAACCATTATTGCATCATCCATCATGGAAGTAGAATTCGTGGCATCCTATGAGGCCACGGTTCATGGATTATGGTTGCAAAATTTTATCTCAGCGGTTGGAGTTGTTGACAGTATTGCCAGGCCGCTGAGAATTTATTGTGATAATGCCGCAGCTGTTTTCTTCTCTAAGAATGATAAATACTCTAACAGATCGAAACACATAGAATTGAAGTACTTGATCGTTAAAGAAGAAATTCAGAAACATACAGTGTTAATAGAGCATATTAGTACACGGCTCATTATTGCAAATCCACTGACGAAAGGACTGCCACCAAAGATATTTAACGAACATGCCAAAAGAATGGATCTTGAACGTAGTCCTGTATAACTGTAACATCATGCATTTTGGACTGCATTATATAATATGATTGACATTTAGAGATCTCATTGTTATGTTTTCTGATTTATGGGTATTTCCTATCTTATAGTATGTATATACATTATGCTAAAAGTCATGTTAACAGGAAATGGTCTTTGTAAATAAGACAATTATCGATTGGACCCTTATGTATGCTTCTTGTTAAAGACTGGACTAAGTAGTTTGCTAGTGTTGTGGTACACGGAAGGAACTATGACGTTTTAAATCGAAGTGGAACCGCCATGATTCGCATTAGTGGTTTGCTTAAATATAGTATTATGATGAGGATCGTTTATATATATTATGGATATGACTTATGTGCGCACTTGTGTTGATCTTGTTGTACCCAATTATACTAGCAGATGGGCCAAGTGAGAGAATGTAAGTTATACCCCAATAAGATGAGCCATGTATTTTATTGGGTCCAAGACCCATATTGATTTTTTTAAGTTTAAAAAGAGATGCATGTAACTGTCCCATTTATCTCTCTCATTCAGTTATAGGCTGTGAGAGGTTTAAGGAATTGAAATACTAAATGGAAATTGTTGTCCTCCTCCCTGCTACTTATGTTTTGTTCTCTTGGATCCCCATTCGGTAAGTAAGAGGCTCTTAAGAATTAGAAAGGAAGTGAGAAGTAAAAAACCCAAAAGGACAAACACATACTTGGATTGCCTGTTGATGGCAAAAGAAAATCAACAAGGAAATCAGAAGAACCGCTGCTGTGATTTCATCTTTCTTCATCGACATCTTGCTTCAAGTACACCGCTTATGTTGACGTATTATTTTATGATGTACATTCCGCTTCAAGTTGATGATATAGTATTCATGCATATGATAACATGATTATAGATGAATAATAAACCTGTGAATCCATCATGGCATCCTGATCTTGTATTAATGAAGTTGTCGAAATTCCCGACGACATGCATCATCGAAATTATGCTTACAAGGCACAACATCACTAACTGTATTATGTTCATATTTGATCTTTTCCCTTTTTTTCTAAAACAACATGTTTGTGATTATGTTTAATCATGTCTATCATGAAGATCTTTAGGAGGACCAAGCTTTTACACTGGCTGAGACTTATTTTCTCCGCTTGCTTTCTACATTGTTACCGTTGCTTTTTCTAGGAGAATTTGTGTGCACTTTTTTTTCTTGAATGAAGGTTATAATTTATTTCATACAAAGAGGCAATCATACAAGTCCAAAATGGGCAAGCCAAAAATAAAAGCCCACACTCCGGGCCAGTCAAACACAAGGATAAAATAAGAGAGAGCCCACACCCCGGGCCAGAGCAAAAGAAACAGCTAATTATAAGATGGAGCCTTCCTAGCAATGTATAGAATTGAAGACCTAGCTCCTTTGGCAATGGAAAAAATTGAAGCCATGTCTATTGAGGGATTGAGAATACAATATGGCATGTCGAATGTGGAGGCTCCCTCTAATATCAGTCCTCAGTCAATTGGTGAAATTTCAACTCTTGAAGGAAGGTGCTCTTATTCAGGTACAGAGGGTCTTTGTCCCTCCCAATCCCAAAATCTATTGCAACGTGTCCATGGAAAAAGCAAAGAAGCTAATGAGTCAGAACCAGTTTTGAAAGAAAAGAGGTGGTGAAAGAGGAAGAGTCAGCCTTCTTCAAGTCTTTAAGGTCTTTCGCCTTGCTAAACAGCACCCTACTGAGCTGAAGCAGACGAAGGTGGAGACAGGACAGGCATAACTGAATGCTTTGTCGCTGGGGCTATATTTTGTTGCTGGAAAAGAGAAGGAAGAGAGTCCAATGAAAAGTGGGAAAAAAAGAAATGGATGGAAGAGAGTGGAAGGAAAAGTGGGAAAAGGAAGGGAAAGTCTTTACTACGAGGGGTAAAATTGGAATTTTTTTATAACACAACGATCCCTGTATTAAATCCTGTGTCCAAATATCACCCTAAAAAAAATACTACTAAAATCCTTTATTATCTCGAAGCCAGAGACCCCCCGCCCTCTTTTGACAAGCTCTATTGGTTGGAGAAATTATACCAAACAAAGCTCATCATTGTCCTGGCCCCTGGCGAATACTTACGAAACCTAAAAAACATAGAAAAGGGCTTTGAACATGACACGTCTTTTTAAGATTCCTTTAGACTATATTATTTATCATTTAAATCATTTTATCAGATCTATCTAAATAAAAATTATTTAAAATTTTATTATATGGAAATAAATGATTTCAAAGTCTCTTTTTTAACTTGATTGTTTTTTGTAACTTTATATCAAAACAATAAAAGTTACTTTAAAAAGTTATGTTTATGTTTAAATAGATATGATGAATAAGATTAAAATAGTATGATAATGGAGGAGCCAAAACGTGACGCCTCATACAGATCTTACCTTTGCCACAAAGAGACAGAGAAAGAGAGCGAGCAGAAATGCCTATCAATTGACTTGGCGGCGCGGATGCAAGACTACACGAGTTTAGATGACCACCCAAGTCTTTGTAATGTCAAAATCTGTGACATCTCCTATTGCTCCTGTGCAAGAATCTTGAGTTTTTTCAAGATATATGACCACTTACATATCAAGCATTTTACCAGAGATTCAAGTGCAACAAAATTGATCGTTAATCTCTTCTAAAATCTGACAATTTCAAGTAACTTCGAAGCATGCACTCTCAACTCCTGATGGAGAAATTATCTGCATCATAAGAATCTAACTCAAACTTTAAAAGTGCTTCAATGAGAGTTAGCAGCTTTGCATTTTCCTTATTTGAAGGCTTAGATTGGGCATTCATACCAATTTTCGTGAATCAGTTCAGTCACTCTGAAGGGGTGGTTATCCAGACTAGGAAAGGAGACACAAGACTGGTTTCCAAAGGAACTGGAAACCACTTATCCCACTTGGTAACGGGGTCAAAAAACGGCCCGGCCGATATGCAAATCAGCCACAATATCGGCCGATATGCAAATCAGCTGCAATATCGGCCAATAAATTTCCCTCTCCTCCGATATTTACATTTCTCTCTTCTCCGATATTCAAAACCGTGAAAAACCCAAAAAACTGTATCGATTTTTGTTTTGTTTTTTAAAAAAATAAAATAAATTTTAAATACTGATATTTATACTTATCAACCGATATCCTGAACCGAATATCGGCCGATAATCTTTCTGTACGGCCGATACATATCGTATCGGCTGATATCGTTCGATCTTTCAAAATCGACACATATCGGCCGATATTTTGACCCCTGGATAACATAGAGATATCCTCAACTCTCAAGGGATCATGAAGCCCCAAGTACTTGCAAGCAGAGAGAGCCACCATTGAAAACGTGAAAGAAAAGTCTTAACAACTAACTTTATGATAATACCAACAATAGTATAGATTCAACATACAAACTGGAGCCATCCACACCTCAACTCCAATGCAAAGACACCCTTGTGAGATGTTTCCTAAAATGATCCATCGAGAGTGACCCTCCTTAACATGAAACACAAAAGATTGTACATTTGTAAGGGCCTTCAGTTCTAAAATTTTGAAAGAAGCAGAGACCTTCAACTACACGTACCAACATTAAATATTCAGCCTCAGTAAATTGATTAGCACAATGCACTAACTTGGATAAAATAGATCTCAAGCTCACCACCATTATAGAACATGACTAAAGTGCCAACAATAAACTAACATCAGTTACTTTAAATGCAAATATAAGGCAATGTGACCACAAACCAATGTCTGCAATTGAAATAAACCATGTAAAATCCCAGTCCTTAACATCAAAATGTGCCAACACATGGCAACTACTAAAAGGTTCTCAAATATTATAGACAACCACAAGAAACTTCCTGTACTTGGTGGTTACAGGATACTTCATGATACTTTTCCGAGAAACCTACAAAACTGCAAAGATTCAACCCATTCACTTGCCAGCACTGTGCTTTGCTTTTGAGTGTGATTGCAAACCAACATCAGAGTTAAAAGTCCTGTACAATCAAAGCATTGCAACAAATCAATAATTTAGGATAAAAGAAGCATAATACATTTCTCATGGGTAATTTACGTGAGATACGGGCAGAAGTCAAGACTGGCATTTGATGTGCATGTTTGAAAACAACCAACATACTACAACAAGTAGCATGCGAGTAAAAAAAATGTAATAGCAAATCATGGAATATTTAAAATACTAGTTGAATGATCGTTAACATTATCAACAACCTACAGAACTTGAAAGCAAAAGAGACGTTACTTGTTACAGGTCTTGCAAGCAAATTGGCCACCAGATTTTGGGGATTGCTGTTTTGACTTGTTATCATTTGCAGGTGTTTTACCAACTTGTTTGGAAGGGTAAGGAGTCGCTGTATGACCACCCTTCTTCCCATCAGCACCTGCAGATGTTACATTAGTACCATGCATTATATTTTAAATACTAAATTAGGACAAAACTGATTGAATCAAACTTCATTTCAAGAGAATCATCAACCATACCTGTCTTTTGGCCACTTGGAGTGGCTAACTTAGGCTTCTTTTCCAGAGGAGTCTTTTTAGCAGACTCTACAGGCCTCTTTTTACCTGCTACCGACTTCATGGAAGGAAAAGCATAGAAGAATTAATAACAAACATAGATAAATTTCCATTCAAGCATATATATATATATATATATTGAACAAGGAACCATGACATACCTTTTTTGGTGTAGCTTCATCCTCGCCCTCAGAGCTTTCATCCTCATCCTCGTCAGAGTCTTCATCCTCATCATCACTGTCAATCCCAGCTTCAACCATATCCTGTACACAGCATTAAGCAGTAAACAAAACATTCCAAACACTAGTTGCCCAAATTCAATATAGAAATGGGTAATTTCGCTCTACAATCTCTATTTGCAAAAAACTGTTTCTTAGACCACCCAAACCAGGTTACAAATCTTCAAGAATTAATGCTTATAAGTAATACTCACCATTCCTAAGTTAACATTGCAATATAAAACGAAATCCCCTCATGCCAACTAGTACTAATATCATACCCAAACAAAAATAAACAAACTGTTCGTTTGACATGTACTTTTGGCACCAGCAAGTTGCCCTCCAAGGCAAAACAAATTGAAAGTTCCTCTTAATAATGCCACCCCCACCCCCAAATATATATATATATATATATATATCCTAGGTTCCCACCAGTGATGTCACCCATGGGCGACAAAATATAAATGTGGTCCACTTAGGCCCCCATATACACCATATAACCTCACCCTACCCTATTCAATGAATTGGATCCCTATCCAATTTGAATCCATTTTGAGTTAATATCATGGTTGAATTGAAAATCATGACTTTTGACATTCAAATGGACCTGATATTTTATGAGAAGTACCATCCTGGAAATATCGTTCAAATGTACCCAACTCCACCCAGGTGGGATCCACAGGCCCACCGGCACAATGTCACAGGTGAACCTATCTATATAAACTAAAAAACAAACTTTTTGTTTTCCACGTGTCATGTCTAATTTAAAGATATGACTCTAGGTTATCTTCAGCAGGATAGACTACCACTATTCAATATACAGTGACACCTGAATAATTTCTAGCAAAAAGATTCTTATCAAGAGTAAAATCACACATCATCAGATTCATCATCATCATCATCAGATTCATCATCTTCATCATCAGAATCATCATCTTCAACCTTGGCCTTCTTGGGTTCCACTATTTGCACCTTTGGCTTCACAGCAGAGGATTCAGGTTTGACAGCATTAGCATCAGCAGCTGAAGGCTTAGGCTGCCCATCTTTGACCTCACGCTTCCCTAAAACATCAAAGACAAAGGATGCAGTAACCTCAAAACAAACACACTATTAATTAATGTGTAAAATATGAATTGCCAAGATAAGAAAGAGCAACATGTACCATTTTCTATAGGTATTAGTGATAGCTCCTCTTCCTCGTCAGAATCAGTATCTGAAATGATTAAAATTGAAATAGATTTTAAATGTTGAGAGAGTAACTGAAGAAAGCATAACACAAAAACTAACAATGGGCTCAAAGTCATGCAAATAATACATGACACTAGAGTCGTCAAAATCTAGTAAAATAATGAAACACTAAATCACAAATAGACTTTTAAGAAACCACACGAAGAACGGACAAACAAAAGAAAACAACATACCATATGAGTTACCACTAACTTCAGTGTCATCAGCCCTATAACCACTAAAGTAAACACTCCCTTTTTTCCAGTTGTGTGATAGTTCAAACTCTTTCTCAAACATCAAATCTAGTGAAGTGTGTGGGCACTTCTCAAACGAAAGTGATGCAAGCACTATCTTCTGATCATCAACCTTCACAAAAACAGGTACATTTTCACTTCCTTTCTCACTACCTTTGTCCTTCTTTACCTCTCCCAGGGCCACCTGTATGTAACCAATATGCATTTAATCAGAAATGTACATGTTTTAACGCTAGCACGGTCACATTAGGGGGAGCATACATCACTGGTGGTACCTGTGAAAGGTGCAAATATTTACCAACTCCAGGATCAACATTAACAGGCTGTCCAGCTTTCACTTCAACACCTGAAGAAAAATAGAAGTTAATCAGTTGGCCCTGTTTCAGCACCCATATAGCTGCACAGTATCCCTTTTAGCAATAAAGAAAACCCATTAATTGTAAAAGAAAAAAAGAACAATATCTTCTCCATTAAGAGTAAGACTACCAGCACAAATGAACCATGCAAACAGATCAAATGTCTTATCAATTACAATAGCATTACACAGAACAACTTGAAGGAAACAAGATAGTAAAATAAGGGCACTCTATAACATGACCCATCATATTCTATCTGATTAAAAGCAGCCATATCAACGATCATCTCTTCATTGTCAGATTGGTAGGACTGATGCATTCAAATCAATCCTCAGTATCACCAATGTCCAATCATCTTTTAATTTGCTGTCTTTCTAACCATCATTTTCACAAAATATCTGTAAAGACAGTATATGACTGTAACCAAATCCAGGGCTTACGCATTTCTAAGTACAGGTAACTACATCTCAATCGGTCAAAAATGACTCAAAATTAGGAGAAAAATAATGTTTAGAAAGATTGGGCAGATACAAGGGCTCTCAAACAACATGATTACAATAAAATGAGCACATCCACCAGCACAGGAATGTATATGACATGTGAAAGTTGATGCCATAAATGATATGTATTGATGCATAAATTGCCATCATATTGAATGGATCATGCCCTGTCTCAACCATAAGCTCCATTCTGATGAGGACATCAAAGGGTCAATTGAAAGAAATGAAGACAATTGAAAGCTTGAACATGAAGAAATAGTTCTCCAAGTATGCAAGATCTTTGATCCAGGGAAAATTGAAGACATCCATGAAGAAATTGGCAAAGAAATTGTCCAATTGGCATTAAGTGAGTATCATCAGATTAATAGTGGTAAAGACCTGCTCATTCAAGCTCAAAAGCCCATTAAATTGACCCAAAATCAGCCCGAGGACATAATGATGGATCCAATAGCCCAATTAATTTGCATGCCCAATTGTCTAATTTGAAGACACAAATCCAAGGGAGATAGAAGCCACACGAATTCCCTTGCTTTTCCTTACTTGAAGTGGTCCCAAAGATCAATGTACGTGATCGTGGTCTAAGTAGGTGGACAATCCCTAAAAGCAAGTAAGCTAATTTTGCTAAGTAGGTGGCAACTATTTTTATTCTTTGTAATCAATGGATGAAATGCATTCAAAAGTAGGTGACACATGTCATGCATCTAAGGACGGCAATGTCGTAAATGTTTTTTGTAAAAAACACTATAAATATAGGTTCTTGGGCACACCCATAGAGAGCATTCTAAGTTCTATTCAATTCCTTTGCTTTGTGCAAGATTGAGTTCTCTCCTTTTGTAATGAGTGTTTTCCTTTAGTTTCCTAGTTGCTCCTAGTTTGAATTCTAGTTCTAGTTCAATTCTAGATTTCTAAAATTCTTATTTTCTTGTGTGAAATATGCATGGTAATTAATTTGCATAAGGAAGTTTTGGACGTTGTTCCATTATCGTGGTGAGAATTTTGGAGCTTTGATTCATCCACTCGAAGTTTTGTTTGCCCAAACAACCGAGGAGAGTGATGACAATTGGTGGTTCTAGTCGACGAAGACCCGAGGAACTTCATAGACTTTTGGAATTCTTTGAGCTCAAGTTCTCTTGAACTTGTATCGGATTCAACCAGATTTTGCAAAATTCAACCAGTTCAATTCTAGCTTCATAGGTAGGTGTTAAAACTGATCCTACCCTTCATCACTAACCCCACTCCACCCAGTCCTTGCCTTCTACTTTTCATCATAATACACTGACTGAAATTATTCCAATTTACCAAACAAACAGTACACATGTTCATATCAAGCATTCACTATGTTGACTGAAATGCAATCAACAAAAATTATACATTTCAGAACTTCAGTTCTAGTATTCTAAAACCACAGAGACACTAAGCACCTAAATGACTTGGTCCACCTTTCCCCGAAGACCATCAACTAGGAAGGTGTATCAATAATGAGCCACAAATCAATGACAGAACGTTATGCATGATTACAGGGTCTAAATCCATATAGCATCATATTTGTTTCCCCATTTCCCAAATTATCCATTTTTTACCACCAATCAAAGATTAAAAAATCAAAAGTAGCATGTTCGTCCATAATAAGGCCTAATAGATGAGCAACTTAAACCAATGATAAGTCTTTTACTTATCAGCAGTTGCAAAATATGATAAAAAGAACTTCGCTACAACCAGAATCTTTAGGATATTGTCAGAAGTTACCAGATGTTTCAATCAAAATCATAAAATACCGACCATAAAACATACAATAACAGGTGAAACAACTATACTATGCAAAACAATACAATTTTTCATGTTGGAAGTAAATTCTCTTATCTCTTTATCAGCAGAATAAAACAGCCCTAAAAAAAATTTGGACATAACCACATTCTTTTCAGTGGAACCAAATTGTGTGGGAAGGCACCAACACTTTATCAATCATAGAAGACGGTCCTCAAGAGGACTTCAACGTGTTTTTTCATTGCAGTAGACAAGCATGGACAGAATGTTTTCACTAAGGGCTCTGCCATCATTAGATAGAAACCTAAATGGATACTGGAGAGCAAATGTCCCACAAGCTGCTGCAAACTTTGCACCTTCTAGTTTGCATCTTCAGGGGCATGGAAATCATCATTAACCCATTCAAACTCTCCCCCATTTTCTCTCAAACTCTTTTATAAAACATTTGGGTTGGGAATGGGGTAAACGGGCTTGGAAAATACACTTGATTTAAGATATCTTCTCCAGTTAGGTAGACATTCAAATGTAGAAAGGTGGAGACCAGTACCCTACTGGCTGGTGCAATTTTCAAATGCCTGCAAGTGGTAAAATCACCATATCCCTAATCCCTTTCTCCAACTATTTGATAAATTTTTGAGTGGGAGATGGAATATGGGGCAAATATAGAACAATTTCGCTGGGAACAGGGGATTTCCAATGGTTTGCTAGACGCCCAACTTTATAAAAGTTGAGACAACTCAGACCACTCACAGGTACATCTGTCTGAACCTTGATGGGGTGATGAATCACCATTTCATCTTATATCCCAAACTGTTCAATGAAATGTTTAGTGTCGTATTAGGATGTGACGTAAACAAGGGAAGGAGAAATGCTATTGCGC
This sequence comes from Chimonanthus praecox, assembly GCA_022113865.1. Taxonomy (NCBI): domain Eukaryota; kingdom Viridiplantae; phylum Streptophyta; class Magnoliopsida; order Laurales; family Calycanthaceae; genus Chimonanthus; species Chimonanthus praecox. The sequence continues at coordinate 21,872,624 of CM039087.1, read as the reverse complement.
ATAAGGTTTCCCTCTGTTTGTCGACAGCCATGTGAGGAGAAGTGTAGACCACTTTACCCCCACTAGCTGGTGCGAATGTTTGCTCCTTTAGCAGTGGTGGTGAAATCTCCATCTACCCCCATTCGACCTTTTCTCCCTATTTCTTTTTTGACTTCCATTTTCAATGAACATCAAACATGATCAACCTAAAACAAGCCTCTCTTTTTCACCTCCAAACCGCTAAGTGGTTTGCAAGGAATCACCCAAATATAAATAATTAAATAAATAACCACAAAAAAATAAAAAAATACAAAGACCCGGCGCTTAGGGGAATCGGAAATCCTAACAAAAATGAAAATATAACCATCAAAAAAATCATCCAATGGAGAAATAAAAACATAAAATGGTGACGATTGCTTAAATAAAGCTTTTAAAAAATAAATGGAGGGAAAAACATCATAATGCCACATCAGAAACGTAAAAGATGTTGAGATGAGATTGAACATGGAAAAACTGGGAAAAAGAAAGGTATTTCTTACCCCAGAACTCCATTGATGCCGTAGGAAAAGCAAAAAGAGAGGTTTAGGGTTTTGGGGGTTCTAAAGAGAAATGAGGGAAATGAGGCTTGGGAGAGTGAGGCTGTGAGAGGGGTTTTAAAGAAATTCCCGCTGCTGAGGGTTCACATCTGTCTAGGGTTTCTGGATGGATCGTCGAGTCGTCAGTTTGGCATTTGGCAACAAAAGGCAGTTCTCATTTACTTTATTAAAAATAAAAATAAATAAATAGAATACGTGGTCCGCAGAGTCAGAAAATCATACACAATAAAATGGAGTTTAATAGATTACTTAAATGAAAAAATTCAATTTACTTTTAATATTTTTTATTTGATGTAAATTTATTAAATGGATGATTCAAATCAAAAGTATTTATATTTTTATTAATTCTTTATTTATAATTGTATAGTAATATTAGGGGTTTACCTAACAATTAAGAAGACGCTCTCATGTAAAGACGTCTTGAATTTCGGTGGGCCACTTTTCGGAGTTGTTTATGTAGTGGATATGGAATTGAGAGGCTTGCACATGCCCCAAAGACTAATTAGATTATATTATCCCCTATCCAAATATAGACGAGACCCCTGGACACCTTGTTCATAAAAAAATATTATAAGATTGTAATAAATTATAGTGTAGAATTATTGTATTTGAATAGATTTATTTTTTAATTTAAATTTGGCTTGAGACTCATCATAAACGAATGAATATGAACACATGTAACAGCCCATCAAAGCGACCCAAGCTAAATTTTAGAGCAGGATGTTTTTATAAAACGCCATAAAAGCCAATTGGCTAAGCCAATTGGCTTTTAGTCCATTTAGCTATATACATGTATTACTATATTTGGTGTATTTTCCTTTTTTAAATTATTTTAAGATGATTCATAAAAAAAAATGTTGGTAAAATTAGATATGGTAAACCACAAGTTTTTAGCCACATGATTTTAGTAGTTAAAGTCACAAATCATGTGTATTTTGGTGATTTTAAAAGATGTCTAGAGACTTTAATTATGATTTTAAAATTTGATTTCTTCTCTCAAATTTAGACAACTTGTCGCTTATCATACTCACTTTCAATTTAAATAATTAAATTTTTAATAATCTTAAATGAGCGAGCTCGAACTTAATACCTTTTGAAGTGAAAAAGTTTGAGTTTTAGCTTTAAAAGTCCAATCCAATGGGCTACAGGCAAACTCGAGCTCTTAGATATTCAAAATGGACTAAGGTGAAATGGAGAAAAAACATCTGAATCAAGCTTGTGAACATTCTAATATTTCAGTAGTATTTACTCGTCTTTTTTTTAACTTGATAGAGTTATTGTACCACTAATTACATATTAAAGGTTCTATTTAATTACCAAAAAAAATACCAACACATGAATGAGATTGGTTAAAAAATGATAGTAGGCCACTCTTTTCCTAATTTAAAAATTTGCATAAAAATTATTTTTAGATACTAATATGAAATAGGTAATCCTTCGTACTTATAGAGTTTAATTATAATTTTTATTTTTAGTTACTTTTTTGCACAAGTTTCTTTTATTTTTATATAATAATATAATTTGAGTGATCCAAACTCTTTCAATTTGCCAAATCTAATCATAAGATCACTATCTCCTTTTAAGTTATTTTTTATGATTTTTCTATTTTCTAAATGTTGACATGACAGTAATAAGTCAAATGATTTAACTTATCTATTCAAATTTTAAAATATTTTAACTATTTTTTACTATTTTTTCCTATTAGTTGAAAATTATTTGTTGGTCTATCATTTTTAAAGATTTTTTTATAAAATGACATAGCGGATCGATTCCTTTTTCAATCATAAATCCCTTTTCATTTTTTTTTTTTTTTACTTCTTATACCATTTTTTTCTGCTTTTAACATTAAATGTGCAAACACTAAAGAAATGGTTTCTATTTTTTAAAAGTTTATATAAGTAGAAATTGATGATGTAATCCCAAGTTCAAATTGACGTATAGCTTTAGAATTACAACATGTGGTGGAAATTTGGGCTTTAAGATGTAAAGAAAACCTCCAAAGTTCGACCTTTTCAATAGAGAAATTCGATTCTCTCTCAACAAAAGAATTGTAATAATCCGATCATTGATCACATATTTTGAGGAGTTTTAAAGACTCGAATTGTTGCGCCTCGCCCTGTTAGCCACACAATTGAGGGGATTAATCTTTTTTTAAACTCTACATCATGTATCAAATAGAGCACGTGAAACACACAAGCAACACAACTTTAACGGACTTTAGACATTTTTGGGAGTAGGGATTTCTATCGAAATTTCGACAGAGTTTTTCCTAAAATGAGACATCATAATTTAAAGCATTCCCAACGGTCTTAACATATTCCATCGATCAAATACAAATATACATCGTCTAATGTATAACAGCTACATCAATAACACATAACCATGTCACAACCAAAATATCAAGACATCTAGATATCCAAAGACATCTAGTCCACGAGGTCCCTCGGATCTAGCCAGTGCAATATTATTTGAAATTGCATTGATGAACATATATCAGCCTAGTGAAGAAATAAACATGTGTTACACACTCATGCACCCACATGAATATGTAAGAAATGGAATATACATTGCTATGTTATGCCAATGAGTCATGCTAGTGTGATTTTAGCCCTTAACCATACCCAACACGTAACATGGCAACCGAATCATCTTGACCCCCTGGCAAGCCCTCAGGACCTACGTCTTACCATGCGAACCCGTCACATGCAGTGTGCATTAAAATATCTCGCCCAGCACGTCTCTCATGATATCAGGTGATGAGAGTCTTGCCCATAGGCAGTTGGATCACGACTTACCCGACTAACTTAGCCTTGCGTGTCCCACACGACCAACATGCATACGCAGCAGTGACGGACATCGCCTCCGTGCTATCACACGTTAGGGACATGCTCCTCTACGACATCTATCTGTCCCAGTCACCGTAGCCATTGCCACCATTCCAGTGTAGGTCAATTAAAGTTCTCATTGTCTTATTATCACTCCAACCTCCTTCCTGGAGTTGATTGTCTACAATAGTGGGTTCACGAGAGAGGTACTACACCCATATGTCATCTCTACCCTTTATGTACATACCCAACCCTAGTATGTCTAAATCATCATGTCCTACTCCTACATTCATTCACCCATCCCAAAGTTGACCAGCCTCGAGCCCAACATGTGTGGGTAATGCACATGGGATGCTTACGTCAATGAAAATAAGCATGGAGTAAGACAATTAACATAAATTACAATAGATGACTAGCATAGCGATTCCATACAAGTTCATACAATCATTCCATTTTTCCATGTCAGGTGGACATCAGGGAATGGCACACCGATTGCCTCAGGGATCTCAATCAAGGCTTGTCTTTGCATTCTTAATGCATTCTTTGCAATTGTAATTTGTCACGCCCTGGCCCAAAACATCGACATGTGACGCGGATAAATTTTTCTTTTTCGAATAACACACGTGTAAACACAACTCAAACTTAAATCCATAAATAATTCAAAATACTATTAATATCTCAAAGGGGTGTAGATTCTCCAACATAAATGTCATCAACTTTCTAAAATTTATTACATACTAATCCTCAATGAATAAAAAAGGTAACTAACATCATCAAATCAAATCAAATAATAATGTAGTGCGTTTAAAACAGCATAATGGACTAAGCACTTCCTATGGTACCTCAGACCTAGTCGATGCAACATTACTTGAAATTAAAAGGACGTGAGTACAAACAATACTCAGTGAGGATGTCACGCCCGGTCCCAAAAACGGCACGTGACGCGGATCAAAATTTTCTTTTCCCAAATTTTTCATATAAAGTAACAAATAACGTACATGGGAACTCACACAAATGAGTATAGTTATATATATTTGTATTAATCTAAAAGGGTAAAGTCTCCTACCGAAATTTCGGCAGAGTCTCCCCTAAAACATGAACAGTTGGGTCTATGATGACCTCTACAAAAATAAAAATATAATCACCTGCTCAATGTTTACATATTACAACATACTTGACTCCATTCACCAAATATTAAATGCCCCACACTTCAAATCTTAACAGGAGTTCCCATAATAACATTCATACCTTCATAGTCATTAAACATGGTTTATAGAATAATTACATCAATATTACATATAACCATGTAGAGCAAAATATCAAAATCTATAAATTGCAGTGTGCATGGAAAGCAACTAGCAGCATAGACTAAGGTCGTCTCCTTGGTCCCTCGGACCCCGTCTGAGCGATAGTACTTGCAGTGCAAGGAGGTGAGCATCCACAACTCAATGAGGAAATCCATGCATGCTTCACACACACACACCCTTATGATGGTGTATAAAATGGAATATAGATACAGTTATGCAAGACACAATGTTATCTAGTCATCCATTGGGAACCAAGTCCTCAACGAAATACTTGTGTATAATAGGAGAATCAATATCATAAATGGACCACGACCCCTAGCAAGACTTAGGGTCCATAACTTACTAAGCGGGAGACTCACGACTGGCGTGACTGTGTCTACCTCGCCCTGCATCCCTCCACCTCATGGGTGATTCAGTCGAGCTTAAAGGCGGTCGGAACGCGTTTAACGAAGCTAGTACCACTCCTATGAAGATCTAGCTCTGCGCAACCACGCACAAGTGTGTGGAAAAGTCATAAAAGTACCCTACAGTGTCCACCCGTAGGAGGTTCACCTTACGACATCAACCACACGGGACCAAGTCTCCGTGGAAAAATATCACTATTCTGATAAGGTTCACTTAATAGTCTTCATTTATGCTCTTTACCAACTTATCACAGAGAGTTAGATTATCACAGTATTAGGGATTTCAAAAAGGGAAGTGGTAAAATCTCATCACCCTTAGACCGAATCCCACATCTTTTATTGGTAGTGGACACAAATCCACTTTACCCCATTTTTCATACTTCCTCTTAAGATTAACTCAACTAATTGAATAGAGCATAGAAGAGACAACTTTTACATTGTGACATAAATAAGTTATTTATACATTGAGAACTTACATCATTAAGATAGCATGCATATCTTATTCCATACAATTTCATATCTTATTCAATTCTCATATTCATGTTTGACCATGGGAAAAAGGACAATAATATAGGACTGATTAATTGAATTTATGAGAGTGTCTCTCCTTGCACATAATCCAATTACAACTAATCCCCAACAATTAAATACCATATTTCCCCCAAATTCATCCATACACTAAATAAAACACAATGGAGATTTCATACCATACATGAAATGCAATATAGAATTCATACATATTTAAACATCGCATTCATCATTCATAATATACTAAGTAAATCTTGTCATGCTTATGCTCATGAGGATATCTCAATTAATTTTAATAACTCAAATTTATTCTCCAATCATTTAGATAAAAAGTATAGCATTCCTCACTTTAACCTTTTATGAAGAGCCGGGTTGATTTTAGACTTGATCGCTCCCGGGGTTCGGATTAGAAGGCTCTAATCAACACAAGAACATAGATAGAGTCCACTTAGTTCATGTATTTAGCCCTATTTTGAGTTTAAAAGTAAAACCCCCAAATTTCCCAAACTCTATCATCTTCCTTTGGTCTCCAAACCCATTTCCAACAAGATTTATGCCCATGCTAATCCCCAAATTGAAAAACCCCCAAATTTCCAACCCAAATCCAACATGAGTCCCAATTTGGGGTGTAAATCTCCATGCAACCATGGAACTAGGTCCAATGTCATCTCAATTACATGAAAATTACATTTCATAGCTTTCCCTCACTTTCATATCAAATGCACCCTTTTTCTCCAATCTCCACCTTCCCAAAAACAAATCTTCTCCAATTTATTCAACAAAAACCTCCCTACAACCTTCATCCCATCTCTACTCAAGCCTCAAAACTATTTAATCAAAAGAAAAGAAATAAGCAGAAGAGATAGAATTTACCTCGAGAGAAGGTGGGAAAATTTGAGGAAAGGAGAGGCTTCTCTGCTTTCTGCCTCTCTCACATACTCTCCCTTTCTATCTGCCGTTCACCCTGTCTTTCTCTTTTTTTTTTTTTTTTTCTCTTTGGCCTAGACGGGTTTGGCTTTAAAAAGAACGGCAACATTTTGGGTTGGGGTTTCTAATGCCCCAACTTAAGTTGTGGTGTCGGTCGACTCGACAAACAGGGTCGATCAACCCGACACTGAGCACAACTCAAATATTTATTTATTTATTTTTTATTTGAATTTATTTATTTATATTTATTCTCAGTTGGGGTGCTTTCTTAAGGTCACGCGTACCCTGACGGGACCCACATGTGACCCTCACAGTACACACACGTGTAACCCTTATTATTACATCATAAATTTATTAATCTGAAGGGCCGGGCCATTACAGAGGAAATATCTACACATTCATGCACCTACATAATAATAATGTATGAAATGTAATATAAATAACAATATGCTATCATGCTTTGCTATCAATATCATCAGTGGGAACACAATGCCCACCCAAGGACACCTCTACGGAACATGCGATCAATTACATCACGATCCCTTGTAAGACTTAAGCCACGACTGACGAAGTGGGAGATCTACATATAACATATCTAGTCTACCTCACCTTGCGTCCCTTCACCACTCTGGTGATACAATCAATCCCTAAGGTGATCAAAGTGCGTCTTAATAGGCTAGTACCACCCTCGAAGCGTCCACAAGTATCTAACCCTATGCAACACTGCACAACAATGTGCAAAATAGTCGTGAAAGTATCCTACAGCGCGCAGCATGTGAGTGACTATACTCCTCGACGGCAACCCTATAAGACCAAGTCTCATAGCCGATGCCACCGTTCCAATAGGGTTCTTTAAATCTAAATCATCATCTTGTCACACCAACCTCTTCTAGGGAGTGGGGACTCATACTAGTGGGGCCCAAACAAGGGAAATGCACATCATCCAGTCCTATATACCCTTTGGATCTAATCCCCAACGCTAGTAATTCTCAATATCATTATGCCCATTACCAAAATCCCATACTCACATCCTAGATAAGATCCTAGGTGCACATCAATGAGTAATTCCAAGGGAAACATTAATTTTGACACATAGGGCAATACATAGATCATATTCATAATATGATTCCAAAATCATCAAAGATAGCAACATAGTAATTCCATTTTTAATTTATACATTTAACACATCTATCACATTGGGTTGTTTTAGGGGTGTGGATCACATACCAACCTTCAGATACACCATTTGGGTTTATTTTCACATATTCATAATCCTTGCAATCTGTTGTACCCGTCTCATGGTGGTTTATAATCATAAGTCCAACTGCTCCCTTCTCCATAATATAAACCCAATTAATTTCATCCAGATTCTTCTTAGCCCTCCATAAGAGCTTCCAATAATTATTACAACTTCTCCATCATCATAACAAGATCGTAGGCATGCTACATAACATATAACAATGAATTCATAATAGTTCATGCATAACATAAGGCATATCCATCCTATGTATCATGCATTAAACAAATCAATAACACAATACATTCCCTAAATCAATGTAAGAGCATACAAGCATTCATGCAATGTGTATAGCAATCCTCACCTAGAAAGTTACGATGTTCCGGGTTGATGTTCGGGTCGTACCTCGACGGATCCAGAGTTCGAAGGCTCTAATCAAATCAAAAGAACACAATATATCCCTAAACACAATATATCCCTATTAGTTCATAGATCAAACCAATTTAAAGTTTAAAAGCAAAACCCCCAAATCTAGACCCAAGATTTACCCCTAATTTGGTTTAATTCCGTCAATATAAAGGAAATCCCCAAATCTCCTCCCATGAATCATCTCCAAAATTAAGCATATACCATTTTTCTCAATCTACTTCCCTTCCTATGGGTTCAAAACCCAAACCCAACTCATATCTACACCCAAACAATCTTCCAAATCAAAATCCCCAATTATTTCCATGGATTCCTCTCTAAATAAGGACTGATGGCCATCATCAACTCCTTTCTCCACACATCCTGTCTAGATCTTGTCAAACGAAAGAAAGAGAGAGAAGGATGACAACTCTTACATTTGGAGGAGAAGGAATAGTGCAAAGGGGTGATCTAAACGTAGGAAATTCGAATCAAATGCCTTTAGTGGGTGAAAATCAATGGAGGGAAGGTAAAGGGTGCTAGGGTTTGCTGGTAAGGGAGAGGGAGAGGCAGTTGAATGGGGAAGAAGTTGAAAGTGACCTAAAATTCATAAACATGGGATTTAAATACGCAACTAGAACTAACGCCGGCACGACCCATTGTGACTGGCGATCCATCACTTGACGACCCATCGTCCTAAGACCAATCTGTCAAACTTGATCTGCTCTCAAGACGAATCCATCGTCCATGGCGATCCATCGCCTAGTGACCTATCGTGGCTGACGTCAGGTTAAGGCCTAACTTTCCCAATTTCGGTTTTGACACGTGTGTTCAAGTGGTGCGTACATGGGACCCTCAAACGCTACTCACACGTGTAGCCTATATTATTACATTATAAATCAATAATTATAAGGGCCGAATCATTACATAATTCATACAAGCCTATCCCATGGTAGCATATCCCTTTTTGGCCCCCACCTCATGTAACACCCTGACCCAAAATTAGGCTTAATTGTGTAATTTTGTGCCAATAATCATGTTTTGTGATCCGTTAATCATGAAGATTATAGATAGAGCTTTTTGAAAAGTCTAGGATTGGCCTAATAAGAGCTCGGTAGCTCGTGAATCCATTGTGTTAAAGTTGGAAGGGTTAAATGTTGATTTATGATAATTATTATTTATTATTGATAATAATCTTGTTTATTTAGATAGTATGTTAATTAAGATTAATAGGATTTCAAATTTAAGTCCTCCTAATGATTTTAATTTTGAATGAAATAGATCTTTCAAAATTATTTTTTTGATTTTTATAAATATGAATATTTATGACACGAAGAGGTCCCTATTTACAAAATAATTATAGAAGTTAAAAAAATTTAGGAAAAAAAATACCTGATATTTAGTCTATGTTTTAAGCTATCATTTTGTGTTTTTAGATTTTCAAAATAAAATTTTAATACCCTTAAAATAAATACAATTTAATTTATGGAATTTGCCTAAAACATTGTTTTTGTTTAAATCAATTGAATTTGAAGTATATTATTTCCCAAATTTTTACAGTGTTCGTGATTTTTAAAACTCGATGTTTTGGACCGGTTAGATTAAGTTAAATAAACCCCATTCATATCCAAATAATGAAGGATAAGATTAAGGAGTTACAAATAAATGAAATAGAATTTTATCCCCAAGCACCTAGTGTAGATGGTGATGCATGGAAGTTGCAGCCTACCATCCTTGGTTTTAAATACCAATAGATGGAATGATAGATTTTACAGCCATTTTTACTACATCTACTTCAGTCCATCTCTTCCTAAGCTTCTTCTTCTTCTTCCTTTCATTCAAAGCTTCCTGCAACTGGTTTTTAGTGGAAAATTTTCAAGAGTTGAAACTCAATCCGATTCTCAAAGAGAAGGTATGCATTATATTCCTTTTGAAATTTTAATAAATTTAGAATCAAACAGAAGTGAAAATGGCTTTGATTTGAGCTTTAAAAGTTAGTGAAAACTATGGTTTTTCATGTCTTTTGATTATTACACCTTCAAAATCAAAGGTTTTTCATGATTTTTTTTTTCTGTCCAATTTATTTCTAAAATATAGTAGCATTATAGACAAATTCATCAGACTGGTTAGATGTAGAAAATGAATTCAAGAAGCCCTCTGTTTTTAGATTCGTAATTGACCCTGCATGTCCCGTCACTGCATTGTCTGCAAGTGACTGGCTGATGAAGACAGGTTTCGGAACTTGACTCGGAAGTTTCAAAGTTACTATGGAAGTGTTGAAGCCAAGTTCTGAAGGCAGTGTAGCAGTTCTGAGCTCTCGGAACCAAATTCACAAATATCGTTCTCGGGTTATTATCGGGATTGATAATAAAGGGATATTATTAGAAACTTGGATTTTTATCGGGACTTTAACGGGAAAATCTCGCAGAAAATATAATAAAAATAATAAATAAATAGTTCAAATCTTATAGTAGATTCAATTTATGTTCACGAGTTAAAATTAAAAAAATCTTTTAGATTTATTTTATTTTATGGATTGAAGTAGTTTTCTTAAAAAAAAATTGATGTTTTATTTTACTTTTCAATAATTAGGCTTAAATTTTTTATTAGATATTAACTATTTAATTAAACCATTCAAATACTCCAATTTATTGTATAGATATAGTGGTTATTGAAGCTAAATAAATATAATTTTTAACAAATGAATAAAAATAACTCTTTCATTATTTAATAAATATGATTTAATTAAACTATTCTAACATCATGTGACGCCTGCATGTGTGTCTCGTGAGTGGGTGGTTGTCTTGGGCAATATAGAATAAATAACCCACCTTTGTCTCTTTATCTTCAAAAGAAGAACATTTTCCATGTTAAGAAACCTTAATCTAATCCATTCATTATCCAATGACATTTATGCATAGTTGTAGCTTTGATTTTGTATACAGTGCAATGAGGATTATAAGGGAGGGAAATCGTTAACGTAGATCTCCCAAGTCTATTAAATTCGAGATTTTAAAGCGATATTACTGGACCTCACATTAAAAACGTGATTTTAACGGAAATTTGATGATAAATGCGTCTTTCACGATAAATTTGTAATATTAACTGAAAAACGGTAAAATGCCGATATTTTCGTGATAAAATCGAAAATATAGGCGATATTTGTGACTATGCTTGGAACCTGACTTGGAGGTTCTGAAGTCACTATAGCAGGTTCCGAAGTCACTGTAACAGGTTTTGACGGGATTTTCCTAAGCAGAATTGGGACATTTTGAGACTGTAGCTTCGAGAAATTCCGAAGCCACAATATCAAGTTCCGAAGCATGTTCCAAAGGATATGAAAGTAGTTTTTGAAATTATTTTTAATTTGCAAAATTTGGAATTTAGAAATATAATTTATTTTGTAGTAATCAATTTCAAAGGCCATTATTCTAATTTAAAAGGAGACTAACTTTAACTCTTGTGTGTTCACAATATTGTATTGAATGTTCACTTATAGGCCGATACTCTTACCTGTAGCTCAGCGGAAACGTCGCTCGGTAGCCATCAGTAGCGCTGAGGAAACGCCGCTCGTCGGTAAAAAGGAATCAGACACTGAGTGATTTATTTTACTGTACTTTCAAGGCCTAACTCAATATATCTCCATGGTCCTATTCAGAAGACAATACGAGTAGTGGCCTGAGCATTTTACATTTTTGTACCTCTCTAGATCTAACTAAATACGTCTTCATCCTAATCCAGAAGGTAAAGTGTGTAGTGGCCTAAGCACTTTTATTTCCTGTATTGTACCCTCTTGGAAAAGTCTCAATACTTTCCTAAGCACCGGAAAAATATGAGCCTGGGTATTGAGTACTTTCATTTTTTTTATTGAGTGTTTTGAATGTCTAACTCTTTTGACTTCAAATTAAAATGGACCAGTAACCTATAGTTTGGACTCACCGCCATCTCCTTTGAGATTTTTGGAACAATTAAATTAGAAAGTTAGAATGTACTATGGATGTGTATTGTATTGATTTTATATATGTATTTACTTGTATTTTCATTGTATGTTACAGATTCCTGCGTATACCAAAAAATTAACGGTGAGGAGACTTAATCGAATTGGTTTGGTAAATCAGGTTTTGAAAACCTAGACTCTAGTCAATGTGTGGTTTCATGGATATTATATAAACATGGAAAAGACTAAGTGGGCCAGAAAACGAGACTTGACACCACTTCCATATAAGGGATGATATTTGTTCTAATTAATAGAATGAAAACATAACACGGTGTCAAGTAGTCGATGTCTATAATGGAGAATGAACCCACTTATATGCCTAGATATTGATGATTTATCGAGATATATGTATGTTGATACATAATGATGTTTATTATGCACAATATTTATGTTTTGGGAAATTGAGATGATATTCTCCGATGTGAGAACATGAGCATTATGGTAAGAGATGTTAGATTTATTTCCTGGTAAGAATTTGGTTATTGGTATTGCCATCTCCAATTTAGCCGTTAGGCTATTATTGGCCGCCGAGGTCGGACCGTTGGGTCAGTTAAGCTCTATCACACATTTAGTCATTAGGCTATTATTGGACGACGAGGTCGGACCATTGGGTCAGTTAAGCTCTTACAAGATGCTGCAGTTTGACCGTGTTGGGATTTAATGGTAGAGCAGTGTTTCGTGTGTGTGAAAGTGATGTGGCAGTGGTGGTAATTTGGAAATATGGTATATGAGACCATTTGTGTAATTTGGTAAATATGGTATATGAGACCACTGGTAGTAATTTGGAAATATGGTATATGAGATTATTTGTGGTAAGTTGTTAAATATGCTATACGAAACCATTTGTGATTTGAGTACGATGATTTATGATATTAAGTGTAGAGTAGACCATTATTGTTATTATGGTATTAATGGTAGAGTAAATCATTACTGTTATTATGATATTAATGTAGAGTAGGCTATTATTGTTATTATGATATCTTCAAAGTTGACTGCATTGCATAACCTGTGATATTATGTTAAAATGCTATTTAAGTTCTCTTCACTGGCTAGGAAGATCACGTCCCTTACATTGCAGGGTTAGTACCTAAGGAGAAGGAACCTCCACCGCTATCTTAGGATGAGAAAACCTATGTAGTCGATCATATTTCCGATGATGGAAAATATGTTTATTATGTTTACTTTCATGCCAATAATGTTTTGTTGATTTTAGTACTGCCTGTGGTACTTTAAATCTAATCATGTATAAAATAACATATTTTCGTTAGTAACTCTGATTGTTAGAATGGAAATATTTGTATGTATGATATGTGTTTATATATGGGTAGATATGTTGCATGTTTGAGTCCACGTGAGAATATCACGTGTGACATTTTAATATTATGGGCTTAAAGGTTTATCTTAAGTATCTAGCCCAGTTATGATGATATATGATTGGAGATTATTTTTAAAAAAAAAAAAAAAATAGTCACATTCTGGGCCCACAATCGGGTCAGGACATGATAACTTGGTATCAGAGCATAGTTCAACTCTCGTACTGTGCGTATGAGAGGGAGTAGATTGATCAGTTGATTTTGGATTATTTCCCTTGATTTTGGGAATAGGGAAGATAGAAATTAGAGTTGAAGTGAGGTTCGTTCCCCTTGTTTTGGGAAGTTATGTGGTTTTAGTGTCAAGATGGAATCTTGAACAACTATTTCGCAGTGATAACTCCTTATAAGTATGAAGACAAGAAAAATTGAATTGGTGACGAACCATCTCGTTGGAGTAAATGGTGTGATTTTAATGTCAAGTAGATACTTGGAATCCAAGTGTTTAATTGTGATAACCCCTTATAAGAGTTGAGGTTAAAATGTGTAAATTCTAAAAGAAAGGCTTTGAGGCCGGTTAAGCCTGAGAAAACTCATTGGGTGGAAATTGATTTTCCTAGTGTAAAGGACCCTCAATATTATAATAGTACGGAAGTTGCTTGTAATGTACATGTGATGTTTGAATGTATGATTGCTCTTACAAATATGACAAAGTACTAGAGTGGCAAGCTATCTCCTCAGGATGAAAATGAGCAAGAAGATGTGAATCAGATAGTGGCAAGCTATCTGCTCAGGATGAAAATGAGCAAGAAGATGTGAATTAGATAGTACGAGAAACCTTCGAAATCGTAAGAAGTACTTTGGATTTACTAGAAAGGATAATGGTAACAGAACCGGCTCCAACAATGATGAGAAAGGAGTCAGGTCAATATCATTCCCAAGGATTTACTTTCCAACGATATCAACTACCTTCAAAGTCGACAGGAAGTCGCAAAAAAAAGAACATATTGTGCTATGACTATAGACAATCAGGATATGAGATGGAATCTAATCATCGGAAGAAAAAGAGGCGGTGTTTCAATTGTGGTGGAGAGGACCACTTGGTTAAGTAGTGTCCACATCTCTCGAATCCTGAAAATTATTCAGGAAATTCACCAAGGATGACCATAGACGAATGATAAAGCTATCAAGAATGAGTAGTAACAGGTATGGAAATTTTGAGGAAAAGTTTGTCTTAAGTAATCCCCTCTTGTGGAAGTTGACTTAGCATAGGGGGAAGTTTACTATGTGTATAATTACATCGGATATTATGGAAATAAATAAGAATCATTCACTTTAGTTGCTTCATGTATATTAGATAGTACGAGAAACCTTCGAAATCGTAAGAAGTACTTTGGATTTACTAGAAAGGATAATGGTAACAGAACCGGCTCCAACAATGATGAGAAAGGAGTCAGTTCGATATCATTCCCAAGGATTTACTTTCCAACGATATCAACTACCTTCATAGTCGACAGGAAGTCGCAAAAAAAAGAACATATTGTGCTATGACTATAGACAATCAGGATATGAGATGGAATCTAATCATCGGAAGAAAAAGAGGCGGTGTTTCAATTGTGGTGGAGAGGACCACTTGGTTAAGTAGTGTCCACATCTCTCGAATCTTGAAAATTATTCAGGAAATTCACCAAGGATGACCATAGACGAATGATAAAGCTATCAAGAATGAGTAGTAACATGTATGGAAATTTTGAGGAAAAGTTTGTCTTAAGTAATCCCCTCTTGTGGAAGTTGACTTAGCATAGGGGGAAGTTTACTATGTATATAATTACATCGGATATTATGGAAATAAATAAGAATCATTCACTTTAGTTGCTTCATGTATATTGAATCTTTAAAAGTTTGTATGCTAATTAAATAATAATGTCAACAGACATGGCAGGAGTTCTATAGATTCCCATCCAAGATCATAGTGAGCGGGAAAAAGTGTGTCAAACTATGAATGATATCCTCATGATGGTAAAAATTACCTCATTTTTTATTTAATTGAGCCATAGTTTTTAGTGGAGAGGATCTGTATTTTGATGGGTAAAGTCTCTGATTCATTATGAGGAAGGATTCGTATTATAAGGAGAATGATCACCATGGTGAAGATATTCATTTACTCTCCTATTTGACTTGTAGATTATAGTTATTGAAAGTAGAATATTGATATAAATGACCATGTTTTCCTGATGGGAAAGAGATGAATTTGAAAGGTTTTAAACAACCGAGAATGTCCTCTTAAAAAAAGAAGTCCAGTTAGCTATCCACGAGGAGAAATGGAAGGCCAAAGAGGATGGAGTACGGTAAATAGATGGAATTGTGGTGAACTGGCTATGATAAAGGATAGTGAAGTATTATCCTCAGTACATTTAATATTGATGATCGTCATGAGAAGACAACATAACTTTAGGTAGAGTTTGAAATTTTTGTATCGAATGGATACATCGGATGTAGGAGTACTATTAATAATGGATGAAAGGTTCGCTGGAAATAGGACCTAAAGGTGGAAATGACCCTTAGATAAGATTTTCCACTAAAAGCAAAAACTCACAACGGATTATGTGAGTGATGGGTGGTTACCCAACACATTATTCTAGATTGATATGGAAGTGATAAAACTATTAAAAAGCTTATATGATTGTAAAGCTGAAAGTTCTGACCAGAGTATAGGTCAGTATAGTGATGGACACTGGAAATTGACTATTTTACCCTGAATATTGGATAAGTTAGCCCTTGTTTTCAGTGTTTTTAATATCATTAATGGGATTTTTGGAGTTTTATAGGTATGTTTCGAAAATACACGATATAAAGATTAAATTGAAGAAAAATGGAGAAATTGAGAAAAAATCTATTTTGGAAGCTGTTATTTTTGGAAAGATATATTTTTGGAATAAACGGATTTTTAATATTTATTTCACCGTAATTTAGGGTTTCATTGTAAACTAATTAATTCAAATCCATTTATGAGAGTTTGAATTAATTCAGTAATTTTTTAGATTTTTTTATTATTTTCAAGTGGTGAGATAAATTATTAAATTTTATAAATTGAATATATGAAAAAATGAAGCATTTAAATTGAAACACGTGAAACTCAAGGAGCTCAACCATGAAAAATTCGCACAAGGCCGTGTGGAGGAGAGAGAAGGAGAATAATTAATAAATTTGGGAGAACTTAGAAGGAATATCTTGACACAGTCTCAGTAGTTTGGCCAGAACTTTGTACTCTGATATCCGATCGCATTTATTCTTTTTGGGTTGGAAAGAAGACTTCAAGGGCTACAACTTTTTAGTATTACGACATTCATGATTCAAAATAAACTAGGTTAAAATGGAGATTCAATATGGTACATGTGAAAAAAAGGGATTTTGCACCCACTTTCCATGGTGTGTTCACACCATGGCCGAGTCAGCCCCTTTGAGTTCACACCTTGCACGAATTTTATTGGTTTTTTCACTTCCTTACATGTTTAAGTCATTCCATGTTTAGCACAAACCATATCAGCTCTCCAAGTGTCCTTGCTTTATTTAACTCTTTAAATCCAAGAGATTCACTCTACCTCTTTTCATCTATAAATAATATCCCTCTCCTATTTAAAAAATTGAACCTGCCTTAGAGATTTTGAGATTTTGAGACTTTGGAGAATTGGAGAATTTTGGAGTTTTTGAATTTTGTCTTTAAGGTTAGTGTTTTTTTTTTTATTTTGTTCTTTTGTAATTAGTTTTTCAAGTTTAATTCATTGTTCTTGTAATTTAGTTCAATTAATAAGAGTAGAATTTCTTAATGTTTTTTATCTTTATTTTCTTAAATTCAATGCTAATGTGTGATTAATTTCAATAATAAATTTGAAAATTCTAAAAGTCTTATTTTTTTATTTTTCTCAAAACCAAAGTTCCAATGCATTGTAATTCTTAATTCCATTTTTTATTAATGATTGAAAGGCAGAAAAACATTTAGAATTATGGTTTTCCAATTATTTATTTTTGTATGATGAAAATTTGATTTGATTTAATTCTTTTTATGTGAGAGATTATTCTAAGTTATTCAATAAAAGCAGAAGAAACTTTTAGACTGAATAGAACTTGATTTTTTCAGTATAAGACACTTTTTAAGAGAAGAAAAACTTTTAGATTTGGAATTACAAGTGGAAATTCTATTTACCCTAAAGCTAGATTTGAATTTTCTTAATTTAATGGATCTTATAAATTTCATATTTAGAATTTTAATAGATGAAAAATTTGAGTGTATGATAGATAATAAATGTGAGCTCCGTATTCTAGGCCTTGCTATTATTTTTAAAATCTGAAAAATAAAGCCTCCATAATTCTTTATTCCAGTTCCACTGTAAATATGTATATATGTTGTTTTCAATTTTTATTTTTATTTTCTTTTGTCTATAAATTCAAAATTCCTAAATTTATGGAATTAGGTTGGTAAATTAATTTAATGCATCTTAATTTTGTGTTCTAAATTAGATTAATATTTTTTAAAAATTTTAGATTAATTCCACCATCTTAATTGAAATTAAATGAATTTTGTGTTTGCCATGAAAATTAGATCTATTTAATGGTTAATTTTTAATTTTAGATATTGTTCCTATTTTTTGACTTGTTTTCTATTTTTAGAATATTTATAAATTAAATTTAAATTTCCTAGATTGGATAAATAATTTCATATTTAAGATTTATTTGTATGATTTTCTAAATCTCTTAAAATATATAATTCAATGGTGTGTTTTTCATGGATATATTTTCCTAAGTTCTGATGGGTTCGATCTCGCACTCCAAAGCTTATTATAAATGGTTCGTGCACTTGTGAGTATAAATTTAAAACATATAACATGATGGCTAATAGTGGAAAAATGATTTAGAAGATGGGGGTGTTTTTAGACAGTTATTGAACTGCTTCCACGTCAAGAGATTTAAGTGTTACTTGTTTCTACAAAATGATATTGGTGAACTTAAATATTGAAATTTTGATAAGGCATAAAAACTAAGTTTCAATTTACTAATGTTTGTGCGGATGTTTACCAGACAGGTAACACCGATTGCTCTAGAAAAGGATGTTTGGTTAGTCATTAAGTAGTTATTGAGCTAATGAGTATATTAAATTTTGACTCATAAAGAGGTCTGACTATAGTATGAGTGTATACAATCAAGTGGCTAGTGCAAACTAGAAGGTCGTGAGGAGTATTTGATTCATCCTTAATTGGTAGTAATTCATAGTGATGCGTTTTATATTCTTGGATGTGATATGTTACTATTGTGTTAATAAGTTGTTGGGTGTGTACGGTATGACTAGGGTGAGTGGGATCTCATAAATGTCGCATGGGCATAGTTGATGATCCTTACTAGTGCTGAATTTTGACCAAAGTATTGTGTGCCTTGAAGAGCTTGGACGGACTCGTAAAATTGGAAATCCTTCGCATGTAAATATTGTGTGCCCGTTTAGGCTGGACGTGACAACCACTGTGGGATATGCATGGTAAAGAGGAGAGTCGAGTGACCTCAAGAAGGTGTCTGTTTTTCCGTTCAGCTACACCATTTTATTGTGGTGTAGAGGGACAATATAGTTAGATTCAACACCATTCTTTTGCAGAAATTGAACAAAGCAATGAGACAAATATACCCCCCCCCCCCCCCCAATTATCACTTCGCAAAATTTTAATTTCAGAATCAAATTGAGTTGTAACTCAATTGTAAAATGTGTGAAAATGATCAAATACTTCAAACTTATGTTTCATGAGATAAATCTATGTCATGCCTGAATAATCATTAATAAATGACACAAAATACTAAATACCAGTGCGAGATATAGAGGGTGTTTGCCAAACCTCAGAATGGATAATAAAAAATAAAGAAGATGCACATTTATTCATAGAAGAAAGAAAAAAAAGTTCTATTATTGTTGCCATATTGTGAAGGTTTAAAATGCTTAAATGATAAAGAATGAACAAGTTTCTTTAAGACGAAGTAAGAGGGATGTCCAAGCCGGTAATGCCAAAGCAACAAATTAGACGTAGAGGTCAAGCAAGCTTTAGAAGCACCAATCGGATGATCAAGAAGATATAAGCCTCCAACTTCATGACCATCACCAATCACCTGCCTCGTGGCCAGATCTTAAAAAACACATTGAGAGGAAGAGAAAGTGGTTGAGCAATGAAACTGTTTAATTAGTGCACTAACAGAAAATAAATTATGAGATAAATGAGGAACATGTAATACATATGGAAGATGCAAGGTGGATGAGAGATGAATGGTCCCTGAAAGTTCCCGGTGCTAGAACACGATTGTCCCTAGAGGGGGGGCGAATAGAGAAATCCTAATTTTTTATGGACTTCATAAGATTTATTGATTAATTAAAATGATATGCAACAAAATAAACAACTTAATCAAGGTGTGTTGTGTGTTAACAAGAGTGGACAAATAATAGAGCAAACACACAAAGGAAAGACCAAACATCCACAACACCTGATGTATAGTGGTTCGGAGTAAATCCCCCCTACATCCACTGTTGGACTCACACAACCTTGAGTTATGCAAAATACACTATGTGGGAAATTATGCCCTCATGAATAGAGTAGGAATTCCACCTACACAATCGAATTGGAATTTCACCCACTTGCCTATGATTTTGAAAGGTTCGACCTACCCCGGTCTACTTCCTTAGCTCTCTATTTTTTATAGTGGTTCAAGCACCTTGCTTTAATCCACTGTACAAGATGATTGAGAAATTAAAACACTGAGAAACACTTGCCTTTTGAAAGTTGTCTCGATGTAGTTGTTGTGATTCTTGAAGATTCTCCCAACTTGACTTTTGTCGATGACCAATATGTACCTCAGTGTATGCTCAATCACAAGCTTCGGAGGGTTCTAGGATTTAAGATTTGCCAATTTATCCTTGATCTATTGCTCTTTCTCTCTTAATTTCAATCAAGGGTTTGATTGGAACTCATATGATTCACCAATATTTAGTGCATAGAGAGAGGTTGGGATATCTGGAAATGCCTTTAAGATCTTCCTATGTGAAGGGTCCTAGGTGTCCAACCAATTTCTCCAAAATCCGGAGTTTAAATAGGCATCAAGAATTTTACAAACATAGGTTCACCGATGGGTTGGTACTTGAATAATGTTGTTGCAGTGTGACCGTTAAGCATTTAATGCACTTCCAACAGATATAAAACGGTCACTACTAATGGGTTGAGTTCCTCGATGGGTCGTTGAGCCCATTGTCGATATGTCGACACTGACAATCGTATCCTCTTGAGGCTAACTCAAACATACAGAGTTTCTCATCCAGAAACATGTCTGACCCTGATTGACATATCGATTCTACTAATGGGTCGGTCATGTTACTCTCAATGGGTCTATAACCACAATCGTATCTGTCTGAGAGTAACACAGAAATACAGAGTCTTCCCAACTAGAACTTTGTAAGGTCGATATGTCGTTCATCGATATGTCAGCAGACTCGATGTATCAACTGACAGTAAAACAGTTTGGCCATTTTGAGTTCTCTGTTCTGTTGGTTGTCAAAGGTCTACATAGACTTAAATTAGTTTTACCAATATGATTCCTAAGTCCATTCATGGGCTTCCTAGATGTGTGGGGTCCACCCTAGAGTCATCTATGGCCAATTTACCTTTTGTGATTGCCATAAACTTGGTGATGTTGAATCTTCACTTGATCTTCCAATGTTGAACTTGATTCAACCTTCACTTGAGTCTTGATTCATGTCTTCATTCTTCCAAGACAATGCTTCTTATGAGTCACAGAATTGACAACAAGGACTCGGTCAAACTGGGGCACTAATAATTCATTTACTAGCAATGGTAGCAGAGGAACCTTTAGCTAATTTGACATTACCATAAGAGACATGAGAGATGGAAGATAAAAGAGCAGACATATCAACCATATAATCAGTGGCCCCAGAAATCGATGATCGAAGAATGGGAGGATGCATGATTGGCAAATGACTCAATACCTGAAATAGATGAGACAACAATGGAAACCTCAGAGATTTGAAGACGATCTAGTCATTGTAATACCAGGTTAAAGTCTTGATGAGTTACCGGGGCATTATCACTAACCACATCAAATGAGGCAGTGAAGACAGTTGCTTGCTTCGGACGGCCATGCAGTTTGTAGCAGGAATCAACATAATGGTTTGCCATCTTACAATAAGTGTATAATCGAGACCTTCATTTCGGGGACCTTTGGTGTCACGACGAAAGTCAGAAGAGGGATCCCTGCCATGAGAACTAGAAGGTCCACATACTACAGAAGGCAGATCGTTCAGTTGACATAGAAGTCATGACCATGCGACGTCGATCATGTCGAAATAAGGCAGAGTAAACTTCTACCAGAAATGGGAGAGGGCGTTGCCCAAGCAAATGAGCATGAATAGGCTCAAACTCCTAGTTAAGGTCAGCCAATAACTCAAATGTTCATCGTCGAGCAAGGAGTTGTTGATCGAGAACAACATTAGTAGGTAGCTCAAACTTAACATATTCAATTTGATCTAACTCGAGCCAACATGTCCGCATCTTGGAATAGTACTGAATCATTAAGAACTCCCCCTGTCGAAGATGTGATACAGTCTGATATAACTCATAGAGGCGGGCAGAATTATCATCATCTGAATGAAAGACTTGAATGGTGTCGCACACATCCTTGGCCGTCAGAAAGGTATAAACAGTATCACGAACATGATCCTCCATGAGTGAAGGAGTCATTACTACACCAAGAAATTATTAGCTTTCCATGTACGATATGAGGAGTTTGTCTTGGCTGGTTTAGGGGCAGTACCATCAATATAATCGGACAACTGTTTTGCATTAAGAGACAATTTTCCTAAGTGAGACCATTGGAAGTAATTGGTCTTATTCAATAAAACAGTTGTGATCTTTCCAATATGCTGAGTGCCAGAGGAAGCCATATCAGGGAAAGAAGCAACGGAAGAAGAACCCCTAGAGGATGATATCTTCGGTGATTCCGCATATGAGGGCATGATCCCAAAGCCGAAATCCTCAATCAGTGGATTCCAAAGAAAAGCAGGTCTAGAGAATGTTGTAGCAGCAAAAATTGTGAGAAGAGTATCAGTAGAAATAGTTCAAGTCAAGTGGTGATAGATCTGGAAGAACCACAAGGCCAACAGCAGGGGCTACCAATGATGGATGCAATAACAGGTAGGTAGGATGGAAGCACTAAGAGGAGGCGACACCAGTAGTAGAGGAAAGAAGAACAGATGCAACCGAAACTAGCAAGTCCAAGCGAAAAAGGCCTAAAAAATGGTTTCCTGCCATTCTCAACAGCGACAAGGAAGACCGAGAACGTGGGGCCCACAGTTGATTGAAATCTATGGTCAACCTAAGGCGAGTGTAGAAGGGTCATGTACGACTCTAGAGGAAGAAGTTAGATGAAACAGAGCACAGATCGAGCGGATCTAAGTAGAAGACCAGGAACCTGTGGTTTCTAGGACGAAACTGACGAGGGTGAAGTTGTAGCCAAAACCAAGATGCGTTGAAGGAAAATACACAAAGCCACCTTGCAGAAAGATGGGTCCACCAGAAACGACAGGGAAGGGTGGGGTCCCATCGCCAGAGTCCTTATTGGGAACTGGATGAAAATGGAGAAGAGCAACTGCTACCCAGGAGAGTCGTTGGACTCTACAGTAAGTTAGATACAAAAGTCGCAAATCTGCGAAAATAAAAAAGATGAGAGATTTTCCGTTAAAAAAGTCCTCTAATAACCGGAGCCGAAGATGTCGTCCAGATTTGGTGAGGAATAGTAAAACAGAACAAGAAAAAAATCCTCCGAAAGCATCCAGAAAATCATTTTGGTTGATACCATGTAGAATTTTAATAATAAGAAAAAGAAAAGAATAGAAGGAGAATATGTTGAGAATAATTATTCTATGTATTGTATTGATGAATTTTCCTCTGAGATAAAAAAGAGCTAATTTAGGGACAAAAAAGGAAATAAAATAAAAGATGTTTATCTACAGTGAATCATATAACCACACAGTTGACTTCCCAAAATAAGATAAGTCGGCTCAATAATCTTGTATCGGGTCCCACAACAAGAATAGCCTCTCCTCATAAATTATGTTGTAAACCCAAACCGACAATATAACATTAACCATGATTGTCAAATGATGAACAGGGGAAAATGACCATTTTACCCCTAATATTTAGACTAGATAGCCCTTGAAATTTAATTATTCTGTATTATTAACAGTATTTTTGAGTGTTGTTGATTATTTTAGGGAAATGTAAGAAAAAGGAATAAAATTGAAGATAAATGCAGAGAAGTGGGCCACAATGCTAAATTCGGAAAGTTTGTGATTTTACCACCTAATTTTGGAATTTCTTATAAATTATTATAATTCAAATCCACATATGAGAGTTTGAATTATGATAATATTTTAGACTGTTGTAAAGATGGTAAAATTTACAACATACTAAGTGGTCCAATATTCAAGCCTAAAAACCAATCTTGCATATGAAGTCATGAGCCAAAGTCCATCAAGAAATCAAGCCTGAATTTAAAAGCTTAAGTCCAAGTTAATCTTAAGCCCAATGGATTTGAATTTTGCAATTCAAAATTGGTGATGTGGCAGATAAAATTTGAATGGATTGTGAGATTGCCATGTGTCCTAAGAGAGAGATTTTCTCCAAAAATTACAATGCAAAAATAAGCTAAATGGGAATTTGCAATTGTCATACAATGCACATTAGAAATCGATTGTGAGAAATCAAGTTAGATTGGAATTTTGGAGAGAGATTTTTGGATGAAAAACTTGTGGAGACGTTTTCTCAAAATTCCACAAAGCTAGAATAGTATGAGGCAAGTTTTGAATGGGTTATGCGCATGAAACAATGAAGGAATTGTATGGGAGGATTTGGATTCAAAGGAAGTGTTTTTATTGGACAGATGAGTCGGCAACATAGTCCAAATCCCATTAGGATATCACAATATCAAATTATTGGTTTCAGGGTTTATTTGTCCTCACTGCAAACAATATAAATATGGGTAATAGGACACAGTAAAATTTGGCCAAAGCAAGGAATAAACTTGTGCACTGAATTAGGAGAGGAGAAAATCAAGAGGAGGCTCTGCAGAACTTGAGTTTCACAAGGGATTTTTCAGGTTGGTGAATTTTAGTTTTGCATTCTAATTCTTTTATTTTCGATTTTCGATTCAGATCCTTGAATTGTAATTCTTGATTTATTTCCCATCAATAATAAAATTCAAAATGTGCTTTTAGATTTATGGTTTCCAATTTCCAATTATTACAATGATGGTTTGATTTTATTATCATTCGTTTTATGGATTTATGTTGAAAATTATTTTAAGATTTTTAAGGAAAGTGCTGAAATAATTAGGAAAAGTGGACTTGATTTTCTCAGTATAAGGTTCTTTTTAGAGTGAATGACATTTTAAATTTGAGATTACAAGTGTAAATTTCGCTTAGGCCTAAGGCTTGATTTGGAATATTTTAAATAATGGAATTCATATTTTTCATAATCGGGATGAAAGTGCATAAAAGACTTGAATGTATGTTTGGAAATTTAAGTGAGCTCCATAGTTTAGGCTTTGATTTTAGTTTCTTAAAAATATGGGATATGATGCCAACTTGAATACTTGTCTCAGTCCAAATGTAAATATTGTGAATATTTTATTCTTTTATTTTATTTTATTCATTCAATTCTTTTATAAAAATTTGGAACTAGGTTGAGAATATTTTATTAGCATCTTAATTTTGTAATTTTGAATTAAGTTGAGGTTGTTTAAATTCATTCCCCCATTTTTAATTGAATTTGGATAAATTTATGATCCTAAGTTAATTCCATGGTTTTTGGGATAAATTGAATTTCTATAAAAAAATTGATATCATGTTTTATTAAATTCCAAATTGAGATGTTGTTTCTATTTGTAGATTGGTTTTCTAAATTTAGAGTAGCTAAATTAATAACATAATTCCAAGTTTTAGAGATTTCTCCATTGATTTCCATAATTGTAATTTCTTAAACCGCATTATTTTTAATGGTGCCAATTTATCTTCTTATACATATATTTTGTCAAAGTTCTATTTTTGCTCTCAACTTGTCCATTTTATTGAAGGGATTATGATGTAGTTACTTCATAGATTTTTTTTAATAACTTTATTATTTGTGATGGATTATATATATATATATATATATATATATTGTTGATTTCCCTTAACTTCGATCTTGCACTAATAACGCTGTATTAATAATGGTGCCAATTTATCTTCTTATACATATATTTGGTCAAAGTTCTATTTTTGCTCTCTACTTGTCCACTTTATTGAAGGGATTATGATGTAGTTACTTCATAGATTTTTTTTAATAACTTTATTACTTGTGATGGATTATACAATGGTTTTCTCAAAATTTCTCAATCTCGTTAGAGGGGTATATTCCCACCTCTAACGGATCTTAGTACCTTGTCATTTTTTCAAGTTGACAATTTTCAATCTCATTTTTTATAAATTATAAACTTGTCTAATTCTTCACCTTTACTTCTAAGCAAATAAATCTTAGAAAATATGTGTTTGAAGGGAGTTTAGTAGAGTTGTGCTCGAGGCTCCTTTCCATCATAAAAAAAATGTATATATTTTTTATCATCTTTAACTTGAAAGGCTTTCTATCAAACTTAGATCATACACAATACACAATTTCCATCATGCTTCGTGGTGGCATTAGGGCTTAAAGCCAAAGAACTTATAAGCTTTGATGAATTAAAATTAACATGTCCTAAACTACGATGTTGCACATCCATAGATTCATGCAAGTAATTACTTCCATTCATAACTTTAATCCATTTACACTCCCTACCATAAAAAAGAAAAACTTAAACCCATTCTTGTCAAGCATTCAACCACTAACTAGATTCCTTCTCAAATCAGGAAATGGGGCACATCCACAAGAGTGAGAGTCTAACCGAAGTGAGTTTCAACCTTGTTCTTCGAAGAGTTCCCATTGAATCTCTCCTTATCATCTGCTATGGATTCATAGAAGGCAAACTAACTGCAGTCAAAACACAAATGACAAGTAGCACCAATGCCAATCCACCATTCTTTAGCATTGCTTGTTAAGAACACTTTGGTCACTACTCCAATGAATTCTTCTACCACGTGTGTTTGTGCCTTATTGTCGTCAATCTTGGAGTGATGAATGGTTGTTATTGATCTTCTTAAAACATGTCTCAGAGAGCATAAGACTCTTGTTTCAACCAAATTAGCCTTGGCCAACTTCAAGCGACTCATTTATGGTCTTTTCTTGATTTCGATTTTCTACCTTGATACAAATATAGAGGGTTAAATAATGAAGATATGGTGGCATGCACATATCACGAGGGACTAGTTAGGCGAGCTGAACACCTTTTTTTAATGAAGTCATATTTTTTTTTTTTTTTTATGTTCGTTTAAGAGAAGTACTGTACTCCTTCCAAAAAAGTGGCAAATTCTTAATGATTATTGCTACTTGGAATGCTTCGTCAACAACCATTCTCTCCATAAGCGCCTCCTGAGCCAACTTTTGCAACTCATGAACTTGGTTTGTAACAGGCTTATTGTCCCCATTTTAAAACAGTGTGACAGTCTAATATATTTTTTTTGAGCTAGCATCCTCGGTCTTGAATTTCTTACTCAAATGATCCCACAACTCTTTGTTTGTGTTGAACCGGCTATATAATTCATAGTAATAATTGGCCAGGAAATTCAGGATATAATTATGACGAAAATAATCTTGTTTCTTCCAAGTTTCATGACTCATTAGTGACTAATGCCGTTGGTTTATTCTCATCTAACAATGAATCTTTATTCAATACCGAAGCGGAGTGTGGTCAAGTAGAATTTCATTTTCTACTACCATCTCTTAAATTTGTTCCATAAGAAACTCCAGTTGTGGAGTTTTGAGATCCTCAGGCAATTTAAATGATTTTTCCATCTTCAAAAAGTCGAGGTTTCTAATAGAATTTTTGTCTTCAAATTGTTTCTTAAAAATGAAAATAGAAGGAAAGAAAAGATGCAAGTAGTAACATAAAATAATTAAATAAGAACTTGAGATTTTTTTTTGAGCGGTACAAAGGCTTAATATATTAAAAGATAAAGTACAACTACAAATACAAAAAAGGGTCTAAAGATTTAAACCCTGATAAGAAAAACAAAATAAATAAATAAATACATCCCTGGAGCTAAAGCTAGAACCATTCGGACATCTTCCTTCAAGACAAAAGTGGAAGACCATTGCTCTCCTGATTGTTCAATCACTTTCTCAAAGGTGGAACACTGATTGTGTGGTCTACCCCGTTATTGGCTAAGAAATTCGCCATGCGATTAGTTGTACATCTGATTAGAGCGAAGGATATCTTATGATCCGAAGAAAGTGTAAGTACCCGAAGTTTTAACTTCTATTTTATGTAATTTCTTTTATTATATAAATGAAATATATGATTGTTGGTCCAAATAATGTGAATGTACATTGAAAGAGATAAGGGGAAACTGAATTTCCCTCATACGATACATCGACTTGGTCTATGTGTCAGCAAAGCTGAACGTTCCCAGATGATGCATCGACTGGATCGATGTGTCGGGAGCACTGAGATCCAAACCCGAGATATAAGTTGTTTGAAGGATACATCGGCGTGGTCAATGTATCGGTAAAAAAGACAATCAGATGGACCAACACATCCACAAAGTCGATGTGTCAATTAGCCCGAATGTCTTTAGCAGGCGCTCTGTCTACCACCGTCCAAACCTTCCATTTCTTTCATGCATGGGCATTCACAACGCCTCTTCTTTTTTCAAGGACTCAATTAAGAGTCTAGGGATAGCAAGAGAGGAAGATAAAAAGAAGAAAAAACGAAGGAAAAAGGATGAAATAAAGAAAAGAATACGAGAGAAAAACAGATAGAAGAAAACAGAGAAGAAACAAAGTGCCTGACCACCCCTCTTACTCACCCGAGTCCATCCTCTCACTCACATATTAGCCTCAACTCGACCAAGAATCTATTCACCTCTTCACGGGTTTCCTCTGTTCCAGGAAAGGAAGGAGAGACCAAGCAAGGGGAAAGAGAAATCGAGCTAGCAAGGAGGGTGGAGAGCAAGGAGACAAAGAAGATCAGATTTCACCCATTCGAGCACACCTACGAATCACTCGATGTAGGTGAATTCCTAATATTTTTTAGTAAATCAATAACACTGGGTTGTTTAGAAAACTGTATGATTGAAATTGGAAAGAAAGAACCCAAGAACAATGAACACGTGATGTTTTTGTCCCGGCTTGACCGAGTCCCTTGTTTGTCAATTCCATGACTCGAGAAGAAGCACTTGCTAGAAACTTGAAGACCCAAAGTGATCAAGAGTGAAGATCATGCTCCTTGATGCACGAGAAGTGTACATTGAACCATAGGAGAGAACCATGAGCTAGAGCAAAACTTAGTCAAGCACTAAATGCAAAAAGCATGGGGAGTGCTTGAAATTGATGTCTGCCTACTAATCTTTGTCAATTGTATGACAAAATGGGGGAGAAATTAGTAGAAGCTAGAAGACATCAAAACAATTATGAGAAGTAATTGGTAAAACCTAAGTGCTTGGGTTTCTAAAAAAAAAGAGTCATAATAGGAAGAAACCAATAGACATAGGAGAATGTCTATGCTTGGAGTTTGGGAAATCAAAGTCAAAGAAGATTGGGGGAGAAATTTTCTCAACACGGATAGCTTAGATATACTATGGGTAGTGTTGGTCACTAGGAAATCAGGATGTAAGGGGGAGCGTCTTGTTTAGTCCATGAATGAATATTAATGTTTTGGGACTAACCCCTCTAATGATTTTTAGTGTTGCTTGCTTATGTACTTGAACATGAAAAACGAAATGAAATATGCTGAACAAGAATATGCGAAGATCATAGTCTTGTTTTCCATTTGAATATGTACATGTAATCAATATAATATTTTGTATTCAAATGAGATGCAATAAGGGTAGGATTGTAACTGGGTAGCTTCTAGGTTTTTGTCATGAAATTGACAAAGGGGGAGATTGTTAGTGCCCTGTCCCTTGTTTGTCAATTCCATGATTCGGGAAGAAGCACTTGCTAGAAGCTTGAAAATCCAACTTTTTCAAGAGTGGAGATCATGCTCCACCGGATTGAAGCTCGTTGTCATAGCAATCACAAAACATGTATTATGGTCATAGATGACTTTAGGTGGTACCCACACCTTAGAGAGGGCTATCCCTAGGCTTAGTGGAACAAATGGTTAAATCATAAAAAGCCTAGAGAGCAATCTGAATAGTGAATTGGAACCCAACTTGGAAATATGTATTTGGTTTCACTGTCAGCTTGACCACTCGTTCTCACTAACCCCTCGGTGGAGACAAGATCGACCCATCGTGGTCAAGGACTGGTCGACCAGATTGACATAGGTTCTGGATCAAAGAACTATCATTCTAGGAAAGCCTCTGATCGAGAGTCTCATATGCACCGACCCCTTGGTGACAGGCTAAAACAACCCCTCGTGGTCAACGACTCTTCGATCAAGATTT
Source organism: Chimonanthus praecox (assembly GCA_022113865.1). Taxonomy (NCBI): domain Eukaryota; kingdom Viridiplantae; phylum Streptophyta; class Magnoliopsida; order Laurales; family Calycanthaceae; genus Chimonanthus; species Chimonanthus praecox. The sequence continues at coordinate 21,842,497 of CM039087.1, read as the reverse complement.
ATGAGTTATGGAACTTTGAACTCAAATGGGCTCTCGAAGAAACAAATATATTAGTAGTTCAAGACCGATCGAGAGTACCAAGACCGACCCCTCGGTAAAGGGCGACAGGTCGGGGTATGACTGATTTCTGGACTTGAAACTCTGTCAGCATGAAGTTGACCTAGACCGAGCCTCTCGTATGGACCGACCTCTCGATACCATAAATGTCGACCCATCGGCGATACCGACATGTCGACCGGGAAAGAATATTACCATTGGAGTGCATTATTGTGCAACGGGTCGAGTTGTTGAACGGTAACATTTCTAGTCACTGATCCCTCGGTGCACCCGACCTGTCAGTACATTACCGTTACTGCAACTGGTTGCCTTCTTTATATAAACCAATCTTTATGCAACCAGTTGGTATCCTTTGGCAAAATCAGTTGGACCATCATCATTAGCAGTGAGCTTAAATAAGAGTCAACAGAAAGATCACTCTCTCTCTCTTGTTTACACTTGGGGAATCATATACAACCAATCATATAAATCGAGTTTGTGAGAGAGAAAGAGAGGAGGAAAGTAAAATCATAAACAACCAATCTATTGATTGAGTTTGTAAGTGAGAAAGAGGAAATGATTATAAACTAAGAAACCTTTAGTATAACCAGTTTCCTTGTCATCCTGAGATTGTAATTGCTCTACGATGGCTACGAGGAGGTGCGTCGACACACATTGGGTAGGATCTTCAAGAAGCACACATCAGCGAGAAAGAGCTTCAAAGGCAAGTGTTTTTTGGTTTTAATTTTATTTTAAAACCTTTGACCCGAAAGTGGATTAAGGGGGATTTGCTCCGGAACCACTATAAAAAACTCTAGAGCGTCGTCTCTGGCACAGTGGTGGGTGAAATTCTCAGCCAAATGGATAGGTGGAATTCTTATTCTACAGTGGTGGGTGAAATTCTCAGCCGATTGAGTAAGGTGGAATTCCTATTCTAATTGTAAGGGTGTAAGTCCCCACTTAGTAGATTTGGATATAACTCAAGGTTGAGTTAGTCCTAACACTGGGTGTAGGTTGGCTAACTAAACCACTTTAAATTGGTCTTATGGTGTTTGATCTTTGTGTGTTTGTATTTACTATTTAACTACTTTTCTCAACACACATTACTTTGTATGTTGATTATCCTATTCTACACGTTGTGCACAAGCATCGATAATCAAACAAAATGTAAAGGGTCAAAATCTTAGTGTGGTTGTTTAAGGAAATTAGAACAATTTATCACACTAAACAAGTCTCTTGATTAAGGTTCCGCTGCACTTAAAACAATCAAGAAATTTGAAAACACCATGGAAAATGGTATTGACCTATTTACCCCCTTCTAGGGTCAATCATGTTGTTCTAAGCACATTGAAAAATGGACTTTCACGTGAGTAAAGGGAAGTCATGGATAATGGGTCCATGACTTCTGACTCGACCTAGTCGACATATCGACTCTGTGTCATCTGGGGCAAGTATCCAGCGAATGGAAAAATAATAACTGTTGGACTGAAAAAGTAAACCTAGGACGACACATCGCCTATGTCGATGTATTGGCCTGGGTATGACATATATGAAAATTGGAATGAATGGGTGATCAATTAATCCCAGAGCGACCCATCGACAAAGTCGATATGTTGGTCTAGGTATGACTAAACTGGAAAAGAAATAGGAAGATGATGAAATTATGCCAGGAAGATATATCAACCAGATCGATATATCGACCTGGGTATGTTAAAATAGAAATGAAACTAGTTTCAGTACGATGTATTGACCAGATCGATATGTCGGCCTGGAAATGAAATAATCGGTCCAAGTATGTTGAAAATTGAAATAATGACAATGGACTAATTTAAGGACGATGCATAGACTATGTCGATGTATCGGCATGAAAACACAGTACAAATGTTAATATTGATAAACCAGAACGCCAAAGACATGTCAACAAAATCGACATATCGAATGTATACATTTGTGTATGTATCGATTGTGTCGATGCATATTATCGGAAACAGAGAAGAAAATATAAGTATGAATGGATCAAACCAGAGGATGTGTCGACATGCTTGACATCTCGAGTATGTGTACCATTAGATGTATCGACTGTGTCGATATATGGGACCAGAAGAGGAACTGGAAAATATGAACTGAAATAGACAGAGTCCAGTCGACATATCAAGATGATCGATGTGTCGAGTGTGTCCAAAGGCGATGTATCGACAATGTCGATATGTTGACCTGAAACGGAGACGATTTAAGAAAGTTAATATATTTGTTGTTAAAACCAAATATAAATGGAATCTATTAGACTTTGAAAATCATACAATTGACATTTAGGTCTGGATTATACCTACACAGATTAGACAAAGGATTATATGTGAAAGTCACATACAAACTGTGATTTGAAACATATACATGGACAAAAGGAACCGAGGGTAATTCCGACACCGTTCGAACAAACGCGTGAGTTTCCCTTTAGTTGATCACTCTCAATCAGGTAGGGGTTCCTACTTTATTGAAGCACAACTATGTGAATGATTTTGTTAAACATAGATTTATGAGATCTTGATTTTATTATTAAATTATTATGCTATATAGAAAAGATGTCTGATGAAAGAAACTATTTGATTCATGGTTTTATCATCATGTTGCACACATTACCTCATGCGTGGTTGCATGGGGGGTTGATAGTACTGAGCCAAGAATGAAATGTCCGGACCTCGCTTGCACTCATGTAAAATGATTATAAAAATATTAAACTTTGGCCCCATCCTTGGATATGAATGTTACGGCATAGTTGGGCCAAAGAGCTCCTGGGTAGGTCCCAAAACCCTACGCAGAGGGAGAAGATCACACTCCACCGATAGTCTCGGTTAATTTGTGGATGGGTAACAACACCCAACTGGTCGCGGCCTCAAATGTTGTGGACATAAGTGGTCAATATTGAGAATCATTATTTGAAGTGACATTTATGATCTGATGCATGGAGATGGGTAGGCATATCATTGATACATGGTACCCATGTCATATCATTTTTATGATTTCTAAGTAATAAGACTTTGGTATTCTTTTATCGTATCTTGAGAAACATGTATTGATCATTACCTGTGATTTTCCCATTTGATATTCTTTATTATATGATATTATGAGATTTATGATTGAAACTTCATACTGGGCAAATTAACTAAGCTCGTACATTTTTTCCTAAATGTTAACACATACCAGGGCAAATGAGAAGAAGCTGGCCCTAGCGATAGCCATGCTTGATGAAGAGATGAATCCAGAGATGCTTGGAGACCTCATAGTTCTTATTCTCTTATTTTGATAGAACTATGTAATTTCATAGGATTCAATGATGTAATAACTTAGATAATTTCTATTTTGGGATTTGGTTTAATGTTTGATTTAAATGGCTAAGTAATTTTCATCCTTTTTATTGAAATGTTTGGTATTTTAATTCATCAAGTATTATTCCCGCATTTTTTATTTCACAAGTATTATGCTAACACACACATAAATATTTGGTGGGTTGACCCACGTGTGTGCTAAAATTGGGTCAGTCGAGAGTTGGGTCTTCGGACTTGAACTCGGCTCTCGTCGTGACGTATCTGTTCTTTTTTCCATTTAAATATATATATATATATATATACTCTGATTTAATCAATGGAGAAATGGTGGGTCGTTACAAAAAGAGCCCTTATCTCCATCACCACAACAATCAATCTCAAAGGGAGTCGCTTCAACCCCTTTACCCACTTGATTGCATTTACTGAATCCCCTGATATGACTTGTTTACTATACCCGACTGATTTCCATATGTCAAAGTTCTCTTAATACTGAGAAGTTCAGCTTCATTTGAATCTCTTAGCCCTATCGGCTCCGAGAAGACCACTGAAGTTTTGCCGTTGTAAACTCTAAGAACATCCCCTATCCCTATCGATCTCAGTTTTCCTTTCGATGCCTCATCAACATTGAACTTGGGACTAAGCACATTTCATTCATTGTGTTGATGTTGGTTTGGTGTTTATAAAAAAAAAGGGGACTGGTTGGTGCCTGTGATATTATAGGTACCCAATGATGTTTAGATTTTAGTCCACAGATTTGGCCCAGTTACATTGAATTTGAGCTAAAGAAATAATTACAGTCTTTGGTGAGGGTATGGAAATCTTTGTTATAGCTTCGAAACTGCCATGCCCTGATCCTATGTGGGCCCAGAATGCAACTGATTTTTTTTATATAATCATACTTAACAATGACTTATGGACCTCTAAAGCATGTTCATCAAAAGTCCAGATTAGAAAATGCCACACATGTCTATCGTACATGGACTCTAGGCATCATACATAGGCAAATGGACCAAACTTTAAAGAGTATTAAAAATGGAAATTCAGTTGTTATTGTCGAGCCCCTCGTAATTCTTCTAGCCCCTTTCTTTATAAAAATTATGTATTTTTGTATTACTCACAGCACGAGCCCCTAGAGATCTTTCGAGCCCCTCAAACTACTGATGAATTTTTCGAGCCCCTCGAGCTGAGACACCAACTGTAATTCTGAATTGTTCCCAGCATGAGCCCCTCGACCAATCTTAAGCCACTCGAGGCCATTTTCGAGGGCCTCGAAATTGACAATTTTGTACTTCAAAATACTCATTTATTTTGATTAAACCTAGTCTTTCACATTCCTAAATATACTATCACATTAACATAATATAGTCTTTCACATTCTTAAATATACTATCACATTAAAATAATACATCAGAATAACACACGAAAATTTAGTGGTTTATACATGCTTAGGTTTTCATGCCGCATGAGGCATAATTATTACAACATTAAAGTAGGTAAAATAAACATATTTCCCATCTATAGAAAATATAGTGGTTTCCAAGGTTCCATCTCCTACGACAACGCTGGAGGTTCCTCAGTTCCTTCATCGGGTACAAATTTTGCATTGTAAGGGACGTGAGCTAACAACCCAGTGAATAGAGTTTAACAAATAACATATATCACTAAATAACATTTGAGAAATATAATGCAGATACCACTTCACAAATCCAGAGATAATAATTTGATCATGGTTCATCTCTACCATTCTTAGCATTTGTTCATTTATTTTTACCAAGATCTGCCTTTATGAAATTAACGCAATTTCAAACCTAGGCCCCAATAAGTCCTGAATGCATTAAGTCCCGACATGATCAAAATGCACTATCTTACAATAGCTTTATATTACGACTCAACATGGTCAATTTTTCCACAAAGATATTACAACCTAGCATGGTTATTTACTCCATAAAGTGCGTGAAAGCAGTTTCTCATGCACTTAGCATTAAGTAATATGTTTTCATGCATTAAGCATCAATAACTTCCCACAACCTAGGAAAAGTTCACAACTAGTGTTTGTTCTTACATCACTCTATCACGGCCCGAACCAACAGACACATGAGAAACAAGAATATTTTTTTTTTTAACTATGAAGCATGCACAACTCATAGTCCAAACACGTGACACCTACACGTGTTATGAGATCCCTACGAATCCTAGGACTTATTGGACCATTGGTTTGATCGAACTGAATTATCAGCTGCATACGTACTCTAATGGAGATCAGATCTTGCGTATTTCTCAATTCATTTATTTCATTGAACTAATCTCGTGTTATTCATGATGTAACATCAAGATATTCTAATTACTCAATCGTGGGCCTCATCAGTAGAATACATCTAGTCAATCACGAGTCTATACCAACCATGGGAACACCGTCAACCATGGGGTAAATGTCATACATGGGATAAACCTCAATTATGGGATCTATACCCGAACATAAGTATATCCCTCCTCGGGGACAATACTCTAAATATGAGTCCAATCCTCTATGGAATCAATGCCCTCCGTGGGAATACCTATCAACGATATACAATACTCATCCATGGTCACAAAGCCTTCCATGGGAACAACCATTCATGGGAAAATAATATCTATCCATAAAACCTTCACGTCCATCATGAGACCAATACATCTACCATGGGACCACTATATCTATCATGGGGTCAACATGCCCACCATATAATCAATATCTAGGCATGAATCCAATATGTCTATCATGGGAACAACATCAATGAGATTCATCGTCCATCCCTGGTAACTCTCCATTAGTGAGTATCATTTATCCATGGGTAATAACCATCCATAGATATAATCACTCCATGGGTATAATTCATCCATGGGCATAACTCATACATTCATAGAACCAATATGTCTATCATAGCACCAACAAGTCTATCATAAGACCAATACATCTACTATGGGACCAACATGTCTAATATAAGACCAATACGTTTAATATGGGACCAACATGTCCACCATAATACCAATATGTGTTCCATGGGACCATCATGTCTAACATAAGACTAATACGTCTACTATGAGACCAACAGGTTTACCATAAGACCAATATCTGGGCATGAATCCAAACCACCATGGGAACCATCATCCATGGGTATACACATCCATCCCTAATAACACTCTATCTGTGAATATAATCTATTCATTGGTATAAACCATCCATGAATATAATCCCTCCATGGGTATAATTCATCCATAGGCATAACTAATCCAATGGCACATCATCGACCATGAGATCTTCTATCCGTACGAACAACACTCGAATAAATCGCTACGTGACTGTGGCAACAATATCAAATCATCATATCATCATATTATAGACATACCACGACCCCTAGCAAGACTCAGGGCACATGACTTACTAAGTGGGAGACCCATGACTGGCGTGATTTAGTCTATCTCGCCCTGCATCCCTTCACCTCATGGGTGATTCAGTCAAGCTCTAAGGTGGTCAGACCCCTCTAACGAAGCTAGCACCACCCTCATGGGGTAAAATAGTATCTAGTTCTGCGCAACCACGGACAACAAGTGTGCGGAATAGTCGTAAGGGCGCCATACAATATATAGCATGTAAGGGACTCGCCACAACCACACGGGACCAAGTCTCCGTGGATAAACACCACTATCCGGAATACCTCTCTTGGATAGGAAATCAAACATCACTATCACATGAGGGACGTACCCATACCACGTCTCAATATCAAGTGACCAAGTCGCATAAACATTTCAATGCCAAAATCTCCGTATGTTCATATCGAGGCTCCCGTAGTCTCACGGCTACTCTAGGCCTTACTCATGGAATCTATATACTTACCTCATCATTTTAACTATACAAAGGTGAGACACAATGATCTACTGATAGGATGATTTTCTTTTTAACGGACTGAGGCATAACATTATCAATATCACGTAAGGGACATACCCATACCACATCTCAATCATCAATATCATGTGAAGAACGCACACATATCACGTTTCAATCATCAATATCACGTGAGGGACGCACTCATACTACGTCTCAATATAATCATCACGTGAGAGACGTAGCCGTTCCACGTCTCAATATAATCAAGTGACCTAGTCACATACATCTCAGTGCCAAAGTCCTCTTCTATCTATCTTAAGAATTTTCACAGTTCTCTAGCCACTCAAGGATTTACTCGAGTAACAAACATATATGTCTCATCATATCGGGACTCCCAAATCATCATAACCTCTTCGGACCGTCTTCGAGGGATCCAACATTTAACATTATGGACTATATTAGGGAAGGTATATCCCACCAATCCCTTTCTATCATTCACATTTGCTTAACATCTTACACCATCCTTAATATAAATGGATGACAAAATGCATCTTTTGATCAAGCTGAGGTACAATACTCTCAGTTGCCTGTGTACCACATAGTGAATCAGATCAACCGTAGTTCATTGTTTTCACATTTGGGTTGACATTGGGGAGTGGTCATATTTTTACTTTGGGGAAATCAACCAAGGTTTTCTTAGTATTTATATTGCATTCTACGCATTCTCAATCATGCTAGCCCATCCCCATTATAGCACAAGTTAACCCCCTTGGATTCTATGATACTTGACCTTAACTCACCTATTTCACTTAGTCTAATCATTCATCAAGTTCCTCTTCAAATCATGGAAATTTGTTATACACATGGTTGGGTCGATCCATCACAACCATTATCAACATAGGTACTCACTAGTAATGTACACATCATCACATAATCCAAGCATGGCATTAAAATACACTCATGCTTATTATATGAGTTACACATCTAAGAATTCCAATCATAATTATGATAATTCATTTGATACATACATTACTCATAACCATACACAAGTATGTAAAGTTATCAAGGCCCTACATTACACATCTTGGGCAATCTTGATTTATCATACATTCTACCATAGTTCAACACATCACAAATTTATGAATTCTCAATTATAGTAAACATCTAATCATAGGGAACTTGGGAAACTTATACATATGAATCTGATACAATATATTCACATCAATCACGCATAGGTATAAAGAGATCAAACCATAACCTTACCCAACTATGCATTGGAATGTGCATAAGATAACATTTACTCAAACATATTATCACACACCTTGTGAGTATGGAATTTTACTAGGCATCGGCTCCCTAACACCATTTCATGCTTATGTTCTATCAATTAGAACTAAATACATCCCTTACATGTAAGCGATGTCAAGTCTCACATTCTGGTCCTATTTAGCTTTTTTTTTCATCCTTATTATGTCCATAGGTCCCATTTATAGTCGTAGGGTTAACAGTTTTCAAATCAAATTTGAGATATAAAGAAAGTTGAGTCTCATCACTGTAATCTGACGAGTTTTAGTGATATATCTGCAACAATAAAAAATGCAAAAATATTGGTTCGAAATAAAATACACGTAAGTATCTTAAGTCCAGCATTTAAATTTCTAAGAAAACGGTGAAATGGTTGAGTCTAATTACATGTAATTAGTCCAAATCAAATGATTAAATTTTGTAAATCATCCAAACCACAGAATAAAGAAAAGAATGAAAGTACTCAGTGCCTGGTCTTTTATTTCTCCGTGTGATAGCCACGAGGAGTATTGAGAGTTCAGCCCAGAGGGTACATTACAAAAAAGTAAATAAAATTACTCAGTGCCTGATCTCGTATTTCATCGAGTAAAAGCGACGAGGAATATTGAGAGTTTAGTCCAGAAAGTACAATACAAAAAGTAGACATACATTACCTGAAGTAAACACACGGAAGTCAGCTTTTTCGTAATATAGAGAATAGAAAATACATATTATAAATTTGAAAGCGAATAGGTTTTTATATCCAATTTTAAACTTTATCAAGTCAGATGGGTTCAGATTTAGTCTCTTTTTGCTCCAGAGGAAAGAATTTAGAGATTAACTGAAAATGGAGTTGATTTTAAAGGTTAAACTTAAAAGTGGATAAAAACCATTTTCCCTGTGGGTTTCCAAAAACTCTGTTTTTATACCCCATTTTCATCTCATTTTACTTCTAATCATTCCTAAAACTTATAAATAAACAAGAGGGTAAATTTTTTACCACTTCCCGTAGAGTTTTGGCTTTCCCCGAAAATTTGAACTGATCCATGCAAAGGGTAATGATTTTTACACCATTATTTTCTCACGTGGTGTACCACTCTTAAAATGAAAATTCAAATTTGCTTATACTTCCCTCCTTTCATCTCTTTTCATCTTTCCCAAAATAAATTTACAATTGATTTTTTTTAAGGGTGGTGCACCATGAAAAAAAATAGTAAGTACAAAAATTACTATTCTAAGTAAATGCTCTAACTAAATCGTCTGAGGTTGGAGCCTACATGGATAAATTGATAGATAGATAAAGAGTCATGAACACTGTCATTTTACTCAAAAGGGATGCGATTAGATCACCTATGCTGCGTTTGGATGGGGGGTAATTTTTATAGGGGTTACCCCTGAGTAGGGGTCATTCTTGAGTAGGGGTCACCTTTGAAAAGGGGTACCCTTATCTTTTTTAATAATTGCAGTGGTAAAGTAAGAACTTACGCTAAGGGTAAAAAATTTTATTTGGTACCTATTAGCAGGGATAACCTGATATATTAACAATTTTATGAGAAATTTTATAAAATATAATTATTAAATAATATTCATTAAGTAAATCTAATATTATCTAATTTTTATAGATTATTTTTTATAAATATAATTTAAAATGAACACTTGCATTCTAACAGTAAATAAATAAATACAGAAAATATTTACCCGTACTCAAGGGTAACCCCTGTAAAAATTTACCCCTCAGCCAAATGCATCACGTTGAAAATGTTGCAGATTTTTTTTTATATTTATATAGATTTAATAAAATTATTAATTCTCATAAAATTGTTAATATGTTAGTTTACCCCTACTTACAATTACCCCTACTCAAGGGTAACCCCTATAAAAATTTATCCCTCACCCAAATGCATCACGTTAAAAATGTTGTAAATTTTTTTATATTATATAAATTTAATAAAATTATTAATTCTAATAAAATTTTCAGTTTACCCCTACTTACAATTAACCTTATTCAAGGGTAATCCCTATAAAAATTTACCCCTCACCCAAATGCATCACGTTGAAAATGTTGCAAATTTTTTTTTTTTATATTATAAGATTTAATAAAATTATTAATTCTCATAAAATTGTTAATATGTCAGTTTACCCCTACTTACAATTACCTCTACTCAAGGGTAACACTTGTAAAAATTTACCTCTCACTTAAATGCATCATGTTGAAAATGTTGCAGATTTTTTTTTATATTATATAAATTTAATAAAATTATTAATTCTCATAAAATTGTTAATATGTCAGTTTACCCTTACTTACAATTACCCCTACTCAAGGGTAACCCCTGTAAAAATTTACCCCTCACCCAAATGCAACACGTTGAAAATGTTGCAGTTTTTTTTTTTTTTTATAGTATATAAATTTAATAAAATTATTAATTATCATAAAATTGTTAATATGTCAGTTTACCCCTACTTACAATTACCCTACTCAAGAGTAACCTTGTAAAAATTTACCCCTCACCCAAGTGCATCACGTTGAAAATGTTGTTGAATTTTTTTTTTATATTATATAGATTAAATAAAATTATTAATTATTCTAAAATTGTTAATATGTCAGGTTACCCCTACTTACAATTACCCCTACTAAAGGGTAGCCTTGGGTAACCCCTGTAAAAAAATTACTCTTCATCCAAATACATCATGTTGAATATCTATATAATATAAAAAATAAATTACTAATTATTTGAAATCTTTTAATTTTTTAATTATATAATATATAATTGAAAAATAGAGGAAGGCACGTGATAAATAGGGAAAATGTTTCTTTACAAAATAAAAAACCACTATTATTATTTTAAATTTCAATAAATGAATAAAAAAATTCTACATATCTCTTCATAAAAAAATATAATTTATTGTTTGGTGATATGAAATTTATCAAATAGAAATCACGGAGTGCTTTAAAAAAAATAAAAGCCAAGTACTCACAAAAATAAATAAATAAATAAAATGTAAAAAAAAAAGAAAACTAATAAAAGAGCAAAATGGAGGGTAAGGAGGGGTATTAAATAATAAATACCCCAAGCCCCTTGGGGGTATTCAAAATGGTGACCAGAGGGGTAAACATTTACTCCCTTGTTACCAAACGAGGGTAACAAGGGATAATGGGGAGTTACCCCCTCTTACCCCCATCCAAACGCAGCCCTAGTCCTTGCTATTATATTAATTCATAGATAAATACTTGTATCTCTACCACTCAATTCAACAATTAGGTGATGAATGAGAAAATTACATAAAAGATATATAAATATAAAAAATAAAATAAATTATTCAATAATTTAGATTTATAAAGTTATGAGCTCTAAGGAGAGTTGCGCACTTGGGTAAATATACTTCAAAGTTCAATCACAACTACTGATGAAAACAGAAACAAGTTTTCGACAAGTCAAAGTCCATTTAAAATCTTTTATTTATAAAACCAATATATCCTAGATTCAATAGTCGCTTGCTAAAACATCTCAAAAGAAAAGACATAATTGTAAGTTACATCTCTTAAAAATGAAGAAAAATTATTTTGAAATAAAATCAATTTCAAAAGATCCAACATAATTTAGTGGCTATTTAAGTTTTGATAAATATGATATATGAATTTGTAAGAGTTTTAAAAGAAATGAAAAGATAAAATAATGAGACAAGAATAAAACTTCAATCATTTAATATCTACTCAGGAATAAAACTGAAAAATAGAAAAAAAGTTTTAATATGAGATTCTGTGAGTTGAAAGAATTTGGTTTACTTTGATTAAATTATTATATAAAAATTAATAAAACATAAAAAATAAATTCTTGATTAAATTTTGTGAGTTTGAAAGATATATTCAAAATTTTTACATCAATATTTGAAAATAGAAATTTTTATAAAAAAACATATGATATGAAGAAAGAACTGTTGATTATAAATCTTTTATGTCACTCACGTAAACCATGTAGTTTCTGCTAGTAATAAATCAATTATAAAATCCACACTCGCGTTTGATGTTTTTTTTTTAAATATTTTATAAAATAAAACAGGAGTATTGAAACGAGTAGAGTTGGGGAGTACCGCCAATTTCCCCTCTGCTGCTTAAACCCTCCCTTACGACAGACAAAACAGCAGCCAACAGCTCCTCACACCTCCCCGTCCACCTCATTCTGTAACCTTATCTCCCTCTTCCTGTGGCGAGCTTCTAAGAAAATGCCTGAGCAAGACTCAACTGATCCCATTGCAGAAAATGAAGAAGTAGAACCAGAACCAGAGAAAGAATCATCATCCTCTACTTCAGACGAAGAAGAAGAAGACGAATACGACTCGGACGATTCTGATGACTCTGACTCGGGCTATGCTGACTACGAAGAAGACGAGGGGGCTGATGACAACTCGGCCGAGACGACAATCCGCAAATTCTCTGAGGTCCTCGACAGCAAGCAGCAAAAGAAGCGGGAAGAAGAAGAAGAGCGCGAGTACGTGTATTACGAGGATCTTTTTGATTTCCCGAAAGACCCTGAGAAATGGCGGGAGGAGGACCTCAAGGAGCTGTGGGGAGATGCCCCTGTGGAGATGACAAAGCCCGGTTGGGATCCAGTATGGGCCGATGAGGAGGAGTGGGAGATTGTGCAAGAGGAGCAGGCGGCCGGTCGAGACCCACCTATTGCTCCCTTCTACGTCCCATACAGGCGGTTCTACCCTGCAATTCCCGACAACCACTACGATATCTCCAACCCCAAGTCGGTCATTGAGGAGTTGGATCGGATTGAGGAATTCCTCAATTGGGTCAGCTACATTTTCCCTGATGGGAGCTCGTAAGTTCCTCTTCTTCTACTTTGCCTTAATTTCTGAGAGAATTCAATTCAATTGATTGTACTATGTTTTCTCTTTTTTCTTTTTATCTTTATGATTGGAATTTGATATGTTTTATGATTGGATACGTGATCTTGGGTGCATTCGAATATGTTCCATATCGCAAATGATTTGTATTTTTGCTCATAAAGTGCAGTTTATTAATGTGGAAAACAAAAGCTAATTTTTGGTAGAAAATGCAGATAAAACCTGTCTCTCACCCATTTTAGTTTATGGTTCCTTGATCATGTTATGATTATCTTTGGTCTGATTGACATTTCACATGTTGTAGTGTAAATTTATAGTTTTTTAATTTGAAGTGCATTTGGATGTGCCCCAATTCATAATTGATTCAGAATTTTGGTCTAACTGCATGGATGATTAGGTTAAATTTGAGTATTATTTGTTATTGTTATTGAAAAGAAAAGGAAATAAGATGCAAATTAGTAGAGAAAATAATTAAATAAGAATTCGAGATTGTGCATGTTATGGGTGAACGCTATCTTGCAGACAAAATTTTGCCTGTCATAGACCTAGTTTGCAAAAGCATAGGGTTGCTAGCTCACTGTCGTCAAGATTCCTTGACTTTCCTCAGTGATCTTGGTTGGTTGTGGTGCACTCCAACAGGCCTGCTTGCGATGCACTACATTCTGGTTTTGCCTTTGGAAAAGTAAGAACAAGAAGATTAAAATTGCAGAGAGAAATTTCTGTAGCGAGTGAGAGTTCTCTTTTTGTAGGGAGGTTCTATGTTCTGCATTCAAAGAATTTTGTGTCTCTCTCTTTGAGATACCCCTAGTATAGAGGTTTCTAGGTATTGTTGCCACTTAGCTCACTAATCCACAATGGTATGACAGTGGTGGAATGGGTGGAAAAATGCTCGAGCGGACTTGGGCTTTACAAACCCTCTAAGCCAAGGGTATAAATCTCAGCCGATACTGTGTGTATAGGCCAGAGAAAAAAAATCCGGCCGATATGGCCAAGATCTCGGCCGATTTCTTTTTTCCTTTTAAAAAAAAAACGAATATCGATTGTGGGCCCGGCCGATATTTGCCCATATCGGATGAATGTTGGCCGATATTTATATATTTTTTATTCGTCCGATTTTTTAAAAAAAGCAGCATTTTTTTATTTTTTTAAATCATTGTTTTCAAAAAAAAAAGCCACCGAGATTTAAAAAAAAAAACAAAAATTTGAAGAGAGAGAAAGATCTCGCCCGAGATCTCGGCTGATATGAAAATTCGGCCGAATTTTCGACCCCTGCTCTAAGCCTTGGCCATTAGAATTAGGCCCAATAAGCTCAATAAGCCCAGCCTACTAGGCCCATTAAGGTTTGGTTTAGCAAGCTTGGATCCTGCTTGCTTACTTGCCTCACCTCAACTTGTGCTCATTTCTGGTTGCTCAGCTTAGCTTTTGGCACAAAACAACATTGGTATACCCAACCATTGTTGCCACCCCATGCGCATGCATGTGGAATGGGCTAGGCACACGAGGTCCATGAACTTTTAGTAATTTTGTAACTAAATAAATAATAAATTCTTATGAGGAACTTCTAAAGTTTTTCTCACTTTTCATGTAGGACTCTTTAACATCCCACGAAACAATCTACAAAAGTACCTCCTTTCAAAGTTGGCATTTTCATTTTTTTCCATGGGTATCTCCATCGCGCATTGTAGGTGAGACTAATTCTGAATACATAAAGCCATTTGCAAGCCTCATGTATCGGTAACTCCAAGGAGAGTTGAACCTGAGACCTCTAGTGGATTTCTAGAAGTTCAAGCCAATTGAGCAACACCTGTTTGGGTTGACTTTTTCAAAATTTTAAAAATCCTGGTCCAGGACAAACTCTGATGCCAAATCTGATGTAGGACAAGCTTTGATACAAAATCTGATGTAGGATACAGGTTGACATCACACGTGGCCTAAGTTGTGTATTTTAGTATTATTTATTTTTTATCTTTTTCTTTCCTACTTAGATTAGGTTTCCCATTTTAATATTTTCCTATTTTTAGTAATGGTTGTATTCGATCCTCTTAAGGTCGAAAGTCCCTACATGGTAGATTAGATTCGTTTTCTTTTGGATAGAATCCTAGTTTAGTAAGGAAGCCAGGTTGGTGCCTTTCCTAATTGAGTCATTTTCTATTTTCGAGTAGTGTTTTCTTATATAAAGCTATGTAATGGGTTGAGAACAGTAAAGCACCGATATGGGTATGCGTATCGTATATGACAAGTATCCGATACGGGGATATGACAAATTTTGAAAAACTAGAATACGGGTGCGGCGGGATACGCCAAATTAAAAAATTATATATATATATATATATATTCAAACATTTTAAAAAAAAATCATAAATTCTACTATGAGATAAAAAGAATCAACATTTCAACAAATACTAAATTACTAAGTACATGATAAGAATTATAAGTCACTCACAAAATACATGTTATATTGTTATTACTTATTACAAAATCTGATTGAAGGTTTCAATCTCTTCATTGGCATCAGTAAAATCATCATCCTCCATATCTGGTTTATCAAGAGACAAACTTACAACCTCTAAAACTCCAGCTCCTTCAAATGGATTCCACTGATCTCCCCCAATGTCCCACATCCTATTTGGTCCTTTTACATAGTCTTCATTCTTCCTTGACAAAAGACGAAGATTTGTATGTATGAACACCAAATCTTCAGCCCTTTTAGGATTTCTTTTTATGGAGTGGATGAATGAGTAGGTTCTCCAATTCCTCTCACAACACGATGATGAACATGGTTGTATAAGAAGCTTAAGAGCCATCGTTTGCAGTCTTAGTATAGAAGCTCCATAGGTCATCCACCATGTTTTTGAATCCAAGTCCCATCTGTCTTGTAAACAATCAAAGGACCCAAATACATCAGTAGCTCCTGAAAACCTTGCATATTCTATCAGAATAACTTTCCTCTCATTCACATCAGGGAAATACCTCCTCAAACATTTATTTCTCTCATCGGATATCTCTGCATCCCTATGTGGTGCAACCCTATTCGGAGCTTGAGCAAGTCATTCACTACTATAGTATCTATAGGTTAGAAAATCATAACATTAGTTTGTAAAACATGAAGTTCAAAATCTAAAGAAAAATCGAAACAGATAAATTACCTTGGATTCAAAGAATGAGCCATGCAATGTAGTGGTGTGCAACTTTTAGTCCATCTATCAATGAGTATGTCATACACCACATCATAAAAAATAGACTGCTCATCTAGCTCCTTCAACTCATAGCCATATATCGCCGACTTCATTTGCTTTATCATTGAATCCCACATATCATAAACCAAATGAAGGATCGGTTTATCCGTGTCGCACAACCGGAGCATCTCATAGATTGGACATGTAAAAGAAAGAATATAGTCAACCTTGTCCCACCATATATCATTTAAAACCATCTCTTTCAAAGCTTGAGCCTTTCCAACATCATCCTCCTTGTAGGCACTCCATTCCTCAATAATGACCATGTTCTGAAGGCCACGCTTGATAAGCTTTAATCTCTTCAACATCACAACGGTAGAAGCAATTCGTGTCTCGGCCGCAGCAAGCAATTTCAATGGTACAAAGGAATTAAAAATAACCAATCTCATAGAATGATTCATAATAAAGTTGCGAATAAAACATGCATCATCTGAAACTTGAGTAATCCAATAGCATTCAACAAAAACATTCTCATTTATTTCTGTAATTTTTGCTGCACATATATTTTTTAGTGCAAGATTTAATGTGTGCACCACACAAGGAGTCCAAAATATGTGAGGGTAATGACCTTCAACAAGTAACCTCGCTGCCTTACATACAGAAGCATTATCAGTCACAATTTGCACCACATTCTCTGACCCAACCTCACGAATTGTGTCTATCATCAATTTGGCAATGTAGTGCTTATCTTTATACTCTTTTGATCCATCAACAACTTTCAAGAAAATGGGGCCTCCCTCAGATGCAGCCATGAAATTGATTAACGGCCTCCTTTGTGCATCACTCCACCCATCACTAACTATGCTCATCCCCTTCTCATGCCAAGTTCCTTTGATTGGTTGGAGCAACCTTTCAGTGTTTGCCCTCTTCTTTTGTAAAAGTGTGGTTCTTAAAGCATTATAACTAGGAGGTGAAAATTCCGTTACTAGAAGTATGCACGACTTAGAAGAGGTGAATAGGTCGGTTTCAATTTTAGTTCCTTTTTAAAAATCAATCAGATTAAACAATATGCGCAGCGGAATAAACGTGTGTGCAAGTGATAAACAAATGAATCAAACCATTAATACAAACCACACATGCACAATGATATATAGTGGTTCGGTTCATCTGAACCTACATCCACTGTTGGACTCACCCTCTCTAGGGCTATCCCAAATATACTATGTATGGGTCTCACACCCAAATAGTACAACCTAGTTTTTTATAGAGGTTCAACCCAATCGGTCTAATCCTCTACACCTATTTTTTAGAGTGGTTTGAACACACTGTTCTAATCCACTTTACAATGTTTGAAATAAAACAAAGAAGAAATACTTGCCTTGGGCCTTGACCGTTTTCCTTTAAGCTCTTTCTTCTTTACTGAATCTGTGTGCTCCTTTCCATTAGTTTAGCTCCATCAAAATGACTGTCGGCACAACAGTATAGGACAAGGGTATGACTGGTTTTATAGTCCTATATGAACACCTTACTCTTCATAAGGATTGGGGTATTGATTACCCAAACATTCCCTAAGGAAGATGATAAAGAATGGTGTCTAGAGGGAAGACCGAATGATCACTCACTGGTAATATGTTCCTGAGTGTTTGTTGTGTGTATTCGGTACTTAAAACAGCCCCCTTACTGTTATTTTATAAGCAGTTTTAAGGAGTGCAGTAAGTCACGTCAGCGAGGCCTCGCTGCTTCTGATGAGACCTCGCCAGAGGTAATTCTGAAAAGACAGCTTGCAGTTTTGCT
This sequence comes from Chimonanthus praecox, assembly GCA_022113865.1. Classification (NCBI taxonomy): domain Eukaryota; kingdom Viridiplantae; phylum Streptophyta; class Magnoliopsida; order Laurales; family Calycanthaceae; genus Chimonanthus; species Chimonanthus praecox. Next base: position 21,824,171 of record CM039087.1, on the reverse strand, counting down.
GTAAGTCACGCCTGCGAGGCCTCACTGATTCTGACGAGGCCTCGCCAGCGGTAATTGCTGGAAAGACAGCACACATGTGCTGTGTCAATGATTCAGCCAGATCAGCTAGATATCAATCAGATATCAGCCACCTCATCTCCACCGTGCATGACTTGCAAATCATTTATCTTAGCCACTAATTAAGGACTTGATGAGAATATTGCAAGGTGGATTACAAATCATGGATGAGCCTTTCCATAATTGTTATGGACAGCTCCCCAAGGATATTCAAATTCAAACTTAAGAGAGGTGGCAACATCTCACTATGGATAAATTTGTTTACCATAATAAGCTTCCAATCAATTTACCATAATTACCCATCTCACCATATGGATAATTTTATTTACCATAATAAGCTTCCAATAAATTTACCATAATTACCCCTCAATTAAACAGTCACAGATTTTAACTTTCTAAAACTGTAAGAGACTGAGTCAGCTCGACAAAGGGTCAGATAGACTCAGCTTAGCTCAGCATAACTAGCTGCGAGGCCTCGGCAGATTGCATGAGGCCTCGAGGCTGAAAGTCATGTATTTAATTTATTTTCCAATTGACTTGTAGGTATATGACTTAGCCTAAGGTCTCATATGGTTTATTTACCTGTGTGCCAATATCGTATTCGGTGTAGACGCTTCAACTCCATAGTAGATCTTCTTATTCATCCAAGGCAAGTTCAACTGAGTCACGTAATTGACAATAAAGGTGACTCGGACGAACCGGGGCACTTACAGGAGGAACATACCCAGGGATTTGATTGTTGGCAGAAAAAGTATATGAACTAAGATAATAGGGATTTCTAGAAAAGTGAAATGGCAAACCACCTGAATAAAACATTCTAGTAATTTCACTTGTAAGCTAATCTCTAGCATCATTTTTAAATGCTTTTTCCAAAGCACTTGTACCTCCAACTCGTCTTTTTTTTCCCTCACTAGTTGATGCTGAGGTCATATAAGTTGCAATGGAACGATTGGGTAAGGGAACATTTTTTAGTGTAGACCTCTCTTCAGCCTCAGAAATAACTTTGAAGAGTTCTCTTAAATAATCTTCAGTCACATAAGAACACATTTGAATCCCTTTACCAATTTGCCTCAATAGATGAGCCTTAACCCTAGAGTATGAACTGTTGAAATCCTTATCACAGAAATTACACTTCCACTTCCTATTTCCACCTCCAAGAGTCGGATCTCTACTTTGCAATATTGTAACATATAACCAAAGAGGACAATGGTCATCCATAGCCAGTGAAGAACAAAATCTACTTGTAGATGTAGCACTACTAGATGAATCACATCTACTACTACCACTGCCTTCAACACCAGTAGCCATTTCAATTCACAAACAGGTTAAACGGCAAACATAGACAAGAAAAAAACAAAAACAAAATGTCAATAGTTCAATAGTGCATTAAAGGGTATGGATTGAGGTCAGCAAACTAGTGTTTTTATTTAATAAATGGGCTAAGCTTAGATAGAGAATAGAATTCATAGATGCATTTGAATAATTCATAGCAGGATTTGAATTTGGAATTATATTGAATCAAAGATGTATTTGAATAATTCATAGCTGTATGTTGAGGTATCCTCTTCTGCTAAGGATATTTAAGAATACTTCAAGGTCCAGCCTCCACCACACTTACAAATTACTTGTGTATAAAACCCATCTATAGCATATATTATTAAATAAAATTAAATAAACTCAACCCCCCCTTCCATTCACATTTCTGATTTCTCCTTTACATGTCAACCCTTTGCTTGCTTTTCTACTCCAACAAAAAACAAAGTATACCAAACCTAACCTACATATTGTTGACCTCTCTAGTCTCTACCTTATGCTTTTAAATCTATATAGATGCATAAAATTAAAATTAAATTTTATAAAATATGTAACAAAGTAATAGACATTCTCTTCTTCTTCTTTTTTGTTTTTCTCAAGAACCCCTTATTAAAAAGATAAAGTTATTTATATATTAGTCATCATAAATTTTAGGAAAATGATTCTACAAAATCAGATTCTAGATAACTTGCTTCAATTGAAAAGCCCTTAAACAAATCCAAGCCATATAGAAAACAACTATTGCAATGCCAGATTAACATACAATTTAACATTACCAAAAATATAAATAAAGAAGAAGAAGATGAAGGAGAGAAGAAGAGAACAAGAAGAAGACGAAGAGCAGAGGAAGAAGAAGACGAAGGAGAGAAGAAGAGAACAAGAAGAAGATGGAAAGAAGAAGACGAAGAACAGAGGAAGAAGAAGACGAAGGAGAGAAGAAGACGAAGAAGAAGAAGAGAACAGAAGAAGAAGAAGAAGAAGACAGAGAATAGTAGAAGAAGAAGAGAAGACGAAGAAGAAGAAGAGAAGAAGAAGAAGAAGAAGAAAAGCATACCTGGATAAGACGGAGAAGCTGCAGAAGATGTGAAGGCTTGGAGGAGTCGTAGCAGAGGAGAGCCGGAGAAGCCGAGAGGGTAGGTGGAACTGTGGAAGTGGGAGAGCTGGAGAGACAGAAGATAGGGTTTTTATTTTCTTTTGTTTTTTTTTCCTTCGTTTTTTCCCTTTTTATCTTTCGCACGAAGCGTATCCTGTGCCTCTTGTCTCGGCCATGTCCCGGCCGTATCCCTCTGTATTTGTTGCCGTATCCTGCCCCACATATCCGTATCTGGGGCGTATCCATAATTAAAATATTTTTTAATTAATTGGATACGTATCGACACATATCCGAGCCGTATCCGTGTCGGATACGCACCAGACACGGGTACTTTATGGATTTCGAAGTATCCGTGCTTCATTGGTTGAGAAAGATACATATGATGGATTATTGAATGAAATTACTCAAGGCATAACCTTTTTCTATCTTTTCTTTTTATCTTTCTTCTTCTTCCTGCCTAGTTGCAGGCGTGTTCCGCATCAAGTGGTTCAGAGTAAGGTTCTCTGTATCTATGTTATACAAAGACGTTCTTCTTCGAAAACATGCTCCTGCATTATCAGGGATAATCGTGGTCTCGATTAAAAAAAGAAAAAGAAAAAAGAAAGGGAACCATCGCACCTGCACATCACCTTCTCTGCATGCCCACGTTGCTGAAGAGATCGCCCTGCTCTGCACTCCTGCATCCCTTGTCACCAGGTAGCCCTCCATCACTATTCCCCTCCCTTCTTCTATACCCCTCCCTTTGCCTCAAACACAAATCTGTCCCAGATCTCGCCTTCTGTCAAGCCCACCATCGCAGGCCCCGCCACGCCTGACCAGAACCATTCGCCTCTTTCTCCCTTTCTCCAGAAACCCAAGCAAAAAAAAAGAAAAAACAAACATGAGTCCCTTCTGCAGCCCTTTTTCGTTTCCGCCGCGAACCCCTTTTCCGCTGTTCCCTTTCGCTGCCCTTGGTGTCGCCATCTAATGTAGGACTAGTCAAAATCTTGGAAATCCTAGATTTATTTGCTAGATAGATGCTTTTATGAGAATGCAAAATGTGTGGTGAATTCTAAAATGACATTCGACCTATATCCATGATTCACATAAAATGTTAGAGAGAGAAATTTATATTAAGCAACGGATAAAACAATTTTTTTGGCAAAGTCACCCTCACAATTAATTAAAGAGATTCAAAAGAAGAATGACAACTATACATAAAGCCTTCAAGGTTGTATTGTTGGCCTTCAATGCAAAATTCTTTAAAAGACTAATTAAATCGTATCAAACCCTAGTTTAGGTCGTCTAGATTTTAAAATCAATCACCTAAGGGATGAAATAGGGCTATGGGGCCGCCTTGGGTTTGCCAAAGGGATTAGGATTTGTTATCACTTTTTTTATTACTTTTATCCTTGGACAAAAGTAGGTCACAAATAGGGTGAAACAATTTTTAGGGTTAGACCTATGAGTCCAAGATAGTTATATAGACGTTGGGGGTGCAAAATAGGGCAAAATGGGCTTGTTTGTGTGGTTGTATGGACATGTATAGATGTCCATATGGATTAGTGGGTTCCAACGAAGTTTTGGTGTTCGATGGGGGTCTTGGTTTGGTTAGGTTTAGGGTTTGGATGAAAAAAGGGATAAACATAAGGTTTAGAAAGAGGGACAAAGTGGGGGAAAAGAGAGGAGAAAAGGAAAGGGAAGAAAATGAGATGGAGAAAAAGGAAAAGAAGAAGAATTTTGACGCAGGACAAGGGATAGGGTAACCCTAAATGCCTAATATGCAAATACCAAGTAACTAAACAATCCCGATGTAGTCATGGGGGGTCATGGCTTAATGGAGGCAATTAATGGGATGGACTGAATAGACTTTGGGTAATTGGGTAATAGATGAGTTATGAAACTGGATATCAGCCATGGGTAATAAAGTGGATATCAATGGGTTACTGTGTAGAAATAAATGGAATATGAAGGGCTTTAGGGCGGAAGACTTGCAGCGATGGAGAAGGGCTGTTTGGAGGTCTCGAGAGCAAGGGAATGGGTTAATGAGAGACACGGCAGCAAGGGGAAAGGCTAGGAAAGGGGGAATGGCAAGGCTAAAGGGTCTTCTTTGGGGATCGGCCAAGGTAAACAGTGATTAGGACAGGTGGCGACAGCAAAGGAGAGGTTGCAGATGGATGGCGACAACGGATTTGGGGCTGAATACAGGTTGCAGCAAAGGGATATGGGTTTAAGAGGGCTTACGGTTGCAGATCTGGGTACAAGAAGGGTTAAGGAAAGGCACTAGTAGGGAGGGATGTTTGGAAAGGGGCGAAGGCAGTAGGATGAGATTCAGAGGTGGGACGAAAGCTAGGAAGGCAACTAGAAGCGGCGGAAGGTCAGAGGAGGGGTTTTGGGTTGTAGTTGTAGCAAAGCAATGGAAAAATAAAGAAAGAGTGGGAAGAAGAAGAAAGAGAAGAAGAGAAGAGAAGATGAAGAACATGATGGATAGTACCTGGAGATGGAAGGATGGCAAAAGGAATCACTCCAAAATCAATCACGCCATTCACTAGTATTTGCGAAAAACTTTCAATTCTTATTCATCAATCGTGTGCCTACAAGAGAAAGAGGGCTTATATAAGATGTACCACCTTAAATAAAGAAACCTCTAAAAATAGCTTAAAACGAAAATACATACTATCCTTATCTAAAATTAAAAATTAAAATACAAAAAAATAGAAAGCACTGAAATAGCAAAACACGGGAACAATGTGGACTGGTATGCTTCGCTTCAAATTTGTACCTTGAGTCACACAAGGTTCCTGGATCTCACACGAAGGAGGCAGATAGAATCACATCTGGCTCTGCAAATGGGAGAACTTGAAATTCTTCTTTCATTCATTCATCATCATTCTCAAAAGTGTCTTTGACAAATATTTATAAAAGAAACACTCTCTGAAAACCTTAGACACATGTGACTTAAGGCACACGTGGATGATCTAAAACCATAATAAAAATAAATACCTTTAACAATCTTAAAACACATATAAACTAAACTATACAACATGAGAAAGACAAATGTACGGATGGTGCTGGATCCAAGGTCGTCAAAAACGAATCGTGACGTAAATCGGCCTCGGGGTGTTAATTGTAGAATCGTAAAATTCATAACATTTTGTTCAATTCCCATAATATATAAGTAAATATGCATATACATAAATATATTACAAAATGTACCAACTCAAAATGAAGTCAAAATGCATTAGAAGTGAAGTTTTTACATTCCAAAATACAAAACATCTAATATTCTAAAGAATGTCATTGTCATCAATCATCATTGTCATCAATATTATCTAAAACATCTAAGTAGGATGAAGATAAAGTGTCTCTTCCATCTTCCACATCTCCCTCATTAATTTCTTCAACGCTTTCCTCCTCTCCTTCAACTCTCTTTCGCTTTCTTAAATAAACCCCTTTTAATAGAAAAATAAAATATTTTATAAATTTTGTATTCTAAAATCTAAATATAATATACCTATTTTCAAGAGTTTAAAAGGCTTACTCGTTTCTTTCTCATTAAACATCTCGTCGGCTTGTAACCAAGAATTGTCTTCTGAAAGAGCTGGATCTTCTTTTTCAGTTATCCATTCATCATCAGATTCCACATCCGATTGGCAAATAGAATCATAATCTTTCTTTGAATCTCTTAAAGTTTGTCTCACTTGTAATTGTAAATTCTATTTTACAAATACAAGGGCATTCATCCTTTTTGCCTCTAACCTATTCCTCCTCTTCGTATGAATCTAAAAAACAATCAAAGTATCAAACATACAAGATTATTATCTCCACTTCTTAAACAAATGTTAAAAATTTGTATTTATTTAATTAAAGGTAGAAATAAAACATACTTGGTCAAACACACTCCAATTCCGCTCACACCCAGTTGCACTGCAAGTTAAACTCAAAATCCTTATCGCAACACGTTGCAATTCTTTATTTTCATTACCATAATCATCCCACAAAATGGCTATAAAATATGAGATAAAAAATCAAATTCCAAATTTAAATAATAAATGAGTAAATAGTAAATAACTAAATACTAAATACCTGGTTGTTTTCTCTTCCTTGTTGCTATGACCATCTTATCCCCAAACAATCCTTTTCCAGTTTTGAAATTATGCAATTGTTCATCAATCTTAATCCTCTCATCTATGTCTATAGCCAACTTATCAAGGCATTGATACAACTCCCTTTTAATTTCAACGTCTGGCCTAAATGATTCCATCATGCTTCGTGGTGGCATTAGGGCTTAAAGCCAACTAACTTATAAGTTTGATGAATTAAAATTAACATGGCCTAAACTACGATGTCACACATCCATAGATACATGCAAGTAAGCAAAAGAAGGATTATTTCCATTCATAACTATAATCCATTTACACTCCCCACCTAAAAAAAAAAAAAAACTTAAAACGCACTCTTGTCAAGCATTCAACCACTAACTAGATTCCTTCTCAAATTAGGAAATGGGGAACATCCACAAGAGGGAGAGTCTAACCGAATTGAGTTTCAACCTTGTCCTTCGAAGAGTTCCCATTTAATCTCTCCTTATCAACTGCTATGGTTTCATAGAAGGCAAACTAACTAACACAAATGACGAGTAGCACCAATACCAATCCACCATTCTTTAGCATTGCTTGTTAAGAACACTTTGGTACTCCAATGAATTCTTCTACCACGTGTGTGTGCCTTATTGTCGTCAATCTTGCAGTGAAGAAAAGTCATAGCTAAGTGTCCTTACTTTCCACACACGCAGTAACTCAACTTTTTTTTAGTCATTCCTTTCATTAATAGCGATATCCTTCCTTTGTTTTTTTGTGTGTGTGGAGGGAGGGAGGGGGTTTCTGGTTGTTATTGATCTTCTTAAAACATGTCTCAGAGAGTCTTGTTTCAACCAAATTAGCCTTGACCAACTTCAAGAGTCTCATTTATGGCCTTCTCTTGATTTTGATTTTCTACCTTGATACAAATATAGAGGGTCAAATAATGAATTCATGGTCTTTTTTTTTGTGTTCATTTAAGAGTAGTACTGTACTCCTTCCAAGAATTCATGCGTCGTCAACAACCATTCTCTCCATGAGCACCTCTTGAGCCAACTTTTGCAACTCATGAACTTGGTTTGTAACAGGCTTATTATCCACCATTTTAAAACATGAGTCTAATATATTTTTTTTGAGCTAGCATCGTCGGTCTTGAATTTCTTACTCCAATGATCCCACAACTCTTTGTTTGTGTTGAACCGGTTATATAATTCATAGTTATAATTGGCCATGAAATTCAGGATATAATTATGATGAAAATAATCTTGTTTCTTCCAAGTTTCATGACTCATTAGTGACTGATGCTGTTGGTTTATTCTCATCTAACAATGAATTTTTATTCAATACTGAAGTGGAGTGTGGTCAAGTAGAATTTCATTTTCTACTACCATCTTATAGATTGGTTCCATAAGAAACTCCACTTTTGGAGTTTTGAGATCTTCAATAAGTTAAATGATTTTTCCATATTCAAAAAGTGGAGGTTTCTAATAGAATTTGTCTTCAAATTGTTTGTTAAAAATGAAAATAGAAGGAAAGAAAAGATGCAAGTCGTAGCAGAAAATAATTAAGAAAGAACTTGAGACTTTTTTTTTTTTTGAGCTGTAACAAACGCTGAATGTCGGAGGACAAGGATGGATCCATCATATGTGGGCCCAGTTAGTCTATTTTAATATTATTTATTTATTTTCCCTTTCTTAATTGGATTAGGAGATAGTTTCCTGTTTGAATCAAGTTTCCTTTTGTGCTTAGTTTTCTAATATAATTAGGACTTATCTCTAATTAGTTTAGGATTAGATTTCTATCGTTCATTAATATGTTTTTATTTATATTCGGTTATGTGCTGTGGGAAGAACCCAACTCTCGATGAACGAAAATTGAACAAGCATAGCCCTTTTTTCCTATCTCATTTTTTCTTTTCTCTTTCGTCTTCTCCTGCCATGGCTGCAGGCTTTCATCTCTTCTCCCGGTGTCAGTAAAGACTCGGGATCCCCGATTTTGCTGGATCGTTCCTTCGTGAGCATCGATCCCACGTCAAGTGGTATCACAGCTGGTTTCGATCTCTTTGAGTCCGATTCTCTCCATCTCTTGTGAAAAAAGAGAGGCAAAGCTTGTGCGTTATCCCTAGCGTGATCTGCCTTTGTTGCAGACGGCTTCACAACCCCTTCTCCCTTTCTTAGTTATCCTCCCACCCTCCCTTTGGGAAAAAAAACCCCCGACAAAACCCAAATTTGTTTTTCCCCAAATTGTCCCCACGGGAAAAAAACTGAGATTCCAAATATACATCACCACTGCTTCCGTCCGTTCCCTTCACAAGCCTTGGCCAAAGCGCCTTTCTCGCCCACAACCGCCGTTGCCTCCATACCCCATCTCTTTCCCCTGTTTCAGGACCAACTCAAAAACTCAGAACCAAAAGCCCCACCCTAGATCTAACCCAAAGTCCGCGCTTTTGTCACCCCACGCTGATACAAGCAGCGTCACCACTTCAATCTCCATCTGCCTTGATCGTTCGCCCCTCTTCCCCTTCCACTCCAACCACACACAACCTTCCTTGAACCAAAAAAAAAGCCTTATGACCCATTATAGCCTTTACCCTCCCATTATCCTTTTCATTTAATGTTCCCTTTACTTTAGTCTCTCTCTCTCTGTGTACCAGTCCCATCTTTCCCACTTTTAACTTTTCCATTGAAGACAAAACCATTTCACCCATTTACCCACTTTTACACATTACACCCAGTTCAAACTCTTTCACAACCCATACTAGAGTAAACCAATTTAGACTCCATCGATTTCCAGCCCCATCAACTCCACTTAATTTCCAGCCCAAACTGTGGCTTACCTTTTCCAATTTGACCAAACTGCCCCTTTCCCTGTCTTTTCAAATGTGTCCATTCATGTCCTACCATAGGTTCCAACCCCACTACAACACTTGGATTGAACCTTGGACTGATAGCTGGTCTCTGGCTACCAGGTTTCCTTCTCTTTATCGCCTCTCTCTACGGCCTCTTGGGACCATCTCGGATTTCTACTTCACTGCTAATGCGCAAGTTGTTTGGGACATCCTCTTCATCATAATCTATTAGACCCTGGAGCAGAGGACTTCACCATTCTTCTCCACAACATCTCTTTTTACAGGATTCGCATCTCTACGGAGGACAAACTTTTTTGGTGGCCTGACACAACTGGACTTTTCTCGGTCAAGTCTTTCGACACTTGGAAATCTTTGATCCCCAGTACTGCTACCGTTAACCCCAAGGTTTGGTCCTCAAAAACTCCTCCAAGAGCAATTAGTTTCCTTTGGATAACTGGTTTGGGGAAAATCTTGACTCTAGACTACCTGCGGAAAAGAGGAAGAACAATGGTTAGTGTGTGCCCTCTTTGTCTACAAGCCTCCGAAGAGTCGATTTATCTGCTCATTCATTGTCCCTTCTCTTCCAATGTCTGGAACACTGTTTTGGACCAGTTTGGTGTTGCTTGGGTTATGCCTTCTTCGGTGGCTGAGCTATCTTTTGCTTGGGACATTACCTTCGTTTCGCCTAAATGCTCCTCCTTGTGACACTTATCTTTATTTGCCGTTGTTTGGAGTCTTTGGTGGGAACGTAATAATAGGATGTTCACAGGGACGACTGAATCCAATTTGTCGGTTGCTTGACGTGCTCTCACCAAGTGTGCTTCTTGGGCGATGTCTCTTTAGGAATTCAAAAATGTTTCCATGTTAGACATTCTTCGTGCTTAGAAAGAATGTGTTGATCTTGCTTTATTTTTTTTCTTCTTTGTGTTGTGGCCTGGCTGATGGCTTTTTCTGTGGGTGTTTTCTTTTGTGTTGCTTGTTGTTTTTTGTTTGCCCTATCTCTTTGTATTTGCACCTCTGGTGCCTCTACTATCTATTAATATATGAACCATTTCAAAAAAGAAAGAAAGAACACACTTGCTTATGCTTTAATTGCAGGTCACAACTTGTCCGTTACTCACCCAATTTACCTTCTTATTTGACAGATCAACCCAAGTACTTAACCCAATTTACCTGCAACCGGCCTTACCCCCTCACCCATCCTTGGCCCGCTTGAGAATCTCATTGCAGTTTCATCAGGCTGATTTGATCGATCATACTCCTGTTGCTATGTCCGTGGACTCATTGTCTCCCAACGACGGTGATGAGTATCTCACCCGCTCTAAGCTTTGATCTGAGTTATAAGGTTTTAAAGCCAAGATTGAAGATATGTTTGTCAAGCTCCTCGAATCCAAGCACCATGCAAGATGTAAAGACATCATGAAAGGTACCTCTGAGCACTCATATCAGGTCACCGTGACCCCTAAATCTTTGACTCCACCACCTCCACCACCACCTCCACTGGTACCATTGCCAATACCACCACCAATTACCCAACCCTCTCCCATACTTAAACCCGATCTTGATGCAGATACCGAGACCCAATCTATGGTTATTCTTACCTTATCATGCCCGCCTTCTGTCATATCTTTGGCGCCTCATTCTCACCTTCCCATCCCTAATGACTATGCCATCCCTCGGTGCAGTTTGAAGATCCCGTCGCGATCGGATTGGTTCGTCCTTGCTTGAGTCCGTTTGCAATCCTTGGCTTTTTCATCCCAAAGACAGACAACTCTCGTCGTCCGTGCATTGACAGTTGCGAAGTTCACAGCTTCGTCATGCAACTTTTAGGAATTGGTCTCCTCCTTTGTTAGGTACCGTGCGACAAGTGTTGTTGTTTTGCCGGTTTCAACTCGAGGACGAGTTCTTTTTGAGACCGGGGGATTGATGTATTATAGTATTATAATATTATTATTTTTATTTATTTTTCCTTTCTTAATTAGATTAGGAGATAGTTTCCTGTTTGAATTAAGTTTCCCTTTGTGCTTACCTGATTTCCATATGTCAAAGCTCTCCTAATACTGAGAAATTCAACTTCGTTTGAATCTCTTAGCCCTACTTGCTCCGAGAAGACCAGGGAAGTTTTGCCGTTATGTATCTCTAAGAACACCCCCTATCCCTGTTGGTCCCGGTTTTCCTTTCGATGCTCCATTGAACTTGAGACTAAGCATATTACTGGTGAATGTTGTGTTAAAGATAGAACTTCACGCCCTTCATGGACACAATTTTTAGATGCATAAGGTTGTTGGCTCATTGTCCCTAAGTCTCCTCGGCTTTCCTCGATGCTTTAGGCTGGTTGTGGTGTACTACAACATATCTAACTGCATTGCATTGCACGTTGGTTGGCCTTCAAAAAAAAATAAGGAAGAATAGGAAAAATTGTAGAGAGAAATTTATGGTGTAGAGGAGAGGTCTTTGTTTGCAAGAAGGTTATGTGTCCTGTGTGCAAAGAGTTTTGTCTCTCTTAGATACCCCTAAGATCGAGTTTTCTAAGTTTTCATTGCCACTTACTCTAATAATTCACAGTGGTAGGATGGTGGGGCAACATATGGAAACAAATGCCAAAAATGGTGTCTTGCCCCAAACAGTTAAAAAACAACATTAGGTAAAGGTCCTTGGGCGTAGGTCTTACAAGCCCACTAAGCCATTGGCCATTGGACCTAGGCCCAGTGAGCTCACTAAGGCGTATCATACTAGGTCCATTACAGCTTGGCCTGACCAACCTAGCCCAACCCATTACTGCCTCGCCTCGCCTCATCCTCATCCTCATCCTCGTGCTTGTTGCTTAGTTTGGCACATATGCATGTAGTTGCCACATGTTGTGCACGTCTGTTCGTGCGTGCATATGGAATGGGCATGTCACATAAGGCCCATGAACTTTTTATATTTTTGTGAGGAAACAATAGAGGCTTATAGAGGAAAAAATAATTTTGTGGGTCTCTAGCATCCCCACAAAACAAGCCGAAAACACCTCCATGTAAAGTGGGGTTCTTTCATCTTTTTAAAACACACAATTCCAACATTATTCAACCTAATTTAATTTGTAAAATAAATGTTCAATTATTAGAAAGTGCAGATAAAACAATATTCTATCTTCTCTATCATCCAAATGCACGTTTACATAAGGGGATTATTGCATTTAATATGGGTAAAAATGCAGCGAAACATTATCCCATCCCAATCTAGTTCCTGGTTTCCTTGTCACCCCAAACACCAAACCCATCCAAATGCACCTTTACGTAAATGGACTGTTGCATTTGTTTTTTTGGTGTATATAGTCCTAGTGTTTTTCTTGATGGATTGATTGCATGTCACTGCTTGTATTGTAATTTTTCTCATTGAATAGTTTCACAGGATCATGGGAGTGTAGTATTTTAGACTAAAGAAAAAGAAGATGGAGAAGAAATTCTCTATGTATTGATTTGTGTGTTGAATGTAAAAGAGTTACATGTGTAAATAATAAAGAGAGAGCCAATCTAGGTGGCTAATCTGGAAAGGAATAAAAGAATGATCAATTTACAATAACTCATACAACTAATAAACTAAACTAAGATGTCTTTCTTAAATAGGATGATTCTAGTCAACCCTATCTTGAAGTGGGTCCCACGACACCTTACTTGTCCTGAAGTGGGTCCCACAACATTCCCTCTCAAGTTGGTTCGAAGATGTCGAATAATCCTAGCTTGCTAACAACCCAATCAAGTTGAATTTGGGGAACTGGTTTTGTTAAAATGTCCGCAAGCTGATCTTTAGACTTCAAATGAGAGTGAAAAGTTGGCCTTCAGAAATATGCTGACGAAGGAAGTGACAATCAACTTCATTGTGCTTAGCCCGCTCATGGAAAACTGGATTTGAGGTAATGCTGATGGCCGCCTGATGGTCACAGAAGATGACGAGTGGATCAGCAGGAGCAAAGCCCAATTTAGTAAGGAATTGTCGGAACCACAATAATTCAGAAGCAATATTAGCCATGGCATGATATTCTGCTTCAACACTGGAACGCGCAACAATTGAGTGCTTTTTGCTTCGCCAGGTAACTAAATGTGACCCCAAGCAAACACAATAGCCGAAAGTAGAGCGGCGATCATCTGGAAACCCGACCCAATCAGTATTAGTATAACCGCGAACTGGACAAGTTGGCTGGTGTGTGTAGAACAAGCCACGACTTGGATGAGCCTTAAGATACCGAATGAGACGGAATAAAACATGGAGGTGAGTATCCCATGGTTCATGTATGAACTGGTTGACGACACCAACAAAATAAGATAAGTTTGGTCTCGTGATGGTGAGATAAATGAGTTTGCCCACAAGTTTCTGATAAAACGTGGTGTGTCAAGAAGAGTCCTATCAGATGCAGATAACTTGGTGTTCATATCCAACGGATTATCAACGAGTTTGCAGCCAGAATAGTCAGCTTCCTGGAGGAGATCAATGGCATACTTCCGTTGAGAAAGATAGAGGTTGCGATAAGACCGAACAAGTTCAATTCCAAGATAGTACTGGAGGGGCCCCAAATCCTTAATATCAAAAGTCCGTTGAAGATAATGTTTGAAACAATGTTGTCAAACTCGAATTGTATCGGAAATCGGTCTAGGGGTGTGAATTGGAAATCGTAAAATCGTAAGATTCATAATGTTTTTTCTAAAATTATTTTATAAATTATAAATACATATAACCTGACATACCAATACAAATTTGACTTTATCATCATTGTAAATAACTATCTATAAAAAAAGATACAAAAATTTATTAATATGAGATTTAAATAAATATTAGTAGTATTAATTAAATAATTTAAAAATAAAAATAAAAAATAGAATTTTAATTTTTAAAATAGATACAAAAGATTGGAAAAAAAATAAAAGAAATATTTTTTAATTACAACAGAAAATTGATGGTAAAAAATTAAAAATATAAAAACAGTGTAAATAAGAAAAATAAACAATCCTCATCCATCCAGGACACTCTCGAAACTAAAAGTCTCACGGTAACTAAATAAGTAAAGAGGACTGGTAACTAAAGAGGGTTGCGTGACCACAATCTTCGCACGAGGACTGTGGAAACAAGTAAAAGTAAAAGAGAGGACGGTGGAAACAAATACAGTAAAAGAGTAAAGTGAGTTTTATTGTTTTAGGGTTGCAGTCCTTGTGCGACTCCTCGTGGAGACTTGTGAGCGAAAGAAAGTGAAAGACGAAGAAGAACAGAGAAGGATGTTGGAGACAGAAAGAAAGAAAAACGAAGAAGAAGAAAGAAGAGGAAGAAAGTTATATTATTCTTCGCTTCTTCCTCTTTCTCGCCTTTTTCTTTTTCCTCTTTTTTCCTTTCTCTTCCTCCTCATTTTTTCTCCTCTCCACAAAATCGAACGATTATGCGATTTTACGGGTTGACTCGTATGATTTGTGAGCCAACCCTAAATCGTATGATTTTTTGGATATATCGATTCATGATCGATTTGAATCGCTGGACCCTTCGAGTCGAATCGAATCGCGACTTGTACGATTTTGACAACATTGGTTTGAAGGAAGAGATTGTTGCATCATTGTTACCCCAAAGGACAATATCATCAACATATACTACCAAAATCATCACAATTGAGTTGAGGTGGTAGATGAAGACTGAATGATCCAATTGACAACAAATAAAACCATAAGGTAACAAGGCACTGCTAAATTTCTCATACCATGCGCGGGGAGACTGCTTAAGACCATAGAGAGCCTTTTTGAGTCTGCCAACAGAGTTGGACTCCCTCTGCTTGACAAACTCCGGAGGAAGAAGCATATACACTTCTTCCCGAAGATCACCATGGAGAAAAACATTCTTCACATCTAACTGGTGAAGTGACGAAGCATAAGTCATGGCGAGAGAGAGTAAGATTCGCATAGATGTAATCTTGGCAACATGTGAGAAGGTGTCCTGGTAGTCTATACCATATGTCTGCGTGAAGCCTTTGACAACTAGGCGAGCCTTATACCTAGCAATGGAGCCATCAGGATTATGCTTCAAGGCAAATACCCACTTGCACCCAACATGAGTCTTCCCCGGTGGCAAAGGAACCAAGTCCCAAGTGTTGTTCTTCTCATGGGCAGCTAATTTATCATCCATGGCTACTTTCCACTAGGGGCGTTTCAAGACCGTGTCAATCCTCTTTGGTATCTTGATGTTGTCTAATGCTATGAGAAAGCTGTGATAGAAGGGGGAAACAACATGATATGATACAAAACGGTCAAGTGGATGATTGGTGTAAGAGCGCTTACCTTTGCGAAGAGCAATAGGGAGATCAGACTGGTTAGAGACGGGTGGATCTGGATCACTGGAAGATGAGTGGGTGGAGTCAGCCGCGGATGGCAGTCGGGATTGTCGGCATTGATATACCAGAAGAGGTTTGGTTGGAATGGTGAGGCTAAGATCGACAGGAAGAAGAGGAAGGACTGGGGAAGGAGAAGAGGTAGAAGGAGCTGGAAAATAAGGATCCCGCTAAAAAAAGGTGAAATCCATAGAGATGTATGTTTTCCCAGTGAGGGGATCAATGCATTTATAGCCTTTGTGAAAAGTGAGTAACCTAGAAAGACGCAATGCACAACCCTAGGAGTGAGTTTATGGCCAGAAAAGTTGTGAACAAAATAAACACACCCAAAGACATAATAAGGGGATAGAAGGGATGGATTTATGTAAAGAGAGATGACCAATAGGGGACTGATTCTATAAAATGCGAGATGACATTTTGTTGATAAGATAACAAGCAATTAACAATGCTTTGGGCCAATAGGACTGTGGGACATGCATGGTAAAAACAAGAGAACGAGCCACCTCAATAAGGTGACGGTTCTTTCTTTCAGCTACATGATTTTGTTGAAGTGTAGAGGGACATGAGAATTGGGAGTTTATACCATGGTTTTGCAAAAAAAGTAAGAAATGAGTGTGACAAATATTCTCTCCTGTTATCACTTCATAAAACCTGAATTTTACACCCAAATTGAGTGTGGACCCATTGGTAATTTTTTTGGAAGTGATAAAAAACCTCGGATTTATGTTTCATCAAATATGTCCAAGTCATGTGAGAATAGTCATCAATAAATGTGACAAAATAATGAAAATCAGTGTGAGATACAATGAGAGATTGCCAAACATTAGAGTGAATGAGTGAAAATAAAGTGGATGAATTTTTATTAATAGACGAGGGAAAATGAGATCTAACATGCTTGCCATATTGGCAATGTTCACACTCAAAAGAACTAAAAGATAAATTAGGAACAAGCTTTTTTAAAATAGAATTTGTAGGGTGTCCCAAACGACAATGCCACAACTACACATCTGAAGAGGAAGAGGTCGAACACGCCTCAGAGTTGCTAAGGCGAGAGTCGAGAAAGTAGAAGCCACCCGCTTCACTACCACCACCCATCACCTACTTTGTGGTCAGATTCTGGAAAATACAATGAGGTTAGTGAGCAATTCAAATGTTTAGTCAAAGCACTAATATATAATAAGTTGCTGGATTAAGTTGGAACATGCAAAACAGTTGAAAGGTCCAAAGTAGGAGTAAGGGGAACAATCCCTTTCCCAACAATATCAGTATAGGAACCGGTTACTAATTTAACCGTACCACATGAAACAGGAGAAAGGAAGAGAAGATGGTGGACATACCAACTATATGGTCAATAGCACTTGAATCGACAATCTAGGAATGATGGGAGGCATGGTTTGAGAGGACTCAGTACCTGGGGTAGGGGAGACAACATTGGAAACCTCAGGGGTTGAAGACGCTCCAGTCGTTGCAGTATTAAGTTGATGTCTTGACGAGTTTTTTTCACAGGGGCACTGTCACTAGCCACATCAAAGGAAAAAGGAGCAGTAGGTGAAACAGAGAGTTGGTTGCTTTGGTCGCCCATGAAGCTTGTAGCAGGAGTCAACGTAGTGGTTATTCATCTTGCAATAGGTGCAAAACTGGTTCTCCTTTTTCCGTGGGCCTTTGGTGTACTTTTGAGTATCAGAAGACGAATCCTTGCCATGGGAAGCAGGAGTCCCATGAGTTGGAGAAGGCGTGGAAGAATGGGTGGTGACCAGGGCAGACCGCTTAGCCGACATAGGAGTCATAACAAGGTGACACCTATCATCCTAGACCTCATCCAAAGAGGGGAGAGGTCGTTGCCCAAGTATTCGGGCCCATGTAGGCTCAAACTCAGAGTTAAGGCCAACTAAGAGCGCAAAAATACGTTGTTGTTCAACATACTGGTGAAACTTCAGAGTATCTGCAGGATCCTTAAAGGTATGTGATTGAAGTTGATCCAACTGCAACCAACAATACTGCATTGTCGAATAGTACTGTATAATGGACTACTCCCCCCTGTCTGAGAGTGGTAGCGGTCCGAGATAACTCATAAATACAGGCGAAGTTATTCACATCAGAGTACAGTCTTAGCCGGTTTGGGAGTAGTACCATCGATATACGAAGAAAGTTGCCGTGCAGTTAAGAACATCGTGGCTGAATGAGACCACTCGATGTAATTGGTTTCATTTAGCAACACCATCGTAATCCGGCAATCTGTGGGGAGTCGGAAGTGGGAACCTCTGGAATAAAAGGACCACTAGAGGAAGATGGAGTAGCAGTAGCCATGATACTGATGCAGAAACCAAATCTGAGGTCTGTAGAAGTAGATACAGGTAAAAAAACAAACCCAAGCCCAAGGTTCTACGTCAAATTTGAGAAGAAAACAATAGAAATGGGTCCCACAACACAATTTGAGTCGAAATCCTCACATATGTGATGTGAAGGGGCGATGGTGGTGGGCCAAGGTCCAAGGCCTGCAGTGGAGGTTCTCCCAGATCCAATAAAAAAACACCAAAAAACTAGGTGTATAGGTGTCCTAGACAACCAATAGAAAACTGCTTTGAAGTGGGTTCCACCGTTGATGGAAGGTGAAGGACCCAAATGCGATGGAAAGCAGATGCCAGGGCGGCAGTAATAGTGCAGGATCGAAAGGCAACATAGCCTCGAGCCTGCAGATCAAAGCAGAAAACCAAAAAAATGGGATTTCTGGAACTGCAAAGTCGTCGGAGAGGGAAGGTGCAGAAAGAAGACAAAGAACCTCCAAACCAGAGATCCAACCCTACGGATTGAAAGCTATGTAAAAATCGGTAGGGGTAGGAGGGTTCCTGCCGGTAATAGCTTTGCCCCAAAAAAAGATCGTTGTCGAAGAAGAAATTGTTGCAAGGAGGTTCGCCCAAGGAAAAAAAAGTTGATCCGTGAGTAGGCATGGACAGGTCTTGTGGAATAAAGGCTAGCCGCTGCTACAGAAACAATCTCCAGAGGCCAACAAATTCGAAACAAGTTGTTGTTGTCGTAGGAGAAGAAAGTGGAAAAAGAAATTAGGATTGAAGATAATTTTGGCTTGATACCATGTAGTATTTTAGACTAAAGAAAAAGAAGATGGAGAAGAAATTCTCTCTCTGTATTGATTTGTGTGTTGAATGAAAAAGAGTTACATGTATAAATAATAAACAGGGAGCCAATCTAGGTGGCTAATATGGAAAAGGAATAAAGGAATGATCAATTCACAATAAATCATACAACTAATAGAATAAACAAAAATGTCTTTCCTAAATAGGATGTTTCTGGTCAACCCTGCCCTGAAGTGGGCCCCACAACACCTTACGTGTTCTGAAATGGGTCCCACAACAAGGGGAGTTCCCAAAATAGATGTTTGTGTTTTCATCCATGAAAACTTGGCAGAGAGATTATTTAGCTGTCACAGTTTTGCATCTACATGCTTCTTAGGGTTAATTTGGAGAATTAAATGGAATGGTAGAACTCAAAATGCCAAATCTAGATAAAGGAGAAATTGGGTTTGATGATGACCAGGTGCATATGATTTTTGGTATAGATGATGCTTTCTTTTGCTTAGTATGTCATGCATTTAATTGATGTGTGATACATTTATTAAATTGAAAACCAATTCAATGATGGAAGAACTAGCTAGATAGGACAGAAGAGATGCCAAAAATCACTTAAAAGAGCAGTCCTTCATTTCAATGTTTTTATTTATTTATTTTTTGGTCTAGATGTTAGTGAATTGACATTGAAAGGTCTTGTAGATGGGTTGCTCACTTAATATTCAGATACATTGTCACCTTCATGCTGTCTTTATAATTTTATATGTTCTATCTAAATACTCTGTGACAGATGTGGTTTGGATTGTGTGAGCTGTGCTCTTCTGACATATATAAGCTTTCTTTAGATGACCTGGCCATTTTTTTAAACCATGGATTCTTGTTATTTACACTGTGAAATTCGATGCAGTAAAATGTTATTGTTTTGTCCCTAAATGGATCGAAGCTTCTATGGCATTACAACTGTTGATTTAGGTTGATGCTATTTTGTACTGTCTTCTTGGATCTGGGGTTTGTAGGTGGCTATGGAATTTCAGTTGGTACAAATCAGATTTGAGGGCTTGGTGTGCTCTTTATGCATGTTTATGTTTTATGGATGGGTTATTGATGTTCTTTTTGTATTCATGCACTATATAGGTCCCTTCAGTTAATCGAATATAGTGAATGTATTATGGCAAGAATCTTGTATGGAGGCCTTTAAATATTTGTCATGATACAAGTTGGGCAGAATTGGCTGCCAAGTCGAAAGTCTAATCATATTAAAATGCTTTTTCCTCACTACATTCAAAACTTGGGGTTGGCCAAATGTGCTCTTTCAGATCACTTAAAAGAACTGTTCTTTCAGTTTATGGTTTAAAGCTGACAGATGTATTTACCACATTGCAGGAAGGTGGATACCTCATTTGATGTGCTAACTAAGTTTTGTCTAGTTATACAATTGCTATAATTCCAATTACTTCACTGTATTTTGCTTCCATTTCTTGATAGTTGGAGTCCATTCTGTTCCATCTAGTCTAAAACGGATATGTGGTCTAATCTCCTTCCTAGTTAGCCATCGCAACAGGTTGTTCCTGGGAAATGTTTCAGCCAATACTCTAGTCTGATATGGTCCATTTCAGTACTTCGCCATTTTAGTCTCTCAACAAGAACTGTTAAGATACAAAACTCCCCTAAATGTTTAGTTTTTTTTTACCCATATTTACGGTGATTATAGTTAGATCTTCTACTCAATTGGATTTGATGTTTGAAAACATGTGGAGTGTTCTCAGTTTCTTTTTTATTTGCTCAAATATTACACATTCAGCATTTCCCTATCATGCTGTTATTCATTCATTGTACAATTCCTGTGAAGGTATGGGCCGTTCTTCAATCTTTTAAGCTTTTCCTGGATTATGCCCATCTTGGTCTCCTCTCTTTTATATCAGTTTTTGGAGTTTGATTCTCAGAAATTCATGTTGTTTAGGAAAATGGCTTTGCCCGCCATTTTCTGGGCTATTTGGGAAGAGAGGAAAAATTGAATCTTCTGCAATAATGCCTCTGATCCAGTGCAAGTTGCAGAAAAAATCAAGTAAAGGATTGCCTTTTGGGCCATTTCTTTTCTTTTTGAAAGGTAACTGTATTACACACTCTGATCTCTGTAGAACTTGGAGGGTGTATATTTCTTCTGCTTTGTTTGTTGGTCTTTGTTCAAGGTTGCTTCCTTGTTGTCGCTGGTTCCCTTGTTTGGGACTTTGGTTTGCCTTCCTCTTGGTTCTGTTCCTCTTCAGCAAAGTGAAATAACCCCCACCTCCATCTGGGGTTGGGGGAGAAAATACCCCTAAAACAGTTTCACCTTGCATATCTAGAAAATTGGAGATGGTCTTTAGCTATGGTGTCATGAGAGCATAGTTATAAGGACAAGAAACATATATGCAAAATAGAGCAGGAATTGGTAGGGGTGATTCCATATTTCACAAAACTTTGTCATAGCATTTATGGAGAAAGTCTTAAGCAAATATAGAACTAGAAGGTAGAATGGGTGTTTTTGAAGGAACCAAGTTTTTGGGTGACTATTGGGAGTTATGATACCTAGACATTTCAAAGCAGGCAATGTTCCTATGTCATGTTGTGTTGGTTTTATGTGCTTTGTGGGGCCTAGCTTGGGGTATGGATGCTAGGTTCCCAGTATGGGATAAGTTTAAGTGTTTAATTTTTGTTCTTACGTTCCATTAGATTTTGAGTTTTTGGCATATTGGTTAGGTACCTAATATTTAGTATTAAAACAGGTACCATTTCCCTAGTTCGAATTGTAGAGAGAGATAGAGAGGGGGGAGGGGTGGCTATGGAGATGGCTACTTGGTGCTAGAGTGAAGGTTGCCACAAGGGTGTAAAGAGATACTTGCTTTGGAGTGGGAGTCACCATAGAGTGAGTGGTTGGGGCGCCAACTCGAAAGCATGGTGGTTTTTTTTTTTTTTTTTTTCAGCAGTAACAAAATGAAATATATTACTATGAAAATATATTAAAGAGTGGTGGTTTGTTATGTGCCTAATAAGACCTAGCTTGGGGTGTGGGCATCGGGTTGGGCCAACCTAGTATGGAATGGGTTTAAGGGCCTGATTTTCTGCATTCCATTAGCTTTGGAGCCTTTGGCGTATTGGTTTGGCACCTAGCAGTTAGATACTTATCACGTGTGAAATTGTGACCTAGTTGTACCCATGCTATGTTATCATAGCTTGGGAGCTATCCTTCATAGTCTAAGGTATGTTTTCTTTGTAACTTTGTCTCCATATCTTTCTTTTTCTTTCACATGTGTCTAGATGTATCTAGTGCAATTTGGGGTAAATTTGTGGCCATCGTGAAATAATAATGAAAATATTCCCAAGCACCAATATATCATGTAAAACGTGGGATTAATACCATGGAGAACATGTAATTATGTTTTATGTTCTAGTACACGCCTTAATAACTAGGGGATTGATCCAAAGTATTCATGTACAAATTTTGGCCAATATCCGATATCTTGGTAAAAAAAATTAGTTTGGATATGGGCCGAAACAAATTTTGGAAATATTGTTGATTTTTTGAAAAACATATCTCGGTTTGTATTTCTCAGGTTTTGGTTAAATATTCAGAAATTTCAGTCAAATTTTAATCATATATCAGAAATTTCTTATAAATTTCAAATAAAGACGTGTGTCGATGAAAAATTGACATAGTTCTTATATAAAAAAATTCTATACCCACTAATTTAAAAAATATTGTTGTAAAAAAGAATTGTTCCTTAAATTCCTTAAAATTTAACCCTAAACCACGTGAAGAGCTTGGGCAAAAACTGTACACACATATATTTCTCGAAGCATAATTATGCTAGTGTTGCTAATGCAATTGTTATTTGTGTTGAAGGTATGAAGGGACTGTGTGGGATGACTTGGCCCATGGGAAAGGTGTTTATGTTGCTGAGCAGGGCCTAGTGAGGTCTGTCAAAACTTGAAAATTCTACTTTAATTGTCTTGCATTGCAAATGCTAATCATGGTGTCCTTGTTATTGATTTTTAGACAAATCAGTGCAGTAGGGGATGTTATTGACTCTTGTACATTGTAGTTTCATCCATTTCTAGCTTCAGGATGTCATTTCTGCTTGCAGGTATGAAGGGGAATGGCTTCAAAACAATATGGAAGGCCATGGAGTCGTAGAGGTTGATATTCCTGATAGAGAGCCTATACCAGGTTCCAAGTATGTTTCTTCTTTGATCCCCTTCTAATGTGAGTGGGGATAAAAACAATTTATTCTTCTGAACATTTGCTTCTTTTTCTTTACCCAACTATTTCTCATGATCCAATTCATTCATATGGTGGTCCCATGGAGGATGAATATATGCAACATTTTTGGCAATTCATTCATATGATCCAATTCATTGTTGGTCTGATCTACCAGATCTTACTGTTGTTGATTCTGTTAATCAATACAACTTATTATTATTATTTGGATGGGTTCAGGCTGGAAGCTAAAATGCGCGCAGAAGGTAAAATAATATCCAGGGATTTCATGTCTCCAGAGGATAAGAAATGGCTAGAAATGGATATAGAAGATAGTGTTCTCTTAGCTGGTACAAGATACGAAATTCCATTTTATGAAAATGATGAATGGATCAAGCAGTTTGGGAAGAAACCGTAAGCTTTTATCTTGTTTTGTGGGCTACTTTTTTTGAAGATCAATTGTCTTTTCTAAGAGAATAATGATGATAATGTTCTTTCTGTAACAGGGAAAAGGGTCGATATAAGTATGCTGGGCAGTGGAAGCATGGTCGTATGCATGGCTGTGGTGTGTATGAAGTCAATGAGCGCATTACATATGTAGGTCCATGAAATGTGCCATATGTTGGGCCATAGCTAAGAATCTTAACCAAGAATTTGTTTTACTTTCCTTCTTTATGTTGACATGCCTGATGATTGACCCAAATAGGATCCCCATTTGGTGTCGTCTCTATGCTACTCCCATGCGGGGCGCACATGAACTTATGTAGATAGGTTGTTGGAAAGGCCTTTGCTTCAATAGGGTGCCTATCAAAAATCACATTGATTTGCCACATGAAAATGCAGTGACTATCTTAGGGGATATATATGGTTTGAAATATAAATTTCCTTATATATGTTAGTGACCCCTGTCTTGAATGCGAGATGCCTAAAAAATTCTCTCTGATTGGATGATGGTCTTTTTCACTTTTTGCAAGCCACTATCTGGATAGCTAGGATCATATGATAAGAACAACGAAGGTGTATTTTGTTACATCATGGGTGCATCAGATGGAGGGTTCAAATTAATAAAA
Source organism: Chimonanthus praecox (assembly GCA_022113865.1). Lineage (NCBI taxonomy): Eukaryota > Viridiplantae > Streptophyta > Magnoliopsida > Laurales > Calycanthaceae > Chimonanthus > Chimonanthus praecox. Next base: position 21,800,071 of record CM039087.1, on the reverse strand, counting down.
GGCAATCAGAGGGTTCAAATTAATAAAAGGCAATCAAACCTGTACGGTCTCTTATTCTGAGAAAAAAAATCTTCTCTTGAGCAGACTTCTATTGACTTGTCTGAATCAAGCTTCAAAAATCTAGTGTTAGATCATGAATCAGGACTTATATTTTCGAATGTTATTGATTTCTATGTGCACTTTCTGAAATCTGGACCATACTGGCCAATCCAACTGCAACTGGGCTGATTCTGCTCTGGCCTGACACGGTTCTCAGTGGGATCTGGGAACCACTTTTTTTTTTTTTCCAAGAAAAAAAAATTACATTATATATGGTCTGGGGACCAGTCAAACAGGTTAGAATCCAGGGAAACTGGAAAATCATTTTGTTTCACTGGTTTAAGCATCTAGTTGTACTGGTGTGATTTAGTTTTTTGCCATATTTAGAAGGCCTTTTTTTTTTTTTTTTCCTTACTGATTTTGACCAGTTTGATCTTCTAGTTGAATAAATTTGAACTAAATTGACAACAAAATTGTTCAGTCCAAGGTCAGTTTTAAATAAATTATAATATAGTAAATATAAATATTTAACTGCATCATATGTTCAGGGTAGATTCTACTTTGGAGAGCACTTGGAGGATTCCACTGGCTGTGATGCGGATGTTTCAGCGGTATTGCTTATTTTCCCTCATGTTATGGTGTGGTGCTTGGGGAACTTCTAGTCTCTGTATTCAATTTTGCACTTTCAGATGCATGCAGGAATAGCTGAAGTTGCAGCTGCGAAGGCTCGGATGTTTGTCAACAAGCCTGATGGAAGTAAGTATCTTGTTCCCTTATCCTCTTGCCGCTTAATAGAGAAAAATCTGCAATAATTTTTTGCCAATTGCAAAAACTGGAATGGCATAGCATGTGTGATGGCAACTTTGATTATGCTTATCCAAGCAATGCCTTTGGACTAAAGATTTATGTCATGACTGCTGACCTAGAACTTGGACTAGATAAGGTTGATCTTCTTTAGGTGAGCATGGGTCCCAACCTTGCCCATTTAGCTATTCAGCTACCTTGGGACTGTACCCTTCCCATGGGTGTATAGAGGATAGACATCTGATGCAGGATAGGTAGGATTAAGAATACCCAACCTCAAATTATAGCGGAAGCTTGAATAATATCTTAAATAACCCTTCAATTTTCACAAAACAGTCCTTCGTTTTGCACTTGAATCTTCACAAAACAGTCCTTCATTTTGTACTTAAATCTTCACAAAACAGTCATTCGTTTTGGACTTAAATCTTCACAAAACAGTCCTTCGTTTTGCTAAAAAAAATAACAATTTTATTGATCAAAATAATCTCCCCCCAAAACTGGCTATTACAATTCCTTAAATAAAAACACCTACTAAATAAGAGTCCTATCTAATTAGGAACTCCTAATAATAAACACCTACTATATAAGAGTCCTATCTAATTAGGAACTCCTAATAATAAACACCTAATAAATAAGAGTCATATCTAATTAAGAACTCCTAATAATAAACACATACTAAATAAGAGTCCTATCTAATGAGGAACTCCTAATAATAAACACCGACTAAATAAGAGTCCTATGTCTGCATCATTCTCTCCGTCCTGGAAAAAACTCGTCCTCGAGTTTAGGAGGTGCAAAGATGAAGGGTGCGGTCGCATCATACTTTGTGTTTCGTGCCGCCACGAATGTTCATCTTGATATGCAACCCATCTTTGTGAAATTGCCGCACTAGGAGGTATCACCTTAGGACCTACCAACAAAGAAAGAATATTAGGTGCTGGAAACTGTGTCACATAGCTCTCCCAAATAGGGTCAACATATGGCCGGATGGTGTGGTCTGAGTCCACAAGATGTCGATCATCTCCCACACCCAATGTTTGAACCTGTACCAATTGATCACTGTAATCGCTGTATGTAGAACCTTCATGTTGCTTTTCAACAGACTGTGACTCAAGTTGGTGTTTGGGTGTATCAATCTCCAAAAGTGGTGATAGATTAGATGTTACCAACTGGTTCACGTGCTCTTCCCACATGGGGTCCACATATGATCTAAGATGATTGTCCACCTGCTGCTGTATCACCATCTCAACTTCTTGTTCTATTGCCAAGAGTTGCACTTTCATAGAGTCTGTCTCCACGAACTTGTTGATCTCGTCCTTTGGAGTAACCATAGAGGGTTGGACCATGAGAAACTCTCCGGGCTCACCATAGTTTATCTCTCCCTCACTGAAGGAATTTGAGTCAGCTGCTTCGAATTTTGCACCCGCAACTTTTGCTTCTGGGATTGACTTTGGCTCTTCTGACTCGGTTTCTACAACTGGGTCCTCAACTTGAGCCAAATTCAAAGCGCGAGTAGGACACTCTGAAGCTATGCGCCCAAAACCACTGCACTTGAAACACTTTGGCTTGTTCTTTGCCTTGTACTCATATGTGCTTGGCTTTGTTGAAGGCTGCTCTACAACCTTGAATGAAGTACCATTATCTGGTGTACTTGAATTGCTTCCTCCATGCTTGCTAGATGGAGCCTGATAGGATCTATTTTTCCGGCGCTCAATTCTCTCAAAGTGTATTGCCTTTTTGAAAGCGTCAGAAAGAAAAAGAAGATCAAAAGCCATCACAGCATCTCCTATGAAAGGTTGAAGCCCTTCAATGTATCGCTGGACCAACTGCTTCTCTGACTCATAGAGATTGTTCCGAGATACTAGGAGATTAAATTCCTCTGTGTACTCTGCTACGGTCCTGCTACCTTGTGTAAGGTTTTGCAACCTTGAAAACAATTCTTTTCTATAGTTGGTTGATAGAAAGGTACTGAATAATAATTTCTTCATCTTATTCCAGTCTCGGATTTTTGACTTACCTTGATTCTGTCTGTCACTCTTAATCCTCTGCCACCATGATAAAGCTCTGCCTTTAAATTTAGAAGAAACCAACTTAACTTTCATGTCATCAGGAACTTCCCTGCAATCAAAAGCATTCTCAATTGCCTCGATCTATTCTACGAACTCATCATGCTCGGTACTACCTGAATAGTCTGGAATGTCAACTCGAATGCCATATGAATCAAGATTTGCTTTGTTGTCTCTTTCTGGACGTCTGCCTACATATCTGTGTTGACGTCTAGGAGGAGAAGGAAAACGAGGTGGTGTCTCGTCTGACGATGATGAATGACTGTTATGAACGGAAGGAATACTAGGGGGACGCTGATCGCGTTGCTTCTTCAAATCTGCTATATCCTGTGCCATATTAGCCATCATTTGAACTATCTGATCCATATTTAGATTCTTATTTTGATTCGAACTTGGGTGACCACTGCTTGAAGAACTGCCCATCGGATGAGTAGGGCCACTTTCTGGAGCACTTTTGCCCCCCGAGGAACGGAATTTCTAGGGATCCTGCCATCCCTCCATGCTTGACGAGGGCGAAAATTATAATGCCGTGCCATAACTCAGTGAAAGAACAAAAAGAGTCTTGCAGCAAATAATAGTAGTGAAAATAAGCCACTCACAGGTAAGATCGATGTCGGAGTCTCAATTAACTCAAAAGCTCTGAATACCAGTCTGATGCAGGATAGGTAGGATTAAGAATACCCGACTTCAAATTATAGCGGAAGCTTGAATAATATCTTAAATAACCCTTCAATCTTCACAAAACAGTCCTTCGTTTTGCACTTGAATCTTCACAAAACAGTCCTTCGTTTTGTACTTAAATCTTCACAAAACAGTCATTCGTTTTGCACTTGAATCTTCACAAAACAGTCATTCGTTTTGCTAAACAAAATAACAATTTTATTGATCAAAATAATCTCCCCCCAAAACTGGCTATTACAATTCCTTAAATAAAAACACCTACTAAATAAGAGTCCTATCTAATTAGGAACTCCTAATAATAAACACCTACTATATAAGAGTCCTATCTAATTAGGAACTCCTAATAATAAAGACCTACTAAATAAGAGTCATATCTAATTAAGAACTCCTAATAATAAACACATACTAAATAAGAGTCTTATTTAATTAGGAACTCCTAATAATAAACACCGACTAAATAAGAGTCCTATGTCTGCATCAACATCTTGGACCTAGCTCAACGTAGTTTGCTCTCAGTTTGAGGCTTTGAGCCTATGCTGGCCTTTAGGTGAGCATGGGTCCCAACCTTGCCCATTTAGCTATTCAGCTACCTTGGGACTGTACCCTTCCCATGGGTGTATAGAGTATAGACATCTTGGACCTAGCTCAATGTAGTTTGCTCTCAGTTTGAGGCTTTGAGCCTATGCTGGCCTGGCCCAGTTTTGATTATGGCCTCAGCCCAGAATTGTATAGCATGTGTTCTTAGATGATTAACAGTTTTAGTAAACTTTTGGCTTTCTTTAAAAATTGGTTGGACACTATAGTTAATGTTATCAGTTCTGCATTCAGTTTGCTTAATTTAGTGGATCTTTAACTACTTTTTTTTTTTTGAGTGGTAATGAAGGCTAAATATTTTAATAGAAGAAGGGATGATACAAGTACATAGAAATGGGTCTAAGAGACTTAAAAGAACAGACAAAAAGAAAAAAATGCATCCAATAAAAAAAAGAAAAATACATCCAACAAGCGTCAAGAAATCATAAAAAGGAAGACTGCCGCTCCCCACATCTTGTTAGTGCCTTCATAAGAGGTATGAACAAGTAATTATCATTTACATGCCAGCCTCAACCTCAATTATTTTTTTTGGATGTTAAATAAACATGATATTTTTTTTTTTTTGAGCAGAGACAATAATTTTTTTTTTTAAAATTAAATGGAATACAATACAATACTATACGTATGGCTCTTTAAGAGCGTTATACAAGTCCACATGTCAATTCAAAAATAATACATAGAACAGATCTAAGCTTCTAAGTAGCACCCATTCCCCTTTTGAGTGGACTGTAAGCCTACAAAAATGTTTTCTTGTTTGTGAATGGGCTTAAATGGATGATCTCAGGTTTTTAAGTTACCTAAGTGGGTTTTCTTGTATTTTATCATGAAAAACTTGATGAGCTTTGGGTGGGCTTAGCCCGATCTAGGCCCGGGTCAACCTGAACTCGATTTTTTTTTTCAAGGCTTGGGTTAGGCCCAACCTGAGTTGCACCCCTAGACCAAACCAGTCTTAACCACTTTGATAATACCCGACACTAAGTCAACCCATTTATTAAATGGGATGACAGAAGCCTAAGTTGCATGTGTATGAGTATGCATGTCAATGTTCGATAGAGCCTAGGTGGAACTACAACCCCAAAGAAATAGGGCACGTGGACACCACCGTTATTAAATAAAATTATATCTAAGTATATTTTAAATGAAATAAGGTGCTAAAATAACATCGTTAGAAAATAGTATACTAGTTTTACTCTTAAACATTTAGGTGACAAAGGTTTGAAGAGGGGAAATTTTAGTCTTCTTATAAAACAATGTTAAAAAACACTAAAATAGTCCATGAAGAATGTGTGTTATTGTCTATGATTGTCTACAACTGTTCGACACAGGTATGGGTGTCTACAAGTGTTCACAAGATACGTTACACATTTTGAAGTGTCTATGCAACATGGACATAGCCCAATCAAGCTTAAATGAGTTGCTCCAACCTGTCTCATTCATTAAATGGATTAAGTTGACCTAAGCTAAGTTAAATGGGTTGACCCATGTCTCGCAACCCATTTATTAAATGGGTCAACTAGCTTTGAGTACCCAACCAGGCTTAAATGGGTCAAGCTAACTTAGCTAAATTGTTAAAAGCTTTAGTGCAATCCGACTTGTACCAAACCTAATCCATTAATTAAATGGATAACACCCAATCGGACAATCTTAAATGGGCCAACTTAACTCGTGTATGGCCTAAATCATTTATTAAATGGGTTAGCCTAACTCAAGTATCTAACCAAGCTTAAACATGTTGACCCAACCCTTTGACCAACCCAATTTGCACTTAACCTAGACCATTTATCAAAATATGTTAATCCAACTTGAAATGACTAATTTATTAGATAGGTTGATCCGACTCAGATAATCCTAATTGGGTCAATACAACCCATACTAAGATAAATCATTCATTAATTGGGTTGACTTAAGTCTTCACTAAAACTTAAATTACTTGATTTGGCCCATTTATTAAATGGTGGACCCAACTTAGTACTTGCCAATCTCAACCTATTTATGAAGACCTAGCTCAACCCATTTATTAACAAAAATTTCCTTCTGTCAATTAGTAGCAAACAAATGTCAAACAATTTTTTAGATTAGAATGCAAATTCCTAGCATGCCATTTTTTGAGGAAAAACTTTCCCATTGAAATCCAATTTCTTAGTGGACTTCAGTTTCCAAAGAAACCTTGTCACTTGCCCTGTAGCTTGGCACCTATGGGGAAGTTTTTGTAGCTTGATGGGAGTTTCTTGGGTTGGTGCAAGCACCTGGATAGATACTTTGGGGTCATCGTTTTTCTCATACCCCAACTCTAGGTGGAGGTTGGCTTAGCTTACAATCCTGACCACCATTTTATGGACTATTTGGAAGAAATAAATTCAAGAATCTTTGAAAGAAAGTCCACTGGGATTAGCGAATTGTTCCAAAAAGCCAAATGGAGACTTTGTCCTTGGCTCCTTCCAAACAAAGAGTTCAAGGATTTCAGGGCCATAGACCTTTTATCATCATGGGAGGGTTGCAGGAGCGATAGAGCTAGGAAATCCAAAGTTTTGGCTTAGTGGTCCCTCCGCAACAGAGAGTCTTGAAATTCAATGTGGATGGAGCCGCTAAAGGAAAACTAGGGCCTGCCGGTATAAGTGGCGTACTTAGAGATTACAGGGGTCAGACATCTGCGGTTTTCATAGAATCAGTAGGGAACAAAGACTAATGAAGCTGAGTTATTTAGCATTATGAGAGCTTTGACCATATGGGCAGGTTTAGGTGGTGGAAAACTAGTCATTGAGGGAGATCTGTAATGGCATTAAATGGGCAAAAGGCTTGAAACACCGCCCCCCACCCCCCCACCTGGAGATTGATTACTACAATTAGGGAGACCAGGGCACTTGTTAGGGGATTTGAGGTATCCTTTGTTCATACCCGACGTTCCTCAAATGGGGTTGTGGACTTTTTCGCCAAGAATGGCGTAGAGGATTTGTGTTGGGTGTCTTTTATATCTGAAGACGGGAGATCATTGGCTAGCACTGATTGGGCCTTTTCGTTTCTTTTCAAGCTGTTGTTTTTTGTTTGTCTTTTGTTGTGTTTTGTTTCCTATGTTAATCTTTTTGTCCTTTTTCTTGGTGGGTCTACACCCTTTAAACCTCTTTTCTTTCTTTCTTGTACTGTTTGTTTTCTTTTTAATAATTTTCTCTTTGTTACCGCTCAAAAAAATAGTTTCCAAAGAAACCAATGAACGTGCTCTTAATGATTTCCCATGTAATTTTGGACTCTAGGTGAATCGCTAAAAATCTATTGCTCTAAAATATTAAACTTTGTAATTTGGAGGACATTCAGATCATCATCATCATCAAATGTTCTTTCTAAATGCATCCAGACGATCCAGATATGATCTTTCCTTTTTGTAGCGCCTTTTAGTTCTACTCAATGAATTCTCACATTCTCTCTTAATAAAAAAGGTCCAGATGCATTCCTAGCACAATTGATATGTGAAATTTCCTCTCAACGTTTTCTTGTTTTGCATGCAGTGATAAGGGAAGAGAGAGGCCCATATGGTGATCCTCAGCACCCCTATTTGTACGAGGATGACGATGTGTGGATGGCACCTGGATTCATTAACCAATTTTATGAGGCAAGCATTGAGGTTTTAGGTTCTTTTAGTGAAAGCAAGTATTCATATCTTTTGGGATTATGAAATTTTCTGTGGCAGGTACCCGATTACTGGAAGACATATGCGCATGAAGTGGACCAGGAACGAGAGATGTGGTTGAATTCTTTCTACAGAGCACCACTAAGGCTGCCTATGCCTGCTGAGCTTGAATACTGGTGGGAGAAAGGTTTGGACCCTTTCACTTGAATCAGCTTGCATCTTCATCCATACCGTGCCTCCTAATAGAAAACTAATGAATCTTATCATGCATTCCCAATTTGCAAATATTTTTATTTGTCATATTGGTTTTTTCTTCTTCTGTTGTTGTTATTGGCAATGACATTATGGATGCCTGTCTTCTTTTACCATAAATAATTTTATTTGGTAATCATCAATTCCAACTGGTTTATTGTTACCATACCACACCAAAGTTGTTAGATGTGTTCCGGCAGCTTTTCTGTCTGCCTCTATATGTAACATTTTGGTTTTCTAGCCTTCCAGAATTTTGTTCCAAAAAAGATGTCATGAAATTTTTTCAGAAATTTGAGGATATAAAATGATATTAAAACGTTAAGTAGTAAATAAGTTCTTTTATTTTTTAATAACATTCTATGTAAAAAAAATGCATAAATTAGTTAAGCAATACACCTAGGTAGAGTAAAAAAATACATAAAGGGTAATTACCTCTTATAAGTTTAAATTTGTACAAAAAGGGTACTTGCACCAGAATGGACCTAAACAGATTAGATCAGACCAGTAAAGGCCAGATCCAGATGCGGAATGGAATTTGTTTAGATGCATTTCGGTCTACGTATTGTAACAGAATGTTTTTGCCAAAATGTCTGGGAAAGAATGGATTTGAAAATTTAGTACCATGCAAAATCCATATGTTAGAATCTGAATTCTTAGCACCAACCATGTGTTAGAATGCATGACCTGCCAAAATGTTCAAGCTGTTATGAAATTCCTTGCAGTCATGCATCTTAGTTCTTTTGGATTAATGGATGGGCAAAGGAGCAATAGATTATTTTCGTTGTAAACTTGGAAGCAGGTGACTGCATATGAGGAGATGACTTTTACCAAATTCAAACTAGTTCTTCTATGTTCCATGCTAGAAGACATTACCTGTGTCATAATGACAATGCTGTTCTGTTTTCCTTGTGCATGAAAATCACTAAACTTACAGGGGAAAATATTGGCAAATATTCAATATCAATAAAATGAAAAAGTCCCCTTCCAACTGATAATTCCTGTTTGAGCTACTCTCTCTCTCTCTCTCTCTCTCTCTCTCTCTCAAATCCTCAAGTATCTTCTAGATATATTCACTTTTTTTTATCCAGAAATATATATTTTCTTCTTCAGTATATTACTTTTAAAGTTTTTTGTATAAGCTCCAGTAACTTCTAGATATATGTATCTTCACATTTTGAATCCAGAAACATATATTTTCTTCTTCAGTATATTACTTTAATAAGATTTTTGTATCAGCTCCAGTAACTGTGATTTCTGCTTACACTCAATGTGGCTATGTAATTTATGATGTTTTTTGACATTGTAAATAATTTACGTTTTTATTGGCTATGTGTTGCATGGCGTGTGCGTATTACTAGTTTTATTTTTTACTATGAGGGTACTCTTGGATTTGAAGTATGTTTGTTCATCAAAAGGATGCATATTTTCTTCTCTATATTTCTGGTGCACCATCAAAACAGTTTCCAGAACACCAAGAACCCCTAAAAAAAATTCATCTTTCCCCAAGTTTCCTGAACCTAAAAAACCAAAAGCTTTCTTCTTACCATAGCCATATGATACGGAACAGCCAACCTCCTGAGTTTGCTGCTTTTATCAGTGCAAGTATTGTACCCTTACATTGGTCGTCTGTGTTGCATGGCATGTTTGTAGTACTAGTCTTATTTTCTATTATAAGTGTTCTCTTGGATATGAAGTAATTTATTGATTTTGCATTAGTTCCAATTAACTGTATTTTCTATGAAATTTGTGGTGGTTTCTGTTTTACTGATTTAACTCTTTTACCTTTACATTGATTGCCTATTTTTGTATGTCGTGTGCATATTATTAATTGTATGCTATTTAATATTTATTATGAGGTTACTCAGTCTTGGATGTTGACCCCAGTCGACAAGTTGTGTGGATGATGGGGTTGCAAGTTACTCAGAAACCACATTGAGTACTGCTTTCTACCTTTCCTGCCTCATATCCTAATCATGTTGAATGCAACCTTGCTTTAGGATAAAACATCAGGAAAATTTGAACTGAATGTGCTTTCCAATTTCTGCACCACCATTGCCAAAATGGATGACCATTTTTTTTCTGTTAATCTCGTTTGCAATTCAAGTATTGAACCTCGCCCTTGATTCAGTCAACTAACATCTTCATGCTTGATACCAATTTTCCTTTTAGATGAGACCCCTGAGTTTGTGCTAATTAACAAGGAACCAGAACCTGACCCTGAGGATCCGTCAAAGCTAATATATACTGAAGATCCACTGATTCTACATACACGCACTGGACGGCTGATAAATTATGTTGAGGATGAGGAATACGGTGTTCGCCTATTCTGGCAGCCCCATCTTAAAGATGGTGAGGAAGTCAACCCTGCAAAAGCTGAATTCCTACCTCTTGGCTATGATGAGTTTTTTGGGCATTCCTTGCAAGGAACAAAGAAGGAAGGCAAATTGAAGCAGTGGATAACAGGAGTTGAAAATGCACTACGGCCACTGTTTGAAAAACTGGAGCAGTGGTCTGAAGAGAAGAAGAAAGAAAGTGAAATGAAACTTAAGTTGATAGACAAAGAGCTTGATTTCATAGAATCCGAATTATGCCTGGAAGAGGCAATGGAAGACATGGAACTGGTGCTGAAGAGGAAGCAGAAAGAGGAGGAGGAAAAAACTGCTCTTGGTCAGGTGGATGAGGAAGATGTTTCTGCTTCTGCACGTGAAGGCAGCTTGGGCTCAGATGAGGAAGAAGAGGAGGAAGAGGATGATGATGAGTCACCAACCAGTTTTGGTTCTGTTCTTGGAGGAAAAGAGAAAGAAGACTCAGCAAAGGGTGATAAGAAAGGCAATAGTACTGGGAAGTCTCCTTTTTCTACTGCTTCATTGTCATTTGCTTCTTGCAGCCTCACTTCATTGGTAGTATACTATTTTATTACTTCATTTTTTTTTGTTTGCTGCTTACTGTGGTTTTGGAACAACAGATTTAACTTGGCCCATATGGGTTCTCCCCTTCTGGTCCTAGTTTGGCTCCTTACCATTTTTAGACATTCCTACTGGCAGATTCCCAATATAAGTATTTTCCCCCATTTTGCTTCCAGAAAATGGACGAACTAAATTCAATTAATTCTTTATGTTTTTCATGTTTTACAGTAACTGAATTTTCTTATCAGTACTGAGTTTTCTTCATGGACTTTTGAGAAACTAAGTTTTCAACCACTGACATATACACTGTAAATTGTAGGGTCTTGTGCCATATGTTTGATGCCCCTTCCTATCCATCCATTAGGGCCATGTTCAGTTGCCTGTACTTTTGATGGATGAGTCCATTATTCTTTAAAACCTTTAAGATGCTCTTGACCATACATACATCAAGTTTCTATACATTCAGTTATGTCAAAGTTAATCTGGTAGGATCTTTAATGACACTCTTAAAACCTTTCATACTAGATCTTAACCATCGGTTCTTTGGTCAATTTCCTATACCATTGCTGTATGTGGTAGTAAAACTTTCAAGCCATTTATGGCTGTACTTCATTTGCAGTGGACCAATCACGTCAATGGTCTGATCCCAGACCATGGTGTATGGTAAAGGGACAGACTGAAAACTATATATTTGCTTTAAGATCATGGTTTTGTATTTGTACTGTTGGATTTCCTTTTCCCTTTTTTCTTTTTTTAAATCTTTTTCAAGATTTTTTTCTAAAAATGCTAATGAACTGGGTACATAACTATTGATTTACAAGAACCAACTAAGCATGAAACATTTTTTTTGTAGGATTTGTTTAATCAAGCTCCATATTATGTTCTTGGTTTTGTAGGCTCCATCCAATTTACTGAATTCTTTTCAGTCGTGGAAGGCAAGAAGAAAATGGTCCGCAACCATGAAGTTACCCAATCATTGCCCTCCTGAAAGCACTGTGTGCCCTTTCAGAACAGTATATGATGTGCATTTTCCTCATTCAGTCAAGCCGCATGCAACCCTGAGGGCAGCTCCAGAGCAACGGCAGTTTCACAGGAAAAGTCGTAGATTCTCTCAATTTCATTCCCTTGCACGGATTTTGTCAAGTTCTGAAACTTCAGTCAGACTAGACAAAAACCAACGTGAGGAAAGATCACAAAGCCATTATGATGGACAACAAATAAACCCCATAGAGGATCATCACAATGTACTTTCAATGCATGTACCCATATCCCATTTTGAATCATGCATTGATGCTTTTACATGATGAGTTTGTTTTGAAGCCAAGGTAACAAAAATACATTCTAGTGTTTCAATCATCCAAGATTGATGGGAGAGAAGGAACGTTTCAAAGTGATTATTTTGTTGGTAAATTGGCTTGACAGTTTTTTTTTTTTTTTTGTCAACTTTTTTTGTCGACCATCAACAGTAGCGATCATTTCACTTGATGGGACGGTTTGGATCACTTGATGTTCGTGGGAGAATTTACAGTAGAGATTGACAGGTGGACTGGTGAAAACTTACTGGTGAAAACTATAGGCGCATTGTCAATTGACGTAGACCTTTCTGGTGAAATCTGAAGTGCATTTGAGTCATGATTTTAGTGGCCTATATAGATCTGTTTTTGGGCATATGGACATGGACATGGACTGTGGACTGTGGACTGTGTATTGTGTTTGAAAATTTCTAATTTACATAATTGAAGGAAAGTGATACACATCAGAATTATCTTTCTTAGGAGATTTGGGTCATTTTTTGCGGAAGATTTGGTTTGAAGTTGATTTTATCTTTCTTAGAAGGGTAAAGGAACGAGATCTAGGCATGATATCAAAATATGGACACCCATTTTATCAATTAATTCAAGGATCTAATTAAGTACCTTTGGATGATTGTAAGACAATTTGATTAGAGAAATCATGAGGTCAGCTTTACAGTGTTTCTTTCTTTTAAATTAAAATGTTTACCTGCATGTGCAGCCCTTTATACAGCCCATTTTGTCTTTTTACACAGCCCATTGTCTTTAAGATGGTGGTTCTATTAAAAAAGATCTATATTGGATATAAAATCCAAAAGAAGCCAAAGGAAGAGAGCTCTATCGTGATCTTATTCTATATGATGGTTATTAGATATGGCTGGGATAACTTTTGGATTTGTACAAATACAAAAGGTTGTTGGAGAATTTCTGGCCATCGAATAGAAGAGAATTGAATCTAAAATATAGTAGCTAAGTATATTTCAGTGAATTAATTTAATACTTGACATTGACAATTTTCACTCCTAAAGTAACTTAGCCCTTCCCAACGCTTGACTCAAAATTGAAAATTTTTAGAACACTTGGAATTTGTCTATTTCAACTCTGAGTGATTTTGAGTGGTTGTGAATCTCATTTTGAAAGTCATTTCATTCAAATTAATTTTTTTTTTGACAGTGTTATAACCAGGGGTCAAAATATCGGTTTAACAGATATATCGGCCGATATGTAAACATCGGCTGATATGCATATTGGCCGATATTTTTCTCTCTCCTTCGATATCGGCATTTTCTCTCTCCTCCGATATCGGAACAGTGAAAAACCGCAAAAAATCACGAAAAACCGTAAAAAATCGTGAGAACCCATGAACCGTTGAAAACCGTGAAAAATCGTGTAAAAACCATATCGGTGTTTTTTTTAAAAAAAATTAAAAAAAAAATAATTAAATACCGATATTTATGAATATCTGCCGATATTGTGGCCGATATTTCGGACCGAATATCGGCCGATATTCGGTATGTACGGCCAATACTTATCGTATTGGCCGATATTACTCGGTCTTAAAAAACCGATATATATCGGCCGATACGATATGTATCGGCCGATATTTGTACCTTAGGTTATAACAGATAGTTGATGATGCGTATAGGTCAATATGTCGCGTATTGGCTATAATACGGTGGATACACTTCCATTTTTTATTTTTTTTCAGAAAGAATTACAAAACATATAAAAATAGGAAAAAAATGGAAAATCTAGTGGGAGCATATTTTGTTAAGAAAATGTCAATTTTTAATAAAGAGTTAGACTCCAGAGATGAAATTTTGATATGAATAAAATATGATTTGAGCAATTGAAAATGTTCTAAGATTTTAAAAAATGAAAAAACAATATAAGAAAGTACTTGATATTAAATTAATGTTCTCTAGTGTCCCATGATAACATGTATCTTATATTACAATCTATGATTTTTTTTCCTAAAAAAATTCTTAATTTCATGAAAAATTAAAAGAATCATACAAGCATCATACAAACTATATAAAAAATATATAGGGTTCTTTATTTAATTTCATTAACATTTTGTATAATGTCATTATTTTTTTTCGACAAGACACCACATGATGGGGATTATCTTAGACATCTCCGATCTTACAATTTTTTTAAAAAAACTTAGAAAATCACACAAACACCAAATAAGCTATATCAATCACATTAATGCATCTCCAGTAAATTTCATAAGCACTTAATATCATTTTATTGCATTATTTTCAAAAAAACACCAAATCAAGATTATCTTAAAGCAAAAATTCAAAAAAAAAAATGATGAAAATAACTAAAAATGGACAAATCTAAAAAAAAATGAGGTTGATATGGGCAGATACCCTTTAGATGTAAACAACTTGCCTCTAAACTTTATTAAAATCATACCCAATGCAAACAACAAATTTCAAATAAAAATTAAGAAAAATAATTGTGGATGGCCGATACTAAGGCCATATTGACTAAAATGGGCCAATATGATACAATAGTCAAACGGCCTATCTCGTGTCGGTTGATACTATAATTGCACAGCTGATTCAATATGTATCGATCAATACATACAGTCCTAGCTGAACTGATACATATCACATCGACCATTTTTAGGATCCCTAATTTGTAACACTTAAATTTACCATTTTTACTCATTGACCTAGTTATTAAGTTAGTTGATATAACCTGTTTAATAAATATGTTTGGATGGGTTAACCATCCTCTAACTTCATTAATATCAAATATATTGTTTTAGATGATTATTAAATGAATACTGATTGCTCATTTAATTTACAATTGAAATAATTCTATGGAGGCTTGGAAATATAGAAAATTGTGAAAAATGACTAGAAATAGAAAGAAGATTTTAAGATTAGATTTCTTGAGTTGGGTCAATATGTTACGTTGTTGTAATGTCAATAATATATATTTGGGGTGACCCATCGAGGACTGGGGCAGCCACATGTTGGTTCACTGGACAGGACACCCTTTTGGAAATGGAAATAAGGATATTTGGGTTGGACGGGGAAATGATTAGGTTCAAAGAGGTTTGATATTCGAGGTTATGGATTGGTATCTGAGTTCTAACTTCAGTAGTCTTTACCCTTTTGATGATAAATTGCTAATGCCCGAAACTAACAATAACGTTTGTGTTTCATGAATGCAAGGGTTATTGCATGATGAATGGAAAACAATAACAAAATGGGTTATATAAATTTCAAAAGAAACCCAAGACCTTAACCTAATTTCAATCATCACTTTGAAAAAGAGTAACATTGATTTAGAACTTGAGTAGGGGTGAAACTTGGGTTGGGTTTTGACCCGATCCGAGTGAACTGACCCTAATTTTTTGTGGGATGAGTTATATCAATTTGAAATTCGGGTCAGGTTGGGTTAAAAGAAAGAAAAAAAAACCCGCATAAAAATTCTAGTTGGGTTGGACTGGGCTGGAAATTTTAAAACTCAACCCGATCTGACTCGACCTTTGTCACTTAATATAAATACTAATAAACCCTAAATCAAAACCCTCAGCCGTTGGAGAGACCACCTTCATTGGTGCTCTCCATGGTTTTGCCCTCTCTCTGCCCCCTCCCCCCTCTCTCCTCTCCTTTCTCTCTCTCTCTCTCCCTCTCTCTCCCTTGCAAAACATGAAGCCTCACGCATGAACCCAGCCAGATCTGTGGCCGCCACCATGCACCCCTTGCTGCCTTGTGCACCTCTTTGTTGTGCACCGTTTGCTACTGCAATGCCCAAAGAACGTTCGATCAGATCCAATCTCTACTAGTAGATTCAGTAGGTTCTCTCTCCCCCCTCTCTCTCTCTCTCAAACAAGTTGAGCTTATATTCGGTCTCGTGGTCGGGTTGGGTTGGGTTCCCAAACTCAGGTTACCAATTTGTGTCAGGTTCAACCATTTTTGACATAAATTAGGGTCGAGTTTATCAAAACCCAACTTGACCCTCTCAAATTTTAGCCCTATACTTGAGAAATGGAAAATCCCTTAACTATGTACACCCTTCAAGAATACAGATGCAATGAACTCTCTCTACCTTTCTTTGGGATGAAGTGTCACCATCATTTCTCAACAATAGAAGTAGGTTTTTATAATGTAGATTTGTTGACACATGGAAGAATGAAGGTTTAGATGTAGAGACAATGTCTTCTCGTGATTGGATATACTACAGAGAATATTCATATCTTTTTGTTAGAAAATATCTCACAACAAAAGTACATCGTTGCATGTGCACGTCCATCTTCTAGACTTTTTTTTTCAGACTTTCAGATCCCACGACCAAAATCTTCCCCCTCGAGCCTCAAGGAAAATAACCATTCCTCAGGGATAACCTTCTTCCCCAAGGCTCTTTAAAAAAATTATCATTTCTCAAACTGTTCTCCTCGATGCTAACACAACCATGTCTATTTTTCCTTTTCTACTTCATACATGAAGCTCCCTCGGGAGAAATAACTAGAAAGCTCAAAGAGGGGGCTTGGGAACAAAAATATAATCAAACACTTAATTACATGTAATTGATAGATGGTGATGTAATCAACGTCGACTAACATCGGGTAGTAAGAGATAACGATAGTTGCCTCATGCAAGCTCTTTCCAAGGTGTTAACACGTGGCAGGTGAGAGAAAAGCAACCGTTCGCTCCAAATTCTTTATTTAAAACCACCACAATCACGACTTTTCATTTCTTTCCTTATTTTTCTTCTGTAAATTTCATATTTTAAATTCCTAATCTGATTTTTCTTTCCTTTCCCAAATTCAGAATGTATCATCATTCTCTTCAACTTCTCTTCAATGGTGGAAAGGAAAGTTGCAATTTTCACCCTTTATAGAGAAAATTTTCTAAAGTGCTGACTACAACCAAGAAAGCGGTCATCCTATACAGATACCAAGGTCCTTTGGTGGTTCAGAATAGGGGATCTTCATCTCCTCAATCCATTTGAGGATTGAGCACCACAATACACACTTAAAGTCCCAGGGGCTCTGGTTTATTATCTTATCCACCTTGGAGATGCTCGAGCTCCACTTGCAGAGAAGAAGACTGTTCGCTTTGCAAAACCTTAAAGAAAAAAAAAAACAAAATAGGAAATTGAAGATGGCAACACTACACAATATATTTGGAACTTCTTTATTGCTGGAATTCAGTTCAATGGATTACATTGTTGCTAAAATACATTCACTTGGAATGCCATAGATTACATCGTTACTGGAACGCATAAAATGAGCTACACAACACCCCTTTTTATATACATAGAAAAACACCTTGGAAAGAACACGTCTCTTTGTAAAGACACATCCTTTTGGAAACTAAACGGATGCATTGGTTTGTATCTTCCAACACTCCCTTTCAAACCAAAAACAACTTTATTCTTAGCATTACTCTTAATTTCTTGAATGCTGCTTCTTCTTTTTCTTCATGCAGTCTTCTTCTTCTTTCTTGTCTTTTTTTTTTTTTTCTTCTTTTTCTTGTAGTATTCTTCTTCCTGCAGTTTTATTCTTTTTCCTGGATACCAGTACATGGAAACCCTTTCAGTCTTTCACTAGTCTCCACATATTCTCACATTGAAAGAATGTGGCCTCTCTATCCCACAAATAGGGACTGTCAAGGATGATTTGGCACAATGGTACTACATCACATGTTACTTGATCTTTGAGCATCTCATTGATGACAAACTTGAAAGTGCATTGGAAAGTCACATGAAACTCTGTGCCTTTCTTAAACCACCCTAACAAATATGGCTTAGAGTGTGGTGTGGCCACCAACTGCAATTTCTTCACAAGTTGCTCTTTTATCAGGTTCCTCTGGGAACCAGTGTCGAACAAAGTAAAAATTGGGGTCATCCCAATCTGTGTATACCCACAAAAGAGTTCTTCTTTGATTGCATCTGGCTCCGTGGTGGAAACTGGGTTTGCTGCCTCAGTGCTAGTTGTGATCGCTTTTGCCTTGATGATCCTTGTTACCAACCTCAAATCTAGTTCGGTTGACCCTTTCACTACGTCACCTTTTTCAATGCATAAGTTAGTGGTCTTCCTCGGGTTGCGATCCTCCACTTTGACGGGCACTTCTCTTCACCTTCACTTGGTGGTGGAGCTTCCTTTTCAGCCCCAAAGATGTCTTGAGCATTCATGCCTTTCAACACATCCACATGTCTTTTTGTAGGACATACCTCTTCTTCTTGAGGTTTGATGGTGGCAAGCACTTCATCATGCTCTTCACCACCATCTTCTTCATCTACGGTGGTGCTCTTCAAGTTAGGACATTCCCTCATTCTTCGCCCAACTCGTGACACAATAGATACTTAGGTTTGGGACAATCTCTTGACAGATGTCCCCACCCGTCGCATTTTATGCACTTATCAAGCATTCTTTTTTGGACAATCAATTTTCATAATTATCCTTAGACAACTTAGGAATTGAGGTGGTAGTGGCCATCTTAACAACCTAGCTCTCTGATACCACTTTGTTGGCTTTGCAGAGCCTTACAAAAAAACATATAAGGATCTTGAAGATGGTAACACTACACAAAACATATTTGAAACTTTTTATTGTTGAAATTTCAGAAATTACAATTCACTGATTAGATTGCCATACAATGGGATACACAACACCCCGTTATATAGACTTAGAAAAACACCTGCATGGAAAGAACACGTCTCTTCGTAAAAACACATCCCTTTGAAAAAATTTATCTCTTTGGAAACTAAAAGGTTGCATTGATTTGCAACTTCCGACAAAGGCCACCTACTAGGCTTGGAGAGAAGCTACCACAGAGTTTTGGACGCTTTGGGAATCCATTATAGCTTCTGAGATGCTAATGGCTCCTTTGTGCAAGACTTGCATCACAAACTCCATTCAAATGATTTTCAAGATTCTCCAAATGATGATTTCTCAGGTCCTAACTATGATGTGCAAATGGGATTCCATGAAAAATGTCTTCCACGCAAGCAATGAGGAAATTGGCTTCTTTGTTGAAAATGTTCATTTCCTCTTGTGTAATTTATGCTACTAATGTCTACACCAAGGATAATGTTGTACTCCTCGAAGGTCTTAATGGTCTGAACAAGGAGATTTGTGGTCTTACCAAGAGTACCAAACACAAATAAGCAACCATGACTGCTTGGCTGAAGAAATTGGAAGAGATGAAAGGCTTTGATCTGGATATTTTCTTATCAGGTTTCCTCGCGTACTGGGTCTTTTGCTTTGTTTCCCCTGCTTATGAAAAAACCATAAACCCCCACATCTTCAAACTTGCCATTTATTTGGCTAATGGAAACAGAATTGCCGTCACTGGTCCTACCATTGTCAACATATACAGGGAACTTGATAATTTTGTTGATTTCTTCCTTCATGGAAACACTGGCAAACGCCAACGGAACAAAATTTTTTTGGTCCCCCTTCATCTTTTACAAATGTGGATTTTAGTGCACATATCGAGATGGACTCATTGCTTTCCCGAAGAACTAGAATGCCTTCGAGGACTTAGGGGCTTGATGTGGGATCAAGTCTCTGAAACACATCAAAGCTTCAAATGGGATGTGAGAATCTCTCATCTAGATGTAATAAAGAGGATCAAGGAGCTTAAGGGTTTTCTTGTCGTTATTTGGAATCCCTATCTTTGAGTGAAACAATCCTGACTTTGTCCCCGATATAGACCAGATAGACGTTCCAAGCTCACCGCTAAAGAAAATGTCAATCTATGGCATTGCGAAATCATGGTCATCACCAAGGCTGGAGTAATATTTAGTTTCAATGGGAGCACCACGCTTTATAATCCTCTCTACTACACTCACCAATTTGGCTATGATCAAGGTATCTCTGTCCATTCAAATTACATCCCTATTTTTCTGGGAGTGCAATGATCAGAACATGTTGGGATGGACCACTATTCTAGTGAGGAATGATTGTAGGAAAGGGGGCACAATTGTTATGTTGAATGGAAATCCATGTTTCTGGCCTATTTCGAGGGTATTCTTAGTGAGACCCTAAAGAGGTTTGGAGAAAAAATGATAACCTTGTCAAGGAAGAGCCTGTTGTTCCAAAGAAACAAAAGGGAAAGAAATCTGTCAAGAGACTAGTGGAGTGGTATCCTCGTAGACATGGATGAACTTGAGGTTGTTCCTGGACTTCCTCCTCAAACGAGACAACCCCCTCGTAATGCAATTGTAAATTTGTAATAAGGAAAGGAAGATGGAGAAAGTCTCTCATGTCATAGCTCAGGTGACGAGGATACATCAGAGGACACTCAGAGACTAACGAAGGGTTTCAACAAGAAGCCTCCCCATAAAAAGACTTCTCGTCCACCAACACGAGGAAGTATAACTCAATTTTCAAGCCGTTCAAAAGATCTTTCATATGTTGAGCTTGATCCATTTGAACCAACTCAACCTGTTATCACAAGTAAGTTAACTACCTATTCTTTTTCCTTTTTTCTTTACTCTTTTGTTATTTCTTTTGTAGCTCTTGAAGAACTCAACGAAATTTCTCATCTACATCCCATCCTAAAGATAAAGTTATTTCTTTTTTCCCCAATCCAGTAGAAACTCCTGTTCCTGAGTCTGAATTTGTCTCTCTTATTAGAATCAAAACAAGACAACTTCGTAAGGTTAAGGAAGATGTTCTATTGCTATCACCGCCAGTGTTAGTTCTGAACAAGCTGAATGTCAACCTCGTTCAAAGCAAATCTCGGCTGGTGGTACTAACGAAATTGATAATGAAGGTGTTAGCCCCAACGTTTCAACCCAAGAGTAAAGGAGTAATTTGATGATGAACAAAACAATGTTTAATGTTACTAATGTTTCAAATGAGATTTATAATAAGACGTGTATCAAAAGATCCATACTTCAAAATGAGACGTATTGGATATCAAGCAGTGATACTTAAAAGCTAATATATGTGAAAAATAGAGATCAAATGAAAGTATCAAGCATTGAAGATCAAATGGCAAAAGACACAAGGACTGAAAATTGAAGACCAAGTCAATTTCAGTGTTGTTAAGTTTAGGTCATGAGTGTCAGGTTCATAACTTGTAAAGTTACTCAGTGTTTTTTTACACCATGTCTCAAACAAAAAATTTATTGGACCATAGGACCTCAATAACATATAGACAATATCTTGGAAAGGTCCCTAAGTATTGTTGCTTGAGTGATCATTTCATGTTCAATCTCTAATTTGAAGGGCATGATATCCAATACATGTCTCCTCAATGCACTGGAGATTATATTTGAACATGTCCTCATAAAATCATGCTTATAGAGTGATTAGCACAGTATGACAATGGTTTTGTTTTCATTGAAATCATCAATATATCCATGGTTAGAAACCTTGGGGCTAACATCCTTTGTCATATCACATCCCTAAATTGTGGGAATGCAACCCACTACTTCGTAATTTTTCTCAACAAAAATGCTTTGACTCAGAATTTATGATCTTGTCTATATAAATTTGCCCTCATTGATGAGATTGAATAAAGCAAAGAAGCCTATGTACTATTTGTATTATGATAATATTTTGCAGTTCTTGTTGTTATCGATGCAACAATGTCACACCCCGGCCCTAGTGTGGGCCCAGAAGGCGACTATTTTTTTTTTAAAATACTTCTCTAATCAAAAGTCTGTGGGCCACTAAGTAAGTCCAACTAAGCCCATAGAAAATGCCACACATGCTTATGTGTATTACACATGTGTTCCAACACCCCGAGGCGCGAAACCAAACTCAAAAACCCATAAATTACCCGAACTGTCTCATCACTGGGCGAGCCATCGCTAATGGCGACCCATCGCCCAGAGACCCATACTGTAAAAATAGTTTGGTCTCAGGCCGAGCCCATCGCGAGACACGATCCATCGTGGACCTCCACTTCTGAAATTCTTAGTTACTTACAGGGCGATCCATCACTAGGACCCCCTGCGATCCATCGGCAATGGTGATGCATCGCACTGAAAGTAAGGCCAAATTTTCTCTAAATTTCAGATTTGGTTTCTTCCCGGTTTACTCACTCAAAACTAAAAATACATATCATAAAACAACCAAATATACATAATGTACACATATAACTTGTTCATGAAGGTTTGGGCATAATTGGTACGATTATTTAATAATTACAAACTTTTCCAAATATTCAGAATAACTATTATAAAAACAGTCTTCTTGATGGATGACTTCTGGAATCCAAAGACTCCAGCTCCTAAGGCATTGCAGAGGGATTCTCTTCTCCCTTCTCCAGCTCATCTCCTGCATTGTAAGGGATGTGAGCTACTAGCCTAGTGGGGAGAACTCAATTACCAAAATTCCATAACATATATAACAGAAATACAAGCAGTTATATACATATACATACCAAACCTTTAACCAAAGTTCTTTTGGTTCATAACCCTACCAGTTGTTCGCATATCCCCATAGTCATGATATAATCAACCATATCCTCAATCCAATACTGTTCCTATGGAAATTCACATAAAAAGAGGTTCTACTAACCTCAAACTACATACACGTAAATTGAGGTTTCTACGAACCTTAATTCATATACACGTAAGTTGAGGTTTCCACGAACCACAACCCACATTCACGTAAGTCAAGATCTCTACGGACCTCAACCCACATACACATAAGTCGAGATATCTACAGAACTCAACCTACATTCACATGAACTGAGGTTTCCAAGGACCTCAATCCACATACACTCAAGTTGAAATCTCAACGAATTTCAACTCATATACACGTAAGTTGAGATTTCTACGAACATCAACTCACATTCACGTAAACTGAGGTTTCCATGAACCCCAGTTCACATACACGTAGATCGAGGTTTCCACTAATCCTCAATCCACATACACGTAGATCGAAGCTCTTCCTAGCTTCAATCCACATCGAGGTACCCACTAAGCCTCAAATGCATTAGGTCCCGACCCAGAGATGATTCAATATCTTGCAAAAGTGTCTCAATCATTATGAACATTCATAGTTCTATTGCTTATATTACATGTGAAGGCAGCTTCACAATAAACCAAACTTACAAGGATTCCCCTTATTAAGGGATGCTCACACTGGAGCCCACCATACACACTTCCAGTGCCTTTCCTTGCAGAGGGTCTTACCATGGGGAATACGTATTTTATACAATTTTGTAGTCTCGGTTCCAAAACTTGGAACCTACCAAACTTACCACACCTACATCTAGGGTTAGTAGAACATACCACAAACAAATATAATCCATCGGAACGGGTTACTAACGACTCGCGTCTTCACCCCGTTCTCCAAACCTATAAATATTTGAACGTTTGAATGGGTCCCATACTGCGTTTTAAACTACTAGACCTCGACTCCCTGACACCTTTTATTGCTTACGTTCTAATAGTTAGAACAATATTTCGTCCCTTATATGTAAGTGGTGTCAAGTCTCACAATCTAGTACATTTAGTGTTTTCCATCTATATAATGTCCATGGGTCCCATTCTCTGTCTTAGAGTTAATAGTTTACATACTAATTCCAAAATAGGAATTAAGTTGAATCTCCTCACCTTCTCCAGTTCAGTGTTTCACAGAAAATCTGTAAAATAAAATAAATGTATAAATTTCCTATTGGACAATTGTAACGCCCCACCCTTTTTCACTCGTCGAAAAATCAGAGTATATATTTTTTTTTTATAAATGTGTGAGAGCAAGCGGGAACGTCACGACGCGAGTTAAGTCCGAGTTTCCAAAATCCGACCTTTAACTGGCCACCAATATGTGTGCGTGGACCAAGTCCACTAAAACAGTTCACACGTTTTACATTTAACTGCGGAATGATTATATGAATAAAAATATTATCCATATCCATGATATTAATAAGCAAGGAAGCCAATCACTATTAATTTAACTGAAACTTAAATATCCAAAATATCATCAATCCATAGCAAAATAAATCTAAGTTATTACAATCCCAAAATATCAGTTATCTCAATACATTGTTCCAAAATCAATTAAGTAAAATAAGCATAAACTACCCAAGCTCCTATGCTTGGCTTTCTTCACGTCCCATGTCCTTTCCATTCCCTGTTCCATCATCTATAGGGTAGAAGTAGGGCGTTAGTCAACGTGCCAAGTAGGAATTCCAAATAGGGTTATGTACACATAGGATCAATATAAAAATCAAGATAAGCACATCATATCCAAAACAGTATAACATCTCATAGTACTAAAAACAACACATGATAATCATATCAAAATCAGGCTAATGTATGTGTCATGCCATGGGTGTCATACGCCAATGATCTCTCACCCAATTTCCATATCCAATCACAACACAAATCATATCAATAGTTTCTTTGATAAAATAAAGCCATATCAAGGTGTTCTCTTGGCCATTTACGTTCGCAGTGTTTTGTAACGGCACCACCAGGTCACTGTTATACCTCCCCACGTATGTTAATCGGAATTATCGAATGGAGTGTGGACTCCTCCCTCTGCGCAAGGTTTTTGGATTGGTTACCCCGGAGCTCTTTGGCCCAAATTACACCGTACCCATATATAGCAATCCCGGACAAGGCCAAAATATCAATGGTTCACATAGCTTCTTTCAAGCTACTTTTCAAGCCCCAAGTCATGTCTGGACAACTCATAACTTGGCTTGTTGTCCCATGTACTTCATTCCATGCCATGCATGAGATCATGAATGCAATAATGCCATTTCATTTCAAATCACATGTTACCATCCAAAACAGTTCATAATCATATATATTTCTTTATCAAAGTAAGTCATCATGTTTTGAAATACAAATCAGCAACACAAATGTATATATAAGATCCACATGTATTTCAATAAGGTAGGAATCCTACCAAATTCCAGTATACTATCTTTGTTGTTTGTGAAGATACCGTTCAACGACCACGTCACAATGAATCGCTAACCCTTTGCGAAATCTCTTTACGTTAATGAATTTAATCACACACATATGTCAATTTGATTATCCATCTAATTTCTATCATCCCTTACATTCTTCCAGATAAACTGAAGTTTCTGGAAATTTATTAAAAATTTAAACTTTTCAATTCAGTCGACTAAATCATACCCGAATACTATTCTCTGCCTTTACCGCAGACTTTCAGTCGGCTGAAATCCAACTTGGAACTGTTTAACCCTGACTCGTAACCTTTCAGTCGACTGAATCACAGATTTAGTCGGCTGACTCTGAGTCAAACCCTTTGTATTATTTGTCAATGTCCTTTCAGTCGAGTGAATCACGGATTCAGTCGGTTGACTTTGGATCAAATAAACTGTGTGTTCGGCTAGTATAGATTCAGTCAGTTGAATCATTAACCAACAATTTATGTGTTTGATAAGTAATCATATAGATTCAGTCGGCTGAAACACGCCTGATCCTTTTACTTATCCGTTACGTCTATGTTCAGTCGACTGAATCATAGATTCAGTCGGCTGAAACATGCCTGATCCTTTTACTTATCGTTACGTCTATGTTCACATGACTGAATCCTAGATTCAGTCGGCTGAAACTCCCAGAAACTGTTTTCTGTCTTCAGCTAACACTAGTTCAGTCAACTGAATCCCTGATTCAGTCGACTAACTGTTTTGTCAATCCTCTTTATTGCTTATATTGCGAAGTCCTTCTCCATGAAATCCATTTCTTAACACTTTAAAATATAAATAGTATCATTCATAGAACTCTTAGTGAGTTCACCCTATCCTCTAGCCAAAGCTAGGGTCTTTTCCACTATTCTTTCAATCTTGTGCCATTCAAAACTTGATTCTAAATTCAATCCTTTGGTTGTTGGTTTTCAATACATATCTATTCCTCAAATGGATTTTCCAATCCCATGACCCTATAACAGTTTGGTCATCCCTTCAAATCAAATATGGAACCCATAGGTTCGGCCACTCCATGGCCAAATCTATGGCTTCCCTTGTTTTTATTCTCATATTATTTCAAACTTACAACATACCTTTTCCCATCTCCTTCTTTTCTTTAAGGTCTGACTTCCTTCCTTAGTCCTTCTCCTTCGTTGGTTCTTTAGTAAATCTCTAAGTATCGATGGTGTGGGTGGGAGAGAGATAGAGAGAAGAGAAGAGGGATCCAATCTTTTGTTTCAAATTGTGGGAGCCAGCCAAGGAGTGTGGTGTGCCCCTTTGTATACCAGCCCCAAACCTTTTAACCACCCTCATTATGATTTGTCCAAACGAAGGCCCTTGGTTTAACCAAGGAGACTCTTAGCTTAAACCAAGAAGGCTTTTCACCTTCCATCGAGCTTGCCTTGAGTTTCATCCATTGAGATGGAAACTCTCCATTTCCCACTTAACTCACCTTGAGATGGAAGTCTCCTCAACTTCCATTTCAACTCACTTAACTCAAGCAACTTTAATTCTTTTAAACTCAACACTCGAACTCAATTTAATTTGAACTCAATTTAATTTGAACTTAATTTAATTTGATCTCAATTAAGCTCACTCATGGTCAAGTCAACCATGGCATAGCCGGCCATGCATGTGGTGACATGGCACGTAGGTCCTATCCTTGTCATGTCACTTACATGCCATCTCACTTGATGAGGTGGATTTAATGCATTGGGTCTTAATTGGATAGTTGACCCAATTAAATTAACCTTACCTATTTACCTTACAATCAATTCATCTATGACCCATTGGGTCCCAATTGGCAATTAACCCATTTAATTACATTCACCCAATTACTTTCAAATCAAATCCTATCCATAATCCATTGGATCTTAATTGGATAATTGGCTCAACTCCTTACCCATCTAAAGTCCATTTCAACCATCAATATTAAATTCAATAAATTTGTAATTCAAAATGGACCAAATCCAATATATTATAAGTGATGAAAATCGGGGTGTTACAATATATACACACAAACTACTCCCCAAATCCAGTGTATATTTCCAGAAAAACATGGTAAATGGAAGTGAGTCACCTAGGATCTTTCTACTCCTTTGAATTATGTCAGAGAGTTAGCTGTCAGTTATCCAAAACACACAATAAAAGAAAAATGTAAAGTACTCATTGCTCGGTCTCGTATTTTTTTCCTGGCCACGGAAAAGTATTGAGATGGAGCCCAGAGGGTTCAGAGATAGTAAAGTAAATATAATACTCATTGCCCATCCTTGTATTGTTTCCTGGTCAAGGAAACATATAAAGAATTCTGCCTAGAGAGTACAATACAGGAAATAAAGTACTTAGTGCCCAAACCCGTTTACTATCGGACGACCGAGGTCGTCTTAGATGGTCACCGAGCGGCATTTCCGTTGCTCTAGAGGTGGAATTTTCGGCCCAGAGGATACAGTGTAAGAATTTAAACACACAATGAGGGAAAATAAACACTTAAGAGTTAGATAGGGTTAATTTTTTCCCCAGTTTTACTTAGAGTAAAAAAATTGAGTTTTGAACGTAAAATGAAACAAATTTTAAGGTTGTAACTTGAAATTTAAGATAGAAACTTATTTTCCCTCCATTTTAAAAAACTCATTTTTAAAGCCCATTACTAATAAAAATGAGAAAATGATCATTTTGATACATTGGTTGCAAAATTCAGCTCCATTTGAGAACCCCAAAGGAAACGCGGGAAAACTCTTCGTTTCAGTTACTGGAATCGACAAATGCAGAAAGGAAGAAGGAAAAGAAAGAACATGAAATGAAGAAAAGGAAAAGGAGAAAAAGACGAGAGTGAGAGAGTGAGGAAGTTTTTTTTTCATTCATTTCTTCTTCTCTTTCCATGTATTTATAGCCAAAGGGATAAGTTTACAATGGCAAACCTCCCAACACGTTCCCAACCAGTAGCTTGTAGGTTTTAGATAATCATGAATTGATTATTTTATTATAATTATTTTTTAACTTTTATTTTTAACTAGTGTTATTAGAACCGAACCAGACCACGATTATAATACCCCGCCCCAGATGGGGTCTATAGTGTGCAGCGTGCCCATGGAGAAAAAAAGTCCCACATTGCTAGTTTCATTGGAAATTCCCTGGTATATAAGTGGTAGCCTTCCTCCTTCTAGCATGAGGATTTTTGAGAGCAACAGTGGGTTGACTCGCCAATTCAAAGCTGTGAAGATGTGTGTAAGGCCTAGCGTGGACAATTTAATTCAAAGAATAGTTCAATACTCTGCCTGAGGGTGTGGGCTTGGTTGTTGTGTGTGTACAACCGATGATTACTATGACTTTAAGGGGGGTAGATTATAATACTCCGCCCTAGAGGGGGTCTATAGTGTGCAACGTGCCCATGGAGAAAAAAAGTCTCACATTGCTAGTTGATTGAAAATTCTATGGTATATAAATGGTAGCCTTCCTCCTTCTAGCACGAGGCCTTTTGGGAGCTCTTTGTCTGACAATGTAGGCTTGATTGCTGTGTGTATAGTGCCGAGGACGACTCTGGCTTTAAGGGGGATAGATTGTAATACCCGTCCCAAAAAAAGTCCCACATTGCTAGTTGCATTGGAAATTCCCTAGTATATAAGTGGTAGTCTTTCTCCTTCTAGCATGAGGCCTTTTAGGAACAACTGTGGGTTGACTCACCAATTGAAAGCCATGCGGGCCGTATGTGAGGCCCAGAGCAGACAATATCATACTAGCGGGATGGGTCATTACCCAACAAGTAGACCCTTTGGCTTCAAAGTTGAGACAGAAAGTGCTCCAAGGACAAGGCCCTAGTGATTGTTCAGTTAAATTAGATGGTAGATTGGTTTTTCAAGGATGACCATTTGTACCTACCATGGATCAGTGTAGAGATGAGGTACTTAGTTTCATCATTCCCATTTCGCAGTACACCAAGGTCGTACGAAGATGTATCAGTATGTTTGACGGTAGATTTAGTGGAAATGTTTGATGTGGGATGTTGCTAAGTGTGTAAGACATTGCTTTATATGTCAGCAAGTTAAGGTTGAGCACTAAAGACTCAGCGGAGAATTACAGAACCTTCCAATTTCTTAGTGGAAATGAGAAGACATTAATATGGATTTTGTGATGAGTTTACCGAGGTCATCTAGTGGCAGAATTTTTTTTTTTTTTTTGGTGATTGTGGATTGTGTGATCAATCAGCCCATTTCATACCCATGAAGATGGCAGAGTCGATGGAAACCTTAAGTAGATTGTGCATCAAGGAGATAATGGTTCATAATAGGGCAACTGTTTTGAACTGCACGGTGTTGTCCAAGTTGGATACGTGTTGAGCCATTTTGCATATATTACATTGGTAAATGAAATTTGAGCCAAGGACCTTGAGTACATTTGATATTAGTGATTGTCTACGGAGAACCGGTGGTAGGTTTGAGCTAATACCTAGCCGAGATAAGCTTATAATCACTTTTGCCGACAATTTTGATGTGTTTAGTGGTGGAGAGTGTCTTGTGTGCATTGATGGTGGCTTGGGTTATGTCAGGACCCGTCAAGCTATGGCACACTTTTAAAGTTCTGTGACAACCGGTATTAACAGGTATGAATATGTGTATGGCTACGACATAGTTTATTGGATATGTTTTAGTCTCCAAGTTATTGGCCGTAGAGTGTCGAGAGTTGGCGATCTCTCATGTTTGTGATAGGGTGTAGGGTATCTCAGACTCTTCGATGTTTATTGTTTAGAAGTCTTCAAGACTCCTCGTTCCATAGAGTGTCTTGATGAGATGCACCTAGATTTTGTATTCTTGTGTTGGATTATAGGGTCTTTTAGACACTTATAGACCTTATATTTGCTTAGAGATGCAAATTTTATGTGTGAAAATATAGTATGCAACATGTTGAGCTGCCATATGAGAGCCATGGTGTAGGCCCTATTGCATTGTCCACGTGTGATTTGAGCATGTTGATG
Organism: Chimonanthus praecox; assembly: GCA_022113865.1. Taxonomy (NCBI): domain Eukaryota; kingdom Viridiplantae; phylum Streptophyta; class Magnoliopsida; order Laurales; family Calycanthaceae; genus Chimonanthus; species Chimonanthus praecox. The sequence goes on along the minus strand of CM039087.1, from coordinate 21,769,968 downwards.
ACATTGTTTGGTTGAGTCCAGAAAGACCATCGACCAGTGTATATATATATATATTTTTTTTAAGGGCCGTATGGATGAAGCCCTGCAGGATTTGTGAGATTTGTGATAGAAACCTATAACCCTACAATGATTGAATTTAGGGGGCGAAATTCTTTTAAGGGGGTGGATTGTAATGGCCTGGCCTTAAAAAAAAATATTATTAAAATATTAACTCCGTACATAAGTTCGTGTTTGCACGAAATTAGGTTTATTTCACCTCCTTCCTCATCCAAAAAGCCAACCCTTCTTCCCTAACAATAAACTATTGCTTCCTCTACCTTCCCTCTATTGAATTTCACCCATTAAAGGTTTTTTATTCAGATTTAACGCCCCTTTACACGGTTTCTTCTTCTCCAAAGGTAAGATCTATGATCCTTCTCTTTCCCTTTCTTCTTATTTGATGAGATCTTAATGGGATGTGTTGAGAATGGAATATGTGATGGAGTTTAGGCCTTATTTGGAGAGGAATCCATGGAAGTAATTGGAGATTTTTGTTAAGAACCTTGTTTGGGTGTAGATCTGAATTGAAATTGAGTTTTGAACCCATGGAAAGGGAAGTAAATTTGTAAAAAGGGTATATGCTAATTTTTTGAGATGATTCATAGGAGGAGATTTGGGGATTACCCTTAGATTGAAGAGATTAATCTAGATTAGGGATAAATCTTGGGTCTAGATTTGGAGTTTTGCTTCTAAACTGTACTTAGGCCTAATCCATGAACTAATAATGGTATATTACGTTCTTTTGGCATGATTAGAGCCTTCGAACTCCGAATTTATTGAGGTACGACCCTAAGATCAACCCGAGACATTGTGATTTTGAGGTGAGGATCGCTACACACATATTGTATGAATGCATGTGTGCTATTTCAGTGATTTAAGGAATGTATTGTGTTATTGATGTGTTTAGTGCATGATAAATAGGATGGATGTGCCATATGCTATGCATGAGATGTTATAGATTCTCTATTATGTTATTTGTAACATGCTTATTATCTTTTTATGATGATAGAAAATTGTGATATTTGTTGGAGCCCATTGTGAAGGGCTAAGATGATTTGTTGATGTATTTATTTGGGTTTATGTTATGAAAAAAAAGGAGTGATTTGGACTTAGAGTGATAAACCACTATGAGACGGGTTGCATGAATTGTAAGGACTAAGAATAATTGTAAATAAACCCGATATATGTATCTCAAGGTTGGTATGTAGTCTGTATCCCTAAGATAACCTAATGTGATAATAATGTTAATGTATGAAACATAATGGAATGTGCTATGTTGTCACCATTGTGAAATTATGATCATGATGTGATTATGCCATGTATGTTACCCTTATAATTGTGATTATGGTCCCTTGTGTTACTCACTGATGTGCCTAAGAGGTTATTTAGGATGTGCGTATGGGATGTTGTATTTATGGGCATGGTGAGATTGAGAATACTAGTGTTGGGGATTATACCAAAGAGTATATAGGAATTGAAGATGTACCTTTCTCTGGTTTGGACCCCACTAGTAGTAGTCCCCACTCCCTAGAGGTGATTGGTGTGACAGGATGATGGTTTTAGTTTAAGGTACTCTATTAGAATGGTGGTGTCGGCTATGGGACTCTGTCCTATTTTTTGTTGTCGTTGAGGAATATAGCCTCTCACATACTTCGCTCTGTAGGTCGCTCTCACAACTATTTTGTACATTTGATGTACAATTTGCGTAGGGTTAGATACTCGTGAGCCTATGCGGGCGGTACTGACTTAGTAAGACGCATTCGCAGGGTCAGATACTCGTGAACCTATGCAGGCGGTACTGACTTAGTAAGACTTGTTAGATGTAGGGTTGGGTACCATTTACTAATTGGGTAATGGGGCCAACTTGGTAAGGCGTTCATGTTTTATGAGCCGGGCTAGATACGTGGACACTCCATGAGGGTGGTCCTATCTTAATAAGACATGATGGTTAGACGCAGAGTTAGACATTACACATCTTAAGATGATGAGTCAGTTTGGTAAGATTCCGATGTTTATGCACAGGGTTTGGCATTACACCTTTGTTGGATGATATGTCAGCCTGATAAGGCACAATTTTTAGATCACCTTGGAATAGGACAGAAGGGACGTGGGGTGAAGTAGATTATCTTTGTTGTATGGAGATCTCCCATTTTGTAAATCGTGGCCTATGTCCCTCAAGGGATCATGATGTTTTAACAGCCCGTTCCATAGAGGTGTCCTTAGAAGGATATTGTGTTCGCGTTGATGAGATTGGTATCCTTGGGTGGACAATGTGTCCGCATTGATGGGATTGATAGCAAGACATGATAGCATATCCTTATTTATATTCCACTTCATACATTATCATTATGTGGGTGCGTAAGTGTGTAGCATGCATATTTCCTCACTGAGTATTGTTTGTACTCACGTCCTTGCAATTTCAGGTAATGTTGCACCGGATGTGTCTGAGGGACCCCGAGGAAGAGCTAAGTTATTATGTTGCTTTAGACGCACCATATGTTGAGTTGTTTATTTCATTTATTTGATTTGAGTTGGTGATGTTGAATTTACTATTTTATTCATTGAGGATTTGTTGTAATAAATTATAGAAAGTTGATAACTTTTATGATAGAGAATTTATATCCCCTTTGAGATATTAATGGTATTTGAGTTCATTTATGATCTAGATGTTTAAGTTGTTAGCACACGTGTGTTTCCTACGTGTGATATTTGAAAAAGTAAAATTATTCCCGTCACGTGTTAGGACGTGACAACAATCTTTGTAAGTTAGAATCATGAGGAGCCTTTTCTAGATTGTCCCTCCTAGATTTTGTTTAATTTTGAGTCAAAGTACAATTATGCTTAAAAAGCACATGTCGAATAAGGTTGTCACGATTTTTTACTAGAGGATGAGACCAAATATTTTCCAAATTTACAAGATTTAGCCAATGTCTTCTTGGATGATTGGGTTTGACCTAAATTCCACTAAGGTCCATTTACCTACATGCCAATTACGTTTACGGTGTAGAGACTTCTATGTACAGTAGATCTTCCGGCAGATTTCTGACATCTTCAAATTCTTCCAAGGCAAGGACGCACACACGGTCACTGAATTAACAAAACACAAACTCGGTCAAACCGAGGTCCTAACAAGTTTAACTTTTTTTAGTTAAACTTTCTTAAGACTTCGAGTTGACTGAATGAGAAATTGCATCGAGTCAAGTTTTCTAGTTTTCCAACACTAAATAGAACGAATCAGATGATGTGTATTTGTCTCATTGGGTGTTTAAAGAATCAAATCTTGAAAGTTGACAAATTTTCTTTTTTAGGTTATAGATATTAGGGGTGCAACTTAGGCAGGCTAGGTCGGGCCCTAAGTTAATTAGGTGTGGGCTTGAATTGCAAATATTGGGTCTACTTGCACTTAAATTATTTGAAGTCCAACTTGGTTTGGGCCTTCGAGTTTTCGATTAATTTAATTTAGTTTTAAATCAGTTACTACATTTAGTATATAGCATTAAGTGGTAGTAATTTAATATTTATTGAACACAAATTTTGATAGGATTTCTCATTTGAAACAATTTTAATTTTCTACCATAAAATCATTATTATAAGTACTAATATTTATTACATCAATCAGATTAGTTAAGTTCCCAAGTTATTGTTTCACTTTTAATTAACTCATTATTTAGAAGTCCAAATAAATAAGGTACAAATTATAATTAACCTTTAAGTTATAAATTCTACAGCTCAAAATAATAAAATTAAATTTTCAAAATATAATAATAAGTTTGATGAAAGGAGAGAGCAATGATACATAGTTGGAGCTAGAAATTGGAGAGTGACGAAAGAATTTATGGATCACTAGGATTAAATTTAGGATGAATGGGTAGAATTTAATTAAGTGTAGAGATTAAGATTTTTAATTAATAATAATATATTATTAATATCATTATAAAATTTAAAATATATATTAGAGATTATAGGTCCTAGAATTTGATTCGAGCTTTTGGGTGGGGCCAGGCCCAAAGAATATAAAGCTCTGGCCCAATCCAAATTTAAATTGGGCCCTATATTTGAACCTTAAATTGAGCCCGAGCTTTAATTGAGTAGTGTTGGGCACTTCACTTTTGAGATTGGAGTGCTAGATTTATTAGCGAAATTAACATAATAAAACCAAGAACAATAACACAAACAATTTACATGGTTCAGCCCAACCTTGGACTACGTCCATGGAGCGTATAATCCTTTATATTAAAAGAATAAAAATAGAGAGTACAACATAAATTGTCTCTGTGTTTAAGTTCAAACCCGATCACAGTCTTTAACACCGGATGTACCACATTCTATGAACTAGCCCTTTCTCTCTTATACATCCTGGATCAGAGAACCCAAGATGCTCTCTGTTATCCTTCTCTACGTGGTTTAAATGCAAGTCAGAATGCTTCTTCTCTATTGCACTCCCAGATCTGAAACGAGACAAATCTGAGAGGAGATCTCCGTAAGCAATTCTGCCACTATAGTGCTCTGTAATCTGGCTAGTATATAACATATTCTATTGTTGGTTGCCTCTACTGCTCGTCCTTGCCTAGATTTGAACAGAGATTTGTTGTCACGTCCTGACCAAAAATATAGGCACGTAACGCGGAATAATTTTACCTTTTCGAATATCACACCTGGGAAACACACGTGTGCTCACAACTCAATAATCGAGGTCATAAATAAACTCAAATACCATTAATATATCAAAGGGGATATAAATTCTCTATCATAAAAGTTATCAACTTTCTAGAATTTATTACAACAAATCCTCAATGAATAAAATAATAAAAATCAACATCAGAACTCCCTGTTTGCCTCCAAAAAGGGAGATTAACTTCTAGATTAAGCTCTATCCTGGCACTACTCCCATATCATTGTCTCATTACCAGATGGCCCCTATAGAAATGTCAGAGCTGAAGAAACAAATTGATGAGTTGCTCAGATAGGGATTCATCCGGTACAACACCTCATCCTTGGGAGCACCGATATTATTCGTAAAGAAGAAAGATGGTACTCTTCAGACGTGTGTGGATTATAGGAATTTGAATCAGCTGACTGTCAGGAGCAAGTACCCTCTGCCCAGAATTGATGATCTATTCGATCAACTCAAAGGCTCCAGCCATTTCTCCAAGATTGATCTTATGTCAGGCTACCATCAAATCCGTGTCAGGGATGAGGACATAGAAAAGACGGCTTTCAGAACTCGGTATGGACTGTACGAATATGTGGTCATGCCTTTTGGACTCACAAATGCACTAGCCGTGTTCATGGATTTGATGAACATAATATTTCATCCTTATCTCGATAAGTTCGTAATTGACTTCATTGACGATATTCTGGTTTATTCCACCAATTAGGAGGAGCATGCTGAGCATCTAAGGATAGTCCTGGACACACTGAAGAAGAATCAGTTATATGCCAAAGCAAACAAGTGCGAGTTCTGGCTATCTGAGGTCAAATTCTTGGGACACATCATATTAGCAGGAGGAATAGCTGTGGACCCGGCTAAAGTGGTAGTGGTTAGAGACTGGAAAGCTCCGAAGAATGTGTCCGAAATCTGCAGCTTTCTAGGACTGGCTAGCTACTATTGAAAATTTATTGTGGACTTCTCTAAGATTGCGGCTCCACTCACCCGACTAACTCAGAAAGGAGTCAAATTTGAATGGTCTGACGTGTGCAATCGAAGGTTTGAGGATCTGAAATAGAAGCTTATCACCGCTCCCATTCTTATTTTGCCAGAGAGAGGCAAGGGCTGTGAAGTATACTGTGATGCTTCAGGAGAAGGACCTGGGTGCTCTCACACTCAATGCAACGACCCGACCCGAACACAGGGCTTAGGGTCTAACTCAGCGTGATATTGTCCGCTTTGGGCCTCGCATACAAGCGAGCCTGCACGATTTTATTCCTGGGCCCTGGCCCACATGGCCAGGCCCAAAAAGCCTCACACAAAAGTACAAGGGGTGGTGGCCTCAAATAACCACCCAAATCTTTCTCTCCACTACCGATGTGGGACTCCCACATCGGTTCCCAGATGTTGTGCTTTGGACAGGGGTTTCACAAGTCATGTGGTGGCATATGGTTCAAAGTAACTGAAAATCCATGAACCCAATTATCCCACTCATGATCTGGAACTAGCTGCAGTGGTCTTTGCTCTCAAAAGCTGGTGACACTATCTATATGGTGAGAAATTTGAGGTGTTTTCAGACAATAAGAGGTTAAAATATCTGTTCGATCAAAAGGAGCTCAATTTGAGACAGTACAGATGGATGGAGTACCTACAAGACTATGAATTTGCACTACGATATCACCCTGGCAAGGCAAACAAAGTGGGTGATGCCCTCACCCACATTTCACATGCAACTGTGGTCAATCTGATTATGAAAGAATGGGAAATGCTGACGACCATCCGAGAGTTCAATTTGCACATCAAAAATCGTGGGAGCATGTATAATCTGATGGTACAATCCAGTATGGTTTCCAAGATTGAACAAGAGCAGCGGACAGATCCTGAAGTGGCAGAAATATGGACCAAGATGTCAACTGGAGAGGTCATATCAGAATGGGAATTATGACCCAAAAAAGGTCGCTTATTCCGAGGCAGGACATATGTACCTCAAGGCTGCAGGAGAGAGCTGTTGACAGAAGCTCATCAATCAAAGCTCTCCATCCATCCGGGTAGCACCAAAATGTACCATGATCTGAAAATGCATTATTGGTGGCATGGACTCAAAATAGACGTGGCTGACTTTGTCTCTCACTGCCTTACTTGTCAGCAAGTCAAGACAGAACATCAGAAGCCGCCAGGGCTGCTCAAACCCCTACCCGTGTCTTAATGGAAGTGGGAACACATTGCCATGGACTTTGTGACAGGGCTGCCAAGGTCTTCAAAGGGTAATGATGCAATCTGGGTTATAGTGGACCGTCTGACCGTCTGCACATTTTCTCCCTATCAAGATGACATCTTGTCTGAGACTTTGGGACGGCTGTATATCAGGGACATCATCAGACTACATGGTATACCCAGGACTATTGTGTCCGACATAGATGGCAGATTCACTTACGGGGTGTGGCAGAGCATGCAGCCGGCTATAGAGACAAATTTATTAGACAGCACAACTTTCCATCCATAAACCGATAGTCAGTCAGAGCGAACAATACAAACATTGGAGGATATGCTGAAAGCATGCATGCTAGACCTCAAGGGCAGTTGGGAAGATCACCTACCACTGATCGAGTTCTCATACAACAACAGTTACCAGGCAAGCCTCAAGATGGCTCCATTTGAGGCATTGTATGGAAGACCCTGCAGATCCCCAGTGTGTTGGACAGAGGCCGGTGATCCTGCTCTTATTGGACTTGATCTGGTTGCAGAGACCACAGAACATATCAAGGTAATACGACAGCATCTACTTACGGCACAGAGTCGTCAGAAGAGCTACGCTGACAGAAGAAGAAAACCTTTTGAGTTTGAAGTGGGAGACCTAGTATTCTTGAAGGTTTCACCACGAAAGGGACACATGAGGTTTGGAAAGAAAGGGAAGCTGTCACCCAGATTTGTGGGACCCTTCCCAATGCATAAGAAGGTGGGGGAAGTGGCTTATCGTCTCATACTCCCTCCATAGTTGTCAGGAATGCACGATGTATTCCATGTTTCCATGCTAATGAAGTACAACCCTGACCCATCACACGTACTGAATGTGCAACCCTTAGAAGTGCAAAGTGACGTATCTTACGTCGAGAGACATGTCCGAGTAATTGATACGGAGCAAAGGGTGTTATGGAACATAGCGATTCCATTCGTCAAAACGGTATGGGACCGACACGGTAATGAGGAAGCCACTTAGGAACTAGAGTCAGAAATAAGAGCAGCTCATCCTGACCTATTTGTACGATTGGTTTGAAACCCTACTTTCGCCCAATTTTTGGGACAAAAACACCAAAAGAGGGTAATATTGTAACACCCCAGATTTTCCTTAGCTTATAAACTTATTGGATGGGCCCACTTGGATTGCAATTTAATTGAATTTGAAATTAAAAAGTTGAAATGGACATTAGATGGGCAAGGAAATGGGTCAATTACCCAATTAAGACCCAATGGGTCATGGGTGACCTTGATTTAAAAATAATTGATGAATTAGATCATCATACATAAATTATATAATAAGAGAGGATAATGGAATTAAAATAATAAAATAAAATGGTATATGGAAGTTTGAAAATAATTGGGTAAATTTAGTTAAGTTAGTTGAATTTGGATAAGTTAGTGCATTTAATGCATTAAAGTCCATCTCATCAAGTGAGGTGGTATGTGACTGATATAGCATTGCCATGTGGCATTCATGTCATATCATGGAAGCCAACGAAGCAAGGATGCCATGTCATCAAGTGAGGTGGAAAGTAGAATTGAGGTAGCATACAAGTGGAGGTGCAACACCAAGTGACATGGCCAAAGTGGGACCCAAGTGCCATGTACATGCATGGTTGACCATGGCATGGGTTGACTTGGTCAACCACTTTTGAATTTTTAAATCTTGAATTATGGTTTTTCTTAAGATGGGAAGATGAAGGGATAAGATGAGAGGCAAGGATTTCATCTAAGGAAAGATAAAGGGTGGAGATTAAAAGTTGGGGTATCTTGTCTAGGTACATTGTACCTAGACACTTGGGAACCCAAGGGTCTTCACCTCAAAAGCCATGAAGCCACCCTTTGGAAACCAAGGACCTCCTTGGTTAGACCAAGCCATTATGAGAGGAGGGAAGAGATTAAGGCTTTAATATAAAAACCCAAACCAAAGGGCACTCCAAACCCATTGGCCGACCCGTCCTCTCTTAACTAAGGATTGTCTATCCACTCCTCTCCTCTCTCTCCCACCTCTACCTCCATACACTTGAAGACTTTGAAGAACAAAGAAAGGAAAAAAAGAATTAAGGAAGAAGAGAGAGACCAAAAGAAAATAAGGAGATTGAAGAGCCAAAGAGGAGGAGAAACTCATTGAAGGAAGGTATGTCTAGGCTTAATAAAATGGGGATTAATCTAAGGAAATCATAGGTTCGGCCATGGTGTGGCCGAACCCATGGGTTCCATATTGGTTGGAATGAATGGCCAAACAAATGTTATAAGGCCATGGAATTGGAAATCCATCCAAAGGATGGTTATGGGTTGAAACAAAACAACCATAAGATTAATACGGATCATCATGGATTCGGCCATGATATGGTCAAATCGATGGGTCTAACATTTTAAGGGTTTTGATGAATCCTTTTTAAGAACTTGTAAGAGGGGGGAATGATCAAACATAAGGGTACATAGGTTCGGCCATAATGAATGACCGAACCCATGCTATGATGATACTATGATTGGATGGATTATGAAAAATCCACCATGATGGTTCGGTCATGTTGTATGGCCGAACCCTAACCTTGGCTAGTGGGTAGGATAAATTTATTAAGTTAAGTTTGAAAATGGAATCCATGTTTAAATATGATTAAGGATGGATTTCAAGGAGAAATAATCAAAGAATAAGGTTCGGCCTCTTGCATGGCCGAACCCTATTTTTGTATGGTGACCATTTGAGGACTAAAGGAGATACTAGATGAGGTTCAGCCATGTTGTATTGCCGAACCCCATCAAGTGACCTAAAACATAGTTGAGGTATATTGTTTTAAGAAAAACCCATCCTCAAGGTAATGTAGGATGGAAGGGAGATGAAAAGGAAGAACAACATGGCCGAACCCCATGGACGATTTTGTGGATCTATGTATGTTTAAACGTTAAATGACTAACTTGGGATTATTAGATTAAGAGATGAATGATTGACTCACATTGATTAAAATAATATGAGGATTAAAAAAAAATGGTCAAAACCAAAGAATGAGGTTCGGCCATGTTGTATGGCCAAACCCTATTGAGGGACTTAAACGGTTTAAGGACTAGGAATGCATAAATGAGTTGAGAAATGAACATGGAACTTAGATGGAGATGAGGATGATGAAATTGAAATGGAAAATCAAACTAATATGTATGTTTGAATTTGATGAGGTAAAGAGGTTCGCAAAGGGATTGCGATTCATCTCACGCGACCGTTAGCGTTATCCTTGCAAGACAAGAAGGGATAGTATATCGGACACTGGTAGGATTCCTACCTCATTGAGAACACTATGGAGTATAATATGACACTTGTTTTATTCAAAACATGATGAATGCATGGGCTAAATAAATTGTATATGATTATGAGTTGATTTTCAATAATATGATGTATTTTAAATAAAATGGCATTCTTGTATACATTACCTCATGTATGGCATGGGAGGGAACACATATGATCAACAATCCAAGTTCTTAGCTTTCCGGACATGACTTGGGCTTGAGATTAGCTTATATGAAGCTATATGAACTGTTGAGATTTGGCATCGTCCGGTTGATAGAAAGGTACGACGTGATTGGGCCAAAGAGCTCCTGGGTAGTCAGTCTCGAAACTCTGTGCAGAGGGAGGAGACCACACTCCACCGACAATCCCGGTTAATTTGTGGATGGGTATACAGTGCCCTGGTGGTTGTTGCCTCAAACACTGTGGACATAATTGGCCAAGGAAACCATTGATTGATTTATGATGTGATTGGGTATGGACATTGGGTGGGATTTCATTTGGCATTGACACCCATGATTGACACCCATGATATGACACTTATGTTAGCATGATTATGATATGGACATCATGCATTGTTTTATTACTTATAAGATGTTTTTACAAATATGCTATTAATGATGTATAAACCCTTGATTTATGATATTCTAATATTACTCCTAGGTGTACCCTAACCCTAATTGGAATATCTACTGGCCATATTCACTAATGCCCTACTTCTACCCTATATATGATGAAATAAGAAATGCTAAAGAAAAGGACATATGACCGGAAGGGAGCCAATCGTATGAGCTTGGAAGATTGAAGTTTAAATTGCTTAGTTTTGATTTCAATGATGCATTCGGAGGATTTGCATTTTGGGTTGTAATAACTTAGACTATTTGGGACACCTTAGAACTTATTTACTATGATTTGATAATCTTTAAATTTATTAAAATTTTATGGTGATTGGCTTTCCTTGCCTAATAATGTTAAGAAAATGAATAGTATCTTATTCATATAAATTATTCCGCAAGCAATAAGATAAACATGTGTAAATGTTTTAGTGGACTTAGTCCACGCACACATAATAGTGGCCAGTCAAGGGTCGAGTTTGGAAACTCGGACTTGACTCACGTCGGAACTGCCCATCCTCTCTCACTTATAAAAAAAAAAATATACTCTGATTTATGCAAATGAAAAAGGGCGGGGCATTAATTTATACAAGTGAAAAAGGGCGGGGCATCACAATAAATGTGAACACAATGTCCACCCAAGGACACCTCTATGGAACAGGTTGTCAAAACATCATGATCCCTTGAGGGACATAGGCCACGACTTACAAATGGGAGATCTCCATACAACATAGATAATCTACCTCACCCCGTGTCCCTTCACCACTTTGGTGATTAAGTCATCTCTAAGGTAATCAATATATGACTTACTAAGTTAGTACCTCCCTATTAGGGCTCACAAGTATCTAACCTTGCGCAATACCTCGTACAAAGTTAGTACTGTAATAACCCAACCCTTAATTAGAAAAATGACAAAAAATTTGGCCCATTAACTAGGTTTTGTGACCAATTAACATTATACGGTACGGAGAGAGCTTCCCAAACAGGAATTATATGACCCAATCGGAGCTTGTTTGCTCAGTGATTTAGCCCGACGAAAATCGGAGGTTATTTTGGACATTTCACAAATATCTTTTGTTTTATATTAAATTCATGAATAGTATCTTGAAAACATCTTGAGTGTGAAAGACCACTCTTCTGATATATTCAGACCTAGAATTTCACACAATCTATGTATTTGAGTACTATATTCAGCAGTATTTTCAGAATTTTCAAACGTTTACCCCAAGTATAATGCTTAGACGTGATTTATCTAAATACCCCAGTTTGACAAATACTCCATATTCCAAATATTAGTAAACTTGGATCATAGTCAATCTATGTTTTAAGTAAACTCTTGGTATTTTTAGAAAAATTATTTGAGGGTTTGAAACACTAGGAAATGAGTTTCAAAATTTAGGGAAGCTTAGACCATCGATTTTAAGTGAAACATTATTTTTGTAAAAATAAAGGATTTTTTTGTTGAAAAAATGAAAATCTAATTTTACTACCCAAGCTAAAACTTACGTTCTCAACGCGATAGCGGTGTCAGATTTTATCAAATCATCCCCTAAGTATACCCAATTTTAAGTGCTTCGAAAGAGGAAGAAAAGTTAAACTTTTTAACCAAATTTTTGAAAAAACAAAAATGTTAAAGTAAATCCTACCGACACCGCCGACATCTACCTATGGTAATTTGCAGTGGAAAATCACTTGGACAGTGATTTTCAAAAGTAATAAATAAGGGATTTGGTTTTCAGAAAAAATTTACCAATTAACAGAGTTTTCAGTTCATTTCAAAACTTTTCACGCAGCCCTTTTGTATGGATTTTTAGCTATCTTCTGTAAGTATTTCTTTGAATTTGTTTCCATCATTTTGTAGATAAACTTTAGTAGAATCTCTGTCCAAGTTTTGGTAGAAAAATACCTTGTATATTTTCTATGGGAAACCAGAGAAAACCTTTGCTCGATCACGGCAGACTGCTCAAAACCCAGTGGACACATTGAGTTTTTTTATGATGTGTCGACCTTGTCCAACCCATATATGTCCAAAGTCGATTATGCAAAAAGTAAAATTGACATATCGAGTTTTTACGATGTATCGACTTTGTCCAGCCGATATATGTCCAAAGTAGATATGTATGCAAAAAGTAAAATTGACATATCGAGTTTTTAGGATGTATCGACCTTGTCTAGCCGATATATGTTCAAAATTTGACATATATACAAAATTAAAACTGATACATCAAGTTTTACACACATATCAGGCAAAGAACAAGAGGATATATTGATTTTGTCGACATATCTAGAAACAGAGTAGAGACTGACCAAAAAACTGTCAAACAAAAAAGTTATACATTGCCATTTCACGATGTATCGAGAAAATGTACATATCGACAGAGTCGATATGTCGAGTTTTAACAGACAGATTTGGATATAATTTTCATGAACAATGTTAGGTTATTAAACTTCATTTAAATATATGAATTATTTATACTTTTTTAAATGTTTTAAACAGATTATTTATACTGTTTTATTGAAGTGCATTACATTTTGCATTTAAATACAACATTTCTTGCACCGTTAAGTCCTACGGCAATGAGTGGATATTTGTGATCATTTTACTGACGGAAAGAGTGTGATTGGACCAGAATGCGATATCGACACTGTTCACACTTAAGGGAATAAAATGATTGTTTCTACAAATGAAATGTGAATAATAGAGTGTACGGTAGTCGAGGTCTAGCCATTCTACAATGGAGAACGAAACCCACTTATTTTTAGAGACTGACTGGTATCGTTGGAGATCTGGAGAGAGATCATTATCCAACAGCGATTTCGATGGGAAGACACATATTTGTATATAACTGTGTATTGCAGGATAATTATCTTACGAGGTAAAAATGGAGAAGACGATAACACTTATGTGTCTTAATTTATAACCCGTTGGTGGGTTTTTTAATCTGTGTTTAGTTTCTCAGCATAGTATAACTAAATATTGATGGCTGATGTATGTGATATGATTCCATGTGGGAAGGATTAGGAATTCATGTTAGCTGAATGAGGTTATTATGATCATATTTGTGAGAGATGTTTATGTGGGTTGACAGTTATGTTTAATCCATACATTTGATTTGCATATCTGATTTGTGTATTGTGCATATCAAAATTCCTCACACTGCCGTATGAAGTGCCTAGCTCGTGGATAGCACTTGTATGAGGTGTATGTACGGATTGTGTGAAGCACTGAGCATGAATTTGCCGGCGGTGTAGAAACGTATCTATCACGGCTAGGCAAAAGCCGTAGACGCCGTTTGGCGGGGGTATAATTTTGGAGGAAAGAAAGAGCTTGCATTGTAGGTTTGCTATGTAGACGTCGTTCTCCTAGAAAACTACATCATTTCTGAGTGATTAAATTGTTATTTATTTCAACATGTTTATGATTTGATAATCCGCTATATTATATGTTGTTTTCTCTTTATTGGGCTAATAGAGCTCACATCCCTTACGTTTCAGGGAACTCGGAAGATGAAGGACTTGATGGTCCGCACGTGTATTAGGGATGGAAGGCCTTTAACTATTATCTTAGTTGTTGGGATTTCATGTTCATCTACTTGATATTTTTACATACTTCTATGAACATAGTATGTAATAAACCCCTTATTTTGTCTGTTGAGGCACTGTAGAAATGTAATAAAGTATACTTGGTTTTCTTATGTGCAATTCTGATGTAGATGAGATTGATTTATGGCGAATATTTGGGTAGATCATGTGTGACATTTTTTATTTGGACTTCATAAGAGGTCAAGTTATAGACTACATGTTGGTTAGTAGTATATCCACATACTATGCGTCGAGGTAGAATCTGCCGAGGTTTTGGGTCTTACGTAGGCCCATGGTGACCCCTCTATCTGCCTGGATACTTACCGGTTGTGTATGGCTAGATTCGAGGCTTGCCAAATGTCATGTCCAAACTTTGACCATATGAAATGTTAAGTCCATGTATAATTATGATTTCCGCAATTGCTCATTGTTAGAAAAAAAAAAATTATCTCACATCAGTGGGCCCGAGGGTCAAGGCGTGACAAGTAGCGCCCTCGTAGGGCTCACAAGTATCTAACCCTATACAATACTGCACACAAAGTGTACAAAATAGTCGTGAGATCGACCTACAACTCGAAGCATATGAGGGGTTATACTCCTCGATGATAACCACAACAACCGTGAGAGCGACTTAAAACGCAAAGCATGTGAGGGGCTATACTCCTCGATGGAAACCCTACAGGACTAAGTCCCATAGCCGATGCCACCGTTCCAATAGGGTTCCTTAAATAAATCACTATCCTGTCACACCAATCTCCTCTAGGGAGTGGGGACTACTACTAGTGGGGCCCAAACAAGAGAAATGTATATCCTCAAGTCCTATATACTCTTTGGGTCTCAACCCAACACTAGTAATTCTCAATATCATCATGCCCGTTAACACAATATCCCATACTCACATCCTAAATAACCTCCTAGGCACATATCAGTGAGTAATGCAAAAGGGATCATATTCACAATTGCATGGGCAACATATATGTCATAATCACATCATGACCATAATTTCACAATGATAGCAACTATAGCGCATTCCATTACATTCCATACATTCAACATAATTATCACATTGGGTTATTCTAGGGACATGCACTACACACCAACTCTGAGATACACGAGTCGGATTTATTTACACATACTCTTAATCCTTGCAATTTATTCAATCTGTATCATGGTGGTTTAACATCTAAGTCCAATCACGCCATTTTCACTACATAAATCCAATTAAATTCATCAATAAATCATCTCAGCCCTTCACAAGGGTCTCCGACAAATATCACAATTTTCTATCATCATAACAAGAAATAGTCATGCTACAAATCACATAATAGGGAATTTATAACATCTCATGCATAGTATAGGGAACATCTATCCTATTTATCATGCATTAAACACACCAATAGCACAATACATTCCCTAAATCAATATAATGGCATACAAACATTCATACAATATGCGTGTAGCAATCCTCACCTCGAAAGTTACGATGTTTTGGATTGTTCTTCAGGTCGTACCTCGACGGGTTTGGGGTTCAAAGGCTCTTATCATGCCAAAAGAACATAATATATCATTATTAGTCATGGCTAGGCCTAAACACAGTTTGGAAGCAAAACTCTCAAATTTATACCCAATATTTACCCCTAATCAGGTTTAATCTCTTTAATCCAACAAAATCCTCAATTAAAATCTATAATCCCTCTCAAAATTCAATCATATTCCCTTTTTCCCAATTTTTTCTCCTTAAGATTTCCAAAACCCAAAACCAACACTAGGGCTGAAACTCAGGTCAGGCGGGCTGGGTTTGACCCATGTCAAAAAAATTTGAACCCGACCCGACCCGACCCGACCCGAATTGCAAACCCGAGTATGTCAACCCAACCCGACCCGAATTGCTAATACTCTCAACCCAAGAGTTGACCCAACCCGACCCGACCCGAGTTAGCCCGAGTGGGTCTTTCCTTCCTTCTATGGTGGCATTTCTACAAGACAATCCCTCCATATTTTCACCAAAAAATGAAGATTATATTTCATTTTGAGAAATGATTATCTACAGCACCAATATGTTGTTTGGCTATGACATTAGGTTTATTCTTCACTATCAATAACAAAAGAATATCAATCCAATAGTTCTCATCAATTAGATGTGTCTGAAATAGTGCACCATACAACGACATTTTGTAATTTTTTTTACTGATTTGAGATTGTTAACAACTATTATATATGTATTATGGGTTAGATGGGCCTATGAAATGTGATTTTTCTTCTTTCATCTTTCATAACCGTCTCCTAATACAGTTGGCAACTCAACCAGGGAAAACAAATCCAGTTAGCAATAGCAGAGCAGGCATTTACATTTCTTACCGATGGCAAATATTTCACCACAAGCCAGAGATAGAAGGTTTTTTGTCCAAATTACAATATCAAACAAACTATCACCCGATAATTTGCCATAAATGTGCATGTTATACAACATAGAAGCGAGTACATAAACAACCAAATGCAAGCTCTTCCTCCTATATGTACTTGAGTTAGCTATTAGATGTGAAACTAACCTGGTACAATATGAGTTTGGAACACCTGCACTTAGTGTTTCTTAATAGTGAGCTCTGCTCTCAGGTGGAGTACGCCATTACTGAAGCAGGGACTGTCCTCGGCTATGAAATCAGTCCATTTGATAGCAAACAGGTTTCTGTAACCAACTGCCTTTCCACCAGTGAAGGTGTAGTTGCCCTTATACTTGCTCACAAACTCCCATGTTGCTTTTGCCCTTGCTGCCAACTCGTAGTCCACTGCAAAGCTCACTATTAAGAAAGAGGGGAAGAGGAAGCGGAAGCGGAAGAGGTTATTGATTTTCGAAAGAGGGGAATCCGAAGAGGAAGCGGAAAAGGCAGACCGCAGACGAAAGGGTTTCAAATGTGTTTAGGGTTTTATTTAAGTTATGAATCCGGGTCGGGTTTTTCTGGATCCGATTTTTTCAGGTCAGGTCAGGTTGGTTTGAAATTTAAATTCTTCAGCCCAACCTAACCCGAATTTCAGTCGGGTTTTTTTTCCTAACCCAACCCGACTCGAGTTTATAATTTCTATAACCCAGCCCACACTATTTTCGAGTCGGGTCAGTTAGGTCGGGTCAAAACCCAACCCAAGTTTCACCCCTAACCAACACAGATCCACCTCATACATAGCCCAAACACCAATATCACCAATTTAGTTCCATGGATCTCCCTTCAATCGAGGTATATTGACTATCCAAAGCCCTATTCTCACTAAATCCCATTAAATCCAAACAACAAAAGGAAAAAGGAGTGAGAGAAAACCATATTTTTACCTTTTGGAGGAGAGGAACCACTCAAAACGACGCTTTAGAGGTGCTTGATTCACGAATCACGCAAGCATAGGGCGAAAATAAGTGGAGGAAAGGAGGAGAAGACTAAGGTTGGCTGGTAGGAAGAGAGATAGGCTGCTGGGAGAGGAAGTGGATGAAAATAACCTAATTTCGTACAAACACGACCTTAAATACGGACTTTAAGTTCCGTCGTCGGTCCGACTAACACTATTCACTTTTTTTAAGGGTCGGGCAAATACAAGTGTTCTCTGATTGCTCCTCACACTAGTTGCTAAATCTGTTTCCTGAATAATTCTTCTGTTCAGTCAGCTCCCTCCATGATGCCTACATACTGTTGGATACCTTTCCTCTCTTCTCTACAGCGAAAACAGAGTATGGCTTCTCTCATGTCTTTATACTCGTTCTATCCCGCGCTGACTCGACCAATATGAGCAGGCCTTCCTTCTAGCCTCTTATATTGTCTCTCTCTATATGTCAAACTTACCTGTCGAACATCCAGCCAACCCCTTTTATATATGTAGAGCACCGACCCATGTACATAGTTGTGTGCCCCACTATAGCAATTTCCTTCTTTTTCGTGTTTTCTACAATGTATATCGAGCAAACAACATCCAACCATCTTATTTCTCGCTGGCAGCACAAGGAAGATTCGCACATGGTTTCCTCCTTTTTCCCTACGCCAGATTCTCTTTTCCTTCTTACTCACATGATTACACAAACTCTCTAATAACGTGAAAAGAATATCTTGGTACATATCTTGAGAAACCCACATCATTAAGCAACTTACTTTTAGTTGCACTTTACACGGCACATCCATCTCAACTTATTGTATTTGGCAAATTAAGCATGGACCCATTTAAGTATTCGACCCATATCTCTAACAATCTCCACCTTTGGCAAGAATACGACAAATTTATCAAATAATTTATGTAAATGACATGTATTGCACATACAACTCCGCACCTCTGAGCACACTGGCGCTCTCAACCTTTCTCCACCTGCAGCTGCAGTTTTGTAACTCTATGTGAGATGCTCATCCCCACGCTCAGGGATGCTCAACCTGTTTTCATCAATGAAATGAATTGGTCAAGCCTAAGCCTCGCTCACAACATTCACTAGCTTAGGTGAACCTGGCGCATTACACTTTATGTGGCACATCGTCGTTTTCCTCTTTCCATCTTTGTTTTCACCTGCATCATGGAAACTAGGCTGAACACCACAACCATCTAATGCAAAAGTAACTCTATTTTTTGAGCCATACCTAACTGGTGTCTTGCAAGTCCTTTTCTTTCTACCTCCAGCCCGATTAGTAGGTCCCTGACGTTTGTCAATGACTGTACTCCCTATCAGTGTGTACAGATTCCTTGGCTCTTCCTCTTCATCACAATCATGGCTCCGTTAACAACTCTAAGAGCCCCATCCTTTGCTTTGAAGGAAAATCCATCAAATTCAAGCATACCTAAGGAAATTAAATTCATTTTAATATTAGGGACATAGCGCACATTCTTTAGTGTTTTCACCATATCACCAAATATTTTAATTTTTATTGTCTCAATTCCAATGGTTTCATTGGTCGCACCATTACCCATTTGGACAACTCCGTCATTATATGGTTTATATGTCTCAAACCATTCTCTACGAGAACACATATGATAAAGCACCCAGAATCTAAAATCCATCGATTAATTAGATTATATGTACCTATGGTGATTGTTAACAAGTCAGCAACATCCTCTACTGAGGCACCCTGTGCGATGCTTGTTTCATTTGAATTTTGTGACTTGTCCTCCCAATCACGTTTTAGTTGATTATAATCCCTCATCTCGTGTCATTCTTTCTCACAGTAAAAACATTTAAATTTTCAAGCACTCCTCGATTTTGACCTTGACCCCCTTTGGTTGCTGGCTCTGCCAACTCCTGTCATGCCCCGACCCGAAGGGTGGGCCCAGAACGCGACTGATTTTTTTTTTTTTTTAAAGATAAACTAAACCAACTCACAAGCATACTAATTGGGCTAGATCAATAGTTAGGCCCAGAGGTCACATATGATCCCAACATATGGATTCAAACACATACCATAAGTCTACCCCTCAAAATAGATATAATAACAACATCGACACATAACATGAACATATGAAATCCAACCATTGATTCATCATTCAAAATATCATCTCAAAATTACTACAAAGGCATAACGGTTTAATACATCACATTTAAACAAATTAAGTACCACACCCGGTACTTAATAAAATCAAATGGTTCCAAGAACCAACAAGTAAAGATAAGGGTATTCCCCTCAGGGGGAATCCCAAAACACCGCCGCAGCTTATCCACCCTAAGCTTGAAAAAGAGGGTTCTCTTTCTCGGGTTCATCTCCTGAAAGGTGAGTGGGGTGAGCTAACTAGCCCAGTGAAGGAAATATAACAATGCAGTTTAAGTAAAATAACAGGTTAGCAACAATTCAATAATATCACATGATAACAAATAAGCATAATATCATGTAAAGCATCATCATCATTCCCATATTTCGTCAATTACTGCTATCATCCAATGTAACGACTGCTGACTACACTAAGACCTATATTAAGTCCTGACACGGTCAAAATACATCCTTGCAAGTACATCTCCGGCTCTACCATAGCCGATACTGACACCCTTAAGTCATCAATTGTCGACACCCGTGGTCCAGTAGACGTAAACCATCTCCCATATGGCCGATATTGGTTCAATAGTCAAGACACGTGGAAGCAGTCTTACATATTTCATATGATCAACATCATAATATTCACAGTCATCATAAGCACTCTTACCACATGTAACACCCCACCCTTTCCGAAATTCAGAGTCTAATTTTTTTTTATAATAATATAATAACATCGGAAGAGGGCGGACGACGTCACGACGCGAGTTAAGTTCGGACTTAGAAAGTCCGACCCTTAACTGGCCACCCATGTGAGCATGGATTAAACCCATGAAATCAAACCACACATGGAACTAATCAAGTCATGCGGAATAAGCTAGACCAATTGCGGAATTAAACTGAATAGATAGTAAGTACAAGTCTCCCATTAAAACTAGTTAAACCAACTATCCATTATCAAACTATAAACAAACCATAGCAAAGTTACTAGTTATTACATGTCCATAAAATGTAATTCAAATGACAATAAAATAGCAATTCATTCCAACACACAAGCGCTTAAGCTTGGCTCCCCTCCTGGTCCTCGACCTTCTCTTTCCCTTTTCCTTTTCCTGCATTATCCTCTAAGGATAGAATTAGGGCGTTAGATCAACGCGCCCAGTAGGTTTTTTTATCAAGGCTACCACATGGTTAGTATATAAAACATGCATATATCATAATATTTGATCATCAAAAACATATGAAAACCATGCTATGTATGTAAATACAAATGTAATGAGTCCCACCCATCACATGTATACATAGCTATCACTTGACGGAATTCTCACGTCAAGGTAATCCAGAGTACTCTACATTTCCTCTGAACAAAACTCTCATGTCAAGGTAAACCAGAGTACTCCTCATTTCCTCTGGATAGAACTCTCCTCATTAAGTTGTTCCATATTCATCACCCCATGCTATGCATGAGATGTCAATGTATATATATGTCATTTGTAAATATATATCTCATCATTCAAAACCAATTTGAAACATAATATCAATAACAACATATCTCATAAAAACATGATAAAACCAAATATAACAGTGGTTACAAGTAGGTAGGAAACCTACTGAAGTTCACTTAGATCGACCGCTCTTTTAAACCGTCAACCGTTCACGACTCGTGCGCCGTTCAAGTCCCGTGGCCCTATTTATATAACAGCAAATCAAACATTTAACCATATGATTCCAACTTAGTCTAAGTCCCAAAAATCACTTTGTGGGGTTCGGCCATACTCCATGGCTGAACCTCACCCATTTAAACTTTGGTCTCTCTTTTATTTATCCAAATAACCTCATCCTCCAAATGTACCTTGGTAGGGTTCGGCCATACAACATGGCCGAACCATACCACTTTGGCTTGACCCCTCTTTCAAGTTCTTTTAATCTTTCAATCCATTATAGCTTGTATTTACGGTTTTGCCATTGATCATACCCTTGTTTAACATTGTTAACAACCTATGGCAATAAACATTAATCCATTAAATTTAATATCCCAAAACCAATATTTATAGGTGGGGTTCGGCCATACACCTTGGCCAAACCTCACTTATTTCACTTGAGTCCACTTTTATCTCTTGATTTAATAATTCCATTCAAGTGACTCCTTTACAAAAACTACAATCCACCAAATACAACTTGGTGGGGGTTCGGCCATACCACATGGCCGAACCTCACCTTCTAACCTTAACCATACTTAAATACTTAAAACCAACAATTATTTCTCATGGGGTTCGGCCATACTCCATGGCCGAACCCATGGTCCTTTATTTCCTTTAAAATTGATTCATAACAATCATAGCAATGGTCCATAATTGGGTCCTTTTATACCCTTGAAATTCTTTAACATGCATTAACCATATATCCCAAAACAAGACCCTTTTTAAAATTAATAAAACAGTCCACTAATTTCCATAACCAAGAAACCTTACATCCATATAAAGTGGTCCATGGGATTCGGCCATACACATGGCCGAACCCAATGGTTCCATTGGTTCAATGATTCCATCGTATGTACCTAACTTAGGCTCTACTCTTTAACCATAATAACTACATGGCTCAGCCATCCAATGGCCAACCCAAAACAGTAACTATATCTCCATTTTAATCACATAAAAGCCCCATATATTGTATGGTTTTTATCTCTCAAAAACCATCACAAATTACCATATAATTATCATATTATTTTATGGGGTTCGGCCATCCAAAGTGGCCAAACCCAATGGTCCATTTTTATCATTTTAAACCACCTTCTTCTATGGTTTAAACCTTTGACAAATTCGGTCATAACATGGCCAAATTTTGGCATTCAAATCCATGACTTAAAACCCTTTATAATATTGGAAAAAACCCTCCATAGTTATTTACTTTTCTTTATACAATTTGATTTAGTATGATCACCTTCCTTGATGGGGTTCGGCCATGCCCATGGCCGAACCTCATCCACCATTTTCATCTTTGAGGGTTCTTACACTTATAACTCAGGGTCTGGCCATACAAAGACCAAACCATAATCCTTGATCATAGTAATTAACAAAATCTTAATGAAGTACTTACCAATGCACACTCTTCTAATTTTCCTTGGCTCCTTGTTGTTTCTTTCCTTCTTGTTCTCCTTTTGATCCTTGGTTGATTGTATGCTTGAATAATGGTGAAAACACCAAAGTATAATTCTGCCAAGAGGGTATGTTCTTGAGTGAGAGGGAGAGATAAGAATTCTATAACCTTTGCAATGTAAACTTCGGCCAAGAGGGTGGTGTTTGTTGCTTTTGTTAAACAGCCCTTAGACCCACATTACTCTCATCAAATCTTGATTAAACCAAGGAGACACTTGCTGCCAACCAAGGCATCCCTTGGCACTCCCAAGGTATCCTTTCGCACTCCCATGCAACCTTATCCCATCTCATTTAAATCCATTTTAACCCATGCATGGAGATACCATTACAAGGTCACCAACGTGTGGGACTTATTTTGGGTTGTTTAAGATCAAGACAACTCTTCTCCTCCCCTTTGGCTCACTTGAACTCAAGACCCCTTTGATTTCCAATTTAACTCACCCAATTCATTAAATCAACTCACCACATTAAATGTCATTCATTTAATGCACTTGAGTCAACTCAACCATTTAATTCAAATCCAACTCACTTCAGTCCCAACTCAACCTGATTTAACTCATATTAGAGCTCACTTGAGGGTCCACACCGTCAACCATGGTCTACATGGTCAACACGACCCATTGGGTCCCCATTTAGCCCATGGATCCAATTTGACACCATGACCCATTTACGGGTGGTTTACCCATTTAAATGTGATTTTCATATTTGCATCAAACCTACCCATTTATGCTCCATTTAGTTTCAAATCAATTCGGCTTAACCTCATTAAATTTGGGCTCACCCAATGGTCAAACAAGTCCATTATGACCCATTGGGTCCCAATTGGGTCCTTTGAACCAATTAGCCACTTTGACCCAATTTGATGATCATTACCCATTTACTTAAATTTGATCCTTATAATATGTTCATAGGGTCTTAATTTGAACAATGGGTCCCACCATTTTCTCATTTACAATCACATCTAATAAATTTACCAATCTAGTAGCATTTTCCTAAATATTCATATCATTGAGAAATTGGGGTGTTACACCACAGTGCATCATGTCTAGGCACATGAGTGGGTTCCTCAAAACTGAAACCACTCATTGCTCAAGACTCATCTCATAATAAAACCTGTTTACATATTCTGCAGAGTTAAGTTACCTCACCGTGATTGTGTGGTTACACGATCTCTGTTCAAACAAATAGACAAGTACACAATCAATATACAGATCAAATACATATACACAAGTAGTATTTTGAAATCTCACGTTTTCCCAAAAATATCCAAGGTATATGGAATTCAGTCTCCTACTTAGTTTCTAACCTTTTTAAATAATCATAATCCATAAGATAATAATATAATAAAAAGGGGCTCAGTACAAAACTCATATTGTCTTCTGGGCATTGACCAGATTGACTTATTGAGTTAGGTCTAGATCATCGGGTCATTTCTCGGTTGTCTTCTGGATAGGACCAGATCTGACATTTTGAGTTAGGCCTCAAGGTCACTCAGTGCCCGACAATATAGCGTCGGCCTAAAAGTGAGATCACTCAGTGCCCGACCAATAGGGTCGGCCTGGAAGTGAATACAATAGTATTTACACTATAGTAATAAGAGAAAAGGGGTTAGTACATTTTTAATTAACAAGGGGTATTAATCAACATAAGCATCAATAATAATCAAACAAGATTAGACATCGTCATCAAACAATATTTTAACATTTAAAAACTCGGTCCCTCAGAACATGCCTCGAAACCGGGTACAGTGGCTTCAGATCATCCGAACCACACCTAATCTAGTCACTGACCTCGGAACATGAGTATGACTTCGGATCGTCCGAAGATCGGGTCTCGGATCATCCGAAGTCCATCCGAACCGAAAGAAATCCTAAAATAAGTCTCGGTGGGTCCGTAAGCCTCGAAACGTCCGAAGTAGGGTTCGGAACGTCCGAGTGGGTTCGGTCCTCCCGAGCTCTGCTCGGTTCTTCCGAAGGGGACTGGCTTGCCTCGGGCATAACTGGGCTTCGGGTGAAGCTCGGAACGTCCGAGGGTTAGCTCTCGGACCGTCCGAGAGTCGTC
Organism: Chimonanthus praecox; assembly: GCA_022113865.1. Lineage (NCBI taxonomy): Eukaryota > Viridiplantae > Streptophyta > Magnoliopsida > Laurales > Calycanthaceae > Chimonanthus > Chimonanthus praecox. The sequence continues at coordinate 21,744,871 of CM039087.1, read as the reverse complement.
TTCCTCCACTGTCTGCACTAGCAGACAGTGACGACCGTTACACAGTGAAATACGAATCGGGAAACAGAGGCTTTTCCGGACTCAATTTTCACATTCAGCCAGTCTGATGGACTCCTCTGTGAGTCCTCTTTCCATAGGGAGAGGTTTTGGAGCTCAAAAGCTCACTAGGTCATCGGATTTTAACAGTAAAACCTCACAGGTACATGAAACCCATGGTTTTTCCTTAGACTTCAAACTGGTTTTTCTCACTGAAAACAGGGCCAAATTTAGATTTTCTGGATTCAAAACTGATTGAAATTGAAAGGGGAATGCAATGGATACCTTCACTGAGGTTCCTGGGCTAAGAATTTGATCTTTGGAAATCTTCCTTCTAAGGCAACAGTAACTGAAACTGGGAAAGAACAGAGACAAGGGTCGGCCGGGTCTGGCTGATTTCACATAGGGCTGAGACTAAAGGAGAAGAGAAGAAGATTTGTGGGAGTTACACCAGCAAACAGAGGCTGGTTTTATAAGAAATCAGCCGGGAAGAAGGGGACGGCTGGCCAGTGCATGCCGCTGCATGCAGCGGAGTGCGGACTTTGACACAGTGAAAACACTGTATGGCTGGGTGGTTGCAAATAAGTCCTCGATTATTTTCTTATTTACAATTTAGTCCTTGTTTTAATAAAAACCTGATTTTCAACTAAAAGTATGATTTTAAAACTAAAGATCTTAATCCAACCTTACATATAGGTTGGGTTTTGAAAATCTTGATCACCATAAAAATCTTGGAATTTATCTCTTACTAAAAACCCTTGATTTAAATAAAAACCATATTTTAACATATTTACTTAATTAAACAAATGTTAAAATAGACAATTTAGAAATCTCATTTTAAGGTGAAATGGAATAACTAGACCATACTTAAAATGATCTACTACAAAATACTAGTTTCAAAATTTATTTCATTCCCAAAACCCTTTAAAATAATTAATACCCCCTTTCGGGGTCTTGACGAGCGGATTTAAAATACCTTTTTCTGAAAATAATTTTATTTAAAAATCAAAAATATAAATCATTTATTAAGGAGAATATTATCAACCAAAAATAATCACATATTGACATAATTTATAAAATAACAACTAAAAGCGGTAAATTACCAAAATGCCCCTCCAGCTGGACGAGCTGGATCACTGAGCTTACGAGCTCGGATCGGGTCACACTTGGGCTTTCCTCAAAGCCCTAACCATAATCTTCGAGATTAACCGGATTAAACAAGATTATTAATCTAATCTACGCCTAATCTAGGGCAGGGTATTACAACTCCGCTTTCACGTTAATGATCCACCGTAGCCACCACCAACCCATTTGAATTGGATGTGTTTGTCGGCTTCCTGATCATCTCAGTCTGGAGCAAAGTCATTGTGCAATGCAAACTTTTACATTTATTACTAATGTAACACCCCGATTTTTCAAAGATATCAATATTTACAAGAATGCCATTGGAATGGTAAATTGAAAGGTTATGATCATAGATGAGAAAATGGTGGGACCCATTGTTCAAATTAAGACCCAATGTGCATATTATAAGGATCAAATTAAATTAAAAGGGTAAGGTATATCTAATTGGGTCAAGATGGTTATTTGGGTCAAAGGACCCAATTGGGACCCAATGGGTCAAGGTAGACTTATTTGACCATTGGGTGAGCTCAATTCTAATTGGGTTAGGCTGAATGGAATATGAGGACAATGTAGTATAAATGGGTAAGCTATGTGCAATTGGGTAAACCCCATTTAATTGGACAATGATCACTTAGATGGGTCATGGCGCCTAATTGGGTCAAGAGGTTCAAATGGAACCCAATGGGTCGAGTTGACCATGTTGACCGTGTGGACCACCAAGTGAACTCAAAGTGTGAGTCAAATCAGGTTGAGTTGGGGCTGAAGTGAGTTGGATTTGAATCAAATAATGTAGTTGACTCAAGTGCATTAAATGAGTGGTATTAAATGGGGTGAGTTGAGCTAATGAGTTGGATGAGTTAAGTTGAAAACCAAAGAGACCTTGAATTCCATTGAGTCAAATGGGGAGGTGAAGAGCCGTTTTGATCTCAAACACCACACAGCCAAGTCCCACACATTGGGTACTTGGGGAGTGGTATCCCAAGCATAAAATTTAATGGAATGGTTAAGATTTGCATTGGGAAGTTGGAGGGTTTCCATCTCATGATGGAGACCCAAAGCCCAACGTTGGGAGTGCCAAGGGATGCCTTGGTTGGCATCAAAAGACTCCTTGGTTAGACCAACATTTAGGAGGGTTAATGAGAGGTTATGGGGCTGTTTAACAAAAGGAATACACCACCATCACTTGGCCGAATTATGCATTGCAAAACCTTAAAACTTCATCTCTCTCCCTCTCTCTCAAGAACCTACCTACTTGGCCGAATTATCCTTTGGTGTTTTCACCATTGTTCAAGCTTTCAATCAGTTAAGGACTAAGGGAGCAAGAAGGAAGAAAGCAAGGATCAAAAGGAGAGAAGAAAAGCAAAGGAAATTGGTAAGTGTTTAGATAAGAATTTAGTTAAATGAATTGGTAAAAGGGAGCATGATTTGGCCAAGGAATGGCCGAATCCATCAAGGGTTTAGACCTTGGTTTAATGTTGTTTAAAAAGGATAAAAGTGGATCATAGGGTTCGGCCACTTTGGATGGCCGAACCCCATGAAAAGAATTGGTGAGGTTGATGGTTTTGAAAGCTAAAAATCATCCAATACTATGGAGATTTTTACATGTTGTTAATGGTCATAAGATTTATGTTAAAGAGGTCCAAATCATGGGTCATAGGGTTCGGCCACTTGGGATGGCTGAACCCCATGAAAGGATTTGATAATTTTGTATGGTTTTTGGAAAGATAAAAACCATACCAATGTATGTGAGTTTTTAAGTGTTTTATTTGGAATAAAAATTGATGTTTTAGATTGGCCATTGGATGGCTGAACCGTATTAAGATTATGGTTAAAATGTGGAATATGAATCATACACAAAGGATGGAAGATTTGCATCAAGAGAACCACACATGGCCGAACTCCATAGGTCATTTTATAGGTGTTTAAAGATAAGAACCTACTTGGAAATTATAAATGAATTTGTAGTATGTGAATAGATGGAAATAAAGGATCATAGGGTTCGGCCATATGTTTGGCCAAACCCCATGAAGTAAGTTTGATAGATGTAAATAATATTGGAATCAAGGGAATAATGGAAGATTAAGGGTTAGTTAATTACATGGTTACTTTGGTAACTAGTCTTAAGTATAGAGGACTAAAGGATCAAGTTTGAAATTGGTGAGGTTCGGCCATGTTGTATGGCCGAACCCCACTAAGATGGATGTTATGGATCTTGGTTATTAAGCAAGATTAAATATGGGTTAAGTCTAGTGGCAAAACCGTAAATACAAGTTATAATGGAATAAAGGATTAAAAGGGCTTGAAAGAGGGGTCAAACCAAAGTGGTATGGTTCAGCCATGCCGTATGGCTGAACCCTACCAAGTTATATTATGTAATATAAGGTGTTTATATGGATGGTATTGATCAAATGAAAAGGAGGATCAAATCCAAAGTGGGTGAGGTTCGGCCATGGGTATGGCCGAACCCCACAAGATGGTTTTTGGGACTTAGATGTAAATGGAAATTAAATGATAGTATATTGACTTGCTGTTATATAAACAAGGTAACAGAACTTGAACGGCGCACGAGTCGTGAACGGGTGACAGTTAAGAAGAACGGACACTTAAGTGAACACTGTAGGTTTCCTACCTACTTGTAACCACTTGTATATTTGGTTTTATCATGGTTTTTATGAGTTATGTTGTTATTGTTTTATGTTTCAAATGGGTTTTGAATGTTGAGATATATTTACAAATGACATATATTCATTGACATCTCATACATGGCATGGGGTGATGACTATGGAAACCGGAGCCCACACTCCGTAGGTATACCCGTGATGCATCTGTGGGGCCTCCTTAGGCGATGAGAGCCCCGCCAGAAGGAATAACTTAATGATGAGAGTCCTATCCATAGGAAATGAGGAGTACTATGGATTATCTTGACGTGAGAGTCCCGTCAAGTGATAGCTGTGTATACTTGTGATGGGTGTGACTCATTACATTTGCACATGCATACATAGCATTGATTTTATATGTTTTTTATGATCAAATATTATGATATATGCATGTTTTTATATACTAACCATGTGGTAGCCGTGATCGGAAAACCTACTGGGCGCGTTGATCTAACGCCCCATTTCTATCCTTAGAGGATAATGCAGGAAAAGGGAAAGGAAAAGAGAAGGTCGAGGATCATGAGGAAAGCTAAGCATAGATGCTTGAGTGTTGGAATGGGTTTCTATTTACTGTTGTTTGGATACATTTTTATGGACATTTAATAGTTTAGTAATCTTTGCTCTGGTTTGAATTATAGTTTGATGAAGGTTATATGATTTAAGATATTGTAAATATAACACGTGCTTTGCTATCTAAGAATGAATGGTTGTCTTAGGATTGATGATATTCCGCAATCAGTATAGTATGTTCCGCATGATTTAAATTAGTTCCATGTGTGTATTATTTATCATGGGTTTAGTCCATGCACACATGGGTGGCCAGTTAAGGGTCGGACTTTGGAAGTCCGAACTTAACTCGCGTCGTGACGTTCCCCTCTCTTTTCCACTTTACTTATTTAAAAAAAAAAATAGACTCTGATTTTTGGAAAGTTGGAAAAGGGCGGGGTGTTACAACTAACAAGACGTGTAATACCCTAACCCAAAATTAATCTAAATTGTGTGATTTATATTAATAATCATGTTTTGTTAACCCGTTCATCACGAAGATTACAGTTTGGTATTAATAATCATGTTTTGTTAACCCGTTAATCATGAAGATTACGGTTTGGACTTTTGGAAAGTTTAGGATCTGCCCAATTAGATCTCGGTAGCTCACAGATCCAAGTCATTTAAGTTGGAAGGGTAAAATGATAATTTACCATAAATAATATTATTTAATGATTTTAATAAGTTGTTTATTTATAAAATATATATTTTGAAGCAATTAGACTTTCAAGTTTATACACTGGTAATAATTTTAAATTCTGAATTTGTAGGACCTTTTAATCTACATTTTTATAAAATAACTATTTTAAATAAATATAGATGTTAGAAAATTATAAGAAAACCTACAGTGTTTAATCAGTGTTTTATGTTATCATTTTGTGTTTTTATATTTTCAAATTAAATTTTAAAACCCTTTAAATAAATACAATTTGATCTATGGAATTAGCTTAAAACTATATTTTAGTTAGAATCGCCTAATTTTCAAATTTTATTATTCTCCAAATTTTTACAATATCTATGATTTTTAAACTCCGACGTTTTCTACCGGTTGGATTAATCTAATCAGACCTCTTTCTTATCCAAATTTTTAAATTGGAATTAAGGGACTTAAATGAAATTAAAATAAAATTCAGTCGACCCATGCAGTTGTGTCGGCATCGGCTCATGCAAGCTACGATCGTAGCTTGTAGATTATCGTGGGCAGATCCCATGCCAGTGTTTGGCTTATACGCCTACTCCCGCCATTTCTATTTAAACTACAAACCATTGGAGCATAAACCACTTACTTATTTTCACTCTCTCTTCTTCTCCATTCATTCTTATTCTTCTGTTTCAATTTTTTTCTTCTTTGCATCGTACTTTACTTTAGGCAAAATTTCCAAGACTTGAAACTCTACCAAATTCCCAAAGCGAAGGTATGCATAGTTTCCTTTTGAAATTTTAACAAATTTAAGATCAAATAGAAGTGCATTTGGTTTTGAAATGAGCTTTAAAAGGAGTTTTCAAATTTAGTGGAAATTATGGTTTTTCATTTATTTTGGTGATTATACCTTCAAAATCAAAGGTTTTACTCATTTATTTTATGTCCAATTGATTTCGAAATTGTAGAACACATCTGACTGGTTAGATATAGAAAACGAATCCAGGAGCACCTCTATTTTTGGATTCGTATTTCATCATGTCCTTCCTGTCACTACAACAAGTGACTAGTTGAAGAAGACGAGTTTAGGAAATTGACTCGAAAGTTCCAAAGGCCAGCCTTCGGAAATTTCGAACTCTAGTTTGGGATTCCGAAGGGCTCATAGGCCAACTGTTTTTCTGCTTCAGATTTGTGGGATCGTCCCAGTTTCTCAGGCCCGATAGTTGTGCATCGCTTTCTTCAACCCTCTAGCATGCCTTTATTGCTTGGATTTCGAAAAAGCACACAGGTGAAGGAACCTATCACCGATTTTAGCATGCATCATATACATATTACTTCCCTATCTAATGTGTGGGTATGGAATACGGCGAATGTGGGTGCCCCGGTGATATGAGCTACTCGGCAAGGGAACTATTGATATCGTTATGTGACAGGGATCCCCATCTGGGTGTATTCGTACTCGATGTTCGCAGGAGCATATATGAGTCATTTATTTGATATCATGATTTATTGATGGTTGATAACATGTTGAGATATTAATGTGAGAACATGTGATAGGTTATAACCATATATATTATTGGTTGTGATTGGTGGAAAACATGTTGAGATACTAATATGTGAACATGTGATAAATAGTAGTATATATCTGATTATGATGTGATGTGTTGTGATTGATAATATGCGTTGAGGTAATTGTGCATGCATGTAGCTAGCATATATGGAATGTCGGTGGGGCATGTATACTACGCTACACTAGGACTTAGAGACTCCATCTAGCTTCATGGGTACTTAGGGTTGGTAAGTAATGGGAAACCACGCAGCGGAAGCATGGTTGAGTCGTGGGTTACCCGGTAGTTGGGCATGGGTTGATGCATCCCCTAGTATAGGTTAGACTGTCATGTTCGTACACGCCCATTGGAGAGGTGTGGTCCGGTTTGGAGGGCAAGGTGCCCGTGAATTACCCGGTGGTTGGACATGGGTGGATGTACTTCCCAGTGTGGGATTGACTGTCAGTCTATCCTTGTGATATTAGGACACACCTATGGGAGAGGCATGGTCCGCTTTGGAGGGCAAGGTGCCCAGGAGTCCAAGGAGAGACAAGGAATATGGTTTAGACTGTCATGTCTATCTCGTGTTCTTCGGACATGCCTATGGGAGAGGCATGGTCCGGTTGGGTGGGTGTGGTGCCTTGGAGTCCCAGGAGAGACAGGTTGAGGGGTAGTTATGGTAGCCTCATGGAGGCCATTGGGTTGAGTGTAGGTTCACCCAAGGCGGTCCTAGAGGCCTCTACAATCACAGTACCCGAGTGCATGATGGATGAGGCGTCCCCAGATGACCGAGTGGGTTGAGGGTGTTTCACCCACTCATTGGTCGAGGGATGGTACGGTTAAGGACAACTCCCGCTGGTATGGTTTATGATTCCCGGATGACCGAATGGATTGAGGGTGTTTCTCCTACTCATTGGTCGAGGGATTGCGCGGTTGAGGACAACTCCAGCTGGTATGGTTTATGATCCCTGGAGGACTGAGTAGGTTGAGGGTGTTTCGTCCACTCATTAGTCGAGGGATAGTGCGGTTGAGGACAGCTCCCGCTGGTATGGTTTATAATCCCCGGATGACCGAGTGGGTTGAGGGTGTTTCGCTCACTCATTGGTCGAGGGATGGTGCATTTGAGGACAACTCCTATGGGTCTTATGGTCAGACTGTCATATCTATGCTTGTGACCTTTGGACATGCCCATGGGAGAGGCGTGGTCCGGTTTAGAGGGCAAGGTGCCTGTGGATTACTTGATGGTTGGACATGGGTGGATGTATGTTGTGTTTTAAATTTATACTCGCAAGTGCACAAACCATTTATAGTATAGCTTAGAGTGCGAGGTCGAACCCATCGGAACTTAAGAAAATATATCCATGATAAATACACCATTGAATTATATATTTTAAGAAATTTAGAAAATCATAGAAATGAATCTTAAATATGGAATTATTTCTCTAATCTAGGAATTATAATATTAATTTAAAAATATTCTAAAAATAAAAAACAAGTCCAAAAATACAAATCACATCTAAACATGGAAATTTCACATTTAAGACATCTAATTTTCATGGAAAATCAAAATTTATCTAAATTCAATTAAGATGGTGGAATTAATCTAAAATACAAATAATATCAATTTAACTTAGAAAACATAAGTTAAGTTGCAATTAATTAATTTACCAACCTAGTTCACCAATTTCAAGGATTTGAATTTTTAAGCAAAATAAAAATAAAATAAAAATAACACCTAAAACTACTTCTATACATATTTACAGTGGAATTGGATCACAGAATCAATGAGACATTATTTTCCATATTTTAAAAATAAAATCGAAGCCTAGAACATGGAGCTCACTTAAACTATTTATCATGCATTGAAATTTTTCATCCAACCAAATTCTCATTATGAATTTTATGAAGTCCATTTAAACTAAGAAAAGTTAATTCAAACCTTAGATAAAGGTGGAATTTATACTTGAAAATTCAAATCTAACTATTTCATATACTCTCAAAAAGAGTTTTAGATCAGAAAAATCAAGTTCTACCTCTTCTAACTATTTCATATGTTTTTCTTAATTTTTTTAGAATAAAGTCTAACTCAAATTCATGAAAAGAATAAAATTTAAATCAAATCTTCATCATACATAAATAAATAATTGGACGAATATAATTCTAAACAAATCTGCCTCTCTTTAATTACTAAAATATGAATATGATATTACAAATCAATGGAACTTCAAAATAAAAGAACAAGAAAAATATAAAGAAAATTAAAATCCACCAACTTGAAACCCACTATAGATAAAAAATTCCAAAGCCTCCTTCTCTTCTCTCTTTTTCTCACGTCACAACCTTGAATTCAATGGCCAAGTTCAATAATCTCATGGTGAAAGCCTTGGTATTTATAGATTTTTTTTTAAAATGAAATCAAAGGCTAGGATGAATTTGGGTTGGATTAGGACAGGCCACATGTAAGGTGGATATTGAATTGTCCAAAAGAGGAGGTGACTCAAATAAGGAATGAGAGAGTAGGCATGGGAGGCTTGCATAATTTGAGGAAGGAAGGTGATATTGGAGAGCTAAGATCGAATGGTACAATCAAAGAAAGGCCATGTGGACGGTGGTGATAACCTATGCTAAATAAGGAGATAGTCAAAATGTAAGAAAACTTGGGCGCACATGGGGTAGGATCGGTCAAGGTATAGCCGACTTCTCTTTTCTATTTTCACTTTCAATATCTTCTGCATTCGGCTGCCACCTCCTTCTATTTTCTATTTATCTCTACAAATGCTCCTCCACCGTCCCATCTTCTTATATTTTTATTTTCTCTGTTAAAAAAAAACAACCAAGGATCTGCCAGATCTCTCTTGATTGCAACGCTGCTCTGCTCTTCTTCTAGTGGTTGTTCTCGGCTACACTGTAGTTTACTTGCAACTTCTTCCTATGTTCCTCTTTTTTTCTTAGTTTTTTAACTCAATGAACTCTGTGATTTGCCATACACCATTGGGATGTTGACGAATCATGCTTTGTTTGATACCTTTGTTTGAGTTGACAAGGTAACCAAGCTTAACTTCGTTGTCCGAATCCGCTAGTCATGCCGCCCATGGATGATGTGAATAAAGGGGTTGGATGCTCTGCTGTCTTAAACGTTGCAAGTTAGTGCTGCTTCTAATTTCAAAACACAATCCCTCTCCTTCACCATTGGCTGCTTGCAAATTATTTGAACTGTTGTTGTCCCAAACTGTTCGAATGGTTTGTTTTGATGTGCTGCCTTTTCTCTCTTCTTTGCTGTATTATTTGAAAACAGTGGTTGTTTGCAAAGCTGCAAAAGACGATGCTTCTTCAATGGGTTTCTGTATTTTATTTTTCTTAATTGCTTGCTGCCCACTATTTGCTGCTTTGTACGTATGAACAGATCTGTTTGGCTTGTTGGAACAGTCCCTCATCTTCCTTTTGTTTAAAACAATTTCATACCACTGGTTTATGGAAAGTATGCTGGCTGTTGGCTTGTACACGATTCCAACATGGGTGCAAACAATTTGGGTGGAATACTTTCTTCTTAGAACACTGGTTGCTTGCTTTCTTTTTCTTCTTTCTCTAATCTGCATGAGATGGTGAATGAATGGGCACCAGCTCCCTTTTTTTTGTTGCTGTATTTTTATTTTTCTGAGTACAACATCTTCCTCCACTTGCTCGATGTTTTATTATTGCTACTTGCAAAGTTGGAGTGAGACAGCTGCTTGAGTTCTTTCCTCTGTATTTCTCGGGCTGTTTATGGTGATTTCATATGAACAACCTTCTTCTTTTTTTCTTCTCTGTGCAAATTCAACATGCCAACCATACCTCCTTTCTTTACCTTTCCCACAGAGCTTTAATTTTGGGCAGCCACACTTGAGGGCTCTGAACAGGTCCATTTTATGAAAGAAATAACAGGATAAACCCAACTATCATTGTGTTTTGGGACTTGCTGTTTGGCCGTACCCATGGTGATAATCAAAGCCCATGTAAAGTGCAGAATCATCTTAGGCCTCCATGCAGTCATATTGACATCCATGCCTTATGTAACAGACGCTTAACCTTAGCTATGCAAGTAAATTTTTAAGCAGCAATTGATCTGAAACTTTTCCAATTATCCATGAATGTCATGTATGCTTCACACACTGTACACCAAATTGACATGCATTTGATCCCTTTCTGCACACATGTATTGTTCACATGCTTGAATCTTCATGGGCTACCAAATGGGCTTCTAAATTTGGATCTTCTGGACTTGGGCCAACTTTCATCAATTTCCAAAAAATAGCAAATTTGGCCCAATTTCTTCAATTTTCATTTATTTTCTCGAATTTCTCCAAATTCCCTACAAAACTCCAAAATCCCATTAATAGTAAAAAATAAACAAAATTCAAGAACTAACTAATCCAATATCAAGGGGTAAAATAGTCAATTTTCAGTGTACATCAATGTACTTCCCAGTGTAGGGTTGACTGCTAGGTCTATCCTTGTGAAGTTAGGACAGACCTATGGGAGAGGCATGGTCCGGTTTGGAGGGCAAGGTGCCCGGGAGTCCCAGGAGGGACAGGGAGTATGGTTTAGACTATCAAGTCTATCTCGTGTTCTTCGGACATGCATATGGGAGAGGCATGGTTCGGTTGTCCCAGGAGGGACAAGTTGAGAGGTAGTTATGGTAGCCTCATGGAGGCCATTGGGTTGAGTGTAGGTTCACCCAAGGCAGTCCTAGAGGCCCCTACAGTCACGGTACTGGAGTGCGTGATGGATGAGGTGTCCGCAGATGACCGAGATGGTTGAGGGTATTTTGCCCACTCATTAGTCGAGGGATGTTGTGGTTGAGGACAGATCCCGCTGTTATGGTTTATGATCCTCGGATGACCGAGTGGGTTCATGGTGTTTCGCCCACTCAATCGTCGAGGGATAGTGCGATTGAGGACAGCTCCCGCTAGTATGGTTTATGATCCCAGACGACCGAGTGGGTTGAGGGTGTTTCACCCACTCGTTGTCGAGGGATGGTGAAGTTGAGGACAACTCTCGTTGACCTTATGGTCAAGTTATAATTCGCAACTCACGATACCAGTCTGTAGGGTGTAGGTGTGGACCTCTGTGGAGGTAGTGGCCCTAGAGGTGTGGCGATTGTGGCTTATATCGTGTACGTGCTGGATGCTCCGTACGGTGGGTTGTGTGTGTGTTACGTGGGACCATGCATTTAGACATTATTGATATCTCGTATTAGTGGGTATGCAGTGTATGATGTGTGTTGGCTGATTTATACATAGTGTTCTCTCGCTGGGAATGCAGTGCTCACCCCCGTTGTCTTTCACGTCTTTCGATGGAGGCGGGCCCCAGCGGGTCCCAGGATCAATCACAGGTGGTGGAGACTGCAGACAGTTTAGATTTATTTCTCTTTCGGTTGCTTGAGAGAACAATGTATATTTGTTTCAGTTGTTGTTGTATATTATGGGTAATTGTATGACTGTTTTTACATTGCTATGTTGATTTAAGTTATTAATGCTTTACTTGTTTCAGTTATTATCCTGTTGTGGTTTGACAAAAAAAAATAATAGACTCGGTATTAGTCTTTGGGGATTTAATGAAATATTTCGTAGATAACACGACCGTAGTTGGACGGGGTGTTACAATGCATGTAGTGGCCTGAGCATTTTACATTTCTTTACTGTACCCTCTGGGCAAAGTCTCAATACTTTTCTGGCGCCAGAAAAATTAAAATGAAGTAGTAACTCATAGTATGGACTCACAGCAATTCCTTTAAGATTTCCAGAAAAACTAAATTGGAAGGTTAGACTGTAATGTGGATGTGTATTGCATTATCTGTGAATATGTATTTACTTGTATTATATTGTGTGTAACAGATTCCTACGTAAACCAAACAGTTAACGGTGAGGAGACTTAATCAAATGGGATTGATAAATCAGGTTTTGAAAGCCTAGACTCTAAGGCAATATGTGGTTTCATGGACACTATATAAAAATATAAAAGACTAAGTGGGCCAGAAAATGAGACTTGACACTGCTTCCATGTAAGGGATGAAATTTGTTCTAACTATTAGAATAGAAGCATAACACGGTGTTAGGGAGTCGAGGTTTATTAGTCTATAACGGAGAATGAACCTGTCACACCCCTACCCAATTGTGGGCGTGACTCTTTTTTTTTTATAATCTCCAATCAGCTAACATCATAACTGGGTTGGATCCTCAAGATAAACATTTTAAGCCCATAGTAATAAAATGTCACATGTGCTCTTTACACGTGGACTCAAACATGTATCATATCTAACAAACACATATCATACAAACAAATATTTCCATTATACCATTAGAGTTACGAGCGAAAACATGATAGTTTAATATATGATTAGATTAGAGTGCCACAGGCGGTACTAAAATCAACAAAAAATATCAGCCCAAAAATAGATATAATAAAACATATTTTTCCATCATCGGAAAGTACGATCGTCTGTAAGAGCTTCCTCATCCTAAGGCAGTGGTTGAGGTTCTTCCTCCTCAGGTACTAAACCTGAAATGTAAGGGACGTGAGCTTCCTAGCCCAGTGAAGAGAACTTAAATAGTATTTTAACATAATATCACATGTTAGATAATGCAGACAAATTTGCAAATATCATAATAACATTAATGGTCTACTCTACCATTAGTATCATAAATCACCTTACTCAAATCACATGTGGTTTCGTTTATCATAATACTATGCATAATAAACATCATGTATCAACATACATATATCTCAATAAATCATCAATATCTCATCGTTAACTGTCGGGTATACGCATGAATCTGTAATACACAATAAAATACAAGTAAACACATATTCACAGACAATACAATTCATATTCACAATACAGTCTAACTTTTTTAATTTAATTGTTCCAAAAATCTCAAAGGAGATGGCGGTGATTCAACGCTATAGGTTACTACTCCATTGATGTCAGAGGAACTTAGCCATCCAAAACACTCAATAAAAAGAAAATGAAAGTACTCAGTGCCCAGTCTCATATTTTTTCGACGTATAGGAAATTAATGAGGCTTTCCCTAGAGGGCACAGAACAGGAAATAAAAGTGCTCAGGCCACTACACATATTGTCTTCTGAATTAGGACCATAAAGACGTATTGAGCTAGGCCTAGAGAGGTACAAAAATGTAAAATGCTCAGGCCACTACTCGTATTGTCTTCTGGATAGGACCATGGAGACATATTAAGTTAGGCCTAAAGAGTATGGTAAAATAAATCACTCAGTGTCTGATCTCTTTTTACCAACGAGCGGCGTTTCCGTAGCACTGCTGATGGCTACCAAGTGGCATTTCCGTTGCGGTACGAGTAAAGAGTATCGGCTTAAAAGTGAACACTCAAAGCTGAATAATAAACACACAAGTCTTAGAGTCAGTATCATTTTAAAATTAGAATAAGGGCCTCCTAAAAATTAATCATCATAATTAAAACATAATTCTTAAAGTATTTATTCTAACTTAATTTCAAAAATCAATTCTGGTTACTTTGGAACCTATCACTGTGGCTTCGGAACTTTCGAGCCATAGTCTTAAATAGTGGTGTTATTAAGCTAATCTTCGGAACCTGGGTCATACCCTTTAGAACCTCCGAGTCACTATACTTCAAAGTCAAGTTCCGAGAAGAAGTAGAAAAATGGTTGGCCTCTGAGCCGTTCGGAACTTCAGAATGCTCTCCTACGGAACTTTCGAAGGCTGATCCTCGGCACTTCCGAGGTAGTTCCAAGAGTCATCTTCCTCAGCCAGCTTGCAGAGTGCAGTGACGAGACCGTCCATATGAAAAACGAATACAAAAACAGTGGGGTTCCTGGATTTATTTTTCACATCTAACTAGTTAGTTGTGTTCTAACATCCATTCTCTATAATTTCGAAATCAATTGGATAGCAAGAAGATGAGATAAACCTCTATTTTTAAATGTGGAATCACTAAAACACATGAAAAACCATAGTTTCCACTAACTTTAAAAATCATTTTAAAGCTCATTTCTAAACCAAATTCACGTATGTTTGATCCTAAATATATGCAAATTTAAAAACAAAAACAATGCATATCTTCACTTTGAAAATTCAGTTGAGTCTTGGCTTCTAAAAAAAATTCCATTAAAAACTTCTAGTTATAGGAACGGTGGGAGAAGAAGAAACCAAAGGAAGAAGAGGCAACAATTTGAAATGGTTTTTAAATTCAGAAGTGATGGATTTTGCTTCATTTGTTATGTTTATATAGGAATTAAGGGTGTAGGCATGCTAGGCATGCAGTGATCGATGGGTTTCCACGACTGTTAGCAAGGTACTTTCGTAGCTTGCATGAGTCGATGCCGGCGCAGTTGCTGGTGTGCATCTGGTTTAAAATTTTTGTTATTTTCATTTTGGTCGTTCTAACTTATTTATATTTAAGTCCATTTTGATTATTTTCAAAATTAATATATAAAAGAAATCTAATATAGTTTATCCAACTGGTCCAAACAATTTGGTTTTAAAATTATAAATACTGTAATTTTTTTAGAAAATAACACACTTTAACAATTAATGGATTTTAATCAAATTAACATTTTAAATAATTTCATAAATCAACATGTATTTATTTAAAGGGTCTTAAAATTATATTTTCAAGATCTAATATCACAATATGATAGCACAAAATATAAATTAAACACCGTGTAATTTATAAAATTTTCTGACTCCTATAATTACTTAAAATAAATATTTTGTAAATAGGGACTTATTCGGGTCACTAAAATTAGTATTTCTGAAAATACAAAATATGGATTAAAATGTCCTATATGTTTAGCATTTAAAATCAGCATCAATGTATAATTTTGAAAATCCAATTATTTCAACAAATAAAACACTTAAATAATAATATTTATGGTAAATTACCATTCTACCCCTTCAACCCAAATGAGTTGGATCGGCGAGCTACCGAGCTCTGATTGGGTCGATCCTAGACTTTTCAAAAAACTCAATCCGTAATCTTCATGATTAACAGATCAAAAATACAATTAATTAACACAAATCATACAATTAAACCTAATTTTTTGTCAGGGTATTACAGAACTCACTTAGATGCCTAGACATTGATGGATTACTGGATATGTTTATGTTGATACATAATAATGTTTATTATGCATAAAGTTTATGCTTAGAGATATTGAGAATGATATTCTCTGATGTGAGAACCTGAGCAATATGATATGGTAAGAGATTTTGACTTATTTTTCTGGTATAGAATTGGTTATTGGTACTGCCATCACACAAATTTAGTGGTTGGGTTGTTAATGGCCGTCGAGGTCGGACTGTTTGTTTAGTTAAGATCTTGCAAGATAATGGATTTTGACCGTGTCGGAATTTAATGCATTTGGGAAGCCAGTGTAGTGCTTCGTATGTGTGATAGTGATGTGGCAGTTGTGGTAATTTGGTAAAGATGGTATAGTAGACCATTTGTGCTTTTGGGTAAGACAATTTATGATGTTAATGGTAGAATAAACCATTACTGTTATTCTGATATTTACAAAGTTTGACTGCATTATCTAACCTGTGATATTATGTTAATATGCTACTTAAGCTCTATTCATTGGGCTAGGAAGCTCACGTCCCTTACATTACAGGTTTAGCACTTGAGGAGGAGGAACCTCCACTGTTACCTTAAGGTGAAGGAGCCTTTACAGTCGATCGTGTTTCCCGATAACGGAAAATATGTTTATTATTTCTATTTTCATGCAAATGATATTTTATTGATTTTAGTACCGCCTGTGGTACTTTAAAATCTAAGCAAACTATTATATTTTTGTATGTTACTCTGATGGTATGAATGAAAATATTTATTTGTACGATATGTGTTTATATACGGGGATATATGGTATATGTTTGAGTTCACATGTGAAGTACATGTGTGACATTTTCTAGAATGGGCTTTCGTTAACTTGAGGATCCATCCCAGTTATGATGATATATGATGAGATTATATTTTTTTTTAAAAAAAAAATTTAGTCACGTTCCCGGCACACAATGGAGTCGAGGCGTGACAGTACGAACCATTTATAACATAGTAGTGTGAGTGCGATATCGAATCCAATGGAATTACAGGAAATATATCTTTAGGTATTTACATTTATTAACCAATTAATTAATTTAGAGATTTAACTTGAAACTTATGTTGATGGATTTTTTTAGAAAACAATGAAATAACTTGGATGTGACATGGATTTAATAAAAATTAGTTTATTTAATTCCAATTCTAGTTTATTATTCAGATATGGAGTTTGAGAAGAATAATGAATCAAAGAATAAAAAAATTAAAAAAATTAAAGAATAAAAATAAAGAATCAAATGAATAAAATAAAGTACATATAATACATTGGAATTGAATCTAAGAAAATATCAGGATAACATTTGTTTCCAATTTTTATTTATAAAAATGAAGCCTAGACATGGAGCTCACGTAAACTAATCATGTTCGTATTCATGATTTTATTCACAATTATTTCAAAAATTAAATCTATGGTGTTCATTAAAATGCATATCACAAAACAGACCTTAGACTTGAATGAAGAAGATAGGCCCCTCTTTCAACACTAAATTTTCATTGCACTCTTATGTATAAAAGCCTTAGAAACTAAAACAGGGGTTCACCCAAGCTAAATTTTCATTGCATTTCATCTTGTAATCAACATAGTAAATTCGATCATACAATTAATTATGAAAATAAAAATAAATTCAAAGCAATCATAACACAAGCATATATTAATTGGAAAATCATAATCTAACTATTCCACTGCACTTCAATTTTATTCATAAAACATAGAATATGAATTACAATAAATGGAATTGGAATCAAAGAAATACAAGAAAACAAAGGAAATTGAAAAATAAATTCAAACCTAGAGAGACTAGGTCTGACAAAATTTTTCCATAGCTTTTGTTTTCTTTCTTTTCTCCTCCTCCTTTTCTCCTCCTCCTCTTGTCCACGCCAAGCCTTGAAATTTCCGAAGTCCCCAATTAAAAAATGTCATGTAGCCCTAGTGTCATATTTATAGGCTTTGGGAAACGATGGATGGTTGGGATGTAATCAAGGTTTAGATGATGAATGAAAGGCTAGGATTAAATCATTTTAAAATAGGGATGGCTAGAGTTTACAAGGGTTGGTCAACTACGGTTGATTGGAGAAGAGGTTGACTTTGTGACCAAGGTAGGAAAATTAGAATGGATGGGGATTGGATGAGGTGGATCGAATATGGCTTGGATTTTTAGGGTTTTATGCACCACATGATTCAATGGTTGGGATTCAAAGCTGGTTTAAATGAATGGATGGACGTGCATGTGTGACATGGATGGATTTGGAGTGTGCTAAATTCGAATGTATTGGGATAAGATTTTTAAAAATCGTGTGTGTATAAGGTATAAAAATCGAGTGGGGGATCTAGAGTTACTTGGGATGCAAGTTGGATTAAATCTAGGGTTTTTCGAGTGGATAAGATAGAGGCTTTAAATGAATGGTTGAGATCAAAAGATGGTTTGGATGGATGGTTAGATGGATTGTGGATATGTTAAGATTTTGTGTGAAGGATTGAGATTTAAAGGTTGACCTAGATGAAGGATTAGATGAATGGTCTAGATTTAATATGGATGTGTATGGAATGGATTTCGAATGGAGGCTCTAGGGTTTACTTATGTTGTATGCATGAAATTGAGGGTTTGGATTAAGAATGATGAAATAAATGGTTGGATATCAAGGAGGGGGGGGGGGGGGTGAATGGATTAGGGTTTACTGTGAAATTCGCATGGGGTGTTTGGATCTCAGGCCTAGAGCAGTTGGGCTTCCATTGGACTTTGTGCAGATGGACTTGAATTCTTGGTCTGTTGGACTTTGGCTTGTACACTGGCTTGACCCATTTATGAAATGCGCATGGATCACTGAGCTAGGGCCAATATATGGCATGGATCTCTGTGAGGTGGACTTGGCTTCTGGCTCATGGTTTTCTGGCCCATGGACTTCAAATTCCAGACTCTTGATCTTCAATGACCTCTTGATTTGCAGCTTCTCTCTCCAAATTAAAATAATTAATTCACCACTTAAATTTAAAAATTATTGAAATAATCTAGATTCTCATAATTGGATCCAGATTTATTCAATTTACAATGAAATTCTAGAAGTGGCCAGAAATTAATTATTAAAAATACCGGGTCTTCTATTTTAGCACAGATTTTTGCATTTATCCCTGGGTTTTTTTTACTGATATCTTGCAATTTCCATTTTTATTTACACAAAACTAACAAACAGTATTAAATGCATATAATATATACATAATTGAAGGCTAACTAGTCAAATAATCAGGGATAAAATAATCATTTTTCAGTATTCAACAGTCGCGGTCACCTCATCAACCATTTCTCTACCAACCAATAAGGTAGTCACCAATATATCAAAAAGATGGTGGAAGAGAAGGTAATAGAATAATGGCCTTATCAACCTCTTCGAATCTCACTTCAACACTTGCCAGTTGAGTGATGATCGTATTGAACACATGGAGATGGTCTAGAATATTTTTGCCTTCCTCCATCCGCAACTGGTATAGTTGTTTTCTCAGGAATAATTTATTTGTGAACGATTTTGACATGTATAGAGTCTCCAACTTCTCCCATAACTCTATTACAGAAGTTTCATAAAAAAACATGATATTTTACCTCTCATGCCAAACACAACCGGATAGTGCTCATTGCCTTCATCTCTAGTTCCTCCCATGCATCATTTGACATATCGTCCTTCTTTTTCTCCTTCCCTGTATCATCGAAAGACCTTGGCTTCTCTCTCCCTTTCAGTGTTGTATGTAGTCATTGATGTACCAGAATATCCTTCATTGTACTCTGCCATATGCTGAAGTTGTTCTTCCCGATGAAGGGCTCCACCTCGAACTTTGTCCCCTGGACTCATTTTATAGTCATTATACTGTATTCTAATCACCCATTATTTCATGGTCTCCAACCGAAGCTGCTGATACCACTTGTTAGATTTATTAGCGGAATTAATGAAATAAAACCAAGCACAAGAACATATACAATTTACGTGATTCAACCCAACTTTGGCCTACGTCCACGGAGCGTGTAATCCTTTATATTAAAAAATAAAAATAGAGAATACAACATAAATCTTCTCTGTGTTTAAGATCAAACCCGATCATAATCTTTAACACCAATTGTACCACCTTCTATGAACCAACCCTTTCTCTCTTATACAGCCTAGTTGAGAGAACCCAAGCCGCTATCTACTGTCCTCTACGTGGCTCAGCTGCAAGTCAGAATTCCTCCTCTGTCACACTCTCAGATCTGAACCTAGATAAATCTAAGAGGAGATCTCCGTGAGTAATTCTGCCGCTACAATGCTCTATAATCTGGTTGGTAAACAGTGTATACTGTTGCTGGTTGCCTCTACTGCTCGTCCTTGCCTGGATTTGAACAGAGATCTATTCACAATGTTCTTTGATTGCTCCTCACGTTGGTTGCTAAAATTGTTGCCTGAACAATTCCTCTGTTCAGTCAGCTCCCTCCACGATGTCTGCACACTGTTGGATACCTCTCCTCTCTTATCTACAGTGCAGACAAAGTATGGCTTCTCTCACGTCTCTATACTCGTTCTCTTCAGCGCTGACTCGACCAATATCAGCAACCCTTCCTTCTAGCCTCTGATATTGTCTCTCCCTGCCTCTGATATTGTCTCTCCCTGTATGTCAGACTTGCATGTCGAACAACCAACCAACTCCTTTTATATATGTAGAGCACTGACCCATGTACATAGATGTGTGTCCCACTATAGCAGTTACCTTGTTCCGATTACAGTAATTGCTATTATTCCCTTTCGTGTTTACTACTGTGTATATTGAGCAAACAACACCCAACCATCCTGTTTCTCTCTGGCAGCACCAGGAAGTTTCGCACATGGTTTCCTCTTTTTTCCCTACATTAGATTCTCATTTCCTTTTTATTCATATGATTAGGCAAACTCTCTAAGTATGTGAAGAGAATATCTTGGTCCATATCTTGAGAAACCCACATCATTAAGCAACATATTTTTAATTGCACTTTACACGGCACATCCATCTCAACTTACTGTGTTTGACAAATTAAGCATGGACCCATTTAAGTATTCGAGTCAAATCTCTAACATGAATTTGGGTCAGCAAGGATTTGGGAAACAAGTGTTAACTTGGAAATTACTAGATTTTTTTAAAAAATTCTGAGAGAAACGTGACTGTATCTCTAAACTTTGTTTTAGAATTGATTTGTCATATGATTTATAATAGTAAATATAGAATGTAGAAAAGATATAATGTATGTATATTATATGTCATAAACTAAGCTATTACATGTATTTATAGCCTCTAGCCGACCCTAGGGCTATCACAATCAAACTCAAACTCTTAATCTAATTATAAATCAAATACACTTCTTAATTAGAGGTAAACCCAAACTAGACTCCTAATTACACAATAATTCTATTAATATTAGAATTCTAAATGTGAAACCCTGCCACCGATGTGGGAAGAGTCCTACATCGGAAGTGGAGGCAAAAGGGGGAGGCTATATAAGAGGCCATGCCCTCTTAAACTCATAAGACGCGTTTTGGGCGGGGCCATGTGGGCCCGGGCCCAAAGGCAAAACCGTGTGGGTTCGAGCTGTCTGCGAGGCCTAGAGCGGACAATTTCTTGCTGAGTCAAGCCCTAAGCCCTGTTTTTGGGTCTGGTTGTTACATTAAATATATTCCAACACGCCCCCGCAAGCTGAAGCGTGGATGAGCGCGAAGCTTGGAACATGAAGAATTGGCAGGTGAACTGCAAAAGTCGCACACAGACTAGCCACGAAGATTTGTTGAAGCAGCACACTGATTGGCTGCAAAACTTGTTAAAGTGGCAGTATTGTCTGGCTGCAAATATGTGTTTATGTGGCAGTGTGGATGGCTGCAAAACGACAGGAGGCGAACACCAATGGCGGCCTGAAATAGAGAAAGAGGCTCGGACGACAGCAATGGACGTAAGACAATTGTCTGGCAAACAATGATAGCAATATGCGATAAATACAGGCGACGAATGACCTGAAAAATAAGGGGCTGAAGCCATCACATCGATCAATCAGATCGGAGAACAATAGCTGTAGCCATAAAGACCAGCAAATAAGGTTGTATCCATAAAAGGCCAGCAAAGGCTGTAATCATAAAGGTCAGCAAACAAGTTGTAACCATAAAGGCCAGCAAACAGGTTGTAGCCATGAAAGGCCAGCAAAAGTGGCTGAAGCAATGAAAGGCCAGCAAATGGGCTGAAACCATGAAAGTCCAGCAAAAGTGGGGACGAATCAGAGTCCTCCAAATAAAAGGAGTGGATGAATTCCACAACAAATGGACATGTGCCCAAAACATGTCGTCTCATTTTCGAGAAACAACAAAACAAGGCGTGCTCGAACAAAGGGCAAGTTGCGTCCCTTTCTTCAGCTTCAATAAAGTAGGAGGAGAAGGGCAATTTGTGTCCGTTACTTTGGCTCTCCCCCTTTCTTTTTGACACATATCTCGCAGATCGTGATGAGAAGAAACAACAATACACCAAGTCTGATAAGATCCGAAACTGTTAAACACGAATACATAGTCCAAATACCTGGATGAAGTCTTTACTGCTCGCCTGTTTAATTCAGTTCCTCTTTGGATGTGCAGGAAATCCCTCACCTTATCGAATTCCAATGTACCAAACCGCCCAAGAAATAGTCCAGATTCTACCCATGATAGCATCAAAACTAATTTGAATTCCAGCTCCAAACAGGTCTCAGATGGGTTGGTCTACTACAACTTCCACCAGGCAGCAATAGTAGAGAGACACCAACACTGCAGGCAGGACGAGATCTGCTGTAACATGGGTCTTTGCAGCGATGATGGAACAACAATTGAAACACCTTTTGTCCCAGATCGAACAACACTTGGCAACAGAACAACAACAAGAACCAGATCCAGATTCAATAGGATCAAATATTGTGCTCGAGGCATAAAGCAGAGCAACAACTTTTCTGACAACCGGAGAAGAAAAACAAAATAAGACGGATGCAGGAGATGGCCGTCGGCAGATCTGGCTGTGGCTGAGGGATCCTGTCCCAATCTCGTAGACAGATCTGGATAGATACTCGAATAGATGCAGCAATGGGAAGCAAGAGCAGCGTCCAGCAGATGGAGAAAAGAACAGATCTTAGATCTCAAATCAGATCTAATCGAAGGCACACAGATCTGGTTGATGGTATCTTCGTTGGCACTGCAGGCAGCAAACAGAGAACAGTGTTTCGGCTGAGGCTGAGGCAGGAAGGACAACGAGAAGCAGAACTGAAGTTGTGGAGGCAACAATGGAAATGACGGCTGTGGCAGAAGCAACAGAAACCCAGCAAGGGCAGCAATAGTAGAGAGCAGATCTGGGGCTTGCAGATCTCAGATCTAAGAATCTTCTTGTTAATTCATGGCAGAGATCTGTAACGAGTGCCGATGCAGAGTGATCTGAGTTCTCGCAGATCCTTCTGCTCTCTCCCCCTTTTTATAGATTGGAAAAAAATGGAGCAGATCGAGACCAGAGAGAGGCATCTCAAAGTTGTGCCTGTTTGAATAGAAGCAGACCGGAAGGTCTGGAGTGTAAGAGCAGCAGCATGAAGGAGGCAGCAAGATCTTATGTGCAGAAGGCAATGCGCAGCTGAAGCAAAGCAGATGACGGTGGCAAGCAGCCCGTCTCAGATCTGGGAACGAATCTGTGATCGTCCGATCTCTGTCCACGATCTAAGATGGAAGGAGAGGGTCTATTTCCTCCAGGGAAGCCAAGAAAAGCAGAGAACAAGCAAAGATACTGTAGAGCCCTGTGAACAGTATCACACAATAGGGCAGTTTTTGGCTGCTGGCTGAGGAAGAGCAGCAGCTTCAGTGGAAGCCCACCAACACCGCAAAACCAAACTGGTCACACGCGTTGCAGAAAACAATAAACGAGTGATTTAGGTCTCCCTCCCTCCCTCTGCCTCCTCGGGCAGAGGGAGAGAATAAAATATTGTTTATTGAGGGCGGCGGAAGATGCCAGATCTGGCTGACAAGAGAAGTCGATGAGAAACAGAATCACAGCCAGGGTCAGATCTGAGACAAGAAGAGCCAGTACGCCTTGAGTGAGAGCTGCTACAACTGTAGATCCGAGAATCTCGGCAGGGCAGCGATGGAGATGCAGAAAAACTCTGGAGAAGACGCCCAACCTGTTTAGGCGAGGAAACACAAAGTAATGTTCTGAGAACGGCGCCAAAAAACCAACTGTCTCGTGACTTAGAAAACCAGCGTTAACCACAACCAGCAATGGACGAGGAAGAGGACGAGATGGAGTGCTTAGCATGGAGAGCCAGATCTAAAACGCAGATCTGGGAACGAAAGAGAACAGTGCTACAGATCTGAGGCAACAATAAGAGACGAACGAGTTGCAAAAAAAAAACCAAATCGGGGTTGGATCTGGTGGCAAGCCGATCTATTTGTGCAGAGAAAGGGCAGATCCAATGCAGATCTGAAACAAGAAGTTTGCAGTGGTGACGGTAATGGCAGAACGCAAAAAATCTCCTTCGTGGAGACAACAGAGGTGTTGCCCAAGCAGAGGCGACAACAGAGAACCACCAAAGAGAGTCAAATCTTCTTCTCATTCCTTTTCTGTTTAATGTATCAACAGATTTGAGAAGGGGCTTGTATAAACAGAGCCAAAGGGTTTCAAATAGGAACCCAGAAATCGAGGGAGATAGCAGTAGTGAGAACGAACTTCAGATCTGGAGGCAAGATTTCTTTTGTTGTTAGCGGAAGCCTCTCTCTGCCAGTGAGATTCCTCTGGCAGAGGGAGAGAAGAAAAGATTGTTTATTGAAGGCACTGAAATCAATTTTGGCTTGATATCATATAGAAAAGATATAATCTGTGTATATTATATGTCATAAACTATGCTATTATATGTATTTATAGCCTCTAGCCGACCATAGGGCTATCACAGTCAAACTCAAACTCTTAATCTAATTATAAATCAAATACACATCTTAATTAGAGGTAAACTCAAACTAGAAATCCAAATCACACAATAATTCTATTAATATTAGAACTCTAAATATATTTCAACAGAGACGATAAAAAGTTGATTGCAACAAGGTTCATCCAAGAATGTGCAGTGATTCTACGTAGAGTTATTTCTTTAGTATATTGATTTCTTGATTCTTTATTCTTCATTTATAATATTTACAATTAAATTTTACAAAAAAAAAATCATATCCCTCCGGTGTTTTACACATTATAATTTGGCTGTTAAAATATCACATTATTCCACTAAATAGACAGATTTATAAAAATGAATAATATCTTTATTTATTTTAAAATATCTTTAAGATTATCAATTTATTTTTGTGATTTAGATATTAAAATTTCATTTTAAAATATTTTTATATTTAAATAAATAAAATAAATATCGTTTATTTGATTGGATTGGTTGAAAGAGTTAAAATATGTCAAAATCAATTTTATCAAAACCCTTGTTTCGTTTGTTTGAATTTGAACTAATGTTTTGCAGCAGGTGTCTACGCAGGCGACAGTCTTCGGACTCCATGACTCCACTCATGCCTGTTAAGATTCCAGCGTTGAAATCAAGCGACTGCAGTCCACTGCTTAGTGAGAGAGAGAGAGAGAGAGAGAGAGAGAGGCATTCCCGTCCTTAGCTCAAGCCATTTTATTGTCTTTACAAGAAATGGAATTCGTTTCTCTTCTTTCAACTCTTATACCTTCTTTCACTTCTGTAAGAACCAAACCCAGACCAATTTTTGCTCGTTCTTCCAAAATGATAGAATCTTGGTTACACGTATTTTTATTTTGTTTTATTTTGTATATTGTTAAAAATGGTCAATACCCAAGAAGCTAATTTCCTTTCCTTGCATCCAAACGATGCCTTTTCTATTTCTCATTGGATCGTTTCTCTTGATTGGCTTGGGTGGGTATTCTCTTTTCCTATTTTGTGTACTTAGCTGTTGCTGTGTCGTTGATCCCGGAAAGATTGTCCCGGGCGTCACTTTGTCGGATGGCTCTCGCCTCTATTACCGCTGCAATGGTCAGTTCTTTACAAATCTCTGTCGTTTCCACGTCATTGTTCCGTTGATTATCCTTATGATGGTTATTGACGCCTTTTTCTTGTAGGTAGCACTTCGGTACGCCTGTGTGTATGTGAAAATGGTACGCCTCATTATGGTGCTCACTTGGATTCTTGCCGGTGATGGAGAGGGTGACCCCAATATGTCCATCCTAAGCTGCAGTTTAAATGACCCAAAGTTAAATGATGCCATTTTCGGCTTCTCAATCCCATGATGCATTTAGGCTTGTCAAATTTGAGGGGTTTGGATTGGTCACAAGTGTACTATTGCATAGTATAAAAAAAATAACTTCTGCAAAGAATGACACTCTCATCAGTAAAATTTTGGCCATTATCGCTAATGCAAATGAGTTGAATCAATCATCTTTCTACCTGATCTCATATTCCAGTGTGGTGGCTACTTCGAACTTTTCCAAAATGCTACAAGCTATAACCATGATCTGAAGAAAGTCCCCATACTTTTGCATTGTATGACAAGTCAAAATGATCATGTATTGTCGACAAACATCACCTGTGGGGCAATGTGGCCCCACCTAAACATAAATCCGAACCCTTCATTATTCAATCCCTATCTGATTCTTCTTCTTCCTCCTCCTCTTTGAATCCTAACTCTTAATTAATCAAATCCTTATTAATTGGCATTAATCCTCTATCAGATCTCATTGAAGGTTGGGCCCTAAGGCTGGATTTTTCAAATGTGAACGAATTCTTCTTAGATTAACTATTATAATTTTAAGATGATTGATCCAACAGTGCATCATAGAATTTGATGAAAACTTGTATG
This sequence comes from Chimonanthus praecox, assembly GCA_022113865.1. Taxonomy (NCBI): domain Eukaryota; kingdom Viridiplantae; phylum Streptophyta; class Magnoliopsida; order Laurales; family Calycanthaceae; genus Chimonanthus; species Chimonanthus praecox. Next base: position 21,718,346 of record CM039087.1, on the reverse strand, counting down.
CTAATTCATAAAGGGTTGATGAAGGGTTTAGATTATGTGAGATTGTTTCTTTATATGTCCATGTAATGGTTCATGCAATAATAGGCGTAAAGTATGTGATATTTTCCTGTTTGTGTATGTCTGTTCATGTGTGCAATGATGGTTTGGGTGGATGCATAAGCATTTGGGTGTTGAGGGTTTTTTTTTTCTCTCTATATGTTAATTTGAGATGAGGAAACCAAAAGGCTACTGGCCCTATTTTTATAAAAAAAATGAGTGTATTAGAGGAGAACCAAAGGTTCCTAATTGAAGAGAAGATAAAACATGTTGCTTAAGATGGTTTTTGTAGATATCAAGAGTACTTCAAAACAACTCTAATACAATGAACTGAGGGACTATGATAAGTAGTCCGATGAATAAGGACTTGTATTTGTCTGTTTAGAAAGGATTTTCTAGATTTTGGAGTATTTGAAAACATGATTTTCGTTGGGGTTGAGTGGGAAAATAACATTTTGATTACAATGATGATGATGAAGAAAAGGGCCTTCTGTTTTTTGAAATGACATTTCTATCTTTGTCTTTAAAGTAGAACTCTAGCTCAACTCTCTCCCATTCCTCGTCCTCATATCCCAATTGTCTCCTCCTCCTCCTCAATCGCATTTTTAACTTAACCCCCTTTTATTTCCTGAACTCCTTTAAGGGATTTTAAGCAGTTGAATCTAGGGGGTTTATAATACTTTTTCAAGATGGAGCTTTTAAGGCCCTGATTCTATGTGGTGTGTTCCATCATGATGGCAGTTTTGGGTATTTGAACTATTGAAGGGCAATAACATAGAAGTAAAATAAATAGTAGAAACTTGTAAGAAGAAAGGGGAAGTCACACCCATGTGGTGCTGTTTTAAAGATAGTAATTTCCCAACTATGCAAGTGGGCTTGTGAGGAATCATGCCTCTAGGATTGATGCCATTAGACCCATCTCCCTATTCTGCGCCTTAGGTAATAGAAACTGAATGGCTAGAAACTAAGTATAAATAAGCACGAAAAAAACAACATAAAGATTTGTTGGAATTAACTTCTTTCTCAATTAATGGGGAAACCCTTTCATTGAACTCAAGCAATTGACTTCGAAAGGGTAGGGAGCAAGAGTATGTTGGGGCTGATAAGTTCTGGTTGGGGAATAAGAGGGCATGAATCCCATATTTTGCAAAATAGGGATTTCTATTATTTCTTTTCATGACATTCTAGAAATGAGGGGTTTGGGAAAAAGAAGAGGAGACGATGGCAATGGAGAGAACAAGAAAAACTAGTGGAGGATTAGGAAATGGAGATGGTTCATTGTTGAACATGGTTCAAAATGTTGGTATGAGTAACTGCACTTGATCTTAGCCAAAAGGTTGAGAAATCAATCAATCACTACAATTCCCTTTCATGTAGCAAATATCTTGTACAGCCACGGAGCAGACTCACTTTCTTATAGCAGTTTTACCTAACTGGTTTTTTTTTTTGAAATGAACAGGTGAAAATTCTTTAGTGTTTAGTAGTGGATAGAGAAGCAAGTTCAAATTCAACAGCTCAAAGCATTCAAAGATTTCAGCTGCTGATTTAATCAATTGTTGTTGCGTTGGATTTTTGGTGATATGATGGAGGAATAGTAGATGATAGTCAATGGGAATAGTAGATTTTTAATTATTAAAATCTCAACATAATGCTTGTTTCTGCAAACTTAATGCCATGTTCTTTTTGACAATAAATAAAGCGTGTTGTTAATGAGTGCCTGTACACAGCTGGCAATTGCTTATTGCAACTAATAAGGTGCAGTTCTAGTGATGTTACCATTTTTAAAATAAGAATATAATCCTTTTTTTTTTCTGGCATGTTTTGAAGTCATTGCATTAGCCTGGTTATTTCATATTTTTCCTCCTCTTGCCAGGTCTTCCATCCCTTCTTCTTTTGATTGCACTTTTGGGATTTAGTGTTAGCATAAAGCTGGTATCTCCAAAGGTAATGTTTCTATGCTTCACACATTGTCATGCCCATCTACTCCTGTATATTTATTGATTTGTTTGCTATTTTTGTTTTTATCTTGAATTGGCATGCTTCTAACTTAATAATGTCTCCAAACTTCCCTGTATATCTTTATTACTTGCTGTTATTGGAAGGGAAAGATGAAATGCAGTAATACTTCAGCATGATCCAAGTGGATGTAGGTGAAATGCAGTAACTATAAATGGTTGTTTTCTTATGTATGTAGTGAAGTTGCTTTACATGAAAAATAATAAAAAGACAGAGGGCTACTTGAGTTGGAGCTGGTGAGGTTTGTGGGATTCTTGTCTAGCAACAGTTGGGAATTGGGGAAGGGAGCTCACTGCCACAGCTGGTTCAAGAATACAACTGGTTTTTTTGAGAGGTTGAGAGAAACCAGAAAATGGTGAATCTTGTATTATGGAGTTCATCTTGTGGAAAATGATGGATGGTCTTTTCTACAATTGAGCTCTCAAAGAACTTGAAAGCCTAATGGAAGTTCTAATAAGTGAATTCAAGTGGATGAGTCCAGTTTCTATGGTTGATTATATTCTTTGAAGTTTATTAATTTACTAAAAAATTGGAAAGTTTTTATTTTTGGCAAGAGTGAGGCTTCGGAATTGAAGTAGAACAAGATTAAAGTGGCTCATGTCAATTTTGTGAGACAAGTTTAAGCGATTTGTGACCGATGAAATCGCATCTAAGGGAAAGATATGTCATGCCTGTAAGGGAGGTGTCTCCCACCTAGCAATATCCCAACACTCTACACAATAACTGGATCTTATCAGTTCCTCCAACAAAGAAATAGTACCCACATGTTCTTTAAATAAAGCAGAAAAGGAAGAAAAGAAAATACCGTACATCCTTGGAAGAATTTATGTGTTCTTTCAAAACTTGTTTCATCCTATTAAAAAAAGAGAAAAGAAAAGAAAAGAGATGGCAAGTGTGGTTGAATAAGACTGTATTAACTGTCTCCTATCCTTTTTTTTAAGAGAAGAAAGGAAAAAAATGATTCCACATACAGTCTCCTGTCCTTTAAAAAAGAGAAGAAGAAAAAGGACTGCATGTCTGGCAAGATTCTAGTCTAGACTTTTCTCCTTTTCTTGTGGTCTTTTTCTGTCTCAGTAGATTATTCTTATTTTATTTTTAGAGGGCCTTTCTACATCTTGGGCCATAAAGTTGCCCATGGCACTTGGAGAAGGATTTGGATCATCTAGTGTTGTACACTTTATAGAGCCAGAAATCACCAACTGTCATGTGGACCAATTCAAGGGTGAATTGGTCATTTCAGCCGTGTAGGAAGTTACTAACATGACTAAAATGACCAATTCACTTTTGAATTGCCCACGTGGTAGCTGGTGATTGGTGGCACCATAAATTGTCTAGGGCTATAGCACTAGATGATCCAAATTCGGAGAGGGTGTGACGGGGGGTGAGAAAGGGGTAGGGTCCAAATATCGACCAATGTGATACGTATCATTTTTGTACTATCTGATACGTTTTGGATGATACATATCATATATAGCCAATTCAGTGAAGTATCACCATACTGGGTCGGGATATTTCTGAGACAGTCGCATCTCGTCGATATATCTTCTACACGATATATTTTTATTTTTTTAAGTAAAAAATATTTTTTGAACTAATATGATTGCATGTTACTGATATATCGCTAATACAATATGTATCATTGATACATTGATATTTGGTCTTATGAGTTTCAAAGAATATTGGAATCCCTAGAAATGGGTGGTATAGTCTTCCTTAAGTGTTGCCAATGAAGCACGGATACTTCAAAAGCCTTAAAGTACCCGTGTCTGGTACGTATCCGACACAGATACGGCTGGATATAATTAAAAAATATTTTAATTATGGATACGCCCTAGATACGCGTATGTGGGGCAGGATACGACAACAAATATAGAGGGATACAGCGGGACACGGCAGAGACACGAGGCACGGGATACGTTTTGTGCGAAAGATAAAAAGGGGAAAAAACGAAAAAAACCAAAAGAAAATAAAACCTTATCTTCCTTTCGGTCTCTCCAGCTCTCCCACTTCCACGGTTCCACCTACCCTCTCGGCTTCTCTGGCTCTCCTCTGCTCTCGCTCTCTACTGCGACTCTCCTCTTCTCCAAGCCTTCGCATCTTCTGCAGCTTCTCCGTCTTATCCAGGTATGCTTTTCTTCTTCTTCTTCTTTGTCTTCACTTCTTTTTCTTCTTCTTCTATTCTCTGTCTTCTTCCTCTGTTCTTCGTCTTCTTCTTGTTCTCTTATTCTCTCCTTCATCTTCTTCTTCCTCTATTCTTCGTCTTCTTCCTTTGTTGTTCATCTTCTTCTTGTTCTCTTCTTCTCGCCTTCGTCTTCTTCTTCTTTATTTTTTATTTATTTATATTTTTTGGTAATGTTAAATTGTATGTTAATCTGGCATTGCAATAGTTGTTTTCTATTTTGCTTGGATTTGTTTAAGGGCTTTTCAATTGAAGCAAGTTATCTAGGATCTGATTTTGTAGAATCCTTTTTCTAGAATTTATGATGACTGATATATAAATAATTTTATCTTTTTAATAAGGGGTTCTTGAGAAAAACAAAAAAGAAGAAGAAGAGAATGTCTATTACTTTGTTACATATTTTCTAAAATTTAATTTTAATTTTATGCATCTATATATAAGGAGGAAGGCTACCACTTATATATACCAGGGAATTTCCAATGCAACTAGCAATGTAGGACTGTTTTCTCCATAGGTACGCTCCAAAGTGTAGACCCCTTCTGAGGCGGGGCATTATAATCTATCCCTTAAAGTCGGAGCTGTCCCTAGCTCTGCACACGCAACAACCAAGCCTACACCCTCATGCAGAGAGTTGAACTATGCTCTGATATCATTTGTAACGACCTGTCCTGCTAGCATGATATTGTCTGCTTTAGGTTTCATACATGGCTCGCACGGCTTTCAATTGGCGAGTCAACCCACTGTTGCTCCCAAAAGGCCTCATGCTATAAGAAGGAAGGTTACCACTTATATACCAGGGAATTTCCAATGCAACTAGCAATGTGAGACTTTTTTCTCCTTAGGCACGCTCCACACTATAGACCCCTTCTGGGGCGGGGTATTACAGTTATCCCTTCCAGGTCCAGGCCCCTTCTGAACCTTCACCACCCTTCAAAGCTCCTTCTAGTCTCGCCATTTCCCTTCCACTGACCCTTTTGGAGCTTTTCCTTTCCTCCAATACCCCCATACAGCCTTTTACAGCCGCCGTTAATCCCTTTTTAGCCATCCATTGTTGATGATATTTCCTAAACCTCTCCCTCTTAGTGCTGTCCCTCAAATCCAGTCCTCTTCTTGACCCTTTTAACCCTTTTACTGTTGTTTTGCACCCTTCCACTCTCACATACTACTCTCCCATACTGGTTTTTTTATAATTTAGATACTAGACAGCCAGATTTAACCCTATTTTGATGATAGATTATTTATTTGAGGAATTGGACAAGCCTCTTTGTTTTGATGGTCTCTTACTTTGAGCTATAGCTTGGTCTAGACATATTGTAATTGTTTACATTAGATCTCCAAGAATTACTTTGATTATATGTGGTGAATTTATATTTTGAATTTGCAATATTAGTTTGGTGATTAATTTCAGCTCATTTAGAATTAGGACATATCAGATTTTATTCCCCAAACTGGATTGCATTAGGCATTTTAGGGTTCTTTAATTTGGTGTCCAATTTCAAATTAGGCATTTAGGGTTACCCCATCCCCTTTTTCCTGCATCAAATTGTTATCAGAGCTGAGTTAGGGTGTTTCCTTAAATATCAACGGTCTTAAATTTACATTTTCCTTATTAAAAAATTTAAAAAAAATAAATTTGTCATTGACATCATAGAGTCTAGCGATGTTGGGTTGTTTCCTTCAGCACCCACGGTCTTAGGTTGCATTTTCCTTATTAAAAAAAAATTGCATTGCATTTCTACTTAGGCCATTGCATAGCATTTAGTCTGTCCCATATCCGTGAGTCTAGGGGTATCGTAGCGCGTGTGCCTTTGCATACCCACCCGTAGTGGTCAGGAGTACCATTCCAAAATGAGTTCCCATTGGACAATCCAATCCCGATAATCCTATTATGGACTTCAACACGTTAGTCAAAGTGCTTACTGATCTACAGACCACCGTAACCCATCTTGAGCGTCGAGTAGAGGAAGAAGTCCATGAGCCCAATTTGGAAGACATTGATGAGGATGAGTATAAGAACTTTAAGATTGGCTTGGCTTTTATGCAGGGAGACTCGTACCCCCATGGGGAGGGTAATATCCGCGTGTGTTGGTGGTGTGTCGATAAGACCTAGCACAACCAATAAAGAGTGACGATTGGCGAAGGAGTAATATTTTCTACACCTTTGCTAAAAGCGGTGACAAGACCTGTAAGGTTATCATTGATAGTGGGAGCTGTACAAATGTCATTGTTTCGTCGATAGTTTCTCAATGTTGTCACCCATCACCCATCCTTACCCATATCGGGTTGCGTGGGTGGACTCGTCATCTATTCCTGTGACTCAACAGTGTCAGGTACTTGTCCAATTTTCATCCTATAAAGACACTGTATGGTGCGACGTGATACCCATGGAAGTAGGTAACATTATTTTGGGAAGGCCCTGGTTGTATGACATGGATGCCACACTATTCGGTAGGTCGAACTTGTGCTCATTCATCTTTGAGAGTAAAAAGATTAAGTTGAACCGTCTCCCTCCAAAGCATCAAAGAATGAGACGGAGAAGCCAAGCAAGGGCACAAACAACAGTGTCTTAAAACCCAAAGCCCTGCATATTCTCAGTCCTACAGTGTTTGAGAAAGAGGCTAAAGAGGACATTATATTTGCATTGGTCACAAGAGAAACATCCTTTGAGCCTAGTGTTGATCGCTCGCGGGAGGTTGAGTCGATTATGAGACAATTTTAGGATGTATTCCTTCACGATTTACCGAATGAGCTCCCTCCCATGCGTGATATTCAACACACTATTGACTTTGAACCAGGAACAATTGTTCTAACTGAATATGTGGAAATCGTTGAAATTGAAGAAAACCCTAGTGATGATAAATAGAACAAAGAATCTTCTCTTGCCTTGGTTAGGTCTGTTTCCATACCATTCCTATCCATAGACCCTACTCCAGTGCTAGTGTCGCCCAAGTTTAATGAGTCTGTTCATGCATCTGCACTGCACATTCATGTCGCACGCTGAAATTAAAAGTTACATTAATATATGCGATGAAAAATATAAGTTTGTTGTAGATTCTCATTGTGAATCCAAGGGTTTGTTGTAGATGATCACGTGGAGGACCTCACACCCTGTCCAGTTCCAGCACCTTCACCTCCAAGCCCCACCCCCCATTAACATGACCATGTTCCACATATTGGCCTTCTTGACCATCCTATGCCTTCTTGACCCACAACCTCACCCTGATCCTACTAGCTTTTCTGACCCACAACCTGAACCACAGCATGACCCGCTCCATGACCCATGCCACGCACCAATACAGTCCCCTCAGCCTTTACATGTGCCACCATCTAGCTCACCCTCACAGTCTAGAACTCCCTTCAATCTAAACCATCACCTTGGCTCTCACATTGTCCTGTCGTCCCCACCATCTAGCCATCCCTCACAACCTGGAACTCCCTTCAATCCAGACCATCATCTTGTCCCACTCCATAACCCATAGCCTACACCTATATAGTCTTCACCGACCTGTTATTCTTTGCATTCCTTGTTTCCCAAAAGAGAGAAGATAGATTTCATCTTGGAAGAGGAAGAATTTTTTACATTTTCAAGAGGTTTCCAGTGGTATCTCGTCAAGTGGAAGCACGGACCAATGACAGACACCACATGATTGATATAGGATGAGTCACATCGATTTGATCCAGACTTATTGGGGCGACTTCGGAGTTCTTCACCGGAGTTTCCTTCTTGTCACCCAGGGAGGTATGCTATTGGCGATAGATCAGGTTTCTGCATATATCATCGATGATGGGATAGAGTTGATCCAGTGGTCTCTTGGTGGTTCGATGATAGTTCAGTTGGATGTCGATTGAAGGCCTCACGCGCGCATATATCATTTGAAGACCCCACTTGAGGAAGATGTGCGTGTGGGTTGATTTGTCTCGTGCGCAAGCTACACATTGAAGACCTCACACTAGGGAGGCACACCTGAGATTTGGTTTGCTTTCTTCTTGTTCTTTAAAATTCAAGGTTGAGTTCTTCTCGAGGTTTCCACACATTCCGGAGGTTACAAGAAGTATCTTGTGACGAGGAAGCCCAGGTCCATGATAGATGTAACGTGGTTGCCTGAGTGTAAGCTACAACAACCTGATCCAGATCTCCTAGAGCGACATCAGAGTTTTGTCTCATTGGAGGTGTATATTACTCACATCTTGCTGTTGCTACCATCGATTGTTGATCGTGACAACACTTTTGGATTCAGAGTATACTATCGATGGCGGAGGAGAGCCACTACTGCATCACCATTGTGACTCGATGTTAGCCCAACTAGATGACGTATGTCGGCCTCACGTGTGCACATGTATCATTTGAAGACCCCACACAGGGAAGGCACACGTGTAGTTCGGTTTGTCTCACGTGCGTGTAGTTACACTTTGAAGACCCCACATTGGGAAGGCGCATGTGTGATTTGATTTGCTTTCTTCTCATCTGAGAACTCGAGGTCGAGTTTTTCTTAGATGGAGGGATTGATGCAGAGCAGCCCAGTTGGGCCTGGGCCCAGTTTCGAGAATGGATATGGGGCTCACAGAAATTGTGGAGGGCTGTTTGGTGGAGAACAAAAGGTGTAGGGTAGATTTTAGGAGTAGGCGAAGGGATTGGGAGGGATTAGGACAAGGGGCGACAGTCTTAGGAAAGGGTTTTGGGCACAGGCGAAAACCCAGGGAGGGTTACAGGGGTCTGCGATGAAGGGGAAAAGCCTTAGGCAAAGGTGGAAGTTGGGACAACAAGGGGAAGAGTCGCAGCAGTAAGAAAAGAAAAGAAAAAGAGATAAGAAGAGGAGAAGAAGATTACCTAGAGAAGATATGGTGGCCTCACGCCAAGGCCTCTCGCCCAAGGGATTCGCTCCCAGATCAATCGCACGAAGGTTTGCGAAAATCTCAATAAATTTATTATTCAATCAATCGTACCTCTGCCTCAAAAGGGCTACAACTTATATGAGTCTTCCTTACTTTAAATAAAATAAAATACTAATTACCAAACTACCCTAGCTAAAAATAAAGTACATGGAAATAGCAAAACACGAAAATGGATGCTGCAGATGTACCGCTTCAATCTCCTCACCTGAAAAGAACACGACATCGAGTTCAAACAGATGAAAGACATCAATCTTCCCACGCACTCACCTTCCCAATGTGGGGTCTTCAATATGCATTCACGTGCATGTGAGGTTTTCAAATGTCATCCAATGGTGTCATCATCAAGCCACAATGCTGTTGGAGTGGCTTTCTTCCGTTGTCGCTGGGATGCTCGGACATCTGAACTGTCACTGTGGTCAATATGTTCTAAATGAGAAGAATACGCCTCTGGTGATACAAAGCTATGGTATCTCACTAGAAGAGTCAGATCCTGTCGTTGAAGTCCATCTGTTGTCAACCATGTGAATTCTGTCTTCGACTGGTGTGTGGGAACCACTTTCTCATCCAGTATAAACTCTTACCTTTTCTCTCCTGGGTGACAAGGTTTTGTAGGTTCAGGCCAAGGATTATGAAGTGGGCTAGGTAGGCCATAAGCCAGTATGTGGGTCAAGATGAGGCTCATATTAGGTGGGACAGAGTGGGAAGACTGCTGGATTAGGGAAATGTGTAGGGTATGATGGGGAATGCATTTGAAAGGTTCTGCCCCACAAATGTGCAACTTGCCAAAGATTCCTTGTGGAAACCGTTCAGGCCTCATGTGGATCGTTATAGAATCACCCACATTGACACCCTAGAACTTACAATAAGAATCTGCAACAAACTCATATTGTTCATTGCATGTATTAATTTCACTTTTAATTTCAGTATGCAATGCTTGTGTATGTGGTGCAAATACAGATGCAGACTCAGATAACTTGGGCGACACTGGTACTAGACTACGGCCTATGGATGGGGATGATATGGGAACACACCTAACCAACCCAAGGGGATTTTCGTCGAAATTATTGATGCTCTCATCACTACTTGGATGTATTCCTTCATATATCATTTCATCTTGAATGTCCTGGTCAGTCTGTTCATTGGACTTGTTTTTCCAACACAAGGGCTCTTTCCTTATTCCGATTCTTAGTAGGACACTGGTGAGTGAAATGCCCATAACCATGACAGTTATAGCATTTTTGGGCACTCTTGGACGAGCTCGCACCAGAGGCTCCTTTGGCACTTACATCCTTGTTTTGGAATGGAGCATTGGTGGCTAGCTTGGCTTGACTCACCGTACCCCGTGGAGTAGTCTCAAACTGGGTAGGAGGGTTCTATTTTAGGTATCGTTCTAGTTCTTGAACTCTCTGATAAATCTCCTCCATGGTGTTGACATTGTGGGGAATCCACTCCTTTTGGAGTTCTGGACAGAGACCCATTCTAAACGGAGAAAGAGTCAAAAGAAGGTCCTCCTTTATATCACATCTCATCATGTACTCATCAAACTTGTCGATGTAATCGGCGACTGACATGTTTCCCTGACGAAGTGCTTGCCATTGGTGCAGTAATCTCTCTCTATAGGTCAAAGGGAGGTATTTTTCTTTCAGTTTTTCATTCATTTCATCCCAATAAGAAATAGGCTCACCTCCGACCCTTTCAATTTGGTGCTCTACATTGGTCCAAAAAAGTTTGGCTTGACCCAACAATTTCATTTTTGCAAATCTCACCCGACGTCTTTTTAACATGTTATACCATTCAAAGTAGTGTCCCATGCCAGACAACGAGTCAGTAAAAACCTTTGGGTCAAGTCGACCATCATAGCTCGGAGCCTCAATTTTAACAGTTCTCACTATTTCAGACTCAGGGTCGGGAAGGTCATGAAAAACATAATGGCTTTGGGGACCATGTCTTCCTCCACCATGCCCTTGGTCACCAACTCTACCTCGACCTCTACCACCACCAACTTCCATGTCATTGTTTTGATTGAGGGAAAACTCTAGTTCATCGAAGCGGTTATTGGTTCTGGTCGCCTGTTCTTCTATTATGGTTTGTATGTTGGCTAAGCGGGCATTTATATCATCTAAGATCTTGGTAAACGGTGTGAGGTCCATATTGGGTTGATACTCTCGGCCACTATGTGTCGGCATGCACAGAAAGACACACTAAATGATGTGACATAACTCTAAGTGCAATGAATGCAGTGATGTAATGACTTGATTGTTTTTTAATTAAATAAAAGAAAATGCATTTTTTTTTTTGAAAATATGATGAACCTAAGACCGTGGGTGTTTAAAGAAATAACCCAATCTTGCTACTGATACTAAATTTGACACAGGACAAGGGATAGGGTAACCCTAATGCCTAATGTGGTTCCCTAAAAATCAAAAGGGATGAAAATAATGCACCCTAAATCTAAAATGGCTGAAATTAAACAATCAATTAATATTTACAATTAATTAATATAAAATTAACCACACTTAATCATGCAAATACTAAGTAATTGATCAATTTCGACAAATATCGTGTCAAACAGTCTCAAGTACTGAGTTGCATGGGTAATGATAAACTTTAGGCATGTGGTAATTAGATGGACTTCAATTGAAATAACCAAAGAGAGGATACAAATGGGATAAAGAGGGGCTGCGAATGGGATATGGAGTTTGAAGGGTTACGGAAGCAAGGAAAGGTTTGTTGGAGGGAACAAAAACAAGGACAGGTTCGTTGGAGGGAATGACAGCAAATCTCGGGTCTAGGTAGGGGAACGTCAGCAATAGGCTGTATGGGAAGGGTATTGCAGGCAAGACAAAGGATGGTAGAGGTCTGGCGACAACAATAGAAAGGAGTAAAGGGTGTGGCAAGTACGGAGGGGTCTTTCCAAGAAGCTACAGCAACCAAGAGAATGGATATGGGGCTCACGGAAACTGTGGAGGGCTGTTTGGTGGAGAACAAAAGGTGTAGGGTAGATTTTAGGAGTAGGCGAAGGGATTGGGAGGGATTAGGACAATGGGCGACAGTCTTAGGAAAGGGTTTTGGGCACAGGCGAAAACCCAGGGAGGGTTACAGGGGTCTGCGATGAAGGGGAAAAGCCTTAGGTAGAGGCGGAAGTTGGGACAGCAAGGGGAAGAGTCGCAGCAGTAAGAAAGTAAAAGGAAACGAGAGAAGAAGAGAAGAGAAGAAGAATACCTAGAGAAGATATGGTGGCCTCACGCCAAGGCCTCTCGCCCAAGTGATTCGCTCCTAGATCAATCGCACGAAGGTTTGCGAAAATCTCAATAAATTTATTATTCAATCAATCGTATATCTGCCTCAAAAGGGCTACAACTTATATAAGAGTCTTCCTTACATTAAATAAAATAAAACCCTAATTACCAAACTACCTAGCTAAAAATAAAACACACGGAAATAACAAAACACGAAAATGGAAGGTGCTGGAGATTCACCGCATCACCTTGGACCATTGATAGACGAGATCTAAGATTTGTTTAAAAAAAAATAGTCACATTCTGGGCCCACATCCGGGTAGAGGCTTGACACTTTCTTTCCTTACTGTGTTTTTCAGGATCTAACCACAAAGTAGGTGTTGGGTGGTAGTTATGAAATTGGTGGCCTATACCTTCTCGATTCTCATTATGACAACCCCAAAGTATGTTCGACCTCATCTTCTTCAAATGTGTGGTTGTGGCATTGTCCCCTAGGCCATCCATCAGACCCTGTTTTTGATGTAGACTGGGTAAGAATAAAACACTTATCTCGAATCTATTGCAGAAGCTCTGCTCACTATGTCAGCGAACTTAGGTGGTTTTAGAAAACATCACAAGATCTTTGAAAGATTCAACAGTAAGCCCGATGAATAAACTACCAAACTGATGTGAAGATGTGAAGAAGGCTGGTCCCATGTTAGGCTGCTAGACTACTGTAGATGGATCAGCAAACAATCTCACGGTCTATGCCCAGGCCAGATGTACTCAAACAGATCAGGTTGGGGATGGTTTGTTATCAAACTGAACCTCAAGCAGTCCAATCACCAAGGGTCCTTGGGCGGACATGTCCTATGGGAAAAGATTGGTCTTTGTTTCAGTCTGAGGCTATGTGATGATGTTCCAGACCAATCTGAATGCCAGTAAGACTCTCCAACAGATGTGGTTTGGGAAACCTGGGTGGCGACCAAACAAAATCCCGTCGACTTGTCCTGTTTCGCAAGACGCAGTAGCAAACTCCCAGAAACGTTAAGATGCAAATACATGGATTTGCAGTAAGACTCCAATGCTAATGCTTGGAAGAAAGAAATTTTTTTTTTATTGCTAAAACTTTGGTGTCCTATCACCGAATACAACCCCCTTTAAATAAAGAGAAAAAGACAAAAAAACGGTCGACTTTAATTCCTAATTACCCCCCTTTAAATAAAGAAAAAAAAATGGTCGACTTTAATTTCGTAACTTCCGAAAACAATTAATTTCGAAACATATTACTTAAGCTCCTAAATAAAGCGGTTATGCCAACTTGGACTTCAAGCATTTTGGTCGTGGCTCGCTTTGGACTTGGACTGATCCAAACTGCCCACACACTCGTCGGGATCGAAAATAAAATTTTGCTCGCACCATGGATGCCCGCATATGTTGTGCTTTGCTCATGCTGATCAACTTATCATGTTTTGTGACAATTAGGCGGCCATCAACATTGCCTCAAATCCGATCTTTCATGAGATGACTAAGTGTGATGCGGAGCATACTGGTCCCTTTTGCTATTTTCCGTGTTATGCTTTATTTTTATTTTTTGTTAGTTTATTTTTAGATGAGAATAATTATGTAATTTTTAGTTTCCTTATTTGGAGGTAAGACAAGCTTATAAAAGCCCCTCTTGTAGTTTGATAAAAGAGACACGATTGATTGATGAATAAGAATTGAGAGTTTTTCGCAAATACTAAGTGAATAACGCGATTCCTTGTGGCATGAGGCCCTTTTGGCGTGAAGCCTAGTATGAGGCTACCATCTTTCCATCTTCTTCAGGTTCTATCTTCTCTCTTTATTTTATTTTCTTCTTTTCCCTAGCCATCGCCATAGCCAAAATCCAGTTCCTCAAACCCACCCAGATCTATAGCCGAGTCCCTTTGTTGCCGTCGTTTCCATCCAAAACCCCTCTTCCTGCTTTCGTGCGCCCTAAACCTCTCCTTTTTTTCCTTCCTCAACCACTCAGAGTCCAACCCCTGCAGCCGTAGCCTCTGAAAGCCCCAAACAGAGCCTTCGTTAGTCCATTCGTGCCTCACACCCTCTTTCGTAACTTATTTTCCTCCTTTTTTTCTTTCATGTTTCCTCTCCTTTTGTTTCCTTTCTTTAAAGCACATTTTTTTAAGCCTCTTTGTCCATTTCATTTAAAACATTAGCTTCCCTTCCATTCATTTAATTTTTGAGCCTATTATTTCCATTCACAGTTTTTTTATAGTATTGCATGATTATCTTTATTAAATTTATATTAATCAATTGCTAGTATTAATTGGATTTTAATTTCAGTCCATTTTAGTTTAGGGTGCATTATTTTCATCCCTCCCAATATTTAGGAAACCAAATTTAGGCATTTAGGGTCACCCTATACCTTGTCCTGCATCAAACTGTAGAATTTAATAATGAGAAAAAAGAAAAATAAGAAGAAGAGGAGAAGATGTGGAGAAGAATTTTCTCTGTATTGTGTTGATGTGTTTTCCTCTTAAAGGATACGTGAATAAATAGGAAAAAGGGAGCCACTTAAGGTGGCAAAAAAAGAAATACAATAAAAGAATGTGTATCTACATTAAATCATAAACCATACGGTTGACTTTCCAAAATAGGATTAGTTGGGTCAATTATCCTATATCGGGTCCCACAACACTCTCCCACAAGCTGGCTCAAAGATGTCTAACAAACCCAGTTTGCCAATAACCGTGAGTTGATGTCGAGGAACAAACTTTGTCAATATATCTGCAAGTTGATTTTTAGATTGCAGACGAGGAGTGACAAGTCGGCTTTCAGAAATATGTTGTCAAAGGAAGTGGCAATCAACCTCAATGTGCTTGGTCCTCTCATGAAAGACTAGATTGGAGGCCATGTTGATGGCCCTTGATTGTCATAGAACATAATAAGAGGATCAACGGGAGTAAAACCCAACTCCGTAAGAAATTGATGGATCCATAGTAACTCAGCCGTAGTATTAGTCATCGCACGATACTCTGCTTCAACACTAGAGCGAGCAACAACATACTATTTCTTATTACGCCAGCAGACTAAATGAGAGCCTAAGAAGACGCAATAACCAGTGGTGGAGCAGCGGTCATGAGGAAGGCCGGCCCAATCTGTGTCAAAATAGCCAAGAACTGAGAGGGAAGACTGCCGTGCAAATAACAATCCACTGCCTGGATGAGCTTTAAGATAGCGAAGGATGTTGAAGACAACATGAAGATGGGTATCCTGTGGAGCCTACATGAACTGACTAACCATACCTACATATGATAAATCTAGCCAGGTGATAGTGAGGTAAATCAGTTCCCCTACCAACTTCTGATAAAATGCAGGAGTATCAAGAGGAGTCCCGTCTGAAGCTGATAATTTCGTGTTTACATCTAGTGGAGTGTCAGGTTTGCATCCAGAGTATTCGGCATCCTATAGGAGATCAAGAGCATACTTTCCTTGAGATAAAGAGAGTCTTCGAGAAGAACGAGTGATTTCAATACTAAGAAAGTAACGCAACGGCCCCAGATCTTTAATATCAAATGTGCGTCGAAGATACTCTTTGAATGTAGAAATGATTGTACTATTATCACATGTGAGAACAATATCATCAACATAGGCCACGAGAATCGTGACCACGGAGTGAAGACGTAGATAAAGACTGAATAATCCATTTGACATTTGGAGAAACCATAAGGCAACAAAGCACTGCTGAACTTCTCAAACCAGGCTTGTGGGGATTGCTTGAGGCCATAGAGAGCTTTTCTGAGTCTGCAGACACAGTGGGGCTTCCCCTGATTGACAAACCCCGGTGGGGAGAGCATACATATTTCATCTTAGAGATCACCATGAAGGAAGGCATTCTTTACATATAACTGATGAAGTGGCTAGTCATGAGTGGTGGCAATGGACATCAAGATCTGAATAAAGGTAATCTTGGCCACGGGAGAAAAAGTTTCCTAATAGTCCACCCTATAAGTTTGTGTGAAGCCTTTGGCAGTCGGACGATCCTTATAGCAATAGATCCATCTAGATTATGCTTCAAGTCGAATACCTATTTGTAACCAACTGGAGTTTTTTTCTAAAGGGAGAGGAACCATTTCCCAAGTATGATTTTTTTTTTTGAATGCAACTAATTCCTCATCTATGGCTGCTTTTCAAGAGGGATCCCGAAGGGTAGTGTCAATCCTCTTAGGAATCTTAACGCTGTCCAGAGTTGTAAGAAAACTGTGATAGGAAGGAGAAACAGCGTGATAGGACACAAAACGATCAAGGGGATGACTTGTACAAGCACGCTTACCTTTCCGAATAGCAATGGGAAGTTCAGACTCAATAGTGGTGAATGGATCTGGACCAGGAGTAGATGAAATGGTGGCATCTACTGGAGGCCTGGTCTACCTGCGGTGATACACAAGAGTGGGCTTGGCAGTGCTAGATGGACTTGTATCTGCAGGGAGGAAAGATAGAACACGAGAGGATGAAGAACCAGACGGTGCAGAGAAGTAGGGGACTGTCTAAAAAAAGTAACATCCATGTACACATGATTTTCCTGTGAGGGGATCAAGACACTTAGACCTTTATGGAAAGGTGAATAGCCCCAAAAATCACAACACACAGCCCTGGGAGAGAGTTTATCAACAAAAATTTGGTGAGCAAGCAGACACACCCAAAAACATGTAAGGGAAGATTGGGAATGGTTTTATGCAAGGAAATAAGATGAATGGGAGGCTTCTCTAGCAACACTTGTGATGGCATGCGGTTGATAAGAAAATAAGGTTAAGACTGCTTTAGACCAATATGACTGCGGGACATGCATGGTAATGAGAAGGGAGCGGGTGACTTCAAGTAAGTGTTGGTTTTTCTGTTCAGCTACACCATTTTGTTGTGGTCTAGATGGACAAGAGAGTTGGGATTCGACACCATAGTCCCAAGAATTGAAGAAACGCATGTGACAAATATTTTCCCTCCCTCCTCTTCCCCACAATTATCACTACCCAAAATTTGAATTTTACAAGCAAATTGAGTTTCAACCCATGTGTAAAATGTGTCAAAATGATCAAACACTTTAGACTTATTTTTCATCATAGAAACGCATGTCATGCGGGAATAGTCATCAATTAATAAAACAAAATAACGAAAACCTATGCGAGAGACAGAGCGAGATTACCAAACATCAGAGTGTATAATAGAAAATAATGTAAATGCACGTTTTTTTTTTTTTTGAATTTACATGTGGGAAACCACGGGATACCTAAGTAAAACGTCCACGGGTGAGCCCACTACCCCTATGGCACACCAAGGTTAGGCCATGGGGGACTCGAACCCACTGCCTCCCACTTCCTAAGGTGAGATGCATGTTTATTTATTGAAGGTTGAAAACAAGTTCTACTATGTTTGCCATATTGGCAATGTTCACATTCAAAATGATTAAAAGTTAAAAAAAGGAACAAGCTTTTTCAACAAAGAGTCAGAGAGATGTTCTAGCCGACAATGTCAAAGCCACACATCGGGCAAAGAGGAGGTGGGCAAGCTTCAGAAGCACCAGACTGTTAATCAAGGAGATATAAACCTCCAACTTCACAACCACCACCAATCACTTGCCTCGTGGTCAGATCCTGAAAGACACAGTGAGAAGGAAAGAAAGTGACTGAGCAATTCAGATTTTGAGTCAAGGCACTAACAAATAATAAATTGCAAGACAACTTGGGAACATGCAAAATAGAGGAAATGTCAAGTTAAGAGTAACTGGAACTGTCCCTTTCCCAACAATATCTGTAGATGATCCATTAGCTAAGTTGACCTTGCCACATGAAACAGGTGAAAGATTGACGCCTGATGGGGAGGAGACAACATTAGAAGCCTCAGAAGATTGAAGACGCTGCAGCTGTTGTTGTAATAAGGCAAATTCGTGCTGAGTCATGGGCGCATTGTCACTAGCCGCATCAGAAGGAGTAGGAGGGGCATCAGTAAGATGAGATTGCTTAAGTCTGCCATGAAGCTGAACCAGTGTCCAACTAGATGCAGGAGAAAAAAATCACATTCCAAACCTAAGGGGCTACAGGCCTGCGGGTCCCACAAGGCATGCTACGTAGGTGGAGCCCGTAGATACAATACAAAGGTAGGGGTGAAAATAGAGGATGAAAATCCCAATGCAAAGAGGGCAGGCCCTCACAAATCTAGCAAAAGAATGGGTGGCAGGCATCCCGGGCAATCAGCGGAAGAGAAACTGTAGAAAGGAGGGGCCCACCGTTGATGGAAGAGCGGGGCCACCAAGTTTGATGGAAACCAGTGACAGGGGCAACAACAGTGGAGGTGGTATGAAGTGATGCACACCAAGGGCCAGCAGATCGAAGCAAAAATCTCCAAAGTGGAGGGGCTCAGACGTCCCTGGCAGCAACAGGGAAAAACTCCAAAGTGGTCCCACTATTGAGGGAAGGTGGGGTAGTCAATTGCAATGAGAAGACAGGGCAGGGGTGAAACCTATGACAGATGCAACAGACTATCAAAAGTCTCGATGGTACGGATGCAGCAAGGAAAATCCAAAACTGGGTTTGGTGCAGACGAAAATTGGCTTGGGGAGAAACAACCAAAACCAGTTCTAAGAGCATGTAAAAGGCCAATCAAACAACACAGAGGGAAAACCTTGTAAAAAATGACGAGTAGATAGGGTTTCGGTGCCAGAATCTTCATCTGAAAGAGGGAGCATGGCTGCCAAGGTGCAGGTAGTGGACGACACAACTAAGGTTTGGGAACTGCAGAAAGGTCCAATAAACTAGAAAAAAAGTCCAGAAATGGAGGGAAAAAAATCCTCAATAGAGATCCTTGGAGAGCTGGTGATGGAATAGTAACTCCAGCAATGAAGAGAATTGCCGATCAGGAACAGTAAAATGGACAAGAAATCCTCCTAAAAATCGTTCTGGTTGATACTATGCAAAATTTAATAAGAAAAAAGAAAAATAAGAAGTGGAGAAGATGTGGAGAAGAATTTTCTATGTATTGTATTGATGTGTTTTCCTGTTAAAGGATACATGAATAAATAGGAAAAAGGGTGTTGGATGTCTGGCTCGATTCCACAACATTGTGAATGTGATTTTCTCTCAGAAAATCATGGTATGTAGGCGTGTGGACTGTGAAGAAATCAGGCCTGGATTTTCTCCTACAAACCAATGATATTGGTTGATTATGAAAAAACTTTCTAACCTACAGTGGGTACACTAAGCAACTACCAAATAGAGCCACCGATCTGTACAAGATTTATATAGATATACACGGCAGCTTGAGAGATAAATCTAGAAGATGCCAGATGGGTGTGTTTGATACGACACTACGCCACGCATCGGGAATAGTAGGACGTTGAAGATTCCTATATATGTTGCAGTGGGTTTCATGGAAACCTTGCCTTCTGGCCAAGTGCCTTCATGGGCACACAGAGGCCACCATGGGAGAAGTCGTTCTTGGCTGCAAATAAAACACACATGGTGTGTGTGGCGAGCTGGATGGACTTTGCATGCAACACTAAGATCAGTGGGTAGCTAGTGTATTCGCATGGAGTAGTGTGGCTTCATGAGAAAAAGGCATTCTTTGGCTACCATGGTTGAAAGCCATACATGCAGGAGCTTTTGGTGTTGTGCTGACAACACATATGGGTGAGGATTGCATATATTGGACGTTGGATGCTAGGGTCTTTTGGGCATCCAACGTGGTGGTGTGTGAGGTCACTCCATATTAGGAGAGGCGGCAACACAGTCCTTGGGTCGCATATAGTGAGGGCCATATGCATTGTGGCACACCGATGCTAGAGGTGTGCATGGGTGTGTGTTTGCAGAGGGGAGAGCGGCACAAAAGATGGGTTCATTCTTCTGGGTTCTTCGGGGTTTGAGAGTGTGAAAGAGAGATGGGTGTACATAGGACTCGGCTGTTGGGTTTGAGGGTTAAACTCAGGGAGTCATTCATCTTGTACTTGTATTCTCTTTTATCTCATATAATGAAGATATCAGTCTCTCCATGGATGTAGGCCGAGTTTGGCTGAACCATGTAAACATTGGTGTCGCTTGATTGTGCTTTGTTTTTTATTCCATTCGATTGTGTTATTTCGCATGTATAAACCTAACAAAGGGAGCCACTTAAGGTGGCAAAAAAAGAAATACAATAAAAGAATGCTTATCTACATTAAATCACACAACCATACAGTTGAATTTCCAACATAGGATTAGTCGGGCCAATTATCCTTTATCGGGTCCCGCAACGCTAAGTACATTGAAGTTGATTGTCACTTCCTTCATTAGCATATTTTCTGAAGGCCACCTATTTACCTAGGAGGAGGGGTCTTTTGACACTTGATGAAGATCTTTGTTGTCCTCTTTGTGGGCTATCAAAAGAAATCATCGATCATCTCCTTGTCACTTGTCCTGTTGCTTGGCACCTATGGGGTAGTTTTTGTAGCTTGATGGGCGTCTCTTGGGTTGGTGCAAGTACTTGGACAAAAACTTTGAGTTCATGGTTCTTCCCCTACCCCAATAAAAAATGGAGGATGGTGTTGCTCACAATTTTGGTAGTTATTTCATGGACAATCTGGAAGGAGAGACTCAAGAATTTTTTAAGGAAAGACTACCGAGATTGGTGAGCCATTTCAAAAAGCCAAATGGAGACTTTGTACCTGGTTCCGTCCTAATAAGGAATTTAAGGATTTTAAAGCCAATGACCTCTTATCGTCGTGGGAGGATTGCATGAATGGAAGAACTAGGAAATCCAAAGTGGTGACGGACTAGTCACCTCCTCAAATAAGGGGTCATGAAATTCAACGTTGATAGAAGCCTCAAGGGTAAAACCGGGCCTGGCGGACATTGGGGGCATGCTTAGAGATTACAATGCCCAGACATCAATGGTATTCATAGAATCAGTAGGGACTAGAGACTCTAATGAAGCTGAACTCTTTAATATCAGGAGAGCCTTGTCCATTTCGGTAGGTCTAGGTGATGCAAAACTAGTTATTGAGGGAGACTCGACAAACACCATTAAATGGGCGAAATGCTTGAAGCGACCCTCCTGGAGACTGATTACCACAGTTAGGGAGATCAAGGCACTTGCCAGGGGACTGGAGGCCTCCTTCGTTCACATCAAGCATGCATCAAATGGGATAACAAATTATTTTGCAAAGAACGGCGTAGAGGGACCCCTTTTTGGCATCTTCCATATTTAAAGAGGAAGCTCTTTGGATTGTGCTCAATGGACCTACTTGTTCCAATGTAATCAAAACCGGATCGGATCGCGGTCGACCGCGACCGTCTACTTCCCGGTCCGGTTTTACGAAAAAACCTTTTTAATTGTAAAAACCGTGTTGACATGCGAGTCAACATGGATTTATTAAAGAAACCGTGAACCGCGACACGCGATTCAACGCAATTTTTTTTTTTTAAATTTTTTTCTTAAAGAGAACTTCCATAGCTAATTTAAAAAAAATAAAAATTTATACTATATTTCAACATTTGCATGATGCTATGTGGCTATATAAGTATGGAATTTATAAATAATTTAAAGTGACAAAAAAATTAATTACTTTATAAATATAGAGTTTTGAGTTGGTCCAAAAATTAAGTATAAATATTTTTAGTTAAATTAATTTTATAGATTTCATATAATTTTAATGCCATAAAAATTATTTTAGAGATTAAAATTTGAAATTTTAATCAATGGCGTGTTTGATTTGATTAAGGTAATTTTGTTTATTCATATTAAAAAATAATCTTTGATTTTAATTTTTATTTCAACTCATCAATTAAATCTTAATTAGTAATTTAATATTATTTATAATATTTATATTAATTGCACCAGTTTGACCGGGTTTGACTGCGGTTGAACCTAGTTTAACCTTATTTAACCCAACCTTCTATTTAGACGGTTCGATACATAGTCCGGTTCTGATAACATTGACTTGTCCATCTGGAGCTTTTGTTGTTTCTTTTTTCATTTTTTGTTTATTGTTTTTTTTTCCTTTCTTAGGTTGGTTGGGTCTAAGCCTTTTAGACATTTTTTTTCTACTTTTTCTTTATTAATATGGTCACTTTGTTACTGCTAAAAAAAAAAGTCCACCTATTTACTCTTTATCTGCATTCTAAAGATCAACTTACAGATATGCTGACCAAGGCAATTCCTCGGTATCAACTCACTTCGGTTGTTAGCAAGCTGGACTTACTGGACATCGTCGAACCAACTTGAGGGGTAGTGTTGTGGGACCCACCTCTACGCCATAGTTGACTAGAATCTTCTCATTATGGGCAGTCAACTCTATTGTATATGATTGATTTTATTAGTTGTAATTAGTCATTATTTTATTTGTTTCAAAATCAGCCACCTTGATTGGCTCTCTGTATATTATTTTTACTTGTAATCTTCTCCAGTTTCAGTCATTCAATACAATACATTCAAAAGAGAGTTATTTCTCTCCTCCAATATTGTCTTCCCTTTTCTCTATTAGATTATTTTTTCCATTATCATTTTCTAGAAAGACAAGTCTACATCCAAAGTGGCGACCTATAGATGCTTGAGGTTAGATCAAGTGAGCACGTGACTAGGAAAGAGCATCCTAGTAGAACCTTTCCAACTTTTGTGGATATTTATAAAGGACAATCCAATAAGAGATTTGATAAAGAAATCATTTGAAGGGTCACGAACCCAAATCCTAGAGTCATCCAAGTCCCTGCAAATGAAATCCTTGTTAAGAAGAGACATAAGACTAATATACTCAAATGACTCTTAGAAAGAGGACATCTAAATTCTAGACTCCGGATGACCTTGCCAACCAGGACAAAACATTCATTGACGAGCATCTTTTTTTTTTTTGACCACTAACAAAAGATTAATATATCAAAGGATAAAAAACAACACAGATACAAAGTGAAGGTCTAAGAGTCTTAAAGCCAAGAATAAATGAGATAACGTACACTTCCATCATAAATTCCAAAAAAAAAACTACAAATCGTTCCCAAAGCTTATCAAGGAAGCTCAAAGAAAGGAGACACCCACAATTGTGGAGTCCACCCCATTCTTTGCAAGAAAGTCTGCCACTCCATCGGTTGATCTTGTGACTGGCTTTATTGAAATCTTATGACTTGAACACAATGCCTTTAGCCCACTTGATCGCATTTGCTGAGTCTCTTTCAATAATTAATTTTTTGTTCAGATGAAATGTACAAGGTCAAAGCTCTCCTAGCACCGAGAAGTTTTGCCTCATTTGAATCTCTCCTTTCCACCTCTTCCACCACCTTATTCTAAATAGCTGATCCAATTGCCTCACGACCCCCTTAGGCATCTCGTAAATAGACACGTAGTACAAAGGGAGGTTTCCTAAAACAAATTTAATAAGGGTCAATCTGCCACCTGGTGATAGGTACCTCCTGTCTTATCCTGCCAATCTCCTTTCCACCTCTTCCACCACCAAAGCCTAGAAATTCTTCGATTTTGGATTCCTGTCGACTGACAATCCTAAATAGGTGAAAGGTAATTGGCTTGTTGCACAATCCACCTTGTTCGCTAAGCTCCTTAAGTTATTCTCCACTCCAATCCCAATTAAGGTGCTTTTACCTAAGTTAATTCTAAGCCCTAAAATTAGTTAGAAACACCTAAGGACCATTTTTTATCTTAGAATTTCGTCCTTATTTGGCTCAAAGAAAAAACAGTGTGTCATCCGTGAACTGTAGATGGGTAACCACCTGTCCTTGCTCTATCACTTGAAGACCACGACAATGCCTAGGTCCCTAACTTTCTCCACCAGTTTGTTTAACACCTACTAGTGTAAAGATAAAAAGGGATAAGGGGTTGCCTTGCCTAAGACCTTTGGTAACTGCTATAGGTTGGTCATATCCTCCAGTCAGGCTCTCATCCACTTCTACCAATGACCGGAACCCATTTTATCAAATAAGTAACCCACAAAATATCAGTCCACGTAGTCGTAGGATTTCTCCATATCAATTTTAAAAAGTAACCTATTTTCTTATCCTTTAGCTGCATATGAACCTGTTCATTTGCTATAAAGAGACTATCAAGAATCTATCTATCCTCCACAAAAGCCTCTTGAAATTCTCCGCTAATCTCCGGTAGGACTTCTTTCAGTCTTTCCGGCTAAGACCTTCTAGTAGTTTGTAAACACAACCTATTAGGCTAATGAGTTTATAGTGAGATAACTCCAATGGCCCATCCCTTTCACAAGGGTTATAATAGAAAATTTTAAACCATTATTAATAATGCCATTTTCGTAAAACTCTTTGAAAACCTTGAAGAAATTTGGGCCTACCGTCTCCCAAATGTTTTAATAAATCTAAAATTGAAACCATCAGGGCTTGAAGCTTTAATCCCTTCTAGGTTGTCTGAGGCCACCTTAATTTCTTCTTGAGTGAAGTCTCTCCCCAATCAAACCGCTTAACTCTCACTTTCTTCAAATGAATCCCATCCATCAGAGAGCGAACTACCCTCCTCTCACTCAAGGAAGCTTCCCTAGTAAAAGGAAACCCTCAATAATTTAAAAAAAAGGATACAAAAAAAAAAAAAAGAAGGAAGAAAAAGATATGAGGGAAACAGCAAGAAACAGAAAGGAAAGGAAAAGTTCAGGAAAGGAAGTACCTGATCAGAATATCTATGTGAGGAGAGCCAACCCAAACAAGGCGGATAGGAGCTAAACAAAGTGTCCATCACTGACTAGCATCTTTGTTGCAACATACTCGATAAGTACTAGGAAAAGACACATTTAAAGCAGAATCCACACCCACTTTTTAGTGTTGTTTAATGTTAGAGAAAATAATAATTATTTTTCTAGAAAAGAAAAATAAATTGATCTATATTTTGTGAATACAATTACAATGAATAATATTTTGTCTTTAAACTAAATGGTGGTTGGGCTATTTAAAGGTATTTTAGTTGTTCATCTAATGATTCATGACTTCATCAAACCACACGTGTAGCTCAATTGGCCTGAGCTTCTACGATTAGGCTAGAGGACTTGGGTTGATTCCTCTTGGGCTAACCTAGTACATGAGGCTTATGGGGTGTTTCATGCATCTGTGGGGATTGGTCCCACCTCCAATGTGAGGTGGGGATACCTCACGATAATTTCCAAAAGACAAAAACCCTAAAACATACTTTTTTTGGGAGCCGATAGTGGGGCTATTTTGAGAAATTTTACTTCATCCAATGGCCCAACATTCATAGAATGAATTTCTACGGTCACATAGCCACCTCACTGTTTTAGAGATGCGCACACAAACAATCCTAAAGATGCAAACATGTTTTGTTGCAGGGGAGTTTCTAGGCACTGCAATTACCTTTGCGACTTGCTGCTTGCTTTATCATTTAGTTTGCCTTGTGGAATTAGGTAAGTTTTCTGCTGTATAGTTTTCAGCTGAGGATGTGATCCATCCTCTCTCACTCTTAGCTTTTTTCTCTTTTAAGAAACCTTCATTTTTACTCCATTCGAACACCTGCATTCTGGTACTTTTTCACTCTAAATTACTACTACTATCATTGCTACTACCACGTTGGGAAGTAAAACTCATGCATGGTAGATGTGGTATAGCTGCCAACATGGATTATCAAAATCATGGCCCTCAACGAAAAGACATTCAATTAGATGATCTCTATCATCCATTTCAACAATTAAATTTAGATTGATTGTTTTGTTATTAACTGCTTTCATTGCAGTTAACCAATCTGTGGTTTCTTGGGCAATGCCCCATCAAATTAGGTCCCATGATCTGGGTGACTTGGATTGGCATTCATGCATGTATTATGTAGTTGAGAGCTAATGGAATACAGATTTCCATGTTTCAAGACCAGGACTCTTCAGCCAAAATCTTATCCTTGATGCAGCTCTTTAATTCCGTACTTCTACCCATTATATCTTCTCATTTTGCTCGTATGGAGAGAGACGAGATGAAGCTCATTGTGCTCTGAAGTATAAAGAAGTCTGGGTGGAGTACTGCAAGCTCGTTCCACGGAGGATATTGCCTTATGTGTACTAGAAACATTAACAGGACATTGCCTGTATCCAGATTGGTATCTTGTGGCTCTTATTTGTATGCTATATGTGATTTGATTACTATTCACATCTCTCTCTCTCTCTCTCTCTCCGCATCATTGGATAAAATCATTCAATTAGATTTTATGCATGCTTCTTGAGCTAATGAGCATCCATAGTTTGGAACTTTCATTGTACCTACAGCTATGGTGTGACATGTAGAATGGGGAAATTATCCATTTAGATCTCTTGAAGTGAAATCTTATTGAGATCCTATTATGGATTCCACATTTACTCCTTTTTCCTCCCTTACATTCACTACTCCCCCTTATAGTTGGATATTTATCTTATTCGACCCTATTTTGAGTTGCACTCGACCATTGGATTAAACTCGTCCCCCAGACCCTGTTAAACCTTTGTGGCCTGTACAATCAGAGTTATCCATTAGGTTAACCTTAGGTAGGACCACTTTTCGTGCTAGACCTTTCTAACTAACCTATCTGCATGGTCTAAGGTGGTGCTCACAGAAAAGATTTCGATCAGATCTAATTGGAAGGATTAATAGATCATATTATGTGAATAAGCTGAAGTGAGTGCTTCTATTTCAGATAGTCTACATTACTGTTCATATACTGTTGATTGGTACATTTCTTATGTATCAGCACCACAGTTGATACACTCTTGCATAAGCCGTAGCCCAGTGACATTCACTGTTATTCATCACTATCTAATCATCATTGGATGGTTAACTAAATGGTAGATTTTGGATGCAAGAACGTGTCTTAAATCTGAATGCTGACGCCTAGGATAGGGCTTCGATTACATGATTAAGCCCAGAACAATATTCTTTATGTCGTCATCAGAATTCCTAAGTTTACTTGAAAGTTCACTTGAAATTCTGTTGATTGTTGTTCATAACAACTTGAGATCGAGAGAATTGGTCTTTGCTTTAAAAATTCTTGTGGAGATTCACTGAAGAGAGGCTTTGTGGAAAGAAGTTCAATTAAAATATGGGGAATTTGTACGGGGTTGGGTTCTCAAAAGAGTGTCTTGTAGAGATGGTTTCTCAATTTGTAAAGAAATTTCCAAACGTAGGGCTTTAAATGACAAGGTACGGAGATCGGTAAGAGGGTTCATCAAATTGCCTGAAAGTGGTGGCTCTTTTATAAAATATCTTGGAAGATGACCAGTTACCAAAGTTGTGTTTCATATTCTCAATTAAAAAACATGAATGCTTATTAAGACAGTTATAGAAGGGTCGGGTGGGAGGTGGTTTAGTGATGAAGGCTAAGATAGTGTATGAACTATGAACCTTTCTCAATATTCTAGGAAATAATGGACCAAATGAACATCTGTTCGAAATAGTTTCAAAATAAAGACGTCGCTGATGACAATCTTTGGTAATATTAGTTTCCAATGAAAACTACTTTTCGGTTTAAAGTGAATTAAATTAAAAGAAAAATGCAATTCCAAAAACAATAATCAAATGTAACTTAATTGAAGTGCTAATTAAAAATGAAAAAATAAGTTTAACTTAATTCAATTTAAACAAAGT
Source organism: Chimonanthus praecox (assembly GCA_022113865.1). Taxonomy (NCBI): domain Eukaryota; kingdom Viridiplantae; phylum Streptophyta; class Magnoliopsida; order Laurales; family Calycanthaceae; genus Chimonanthus; species Chimonanthus praecox. The sequence continues at coordinate 21,690,426 of CM039087.1, read as the reverse complement.
GAAATTAGAAATTCAAATGAGAAACTTAAAAATAACTTTTTTTTGGTAGACCAAGGTGATCATGCTTCTTAGAGCACCTGATTAATCTTTGAGGTATATGCAAACTTCTCTATTCACACACACCAAGTATCAATATAGAAAGTGCTCATTTTGTGTTGACAGTGACTTGATCTCTTTTCTCTAATTTTACTCAACCTGAGTTTCAATTTACTTCCAAAATTCCATGTCGCATTCGTGTGACCCTAAGACAACACCTAGGCCTATTAGCTTTATAATGGACAAAAGAAAAAGAGAAAAACCAGGACAGGTGTCGCCATTGACGTATAACTCATTGCTATTTCAAAAAAGTGTGATGGCTTGCTACAAGAAAAACACATCTCCAAAACACAAAAATAGAATGTAAGTGAAAACAAGGTGTGCCGAACACAAACGTATTGAGGAACAATGTTCTGATGACTAATTGATAAAGGCTAAGATAATGTAAGAATCTTTTTTAGTCTTCTAAGAAATAAGAGATCAAATGAACTTTTATTCGAAGTGGTTCCAAACCAAAGATGTTGCACTAATGGAAATCTTTGGTAATACTAGTTTCCAATGAAAACTTGATATACTCCTGGCCCTCCAACATAATATTGTTTGCTTTGGGCTCACAGGTGTCCACATGGCTTTGCATTGATGAGCTAACCTAAAGTTGCTCTCAAAAGACTTTGTACTTGAAGGAAGAAGTATTCCAACTAATATACTAGAGGGATTTCAAGGCACTAGGTGATGTGGGCCTTTGGGACGCTCAACTTGACTATTTTTTCTCGCTTCGCTCCGACACGCCCTCCCCTTTTGGAACAGGGGTATTACAATTCACCCCTTTAAAGCTAGAGTTGCCCTCGGCTCTGCGCAAACACAAGGGTATCCTCCTTTCATCATAGGGGTCACACAAACACGTCCACACCCTCAGGCAGAGAGTTGAACCGTTCTCTAATACCATTTGTAACACACCGATCCTCCAACACAATATTATCTGCTTAGGGCTCATAAGGGCTTGATGACTTTCTATTGACAAGCCAACCCAAGGTTGCTCCTAAAGGGCTTTGTGCTAGGAGGGAGTATTCCAACTTATATACCAGAGGGATTTCAAGGCACTAGACGATGTGGGACTTTGGGATGCCCAACTTGACTATATTTTCTCCCTTCACTCCCACAGTCTCTCTCCTTCCGGAGCAGGGGTATTACAAAACTAGTTTCCAATTTAAAATGAATTAAATTAAAAAAAAATGCAATTCCAAAAACAACAATCGAATGTAACTTAATTGAAATGGTTAACTAAAAATGGGTAAAAAGCCATTAACTTAATTCTATTTAAACAAAGTGAAACTAGAAATTCAAATGAGAAACCTACTTGAAAATAACTTAGAGACTATTCTCCAACTTTACTAAAGTTGAGTTTCAATTTGCTTCCAAAATTCATGCCAAATTCGTGTGACCCTAAGGCTATACCTTAGGTCTATTTATAGCTTTACAATGGACAAAAGAAAGAGAAAAAACAGCTCATTAGCATGGCCATGGGTTATCCTAGTTACAATGACATTACACCAGCCAATCAAATTGAAAAACAAAAATTACATCCAATCAAAATTTGACACCTAAGACTAATGACTTGTTACATCTAATCATGTATCTTCCCATCATTATGTACAAGCATAAGTTTCAAACCAACATGGAAGTTCAAAACACATAAGAGATGAGATCCACACATCCATGAAGCAACAATGTAGGAGTTTGAATCGAAATTAGAGAGTTCCCTTCACTCTCTAACACAGGTAAAAAAAGAACAGTCATTACTTGGGCTATGTAAATTGGATTTGTACAAACTTGAACTTGTTAAAAATGTAATTCAATAAGCTTTCCAAAAACCTAATTTTATCAAAATTTGATATCGTTTGAAGCCTCAATTACTTTTGTAAATTTATTGTTGGTTAGTGACTACTAATCATATGTTGCCAACTATGATTGATGATTTGTCACAACCAATGGGAGATCTCCAAATCCTTGCATCGAAGAAGAGTCTTACACACCTAAGAGAGAAATTAAGGCTTGTGGGCAACCATGAGGAGTTGCACACGTTTAGGGAGAGTGAAAGTAGGAAAGCAGTCGACTATGGTTTGGCATCTTTTGACACTTGTTCAAAAAAGTAGTTATAACTTGGGTTACGTACATTGGAATCATGCGAACTTGTTGGAAAGTTCACTGAATAAACTTTCAAAAAACCTAATTTTATAAAAATTTGATATCGTTTGATATCCTAATTATGTCTGCAAAATTGTTGTACATTTTTTGTCCAAGGAGAGAATTTAACCAAATTGGATATATTTTAGCTACCTTGCACCTCCTCCCCTGCCTCATTTGAGTTCCCTCTTTGCATTAGGATTTTGGTCATGCAACCCTTCTCTAAGTGGGGTCCTTTAAGAACTTGAATGGGCTCTGGGTCCATGTGTGGAGCCGCACGCACTAAACCTACCATTATAATACCTAGATTGGCTTAGTTTCACCTTACACTTCCACGTTTGAATATGTAGCTTTCTTCTATTTCATTTCCTAGTGTGATGTCCTCTTCATATCCTCCCTCCCAGAAAAAAACTCATCCTTGAATTTATGAGGTGTGCAGCTGAAAAGAGCGGGCCCACCATAAGATGTCTCCTTCATCTTCCTTGCATCACATCAAGCTGTAAAACATGCCTCTTTCCAAACTCTTGTCCTTGGTGTGTAAGCACTGTTTGCAAGAAGTAATTAAATGCCAAGTGTGGTGAACTGAATCAAATGGTTTTCCCACACCGAGTCTTCAAAGGGTTGGACAATGATATTTGTGTCCGCAAAATGATTTTCTTCTGTTGCCCAATGTATGCACTCGTACAGACCACTCCATGCCTAATGTAGCTAAGATATCCACAACATCTTCCTACAGTTGCACCACAAACTCATGATTCTTCTGCCTAACTGCTCATCCGCTGTCTCCATGGAGTGAACATTGTCTAGAACGAAATCAACTATGTCCACGATCTCCTCAACACTTTATCCTTTGTCTAGACAATCTGTATCTTCTATAGGAGAGGGAATACTAGCTTCAATCTGTCTTGAATCTTCTTTTGGTGCAATAAGAGAGTGTTGGGTCATAACGTTGTCAATAAAGTCTCCATAGTTAATCTCTCCCTCACTAAGGGAATAAAGGTTGCTCAGTTGCTCTTCCTCTGGAACATTGTTGTCCTCCGAGGCTAAATGCACACCTCTGGTTGGACATCGAATGCCAAGTTCCCCAACCCATTGCACTTAATGCACTCCAACTTGGACTTGCCCTTGGTCTAAAGACACTTGCTAATTGGGGTGGCTTGGGTGCAGCTCTGGAAGACATACCCTTTTGTTTGGTGGATCTAGGGTTTACTGGTCTACTGGTGGAAGGTGGGCTAGCTTTAACCCTCATGTTCTCGATCCTTTCAAACTGGACTGCTTTCCTGTAGGCATTGGCTTGCTCATAGAAAGTGAAGGGTGTCATAGCATCAACAGTTGAGCGTTGGAGGCTTTCTATAATCCTCGAGACACTTGACTCTTCTATTAGGTTATTGTGAGCCAATACGAGGTTAAATTCCTGCGTATATTCAATAATTTTCCTACTATCCTGCTTGATTTTTTACAATCTACCGAAGAGCTCTTGTGTGTAGTTAGGGAGGAAGGTTTTCTACTTGAGTTTTTTTAGTTTCTCCTAAGAATGGATTTTCCTTTTTACCTTTTCTCTTTCCATTTTAATCTTTTTCAACCAAGCCGGGGGCCTTCCTTTCAGTTTTACTGCTACTAACTTTACACATTTTTCATAAAGAATATTCTTACATTCAAATATATTATCTACTGTTTCTATCCAGTCTATGAACTTATCACCAGTCATACTTAGTACTCAGGTATGTCATGCGTGATACCGAAGGAATCATCCTCTCTGGTGTCTTCTTTCTGGCCTTCTTTCCACATGTATAGGGCTTTGTCTGTGGTGGTAGAACATTCTGCCAACATCTTCCTCTAACGATTTGCAGAATGTAGCTCGAGAGGTTCTAGATTTGGCGGATGGTATAATGTATCGTTCAAGGGCTTGTATTGCAATCTAGCCAAATCTTTGGTGATGTTGGTGATCATATATCGTAGCTCTGCATTTTGCATTTGCAGTTGTCTCTCAAAGACTCTACTTGGTCATCTTCTAATGCACTCTAGACACGATGAGTTTGGTGTGACTGAGAGCTGTCATCATCTCTGCCTAGATGGTTGCATCTGGTGTAACCTCTGACCATTGACGTTTGAGGTACAATTTGTCGCTCTTAAAAAAAAGTGAGATGGCTTGCTACAAGAAAAATATTGTCTCCAAAACGCAAAAAATAGAATGCAAGTAAAAACAAGGTGTGTCGAACACAATTGTATTCAGGAACAAAGATCTAATGATGAAACGATGAGGGCTAAAATAACATAAGAACTTTAGCTATTACTTCCCGTTGTGTGCCCTCCCCCCCTCAAACTTTGTGCCCGCCTCCCCTATCATGCTAACAGACCAAATGAACTTCGTTCGAAGTGGTTCCGAACCAAAGACGTCACTAATGACAATCTCTCTTTCTTTTTGTAACGATGGATATCCCTGAGGTATTGTACCTAACAAGACTAATCCTCCTGAGTCCGCACCACAAAACCCACATAGCTGGCCCAAGTAAGTCGAGGGCAATCAAGGATCGAAGACAGGACGAGGGGAAAAAACCCACGCCTGCATTAACCATTGAGCTACACGCCCGGTGGACAATCTTTGGTGATACTAATTTCCAGTTTAAAATGAATTAAATTAAAAGAAAATTGCAATTCCAAAAACACCAATCGAATGTAACTTAATTGAAGTGATTAATTAAAAATGGAAAAACAAGCATTAACTTAATTCAATTTAACGAAAGTGAAACTAGAAATTGAAATGAGAAACTTACTTGAAAATAACATAGAGACTTTTCTCCATGTTTACTCAACTTGAGCTTCAATTTGCTTCCAAAGTTCCATGCCAAATTCGTGTGACCAAGGAAGTACAATAGGTTTATCTATAGCTTTACAATGGGCAAAAGAAAGAGAGAACAAACAGCCCATGGGTGTGGCAATGGGTTTCCCTAACCCTAGTAACATTTTACCTCAAGAAGCGGGACGGTACGAGTTTGAGTCCCCGTGGTGTAACCCAGTGGCTATCCTAGATGTCATTAGTCTTAGATGTCAAATTTTGCTTGGATGTAAGTTTTGTTCTTCATTTTTGTTGGCTGGTTTTATGTCATTTTTTTTATGACTGATGGGCCGATTGAACCCATCAGAGACTTCCTCTGATTTATAGACCGACATCAGTCGTGGGTTTAGTTGACTGGTGAATCGACTGAACCTAACAAAGACTTCCTCTAATTTATAGACAGTCATTCGTCGCTGATTTTAGTCGACTAATCGATCATCTGACCATTCAGTCGCTATTTCAGTCGACTGATGGATCGACTGAATGGGGTGTTTCTCAGGTTTTTACACAGTCCTCAGTACTGTACATGCTTGAAGATCCTTTCAGATCATGGCCACACCCCCACCCCCCCCCCCCCCCCCCCCCCCCCCACCTCCCTTCTTTTCTCTTTGCCCCTCCCCCCTCCCCCCTCCCCTCCTCCTTTAGGGGATTTAGCTCCTACTTAATCTAAAACTGGAGGTGGGGGAACACTTTGGTTCCATTGTCTCGACTGTACCACTTCAACTGACTAGGTAATTGTCATTTCTTGTTGATGCGAAAAGAATCATTCTTCTCGTTCGAGTCTCTGTCACCTTCTTCTCAAGAATGCAATGTTTAGGCGATGGATTCTTTATTGAAAATAAAAAAGAACTAAGCCTCCAGCCTAGCCGCTCCACGAATTTCCTGAATCTACTTTCGAGCCTCACCAGTTTCTATCTCTAACTGGTTTCCTGTAATGTAAAGGAATGAACTCCACCCAGTGAATAAAACAAACCATACAATGTTCCAATATAACTAGGCATTTAAAGTTCATTCCAAATCAAATCAAGTTATACAATAAGGAATGCATGCTATGCAACAATGCAATAATATGATGCATGTTCCCAACCCATGCATCACAAAAACAAATCGAATAATATAGCACTTGCGCATATGACAAATCATAATCCCCCAGTTTGAAGACCCCAAAAGATGTTCTCCCAAGACCATAGGTCTCAAAACAAGAAAATCGATTGTGATTAAAGCCCAATCAAATTTGCACCACAAATATTCTCAAGGGAGTGCATGATTAGTGATCCAATTCAATAAACAAAGGCTAAGACGACCTAGTTTCATAGCCATGTCTGAATCTCACCACCCACCTAAACGTGGATGCTCATGCATGAATGCACAACAACTGATCTCATGCATGGATGCACAACAACTGATCTCATGCATGGATGCCATGTCATGTCTATCAATAACATGCTCGAATAGAAATTTAAGTAATTTCTCAAGTAACTATAGCATGTTCCATAACTTTAAATCCATAAACACATGATATCTAAATATGGCATCATCAAGATATTCATGCAAAATAGTCTCAAAATCATACAATGAAATATACCAAATTTCATAAAATCTCAAGCATGAAAAATTCTCCAACACATACAACAAAAATTCCATAATTCAAGGATCAATTCTAAATTACTTGGATTTGGGTTTTTCAACAATGCAAACGAGTAATCAATCAAATATCCGGACAAACTAAGTTACTCATAGGCATTTAACATTTAGCCTAAAACATGATTTTCCCTTACATTATGTGAGTTTGCACCGAAAAATTACTTGTTAATTAAACAAGTCTCAGTCTTTTAATAAACTCACACCATAGTAATCAATCCAACATCCAAACAATCAATTTTAAATAACAAACAACATGTAGGGTTATAGTCTTCTCACAAGGATTTTTAAACATAATAACATGTATAGAAATTATTCTTCTCACAAATAAAAATAAAACATGTAAGTGGATTGTTTCCCTCACCTTAAGGTTGCAAGCCATAATAACACCAAAATCCAAGCTTTTATCCGACAGTTTTGAGTCCCAAATTAGACTAATAGGGTTTTGTCCCAACAATTTCAGACCCAAAACACCAAAGTCTTAATAATTTGTCTAACTTTTCAAGGCGATCAGAACCGTGCAAAAATTCGTACTTATTGCAGAATTCTCTAGAAACGGCACAAATTTTATTAGGATCCCAATTTTTAACAGTATATAGGTCTTTGAATGAGAATTCCATAAATATTTTGTTTAGCCCAAACAGAACTTCTTAGCCCAAGTTATGGCCATTTTATTCCAATAGTTACAATGCACAAACAAATTGCAGTCTATCACGAATTTTCTGTTTGCAGACCAGATGTGACCTATCAAATCAACGAATTTCCTTCTCAAATTTTTACTGGAGATAGATCTCCCTGAGCTCTTGAAAATATGCATAAATTTTGCACCATTTCAATAATTAGAGACCAAGTTATGATTTTTTTTGTAAACTTCTGCAAAACTGTCTTAGATCTCAGATAAAAAAATTGGTCCGTCTTACAGATCAAATCTTGGGTATCAAACATTATTATGTGGCTCTCAATTTTTTTGCAGCAACTAGATCTCTCTGTTTAGTTTTTTAATATATAATTTTATTGAAAATAAATATCGATAGCCCCAATTATGAATTTTATCTCGACGGCGCAAAAATTCATAGTTCTGAATATGAGAACACTCTTAGAACATTTTTTTATGCAAAACTAAATTTCAAAATTCTACAATTTATTTCCAAGGCTGTAAAATTCATCCATGGTGTTTTTGGATGGTTTAGAATCTCAAAAACAATAATTCCCTCCATAAAACTCGAATTTCCAAATTTCAATCTATAAAAACCAAAAGTTGCACATTAATCTCCATGGATTTCAATCGATCTTTACATGCCTTAAACTAATTGACACATATTCAAATCTAAAAATCAATCATATCTATCCATGGTCAGATCTTGTGATCTTGATCATGGTTGGACAAAGAAAAGTTCGATTAGTTCTTCCATGGTCGAAATTTGATATTTCTTTCTTCCTCATTTGTTCGAATTTCACAAAAATATTCACCATTGTTGTTTGAATTATGAGAGAGAATGGAGGAGATGATGATAAAGAATTGAAGAAGAGATTTAGAATGAATTATTAAAGAGAAGAAGATATCTATATATCTTCGAAAAAATCACCCAAAGCAAAAAGAGGAGAGGAGAGAAGACCCAAAAATTGTCCAAAGGAGAGGGAGTGAATTTTTTTATTTTCTTGGTGTGCAACAAGGCTTCCAACAAATTCTCCTTGTCTTAAAACTTATTGGCCGGCCAAGGAGAGAAACTCTCTCAATTGCAACTTGCCCTTTTCTCTCTCCAAAAATAAGTCAGAACTAAAAATAGAACATGCTCCAACGTGTGGACTCTTGTTCTTTCTTCCCACTCACGTTGGAGAGGAGAGAAATTAGGATAGTGAGAGAAAAGATAGGGAGAGGATCCACCAATGCAATTCTATCTTCCTTCTCTCTATTCTCCATCTTTATTTGAGGGAAATTACTAAAAATAAATTCTAGGATCACAATTTTCAAAATTCCATTTCAATTAAATTTTATTTCTCTCAATTCAATGATTTAGGTTCCTACATTCAAAATATTCTTCAAACAATTTAATCTAGAATAATTGGGTCCCGTCGGGTGCTAAAATTGGAAAGTTTTCAAGTTTGGCTCAAACTACCATTTTTGGGTTCTAGTTAAAATCCAAAATGTACACATCAAATCTTTTAACTTGGCAAATGCAGAACTCATCAGTGTGCTATTTGAATATTTCCAAATTGTGACACCTGCCATTTTTTAACATTGGGTCAAATTTTTTTTTCATCTCAAATATTCAATTAAGATGAAGGTAAGCACACACAAGAGATCTAGAACTCAAAATTTTATAATTTGACACAAATTCAATTAATTTCAAGCAATAATTAAGAAATTTAACTAGAAATACCAAATTACTCGATACTGATTAGACTCTATTTGGACTATGACCCACTAGTTTGGGTCGGGTCGTTACAATGCATGAATGCTCAACAAATAATTTCATTCATGAATGCCATCCAATGTATACTAAAAATATCAAATACATGCTCAATATAACAAAATCAATTTCTAAAATTAATGTGGCATGTTCAAACCAAATAATAGTCTAAATATACATGATCTTCAAATAAGGCATCAATGCACAAGCGAACCCATTATTCCTGCAAATTAGTCTAAGAGAACATTTTATGAAATACACCAAATTTCATAAAATTTCCAAGCATGAATAACAACAATATGCAAACAAATTCCAAATTTCGAATTTACATGATTTGAATACCAAATTGGGTTTTTCAACAATGTAAACGAGTAACAACCAAGCCTCCGGGCTGACTGAGGTGCTCATAGGTCTCTGAACATTAAGCCAAAATCCATTTCCGTTACACTACGTGAGATTGGGTCGGAAATTTACCCGTTAACAAACCAAATCTTAGTCTTTAATTCCAATCAAAGCATTCACAAAGTTTATTAAACAAAATCAACATGTATTGAGATTGTTCTCCTCACCTAGAATACGTGAAGTGCACGATGATTGCTAAAAAGTCAAGCTTTAAGAACAACCTTCAAATTAATTTTACTGCAATTATTTTAAAGGTCTGAACTTATTAGAATTAATTTTATCTAGCTCACTGAAATTAGATGAATCCATCGAGTAGGTCTGATAAGCAATCTAAGATTAATCAAGGGTAGAATATTGTAGAATTTTGTCTTTATTGATGAATTTTCTAGGAATAGAACAATTATTCTTAAATACCCATATTTGTACAGTTGATAGGTCTTTCAATGACAATTCAAGAAATATTTTACTTGGCCCAAACCAAATTTCCTAGCCCGAGTTATGGCTATTTTAATCCAACAGTTACATTGCTAATCAGATTGCAATCTATAAACGAAATTTCTATTTGCAGACCTAATTTGGCTTATCAAATTAACTTTATAAATTATCAAAATTTAACTGGAGATAGGTCTCTTCATTTCTTTGACAATGGACAAAAATTATGCACTACAGGTCGAGTTACAAATTAATTAGTGGACTGCTGTAGAACTGTCTTATGGTATGTCTTGTATATTGTATTTAATGTATCAATCCTTACTCAATAACTCTCAAATTTTAACCATAAATATTTCTCCCTGTCTACTTTCCAGGAATATAAATTTCAAATTTTTCCAACTTTGGGAGCCCTGGTTATTATATTTTTTCGTGACAGCGCATAGAAAAATACAACCTGAATCTGAGAGACATTCTTTTAACGTCCCACCTTAAAATACATATAAAATGTCTTTCAAAATAAATTCTAAGGATGTAGAATTCGTCCTTGGAGAGTTTAGATGGATTAGGTTTTCAAGAATCAAATTCCCAACCATAGAAAATGAATTTTTTCAAAGTCTAATCCATAAAAATCAAATTTTAGAATTCCAATCCATAACCCATGGTCGATTTCTACACAAAGCCATTAAAGGAAATCATGGTTTAATTAAACCCAATAGGGTATGTTATTCTCTCTAATGCATCTAACAAGAGGTAGTTTTCCATGAAAACATGGGTCAAAAAAACTCAAATTCGAGTAAACTTTTGGAAAGGGGAATTTCGCACGCTCAGTATTTTAGCCATAACTTTTTATTGTGATATCTGTTTGACCTAATTGTTTTTGCTTCGGAAAGTAGACTTCAAAGGATTCAACTATGAATTTCATTAAAATTTCGTGAATCCAACGTTTTCAGGGTCAAAATTTCGTTACAAGTCGGAGCAGTTTTGGAGGACAGAATTTGAAGAGATGAAAACTATACCTGGGAGGAGGAGAGGAAACCTGAAAGAAAACCCTGAGAAAATTGTCACGCTTGTGAATTTTGTGTATGGGGGTTCTAGGGCTCACTCTATAGAGATTATTTATAGATTTTGTGAAGATTTAAGGGTAAAAAATACCCCTGCCTCCTTTCTCAAAATTATTTAATGGTAAGGGTAATTCTTTCTCTTCTATTAAGTAGGTGGCCAATTTGGAATTGGCCTCCTACAAAAAATTTGAATTTCCCTATTTTACCCCTTGGATTTTTGCCCAAGGCACATGTGGGTCGCATGGCCCACACGAAATTGGCTTCTGGGTCTAATGAATTAATTTTATTTCTAACTTTCCATAATTTCCAAATTTTTTAATTTTGCACAATTTGAATGTTTCAAATTTTTATTTTATTTTTCAATGTATTCTACCAGAGGGAATGTGCAAGAGGATCTACAAAAAAATTCTATATGTGTGTTTTTCATAAATCAACACACAACTAAGAAAAAATAATTTCTACCTGATTAAATTAATCTACCCATTTTATGATCCACTAATTTGGGTCTGGTCATTACAATTAATTCCTATAATTCAAACTTAGGTTGCCAATTTAATCTTGTCAAAAATAAACACTCGGAGGTAATTAAAAAGGAGGATTCGAGTTTAAACTAAATTGGATGTGATTTTTAAATAAAACTAGGGCGACTCTAAGCGGGTTTTGAATTATTTCTAATTCTACTAATCGAGGGGAAAAATTTGTGCACAGATCCGGTCTAATCGTTCAAATCTAAGTCATAAACAAAAATCAAAGTTTTGTACAATTTTCAACATTATTTAATAAATATTAATATTTCCAAGTCACTCTCGGTCCGACCGATACGTAGATCGGTCCGACCGATCATGTCAGACCAGAAAATTCCAAAAATGGTTGCTCTCGGGTTTTGCCACCGATGAAGTGATCAGTTTTACCGATGGAGATCATCGATCCGACCAATCACTCCAAACTTCAAATGGCCATAACTCGAGTTGCTGAACTTGATTTTTGCCAAACTTCGGCTCATTGGAAATCCCACTCTACGCAATTTATCAACTATTAAACTCCTCAAAATGGGTGATCACAAGTTAGGTCCTTACATTGATAGCTTGATCAGATAGCTTCCCAATGGTATATCAAATGTCTAGTTCCGAGTTCTGAAGCTCGAGTTATTGCATTTTCAGTAAACAGGCGCAGGATTATTAAACCGAACGATAGTAGGGACGTTTTGTAGAGCATTTTTGCATAATCAAATGAACTTTCAAAATTATGAAAATTTAAGCGCATATTGATCTGCCAGATAACTTTCCAATTGAATATAGAATGTCTGAATCCGAGTTATGTAACCCCAATTATGAAGGTTTTAGTACTAATGCGCTGAACCATTCTGGGCAGAAACTTGTCTGTTTGGAAAAAAACCTGACCATACAACAATGTTTCAGGTGGACATTGATTTTCATATTATACATCAACATGCATAACAGTCTTGGAGTATTTTTCAGCAATAAATCGGTTCTTGCAATGTCGATGATTTTGTGATTAAATGGTTGGCAGTGTGAGTTAGCCTTGTATAATCCCATTGGTGTGTGCAAGGCAGCAGATTCAGTTCCTTGACGTTGCTCGCTCTTCCTAACCTTGTTTTCCTCGTTGTGACCATGATGACTGGATGATACACCAGGAACAATAATTTGGCGAGAAATGGTGACAATGCTCAACTCATTCAGAACCAAGATGGAAATTACGCAACTGGTAAAGAGTTTTGACGCTCTTATAGTGGAAGTTGGTGAACTGACAAGGAAAATGCAAACATTGGCCACCTCCGACTGTTCACATCTCATCCTTTTTTTAAGAATCCTATGCGGTGTCATGCGAGTATTGGGTGATGAGTCAGATGGAGGTTACTTCAGACAACGGCCTGGATAACATCATATTTGACCGAAACAACTTATCGCTTCACAAAATGGCACATTTCCCATCAAACTTGAGTTTATAGGTGAGTTATTTGGTGTTGTGTTTTTTTTAGTTGGGCTAGGATATGTAAGATGTACTTGAAAATGGGGATATATCTGATTGTATACATGTAAAGAATTTTACCATAGTCTTCATAGGATCAACTCATCGACAATCGACAAACCTATTAACCATGAATCATTATCCAAAAAGGGTTTCAATTTTTAGGAATGCCACTGCAACCTTCATAGTTGGACTAACACATTCAAGTTGAAGAGCTTTATTCATACACCTTTGTAGGACATATGGCTTCAGAGAGTCCAAACCAATAGGTGGACATAGTGCACGATGGTAGCAATGCAGCAGAAGAAAAGCAGTTGCAGTTTAAGATTGTTGCGACACCTTCAGTGTGGAAGACATCATCTATTGGGATGAGCACGAGAATCTCATGATCCAATAGTCTCCTATAGCCTTGAAGGACAACGACAGACAACACAGTGACACAAAGACAGTGGTAACGCTTGGGTGAGTTTGCCTCAGGCGATGCTCACTCCATGGCTACATCAGACCTTGAGCAGGAACCCACAACACCAATGACCGATATCTTGTGGATTTAGAGTACATCAGTCGGTCATATGTTGATCTAAGACCACTGGATCTTGGAGGTGATAGTCTCATTGGAGGCTCGTGACCTAGAATCAGTGAGTTACAGGAAAATGTAGGGAACATCAGTGAAGAAGCTGCATCACCACATCTCTTAAACTAAAGGACGAGTTCTTTCCAGGTGGGGGAGAATGATGCAGGCCAAAAAAATTGTTAATTGCAGGAGCACATGAAAGAATAAAATAGAAGAAAAGAAAGCAGCCAACAAATACATATGTTAGTGCCTCGGCTTGGCCAAGACCTAATGTGATCAAGAATGAAGATCACGCTCCACCGGATTGACGCTCATCACTTTGACAATCACAAAACAGGTAATATGGTCATAAATGACTTTAGGTGGTACCCACACCTCAGAGAAGACTATTCATAGGCTTAGATAAACAAATGGTTAATTCATAAAAAGCCTAGAGAGGATGCTTAATAGTAAATTGGAACCCAACTTGAAAATATGTATTTGGTTTAACTGTCAGCACGACCAGTCTATCTCACCGATCTCTCAGTGTAGTCAGGATCGACCCATATTGGTCAAGGACTGGTCGGCCAGATTGACATAGGTTCTGGAACATTGAACTGTCATTCTAGGTATGCCACTGATCGAGAGTCTCGTATGCACTGACCCCTCGGTGAAATGCTGAAAGGACCCCTCGTGGTCAACGACTCCTCGATTAGGATGTTTAGTTCAGAAACTCTAAACTCGTGTGGACTCTTGAAAAAACAGACATATTGGCAATCAAAGAACTATCGAGAGTACCAGGACCGACCCCTCAGTAATGGACGACATGTTGTTCTGGGTAACAAGTTTCTAGAGTTGAAACTACTGTGAAGCATGTTTTACACCAAAACGAGCCTCTCGTATGGACCGATCCCTCGATACCATAAGTGTCGATCCATCGGCGACAACGACATGTCGACCGGGAAAGAATTACCGTTGGGAGTGCACTTAATGTACAACGGTCGAAATTGTAACGGTAATATTTCTAGTCACCTACCCCTCGGTGTAACCGACCTGTCGGTATATTACCGTTACTTCAACTGGTTTCTTTCGCTATATAAACCAATCTTCATGCAACCAGTTGGTATCCTTCGAAAGGATTAATTGGACCCATATCTTTATCAGTGAGCTTAACAAGGGCCAACAGAAGGATCACTCTTTCTCTTGTGTTTACACTAGTGGAATCAAATACAACCAATCAGATGAATTGAGTTACAAGAGAGAGACGAAGGAAGCAAACTCATAAACAGCCAATCTGAGGATTGAGTTTGAAAGTGAGAAGGGGAGAACCCTAAAATAGGAAACCTTTGTTAGAACCAGTTTCCTTGATACCCTGGACTGTGACTGTTAAACGGCGGCTATAAGGAGGAGCGTCGACACACATTGGGTAAGATCTTGAAGAAGCACACATCAGGAAAAAGAACTTCAAAGGCAAGTGCTTCTTGGTTTTAATTTTCTTTAAAACCTTTGTTCTGAAAGTGGATTAAGGGGAGGTACCCCTGAACCACAATAAAAAGTATAGAACGTTGTCTCTGGCACAGAGGTGGGTGGAACGCCCCACCAAATGGATAGGTGGAATTTCTATTCGACAGTGATGTGTGAAATTCTCAGCCGATTGAGTGAGGTGGAATTCCTACTCTAATTGTGAGGGTGTAAGTCCTCACTTATTGGATTTTGGAGATAATTCAAGGTTGAGCGAGTCCTAACAGTAGATGTAGGTTGGCTAATAGAACCACTTTAAAATGATCTTATGGTGTTTGATTTATGTGTGTTTGTATTTAGTATTTAAGTACTCTTTTTAACACACATCACTTTGCATACACAAGCAACGATAATCAAACTATGTAAATTGTCACATTAAACAAATCTCTTGATAAAACATTCCGCTACTGTAATACCCTGACTCGAATTAAGCTTGATCAGTATGATAAATCATACTTACACCGGTTAATCTTGAAGATTACAGTTAAGGCTTTACGAAAAGCCCAGGTGTAGTCCAGTTAGAGCTTGAAAGCACGATGATCCAGCTCGTCTAGTTGGAAGGGCAAAATGGTAACTTTACCATTTATAAATATTATTTCTTCTATGTATGTAATTACTTGATCATTATTGATTGATATGTTTTCCTTAACCAAGGATTTTAATTTATAAATACAGTTTTAAAATATTTTCAGAAAATATTGTTTAAAACTACCCGAAAAGACCCCGAAAAGGAGAAATAAATATTTTTAAGTGATTTTAGGAATGAGGATTTTTTTGAGATAAGCATATTATTATAGACCATTTTATTACATTTTAGTTTATTTCTTCAAACCTTGAAAATAAAGGTTTTAAACCCTTTTATTTAACACAAGTTAAATTAAGTAAATAGTGTCAAAACGTGGATTTTGTCTAAATCTATGGTTTTGATGAATTTTAAATCTCTAAAATTTTATGACAAATAGAGTTTATCAAACCCAACGTTTTTATTAAGTTGGATTAAATTATTTAAGCTTTTTAAGTCACGTTTTTAGTTAAAGTTTGATTTTAGTGAAAACAAAATCTATTTGAAAAATCTCCAGAGGGACTTATCTGCAAATTTTATTTACTGTTGCCGGTTACTATGGCCAGCTGCTCCCATGCAACGCCCGTGGACTGCCGGTGAGGTGGCTTTCACCCTGCCATTAGATGAGTCTATAAATTTCAACCTCCTCCCAGCTGGATTCACCCCAGATGAAAATCTAACCCTATGTGAAAACCAGCTGCCGTCCTTCTTTGTTTTCAAAATTTTCACCATAGCTTGGAAGTGGGAGACTTTTCAAATTTCGGATTTTCAACCTTAGATCTTAAGCGAAGGTAACCATTGTATTCGTTTTTAAATTTTAACAAGTTTAGAATTAAACAGAAGTGAAATTGGTTAAGAATTAAGTGTTAAAATTTGATTTGAAGTTTAAAGAAAATTTAGAAAATTTTGTGTAATACTGGCTTCCATGTTAAAATCAGATGCTTCAAATCAGTGTTAAAGTTTTAATTTATTCCCTATGTCAAGAGGACTCACTGAGGAGTCCATCTGACCCGTTGGATGTGAAAAAATGAATCAAGAAAATCTACTGTTTCTGGATTCGTATTTCACTCTCCCGGCGCCGTTACTGACTGCTGCTACAGACAGAGGAAGAAGACGACTCTCGGAAAATCTGAGAGTTGGGCTTTGGGCGCACTTTCGGACGTTCCGAGCCATGGCTCGGGACTTCGAAGTGTCGAGAGGCTACCCCTTTTCCCGCCTCCGCTGCCAGGATGTTCCGAGTCTGTTTCGGAAGGACCGAACGGTTAGGAAGTTCCAACCTTCCTCGGCAAGTTCTAAGACCCAGAAAATGTCCTCTTTTTTGTTTTCGGCTCGGAAGCACTCTAGGACGCTTCGAGACTTGAGCCTTTGAATTTCCGAAGAACAGAACTGTGTTCCGAAGTTCTGTAGACCAGTTTAGGCAATGGCTCGGAAGGTCCGAAGCCATAGTACCTGGTTCCGATGTATGTTCCGAGGAACCCAGTTTTGAGTTGTAAATCCTTGTTTGACTTAAGATGTATGTGTTAGATCGTAGGTTTTAATGTGATGTTTATACCCTTCTTTGATAAATAAAATTGTTACTAACCCCTTTTCTCTTAATACTATAGTGTATTACTTATTATATTCACTTCCAGGCCAATATTCTCTATCTGTGGCTGACTTATCCCGATAGCTATCTGTAGCTATGTGATTTCCTTCGCCACTCGGTAGAAAGGAAGGGTTCGGGCACTGAGTGACCTCTAGGCCTAACTCGCTATAAGAGTAGTGGCCTGAGCACCTTATACCTCTAGGCCTAATTCAATATGTCAATCTGGTCATGCCCAGAAGACAATATGAGAAGTGGCCTAAGCACCCTATTATGTATTGTTGATTATTTTAACTTAAAATGGTTAGAAACTAAGTAGGAGAATCAGTTCCATTTCCCCTGAAGATTTTTTGAAAAACAGGATAGATTTGAAAAACTAAAAATATTTATTGCTTTGTATGCTATGTATTTTGACTAATTATTGATTGTATATCTGTTTGTATGTTGACAGAGACTTCGATACTACACATTTTTTGTGAGGAGACTTAACATTGCGGTATGGGTAAATCAGGTTATAAAGATTGGATCTTGAGTAATGAGTGGTTTCAAGAATCAGTGTTGATGAAACTCACTTATATGCCTAGACATGATGCACTATTGCGAAAAGTACTTATAAATATTTATGATGTTGATCATATATGATATGCTTATGAGCTGTGATGATGTTGATACTGCTTCCACGTACCCTTGACTATTGAACCATTATCGGCCATGTGTGTGAGATGGTTTACGTCTACTAGATCAGGGGTGTCGACAGTTACTGACTTAAGGAGTGTCAGTACCGACCATGTGAGGGTCAGAGATTTACTTGTAAGGATGTATTTTGACCGTGTCGAGACTTGATACAATGGTCTCAGCGTAGTATTTAGGTGTTACGGTGGATGACAACAGTTGT
This sequence comes from Chimonanthus praecox, assembly GCA_022113865.1. Lineage (NCBI taxonomy): Eukaryota > Viridiplantae > Streptophyta > Magnoliopsida > Laurales > Calycanthaceae > Chimonanthus > Chimonanthus praecox. The sequence continues at coordinate 21,672,321 of CM039087.1, read as the reverse complement.
GGAATGATGATGAGATTTTTAGCAAGCTTTGAACTGTTATATTGAAATGTTGATTATTTGACTAACCTAATGTTCATTAGATTGCATTGTTATATTTCTTTCACTGGGCTAGTTAGCTCACTCCACTCACATTTTAGGAGATGTACCCGAGGACGAGGAACCTTCGTATCGAGCTTAGGAAGGATAAGGTTTGGCGTGGTCATGAATTTCTCTATTTGACGTGGACTTGTTGATTTTGGTTCTTTGGAACCATAATTTGTGTAAAGCACTGTATGTGGTACTTTTTATGTGTTGGCTTGTATTAAACCACTATGTGACCCTACCTACTCTGTATTGTTTGAATAATATTTCGTTTATGGAAATATGTGACTATGTGGTTTGGGTTTGCTTATGAGTAGGCTTATGGTTTGTGTTTGAGTCCACATATTGAAATCATGTGTGGCTTTTTGGGCCTAACTTTTGATCCAACCCATTTAGAAGCCTTAGAGATTAGTTTACAAAAAAAAAATAGTAGTGTTCCGGGCCCACTTTCGAGTCGGGACGTTATAGGTTGGTATCAGAGCTTCAGCTCAAACTGTAGGACTGTGATGGGTTATAGCATAGTTAGAATCTATTTTTGGATCAGAATTGCAAATGACATTTCTATTTTTGTGAAATTGATATGTCTAGCAATGTGGATTATTCCGAGAAGTGGGACAAAGGAACCCCAAGTTGTCCCATAGACTTGACTTCAGCTACTAGTAACTCCAGCACACCCAACTAGAATGGTGGAGTTGTACCAAATGTTGAAGTAAATCCAAACGAGAATGTCGGAGAAATTCCATCCTCTGTGCAGAATGAGTATGTGAGAGATGCCCCAGTGTTAGAAGAGTCCGTAGGGGAGATTGGCTAGCCATAATACACTCCAGCTACCTCGATTGTGCAGGAGTTGATGGTGTATGTTTACGAACTTTACAATCAAGATGGGCACAACTACATCTTCTGTCCCTACCCTATTAATGTGGTTTGCCCAGTTTGCGGATTCTGTGGGCACAGAAGGGAAATGACTAATTGTCCTTAAATTGGAGGATCGAGATTAGTACCTTGCTTGACTTGTGGAGGTTAGGGCACATGTCAGCGACATGCCCTGACAACTTCTTCAACTTCAATAATGGCGCCGGTTGAACAGAGAGATCTAGCTACGCAGGTAGATGAGCTTCATAGACTCAGTTTTATTCGTCAGAGCAACTCGCCATGGGGCGCACCTACTCTCTTTGTGAAAAAGAAAGATGGATCGATGAGAATGTGTATTGATTACCGACAACTCAACCAGGTAACTATCAAGAATAAGTATCCATTATCTAGAATAGACGATCTCTTTGATTTTTTGAGAAGATCAAAATGTTTTTCCAAGATCGACCTTAGGTCTGGTTATCATCAGCTGCAGATTCGAGAGAAAAATATTTCTAAGACTGCTTTCAGGACGCAGTATGGTTTGTAAGAATTCATGGTGATGCCTTTCGGTTTGACTAACACTCAAGCCATGTTCATGGACTTGATGAATCGCGTTTTCCACCTGTACTTAAGAGAATTCGTGATAGTCGTCATAGACTATATCTTGATCTTTTCGTCGTCCGAGGAGAAGCATGAGCGTCATCTACGCAGTATCCTTCAGACTCTTAGAGACCACAGACTGTACGCTAAGCTAAGCAAGTGTGAGTTTTGGCTAACTCAACTTCAGTTCTTTGGACACGTGGTGTCTATAGAAGGGATCTCAATAGATCCAGCAAAGGTAGAAACAATGAAGAATTGGGAAAGCCCCAAGAACGTGTTTGAGATTCAAAGCTTTCTGGGATTAGCTGGATATTATAGAAAGTTTATTCCACACTTTTCCCAGATCGCGGTGCCAATGACCCAATTAACAAGAAAGAACATTAAGTTCGAATGGAATGAGGCTTGTGAAACAACATTTCAGGAGTTGAAGAGAAATTGACCACTTCTCCAGTCTCGATAATACCCGAACAAGGACGAGGCTATGATGTATATTGTGATGCATCTAAGTTTGGATTGGGATGTGTTCTGATGAAAGAAGGGAAGGTGGTAGTTTATGGTTCCAGACAGCCAAAGGGACATGAACAAAACTACCTAACTCGCGATTTGGAATTAACAGTCGTTGCCTTCTCTTTGAAGTTGTGGAGGCACTATCTATATGGTGAGAAATTCAATGTGTTTTCTGATCACCATAGTCTCAAATTCCTTTTTTTCTCAGAAGGACCTAAATATGAGACAGCGGAGGTGGATGGAATACTTGGGAGACTGCGATTTCAGTCTCTCTTATCACCCAAGAAAAACCAACGTAGTTGCCGATGCCTTAAGCAGGAAGTCACATGGCAATGTGGCTAGTATGGCATCCTTGCAGTGGAAGATGTTGGAAGTTTTGTTTGATTATGATCTGGAGTTGATCGAGGGGAACGGGTCAGCAACCACAACTTGGTTCTGCAGCCCGAGATAATTGGAGTGGTGATGGAAAGACAACAGAACGATCTAGAAGCAAAAGAGTTGATAACTCAACTTTCAGGAGGAGCAACCCTAGAGGATTGGAAGATCAAGGCTGACGGAGGTCTGACATTCAAAGACAGACAAATTTAGGACAAAGGTACTCGATTATTTTCATCATTCTCGTTTTGCAGTCCATCATGGTGGTACAAAGATTTATCGCGACTTGCGGAAACTGTTCTGGTGGAAGGGTATGAAGCGAGAGGTAGCGGATTTTGTATCTAAGTGCCTGACCTGTCAACAAGTTAAAGCGGAACATCAACGACCAGGTGGAAAGACACAACCTCTTGAAGTGGTTGAATGGAAATGGGAGTAGATCACCATGGACTTTGTGACTGGATTCCCGAAGTCTTCTAAGAAGAACGAAGCTATCTGGGTAATAGTTGATCGATTAACAAAATCAGCTCATTTTCTGCCAGTTAAGAAGACTGATTATTTGACTACATTGAGTAGATTGTATATAAAGGAGATAACCAGACTGCATGGAGTACCTGTATCCATTATATCTTATAGAGATCCTAGGTTTGTGTCAAGATTTTGGCAGGGATTGCAGGAGGAGTTGGGGACTAAGCTATGCTTTAGCACTGCTTTGCACCCTCAGACGGATGTTCAATCAGTGAGAACCATTCAAACCTTGGAGGATATACTAAGAGCTTGTGTCATGGATATGCAGGGAAGTTGGGAAGATCACTTGGCTTGGATTGAATTTGTTTACAACAACAACTATCACTCCAGTATACAGATGGCACCTTACGAAGCTCTGTATGGTAAACCTTGCAGGTCACCTCTTTGTTAGGCAGAAGTAGGAGACAAAGCACTTTTGGGACCAGATCTAGTGCGTGAGACGTTCAAACAAGTTGAAGTGATAAGACAACATCTAAAGACAGCCCAGAACAGAGTTATGCTGACAAGAGGCGGAGACCTCTAGAATTTTTTGTCGACGATCGAGTGTTCTTTCGTGTGGCACCACGTTAGGGAGTACAGAGATTCGGGCGCAAGGGAAACTATCACCTCGATATGTTGAACCCTTTGAGATCCTAAAAAGAATAAGGGAAGTAGCCTATCAATTGGACATTCCTCAAACTATGGAGAAAGTGCATAGTACATTTCATGTGTCTATGGTGAAAGAGTACGAGCCTGATTTGTCGTACGCGTAAGCTACGAGGATATCGAAGTCTTTAAAGATCTAACTTTTGAAGAAGTGCTAATGGAAATACAAGGATTTCGGACTCAAGAGCTCAGAAGAAAGTCTATTCATCTGGTGCAAGTGTTGTGGCAACATTACGATGTGCAACACATGACGTGGGAACTAGAGTCAGCGATGCGGAAGCTATACCCTAGTCTGTTCACGGGATGAAATGTACGAGTTTTGTTTTAAATTTCGGGACAAAATTTCTTTAAGGAGGGTGGGATGTAATACGTTGACCTGAATTAAGCTTGATCAGTATGATAAATCATACTGAGACAGGTTAATCTTTAAGATTACAGTTAAGGCTTTACGAAAAGCCCAGGTGTGACCCAATCAGAGCTTGAAAGCTCGATGATCCAGCTCGTCTAGATGGAATGGCAAAATGGTAATTTTACCATTTATAAATATTATTTCTTCTATGTATGTAATTACTTGATTATTATTGATTGATATGTTTTCCTTTGCCAAGGATTTTAATTTATAAATACGGTTTTAAAATATTCTCAGAAAATGTTATTTAAAACTACCTGAAAAGACCCCAAAAAGGAGAAATAAATATTTTTAAATGATTTTATAAATGAGAATTTTTTTGAGATAAACATATTATTTTAGACCATTTTATTATGGTTTAGTTTATTTCTTTAAACCTTGAAAATAAAGGTTATAATCTCTTTTATTTAACGCAAGTTAAATTAAGTAAATAGTGTTAAAATGTGGATTTTGTCTAAATCACGTTTTTAGTTAAAAATTGTTTTAGTCAAAAGAGGACCGATTTGCAACATCCCAAGAGGGACTTATCTGCAAATTTTATTTACTGTTGCCGGTTACTGTGGCTGTGGGTACATGGCCAGCCGCTCACATCCAGCTCCCGTGGGCTGCCGGTGAGGTGGCTTTCACCCAGCAATCAGATGTAGCACCTCGGATTTTCAATTCATGAATATATATGGAAATTGTCCATTTAATTTGTGAATTAATGGAGATGGACCTTAGATGGGTAAGGAGTTAGGTCAATTGTGCAATTAAAACCCAACGGATTATGGATAAGGTTCAATTGAAATAAATGGGTAAGATTTATTTAATTGGGTCAAGGTTGTCAATTGGGTCAAATGCCCAATTGTGACCCAATGTAGAAGTAAATGTGTAAGCTTTGATAATTGGGTCTAATAACCAATTAAGATAAAAAGCATGAGATCCACCTCATCAAGTGAGGTGGCATGTATGTGACATGGCTAAGTGGGACCCAAGTACCATGGGTCATGGTTGACTTGGTCAACCATCAAATGAGTTCAAGTTCAATTAAGGTATGGATGAATTAAATTGGAAATGGAATCAAGGAGTTGAGTTGATTTTAAGTGAGTTGAAAAGAGTTAAATTAAAGATATTAGTTGAGTTAAAGAGATGAGTTGAATAAGGAGATGAAGAATTCCATCTCATGGGACACCATCATGTACACACGTTGGATAGGTGGGAGTTTCATCTCATGGGATGAAACTCTAAAGGGATCATTAAGGAGGGAGGTGAAAGGTTTTGTTGTTACACAAGGCATATACGTTGGGGAGATGGAGGGTTTCCATCTCATGATGGAAACCCAAGAGGCACACAGTTGGAGTTTCATCTCATGGGATGAAACCCCCAAAGGAAGTGTTAATGAGAGAGGTGAAGAGTCATAGTGGTTACAAAGGGGCATCACCAAAAGACATCACTCAAGGCCGACCCTCTCATTGAATAAGAAAAGACTTAGGGTTTCCATTCTCTCATCCTCTCCCTCTCTCAAACCTACACTCTTTGGCCGAACCCTCTCTTTGGGTTTTTATCTCAAGACCTCTCAAGCTCACTCGGCCAAAGATCAAGGAGGAAGAAGAGGTTAAGGAGGGAGAAGATCGGAGGAGCAAGGAGTGAAAGAAACCGGAGGAGTTGAGGAATCGGTACGTACTTGATAAGATTTTATTAAGTAAGAAAAGATGGTCAAGGACCATGGTTCGGCCATTGCATGGCCGAACCCTAATCTTGTTAAGGCTAAGGACCTTATGCATATCCCATGTAAGAAATGGTGAATGATCAAGAATCATGGTTTGGCCCTTGCATGGCCAAACCCTAAGTTTTATCTATGAGAACCATCAAGGACAAAAAGGGGTGGATGAGGTTCGGCCATGATGTATGGACGAATCCCATGAAAGGATCAATCATGGATGTATGATTTATTTTAAAGAAAATAATGAACCATAGGGTTCGGCCATATTGTATGGCCGAACCCCATGGAAAGGTGTTAAGGATTTTAAAAGGTTTTAAAATGGATGTATGTCAATGATTTTAAAGGGTTTTAAAGGAGGGAAATAATGGAGGAATATTAATCATTTTAAATGGCCTCAAATTGTTGTAAAGGGTGGAGAACCATGGATTATGGGTTCGGCCATGGTGTATGGCCGAACCCCATGGAGAGATATTGATGGACTTAGATATTGTTTGGACTATGAAAATAATGGAAGGATGTTGGTAAATGTTAATGAGTGGTAAAGGATGAAAAGCATGCAAATATGTTAGTGATTTTAAATAAGGTTTAAGTGTTGTAAATGATAAACTTGAAATGAGGAAATAAAGAAGAACCAAGGACCATGGGTTCGGCCATGTTGTATGACCGAACCCTATGGAGAAATAGTAATGGATTTATTATGGATCTAATGTTGTAAATGATTTTAAGAAGGAGGATGAAAAATGACATCATGGGTTCGGCCATGTTGTATGGCCGAACCCCATGAACCATTTTATGGACATTGTGGATCTATTCATGCATGTTTAAATGAATGGATGACTAAGCTACGAAATGGAGGATTTAATTATAGATCTATGTTTATGGATTAGTTATGGACCTAGGTATGTGTAAATAAAAGGAATGATTATCTATGGAAGGAAAGAATGGCCAAATGGTGAAATTAAAGGACCATGGGTTCGGCTATGGTGTATGGCCGAACCCCATGGGTCATGTTTTGGATCTAGGTATGTATAAGTGACCTAAGTGTATGTTGGAATCATGGAAATATGGTTAAAATGATGGACCATGGGTTCGGCCATGGTGTATGGCTGAACCCCATGGGGAATGTTTTTGTGGACTTAGGGTGTTATTAATGTTAAATGATTAACTTATATGTGATTAGATTAATGAATCAAAGATGGCATGATCTTGGACCCACATTGTTTAGAATGATCAAGGATCAAAAAGAGGGACCCAAAACCAAGTGAGTGAGGTTCGGCCATGTTGTATGGCCGAACCCCACTAAGGCATGTTAGACATGGTTGGAAATCAAATAGAACATGGTTTTGATTTATTGATATGTAATAGGGTAACGGGTCTCACAAGCGGTGTACGATAGGCTTGACGCGATCGGTGAGCGGTTTTCGGACAAAAACGCGAGGACACATTAGTTGGTCATTGGTAGGATTCCTACCTTATTGAAAACCATGGATATGTATATATGATGATTTTAAATGTTTTGATGAGTTACTTTGGTATCAAATGACATATTTCAGTTATGGAATTTTAAATGTTATGATGTTTAATATTACATAGCATGTTGGCATTTGCATCTCATGCATGGCATGGGAGGGATGAAATGTAACCGGAGACCCACGCTCCGTCGGGCCGGTCCGTAAGGCATTCGTGAGGGTACCTTGATGTGCATTATCCATCAAAAGGGATGTATGATTGATTTGTAACCGGAGACCCACGCTCCGTCGGGGCGTCCGTAAGGCATTCGTGAGGGTACCTTGATGTGCATTATCCATCAAGAGGGATGTAGGATTGATTTGTAACCGGAAATCCACGCTCTGTCGAGGCGTCTGTAAGGCATTCGTGGGGATACCTTGATGAGGAGTTTCTATCAAGAGGATATTAGGTGATTGTAATATGGGTGATGGGTAGGACTCATGGCAATGACACCCATGGCATGGCATTGAATCAGCATGATTATGATCTTTATTATCATACATTGTTTCTGGTTTTTATCTGTATGATTGGATCTCTATTATCATACACTGTTTTGGTTACGATGTTTTACAAGTACGGCATGATGTATTATATATGGATTTTTATACTAACCCATGTGTTGACCCTACTTGGAGTACCTACTGGGCGCGTTGTCTAATGCCCTATTTCTACCTTAGTTGATGACACAGGAAATGAACGGAACAAAGGACGAGATCGGAGCCAAGCTTAGGAGCTTGGATGTTTTAATTTCATTTTACTTAAATTATTCATGGACAATGTACTTTGAGTAGTTAGCATTTGGGAATGTAGTAGTTTAGACTATTTGCTATGGATTGATTGATGATTAATCTGGATTAAGTTAATTTATATTGATTGCCTTCCTTGCTTGAAAGAAGTATGGAAAACCTTGAATAATTAGTATACGAGATCAAGGTGGTTGTCCGAAACTCCACGGAGAATATACTGTTCCTAAATCTAAACGAACATCTTCCTCAGATGAAGCAACTTAGGATAGTTTTCCATGTGTGTATTTTGAAAAACTATACTTTTAATATTTTGATGCCCCCCTCTTAAACCATATGTACTGATTTATCAATGAAATGATATGGTTTGATTTATTGGATAAAATGCCTTCTATCTCATGTATATCGTTTACATGGATTTTGTAAAATAGGCTAACATGCAGACTATTAAGGAGATAAAGATCTGGTTGTGAAATTGCACACACTTTTGAAAATGGGAGAGCACAAAATATGTGATGATTAGCATGTCACTGGTCATGACAATGTGAGGGGGAAGATTGATACAAGCTTGAATAAAAGCTTGGAGAGAAACGGACTTAGAGGCAACTAAGTTTATAGGGGAGTTGGGTCGAAGATTGTTATAGAAAATAGCTTGGAGAATGGGGGAGAAAAACTACAAAGTGGGAAGCTGGAAAAATGGCTTGACCTCACGCGAAGGAAGGAGAAAAATAGTAATGCATGAGATATGCATTGGACTATCGGGAAGATTAAAATGAGTTGGAAGAAAAACTCATGAAGCACTAAATGCAAGATGCATGGGGGAGTTCTTAAAACTCGATATCAACCTACTAATCTTTGTCAATTGAATGATAAAATAGGGGAGAAATTAGTAGAAGTTAGAAAACATCAAAGTCTATAGACATAGGGAGAATGTCTATACTTGGAGTTTGGGAGATCAAACTCAACGAAGATTGGGGGAGAAATCTTCTCAACACTGATAGTTTAGATAAGCTATGGGTAGTGTTAGTCACTAGGAAATCAAGGAGAATAGGGGAACTTGAATACAGATCTTGTTTAGTCATGAATGCATGTTTATGTTTTGGAACTAACCCCTCTAATGATTTTATAGTGTTACTTGCTAAACAAGAATATGCGAAGATCATAGTCTTGTTTTCCATTTTAATATGTATATGTAATCAATATAATATTTTTGTATTCAAATGTGTTGTAATAAGGGTGGGATTGTAATTGGGTTAACTTCTAGGTTTTGTCATGAAATTGACAAAGGGGGAGATTTTTAGTGCCTCGGCTTGGCCAAGACCCTATGTTTGTCAATTCCATGACTCGAAAAGAAGCACTTAGTAGAAGCTTGAAGACCCAATGTGATCAAGAATGAAGATCTCCACCGGATTGAAGCTCATTGCTATGGCAATCACAAAATAAGTAATATGGCCATATATGATTTTAGGTGGTACCCACACCTCAGAGAGGACTATTCCTAGGCTTAGAGAAACAAATGGTTAATTCATAAAAAAGCCTAGAGAGGATGCTTGAAAGTGAATTGAAAACCAACTTGGAAATATATATTTGGTTTCACTGTCAGTACAACCAGTCTATCTCACCGACCTCTCAGTATAATCAGGATCGACCCGTCGTGGTCAAGGACTGGTCGGCCAGATTGACATAGGTTCTGGAACATTGAACTGTCATTCTGGGTATGCATCTGATCGAGCTGAAACATTGAATTGTCATTCTGGGTATGCCTCTGATCGAAAGTCTAGTATGCACCGACCCCTCAGTGAAAGGCTGAAACTACCCCTCGTGGTCAATGACTCATCAATCAAGATCTTTATTTCTAAAACTCTAAATTCATGTGGACTCTCGAAGAAATAGACCTACCGGCAATCAAAGATCGATCAAGAGTTCCAGGAAGGACCCCTCGGTAATGAGCGACAGGTCGTTCTGGATAACAAGTTTCTAGAGTTGAAACTACTGTGAAGCATGTTTTGAAACAAAACGAGCCTCTTGTATTGACTGACCCCTCGGTACCATAAGTGTCGACTCATTGGCGACAATGACATGTCGACCGGGAAAGAATATTACCGTTGGGAGTGCACTTAATGCACAACGGTTGGAATTGTAATCGTAACATTTCTAGTCACCGATCCCTAGGTGCAACCGACCTGTCGGTACATTACCGTTACTTCAACCGGTTGCCTTCGCTATATAATCAATCTTCGTGCAACCAGTTGGTATCCTTCGGAATGATCAATTGGATGCTTATCTTTATCAGTGAGCTTAACAAGGGCCAACAGAAGAATCACTCTCTCTCTCGTTCTTACACTAGGAGAATCAAATACAACCAATCAGATGAATCGAGTTGTGAGAGAGAGAGAGGAACGAAGTAAACTCCTAAATAACCAATCTGAGGATTGAGTTTCAAAGTGAGAAAGGGAGAACTATAAACTGGGAAACCTTTGGTAGAACTAGTTTTCTAGACACCCTAGACTGTGATTGCTAAAATACGGCTATAAGGAGGAGTGTCGACACACATTGGGTAGGATCTTGAAGAACCACACATCAAGAGAAAGAGCTTCTAAGAAAGTTCTTCTTGGTTTTAATTTTCTTTAAAACCTTTGCTCAAAAAGTGGATTAAGGAGAGGTACCTCAGAACCACTATAAAAAACTTTAGAGCGTTTTCTCTGGCACAGAGGTAGGTGGAACTCCCGGCCAAATGGATAGGTCAAATTCCTATTCGATAGTGGTGGATGAAATTTTAGCCAATTGAGTGAGGTGAAATTCCTACTCTAGTTGTTAGGGTGTAAGTCTCCATTTAGTGGATTTTGGGGATAGCTCAAGGTTGAGCGAGTCTTAACAGTGGATGTAGGTTGGCTAACCCAACCACTTTAAAATGATCTTATGGTGTTTGATCTATGTGTGTTTGAATTTAGTATTCAAATACTCTTCTTAACACATATCAGTTTGCATACACAAGCATTGATAATCAAACTATTTAGAGGGTCATAATCTTAGTGTGATTGTTTAATGAAATTATCACACTAAACAAATCTCTTGATAAAACATTCCGTTACACTTTAAAATAATAATAAAAATTATAAACACCATTAAAAATGGGATTGACCTATTCCCCCCACCCCTCTAAGGTCAACCATGATGTTCTAGCACATTGAAAATAGGAACTTTCAACATACATCAGACAATCGTACAAAAATATTGCATCAAATGTTCTAACTGATAGAAAATAAAGAAATCAGTAAAAGAAAGAAAAATAATACAACAATGAAGCACCAATCAAATTGTTTATTGAAAGATCTGATCATAAAGCAACATGGATGGCTTTAGTATTGGCATCAATAGCAATCACATGAAATCTGCTACTAACCATGGACGTGTTCATAGGCTGAGAATCGATTGAGGAAGCACAAAAGAATTAAGTGGTGCATCAAATAGATAAGAAAGGAAATCGTGAACAAAAGAAAAAAGAATCTGCTACCAGAACGTATTGATACACTGGGGGGTGTGAGCACTTATGCGTCAGCTCTCATAGCCATCAGTAAAGATGATGAAAATAAAAAAAAGAAAGTATGATTGGACGATGGAAATTAAAGGAGATATGATAGCCGACTGAAAAATTGGGTACAGATGAAAAGATTAAAATAAAGGAGAGTCGGCCACATACATAATCGATTGAATTTGGAGATGGGACCCACTTGTCTTGCTAAATCCAATCCCTCCAAACATTATAAATTGAGGACCCATTATGAAAATCGAACCTGGGCATTGAAGAACAATGGAATCGCACAGTACAGAGGAGGGGCATAAAGAGGGCTGAAGTAGAGAGATTCCGTGGGTGAAGTGCTCGGGAAATTCCGACTATTAATCAGGTTTTATTTCTATTTTCTTTGGATTTAATTCTTTCATAATGTCTTTCTAAATTATGTATTAAGGTTGAGAATGAAACCCCATTAATGAAATAATGTTCTATTATTTATTTAATTCCTGAATATGTGTGTTTGATTATTTTATGATTTTGGCTTCATTAGATTAATAAATGCTAATTATTTTCACCACTAATATTAGATTAATAAATGCTAATATTAATATTTGATTAATCCCGGCTTTGTATTTTAATTGATAAAAGGTAATTTTCAATTTCTGTGATCCATTGTCTTTTGAATTAAAATTGGATACATTAAGTGCTTACAGTTTACACCTTTAAGCGAAGGAAAATCAATTTTTGAACACCATATTAGTGAACTTAAATGTTTGAATCTCTAAAAATTGAGAATTAAGAAATAAATAATTAGAAGATTATGGACTTAATGGAGGTGAAATCCGATGCTATGTCTCCTTGATTCTTTGATTCAGTTCCATTGTAAATATGTACAGAGGTAAATTTAGGTGTCATTTTTAGTTTCTTTTGTCCATAAAATTCGAAATCTTGAAATTGTGGAACTAGGTTGGTAATTAATTTAATTGCATCTTAATTTTGTGTTCTAAGTTAGATTAAGATTATTCATATTTTTAGATTAATTCCACCATCTTAATTGAAATTCGATAAATTTTGTGTTTTCCATGAAAATTAGATCTCTTTAATGATTAATTTCTAATTTCAGATGTTGTTCCTATTTTTAGACTTGTTTTCTATTTTTAGAATATATCTAAATTAAAATTAAATTTCCTAGATTAGAGAAATAATTCTATATTTAAGATTTTTTTCTATGATTTTCTAAATTTCTTAAAATATATAATTCAATGGTAAGTTTTTCATGGATATATTTTCCTAAGTTTCGATGGGTTTGACCTCGCACTCCTAAGCTATACTATAAATGGCTCGTGTGTTTGCGAGTATAAATGTAAAACACAACACCTTGGCCAACACTATGAAAGAGACCATTCAGAGCTTCTTCTCCTCCATGTCTTGCAGAAAGGGTGACAATTCCCCCCATCGCTCCTCCTCCCCTCCAGTTGGCCCTGCTTAGGATAGTTTTTCCTTATGTTTTTGAAAAACTATATATTTTGGCATGTAAGCACCCATGGTGCAAAAACCCTTTGTTGCATGGAATGATAATTTTCTTTATCAATGCAATGGGTTAGCTTATCTATGTGAGATGGGCCATGATGCTCTCTCTCTCTCTCTCTCTCTCTCTCTCTCTCTCCATGTATGTTGGATGCCATGATAGATACTTTGTGTTTATGTTCATGTGTACTGAATGCTATTTTTCAATATGGATGCGTGGATGTGTAATGGCATGTTATGGTTTGGCTATTGAACTTTGGTAAAGCACAAGCTATGTGTTTATTTAGCCTTTATCAATTGTTGACAAAAATGGGGGAGAACCTTGAGAAGCTATTTGATTGTGGGGGAGAGAAATTATAACTTGATGTATGAGGGAGATGCTTGACACTTACATGAATTACGAAGCTCATGTTATGTCCATTCTAGTCCAGGATTGCAAAACTGTTTTGACCCCTAATTCAGCCTCATTCTAGACCGTCTATGGAAAATCCTCTCCAATAAAAAATGTGTGATATTTGGGGATGGTTCAATCGTTATGAACCCCAAAACATATAGGTCTTTTTGGAAAGTGTTTGTGTAATTTTAGCATATTAAATAAGGATTGCACACGTGGATTTTAGATGTCAATTTCATTTAACATTATTGGTCTAGGTAGATGTCCATCAGGCAGCTACATGAGCATGTCAATTTGTATAATTTGAGGTTATTTCTTTACTTAGTATTTTTTAAAGTCAACTTGAGGTTCCCTAGCTCAAACCTTATTCACATGAAGCATGGAAAGGCATTAAGGTTTTTATCTTTTAACTATTTAAAGGCCTCATTTTGAGCAAATTTCCCAATTTCAATAATAAAAATTTTTGGACAGCAAAAACTCTTGTGGAGTTTGGTCGTGGATGAGCACACTCGAGCTGAGGGCCATGGCTTCTCAGCCACCTCTTTGGATCAGTGGATCCGATCACAAGTAAGTACTGTAAGTGTCTCGGTTCGTCCGAGTCACCCATATTGTCAATTACGTGACTCAATTGGACTTGCCTTGGAAGTATGTGAAGATCTACTATGTAATTGAAGAATCGACACCGAACATGTTATTGACACAGGTAAGTGAACCTTAGGAGACCTTACGTTAAGCCGAATATCTTAGAAGTCAATTGTTTAAATTGGAAAAATTAGAATTTAATTGACTCTCAGCCTCGAGGCCTCGTGCAGTCTGTTGAGGCCTCGCAGACAGGTTGTTGCTGAGTTATAATTAGGACAGCTGTAAATCAACGAGCTTATGTCACTTGACTGAGTATCTTGCAGATTTAATTAAATAAATCTGAAAGGGTGTTTATGATTTCTAAAATATCATTGATTGAGAGTTTTTATGGAAATACGAAATAACCAAGAAACTCAATTTTTGCCACCTCATACAGATTTGAATAAATCTGATGGAGCCTCATTGTTGGGGAGCTGGCTGTCTTTGACAGAATTGGAAAGGCTCCTTCATGTGATCTAAAGTGATTTACAATCACCAATCTCTCTCAATGTAAATCTGTGATTGATGACTGAAATAAATCAACGGTCAATCATGCAAGGTGGCATCTTAAATTGGCTGGACAATCACTATTTGAAAAATAGAATAACTTATATAGATTATGTGTTGTCTTATCATATACCGCCACGAGGCCTCATTGGAATCCTCGAGGCTTGTGGACGTGACTGGCTGAAAAGAACAGACAGTCCTATATATATCAGGGACCTGAATGAAATTAGATGGAAGCACAGAGAACCTCTTGGAAAAATATAACAGTGTGACCAGAGAGATTAGCCTCCTCTTACACCTTCTTCATCATTTTCTTACATAGTGTTTGGGTAATCAATACCCCAGCTCTGATGAAGCTTAAGGTGTTCACATAGGACCTTAAAACCAGTCATATTTATGTCCTATACTGATGTGCCGATAATCACTCTGATGGAGCAAATTTGATGGAAGGAGCACACAGATCGAGTAAAGAAGAAAGCGCTTAAAGGAGAATGGATAAGGCCTAAGGCAAGTATTTATTCTTTCATTTATTTTAATCATTGTAAAGTGGATTAGAACAGTGTGTTCGAACCACTCAAAAAAATAGGTGTAGAGGATTAGACCATTTGGGTTGAATCTCTATAAAAAACTAGGTTGTACTATTTGGGTGTGAGACCCATACATAGTAGATTTGAGATAGCCCTAGAGAGGGTGAGTCTGACAATGGATGTAGGTTCAGGTGAACCGAACTACTATATATGTTGTGCATGTGTGGTTTGCTTTAATGGTTTGATTCATTTCTTTATCACTTGCACACACGTTTATTCCACTACACATATTGTTAAATTGATAAATTATTAAAAAGTAAAATAAAATCGGATCAGACCAATTCACCCCTCTCCTCTAGGTCTTGCATACTTCTAGTAACGGAATTTCAAGTACCATTCTTATTTGATTGAGTAATTTTCGGTTTGAGTTTCAATTATGAGCATGAGCGTTTAGTTTCTCTAGATTTGATTTTGTTAGTGCCCCGACTTGCTGAGTCACCTATTTGTCAGTTCCATGACTTAGGTGAAGCATTGCCTTGTAGAGAGAATCTCAAGACTCAAGATCTCAAGCGTTGATTCAGGTTTGAAGACTCAACGTATCAACATTGTATTGAAATCACATATGGTAAGTGACCATAGATGACCTTAGGTGAAACCCATATCTTAGGTTGACCTTTCCTAGGCTTAGAGATCACATCAGGATAATTAATCAAGCCTAACTTGTGTTTGACACCAAATCAGAATAGAACTTGGAAATATAAATTCACTGTCACGACGATGCATCGTGTCGACGATCATTCGCCAGTGACAGCAGACGATCAATCGTGGTTTTACGACATATTGCTTGGAAAATCGAAGGTTCTGGTTGGACTGGACTGTTAAACACAAGTGGTCTCAAGCCGATACAATCGTGGCCATGATCGATCGTCTGGTACCTTGATAATTCAAGTGTGTAAGTGATCTATCGCTGAGACAGGACATTGGCTGAACTTAAACAAGGCCTGGAAATCTTGATCTCATACAATCAATCGGGTATATGATCTATCGTGTATACCGAGCATGAACACATCGGCATCACGATTAATCGCCCTGGGTCTGAATAAGATTAACTCTGTAAAATCAGGCTAGTCTCAGGCCGATACATTCACCAACCCATGATCTGTCGCCAGGATACACGAACTGTAACACCCTGCCTTTTTCACTTCCATAAATCAGAGTATATTTTTTTTTTTAATAAATGAGAGAGGAAGGGCTGTTACGATGCGAGTCAAGTCCGAGTTTCCAAAATCCAACCCTTGAATGGCCACTATTACATGTGAGTGGACTAAGTCCACTAAAACATTTACACATGTTTATTTTATTGCTTGCGGAATCGTTTATTTGAATAAGATGCTATTCATTTTCTTAACATCATTAGGCAAGAAAGTCAATCACCATAAAATTTTAATAAAACTTAAAGATTATCAAACCATAGCAAATAAGTTCTAAGGTGTCCCAAATAGTCTAAATTATTACAACCCAAAATGCAAGTCCTCCGAATACATCATTGAAATCAAAACTAAGCAATTTAAAACTTCAATCTTCCAAGCTCCTATGCTTGGCTCCCTTCCGGTCCTACGTCTTTTTCCTTAACATTTCTTATTCCAACATCTATAGGGTAGAAGTAGGGCATTAGTCAACATGCTCAGTAGGTATTCCAATTAGAGTTAGGGTACACATAGGAGTAATATTAGAATATCATAAATCAAGGGTTTATACATCATTAATGGCATATTTTAAAAAACATCTTGTAAGTAATGAAACAATGCAGGATGTCCATATCATAATCATGCTAACATAAGTGTCATGTCATGGATGTCAATACCAAATGAAATCCCACCCAATGTCCATACCCAATCATATCGTAAATCAATCAATGGTTTCTTTGGCCAATTATGTCCATAGTGTTTGAGGTGGCAACCAACAGGGCACTGTATACCCATCCACAAATTAACTGGGATTGCCGGTGGCGTGTGGGCTCCTCCCTCTGATCAGGGTTTCGGGACTGACTACCCAGGAGCTCTTTGGCCCAATTACGCGTACTTTTCTATCAACCGGAAACGGCCAAATCTCAACGGTTTATATATCTTCATATAAGCTAATCTCAAGCCCAAGTCACGTCTAGACCGCTCAGAACTTGGTTTGTTGGTCATATGTGTTCCCTCCCATACCATGCATGAGATAATGTATGCAAGAATGTCATTTCATTTAAAATACATAATATCATTGAAAATCAACTCATAATCATATACAATTTATTTAGCCAATGCATTCATCATATTTTGAATAAAACAAGTGTCATATTATACTCCATAGTGTTCTCAATGAGGTAGGAATCCTACCAATGTCCTATATACTATCTTTTCTTGTCTTGCAAGGATAACGCTGACGGTAAAGTGAGACGAATCGCAATCCCTTTGCGAATCTCTTTACCTCATCAAATTCAAACATAAATATTAGTTTGATTTTCCATTTTAATTCCATCATCCCTATTTCCATCTAAGTTCCATGGTCATTCTTTGGTTTTTGACCCTCTTTTAATTCTTGTATTATTTTAAACAATGCGAGTCAATCATCATTCATTTTTTTCCATTTCTTAATCTAATAATCTCACGTTAGTCATTTAACCTTTAAACATACATAGATCCATAAAACCATCCATGGGGTTAGGCCATACAACATAGCCGAACCCATTGTTCTTCCTTTTATCTCCTTTCCATCCTACATCACCTTGAGGATGAGTTTTTCTTAAAAAAATACAACCAACATGTTTTAGGTCACTTGATGGGGCTCAGCCATATAACATGGCCGAACCTCATCTAGTATATTTTTTAGTCCTCAAATGGTCCTCATACAAAAATAGGGTTCGGCCATGCAAAAGGCCGAACCTTGTTCTTTGATTCTTTCTCCTTGAAATTCATTCTTAATCATATTTAAACATGGATTCCATCTTCAATACTTAACTTAATATATTTATCCTACCCACTAGCCAAGGTTAGGGTTCGGCCATACAACATGGCCGAACCATCATGGTGGGTTTTCATCCTTTTACCTTAGGCATTTTTTCTTATTTTTCTTAATCAATCCATCCAATCATAATCATAGCAGGGTTCGGTTCCCTTATGTTTGATCATTCCTTCCTCTTACAAGTTCTTAACAAGGATTCATCAAAACCCTTAAAATGTTAGACCCATGGATTTGACCATATCATGGCCGAATCCATGATGATCCGGATTAATCTTATGGTTGTTTTGTTTCAACCCATAACCATCCTTTGGATGGATTTCCAACACTATGGCCTTATAACATTTTTGGCCATTCATTCCAACCAACATGAAACCCATGGGTTCGGCCACACCATGGCCGAACCTATGGTTTCCTTAGATTAATCCCCATTTTATTAAGTCTAGACATATCTTCCTTCAATGAGTTGTTCCTCCTCTTTGGCTCTTCAATCTCCTTCTTTTCTTTTGCTCTTTCTCTTCTTCCTTTGTTCTTCTTCTCCTTTCTTTGTTCTTCAAAGTCTTCAAGTGTATGGAGGTAGAGGTGGGAGAGAGAGAGGAGAGGAGTGGAGAGAAAATCCTTGCTCAAGAGAGAGAGGGGGGGGGCTCAGCCAAGGGGTTTGGAGTGCCCTTTGGTTTGGATTTTTATATTAAAAATTTAATCTCTCTCCCCTCCCTCTCATACTGGTTTGGTCAAACCAAGGAGGCTCTTGGTTTTCCAATGGGGACTTCATTGCTTTTGAGGTGAAGACCCTTGGGTTCCCAAGTGCCTAGGTACAATGTACCTAGACAAGATTCCTCAACTTTTAATCTCCACCCTTGATCTTTTGCTTAGATGAAATCCTAGCCTTCTATCTTATCCCTTCATCTTCCCAACTTAAGACCTCTTAAAAAAAATAAAACCCTAATTTAAGATTCAAATTTCAAAAGTGGTTGACCAAGTCAACCCATGCCATGGTCGACCATGCATGTGGTGACCAAGTCACCACATGGCACTTGGATTCCACCTTTGCCATGTCACTTGATGTGTCACCTCCACTTGTATGCCACCTCACTTGATGACGTGGCATCCTTACTTAATTGGCTTCCATGTGATGATATGAATGCCACATGGCAATGCCACATCAGCCACATGCCACCTCAGTTGATGAGGTGGACTTTAATGCATTAAATGTACTAACTTATCCAAATTCAACTAACTTCACTAAATTTACCCAATTATTTTCAAACTTCCGTATAGCATTTTTATTATTATTTTAATTCCATTATCCCCTCTTATTATGTAATTTATCTATGATGATCTAATTCATTAATTATTTTTAAATCAAGATTACCTATGACCCATTGGGTCTTAATTATGTAATTGACCCATTTTCTTGCCCATCTAATGTCCATTTCAACTTTTTAATTTCAAAATAAATTAAATTGCAATCCAAGTGGGCTCATCCAATAAATTTATAAGCTAAGGAAAATCCGGGTGTTACACAGACGATCAATCGTGTGGCACGATCAATCACAGGTTACCGTTTTTGTTTCGTTATTGTGCATTAAATATTCAATGGTCAGGTTAGTGGAAAGCAATTCAAATACGGACAATCAATCGCTAGTACATGATCGATCGTGGGTATGTGTGTTTTGAAAAATTCATTTTGCCTCTATAAATATCATGTTGTTTGGAGAGTTTAAGCTGGAACCACTTGGAGAGCATTTATTCCTCATCTACTAGAGTTTATCCCAAAAACAAGCAAGGAAAAATCAGTGGCTTATTCTCTTTTGGCTAATCAATTGCAAAATCATTCAAGTATACAATCGGTTCAGATTGAGATTAAGAGTGAATGATTAAGCCCACTTCTAGGATAGAAATTGTGACCTCAATTTTCTAGAAGTCCATCCAAGGATTGTGTTTGCTCTACATGGCAGATCATCGGGATTGTACGAGCTCACATTGGGAGAGATTTAAGGAGCACATCTACATTTGCAAGGTTCTTTAAGGCAAGTGCTTCTTAGTTAGATTTTTACTTAAAAATCATCTTCTCATTGTAAAGTGGATTAAAAAGAGTGTTCTTCTCTTGAACCACTATAAAAAATAGTATGATAGAAATTGGGTGAAAGTCCTAATCAATTGGATAGATGGAAGTCCTATTTTATTGTGTTGGCGTAATTCCAACGCTTAATGAATTAGAGATAATTTAAGGTTGGATGAGTCTCTTCAATGGATGTAGGTTGTTTAACCGAACCACTATATATGCTTGTGTGATTGTTTGTTATCTTGCACACCTCGTATATCACACACTTGATTAATATTGTTTTTTATTCTCATACTAATCAAGGAAATTCTAAAGAGGACTTAAAATTTGTGATTACCTTATTTTCCCTCCCCACCCTGAGGGTTAATCTGGTTCTAAGCACTAGGGAACTTTCACATTTAATTCTAAAATCCATATAAGAGGACATCTTAATCTTAACTCACTACTAAAAACATTACATTTATGAGAAAATTGGCCTTCTTTATGAGTTTTTAAAGCTAGAATTTTAGACTTAGTCGACTCATAGATACTCGGACGAGTGTGGAATCCATTAACCATAAGAATATTAGATTTGAAATCCTGATGAGCGTAAGGGAAGGCCCTCAAGCTACCCACGCTCTGCATCGCACTGAATTACTTTTGGTTTTGCCTGTGTGGACTAATAGTTTTTAACCCTACTTTAGCCTATATCAAGTCCACACTAGAGTTACTAACTCTAATTCCCTTCTCACACCCACCTACCTTCTTGAATTTGAATTTGACTTTTAAAGCCCAACAATCTAACTCGATAAATTTCCACTGCTCAATAAATGTTAAATTTTAAAAAGCTGGAAAAATATGACTTCTTTAGTCTATTCAAAATAAAATTTTATAAGCACCAATCGTCACAAACGTCTTATAAGGCACTTCCATTCTTAAGTCACTGTAATTTAAGGTCCTTATTGTCCCCTGAGAGATTTCCAATAGGTCAATGTGTGTGTAGATATTTAACGTGTATAAATTGCAATAATATCCAAAGGATCTCATACATACAGCATTGACATTTGATCAGAAGAAGAATAGTCATAATGCATCAATCAGAACATGGGCTGTACATCTATCCATCAATAAAACCAAAAGTAAATTTCTAATTGGGTAACTATAGAACTTTCTATGTCCAGAAGCTTACAAGTTCAAACCAAGGGAACAAACCAAATGTTTTTGAAGTTTTCGACGGAAATTAATTTCATGGCCATGCAATTCAATGATTCTTTACTCAAATTAGTTATCTTATATGGATTTTGAAATTATCCCAAAATACTTGTCTCATGTATATTGGAATAACATAAAATGTGTTGAAAATAGATGAGATCACATGGAATGCTACCCTTATATAGGGAGTTTTTTAAAAAATAGAAATGTTTTAAATAAGACAATTAAAATGAGACGGAGGGAATATATTATAATAACTAATAGAAGGAAAACCCCATTCCCCATTCACCAATAATCTGCACATGAACAGACTCCATCTCTGAAATGATGGAAACGATTCACATCTCGAACAATAATCTCTCTGTTTGCAAACTTTGAAATGAACTTGTTGACTGCGTGACAATCTTCACATAGCCTCAAGTTCTTAGTGATCCGAATGGTATCTCCATTTTTGGTATTTATGAGTCCAAAAGCTAAGGCCAGTTTTTCACTGTGGCCCAGCACAATCTTTTCCTTCTCATTTTTATCTAGTTCGTAGAGCACTACTTTGGTGTCAGGCACATAACCCTGTAACTTCATCTCTGTTGACAACTCAACTAACAAAGCGTGTAGCTGTTCTATCTGTGGATTCAATTCATCAACTGAAACAAATGAATGCATCTTCTTCTTCAATTCAATCCAACTGCAACCAGGTACCTTCCTCAATCCGCGATCTTCCAAAAGCTTTTTCACTTTATCAACACTTTCCCACATCTTAGCTTGTGCATATATGTCTGCTAAAAGCACATAATTGCCAGCATTTGAGGGCTCAAGCTCAAAAAGACGGACACTTGCTCTCTCTGCAAGCTCAACATTGCCATGAATCCTACATGCACCCAGAAGGGAGCCCCATACAGTTGGGCCTGGTTCCATCCGCATCATTTCTACAATCTTAGCTGCTTCATCTAACCGGCCAGAACGACCAAGAAGATCAACCATCGAAGAATAGTGTTCAGCACAAGGAATCAGGTTGTATTTATGAACCATACAGTCAAACAGACTCTTCCCCTCCTCAATAAGCCCTGCATGGCTGCAAGCCCCCAAAACACACACAAACGTTATTTCATTTGCCACAATACCAGCATCAGTCATTTCATTGAAAATTTGAATTGCTTTCCTACCAAACCCATGAATTCCATAACCCGAAATCATAGAATTCCAAGAGACAACGTCCTTTCTACTCATGAGATCAAAAATGCAGCGTGCAGCATCTAGATTACCACATTTCACGTACATTGTAAGGAGCGCATTCATCACTGAAATGATTGAGGTGTGCCCATGTCTAAGAATATAAGCATGTGCAACTCTTCCTTGTCCCAGAGCAGACAGAGATGAACAAGCTTGAAGGACACTAACCATTGTAACTGAGTTTGGCTCTTCATAGGGAACCTCCTTTATCATACTATGAAAACGCTCCATTGCTTCAAAGGGTCTGTTGTTCTTGGCATAACAACCGATCATAGCACTCCAACAAACAACGTTCTTGTCAGAAATTCCATCGAACACATAACGGGCAGAGGAAATCTGACCATATTTTGCATAGAAATCCACCAAAGTAGTTGCAACGTGAATTTCAGACTCAAACCCACATCGGAGAATGTGGCCATGAATCTCTTTACCCTCTCGAAGAAGCAAAACAGAAGATGGGGAAGAAACAACGCAAGCCTTGAGCACAAGAGGGTAAGTGAAGCGGTCGCTGGCTACTCCAATTCGGTTCATCTGCTGATAGAGGCAGAGCAACTCTGTGCCTTCGCCCGTCAAAGCCAGCGCCCGCATGAAGGCGTTCCACACAAAGATAGTCTTCTCACGGATTTCATGGAACACGTGGCGAGCATAGTCGAGGGAATCTAGTTGGGAATAGGCGTTGATAAGTTTAGTTGCAAGGAAAGGATCCTGATCAAACCCGTCATTGATGAGGTGTCTATGTACGGTGACGGCATCGGAAAGGGATTGATAACGGGAACAGGCGTGGAGTAGGAGTTCGTAGGTGAGCTGCGTGGGGTGAGGTTCTCTGGGGAGGAGTTGGAGAGCTTGTTTGAGGCGACCTTGCTTGGAGAGATGTTGGATTTCGTGGTTTCTGCTGGATTCGATAAAGAATAGAGTGGAGCTGATGGTGGAAAATTGTTTGAATGACGAAGAAGAGATGTTTGAGGAAATTCGGGAATCAGGTCCTGGCGAGAGACGTAGAGGGAGAGGCGGGAGAGGAAGGCGAAAGGTCAACATAACCCGAGACGAGAGCGCGTTGCTATTGCTATTGTGGTTTATGCTGATCTCCGTCACTTCAACGAAGGAAAATGCTTTAAGGAATTAAGGATTTCCCCTCTTCCATGGCTGGAGATTGCAAACCTGGCTAACAGCAACGCTGCGTTTGGATGGGGTAAGAGGGGCAACTCCGCTACCCTCTCTACACCATCATTTGGTAATAAGAGGTGACGGTAAAAATTTAAAAATTTACATTTCTCATTTCATTTTTAAAAACCTTTTTAGAGGATGGGTATTCACAATAATCTACCGTCAATACCTTTTTCATTCCTTTCTTTATCAATTATATATTATAAAATTAATATCTTTTAAAAAAATATATATTATATAATTAAAAAATAATATATTTCAAGTAATTAGTAATTTTATTTTATTTAAAATTTATTTTAAAAATATGTCAACATTTTCAACATTATGCATTTGAATGAGGGATAAATTTTATAGGGGTTACCCTTGAGTAAGAGTAACTGTAAATTGAGGTAAACTGACATATTAACAATTTTATGAGAATTAATATTTTTTGTTAAATCTATCTAATATAAATAAAAAAAAAATTATGAAACATAATTGTCAAAATATCATATTTTTAAGGGGTGATTCTGTCTAAATTTCGATAAGGTCTTGAAACTCTGAAAGAGTTTGAAGCTTATGATAATCTCTTTCGGGATAATTAACAATTTATTCTGTTGGAAGTTTATTTTAAAAATATTTTAACATTTTCAACATGATACATTTGGATGATGGGTAAATTTTACGGAGTTACCCATGAGTAGGAGTAACTGTAAGCAGAGGTAACTTGACATATTAATAATTTTATGAGAATTAATATTTTTATTAAATTGATATAATATAAAACATAAAAATTATATTTTTTTATGAAGAGATATGTTAATATTTTTTATTTATTTATTGGGATTTAAAATAATAATATCAAAAAATTCTTTATTTTTTTTTTAATGTTACAATGCAAGTGGCCATTTTAAATTATAATTATAAAAAATAATTTATAAAAAATAGATAATATTATTATAAGTTATATTATTAAGATTAACTTCATTAATATTATTTAATAATTATATTTTATAAAATCTCTCAAAAAATATCAATATACCAAGTTACCCTTTTTTATAGTTATCAAATTTTTTTTTTTACCTTTAAGATAAATTTTTATTTTACTACTGAAAATTATCAAATAAGATAAAGAGTAAATTCAATTCAGAGTCAGCTCCACTCAAGGATGATCTATTATCACTGTAACCCTACAAAAATTTACCCCATCCAAACGTAGCCCAGGTGTCAAGAGAAAAAATCTACTGCACAGAGAACTGTTCACTCTCTCACCTTCGAGTTAAACCTCTACTTTCCTACCTTTTTAATATTTATTTATCTAGACAATTGAGAAGTTGTCGTAGAAGATTTTTTGGGTAAAATCTTTTTCTGTTGAAGAATTATCTTATATTCTTACCTACAAGAGAAAATATGTAAGAAGACACATAGGCTGCATTTGTTTGTGGTGAATTGAGGAGGAACACGGGTAACACTCGGATTCTCCTATTTAGTAGTGAGAGGATAGAGGTAAAAAATCTGAATTTTACCTCCCCTTTGACAAATTTGAAAAATATTTAGCCTCCAGTGGTATTCATAAAACCTTTGCCTCTCATTTTCTTCGTATTTTTTCTCAATCTCCTTCATAACTGTGAATTTCATGATAAACAAATTTTATATTTTGACACAATGTGATTATTAAATAACATTTTGATACAAAATGATTATTAAATAATATACATCAAATAAATAATTGTAATCCATCTTATGAAAAGGTACACTAATCTCGAAATAATTTCATTTAGCTATTTTTAATAATTATACAAAATAATTAATAGATAAATAAAGTATACGTTAGACTCATTTATCATGTTAAATAAAAAAAATATTTGAAGTCACTAATAGAAATGTCACACCCTACCCTTCCAACATGTAAGTGGGTTGTGATTTACTGATAAATTCTAAACTAATTGTTCACCTAAACAGGTCATACATCAGAAATTCGTGATTAGACAATTTTGTCAAAAATATATATAAACATTTACAAGCCGACGAATTCTTCATGCCTATATCTTATAAGTCATAAAATTTTCAACAGCATTCAACCTAACTCATAAGGATTAAATAGTCTACCACATTATTAATTCTAAACTCACAAGTTTACTCACATTTCCAAATGAACTTAATGTCCAAGTCTCACAAACCAAAATAAATTAACTCCTAATGAGTTCAAACCAAACCACAAATAAATAGCAAACTGCACATGTCTCCATTTAATCAAATACAAATTAAATTGCTTCTAAATTTCTCTTGGTTCCTTAGTACTGTTTTAGCATCTCATTAATGCCTAAGTCCACTGGATTCCCTATAATGTAAGAGATATGAGTTCCATAACCTAGTGAAGAAAACAAGACAAATACATATAAAATATAATCCATTTAATTTTCATCAACAATTGATATAAATACTAATGTTATCAAAACCGGACCATCTCTGAGGAATCTTGGGTCAAATAAGGTTCAGTTGGGGTCAAACTCGGTCAAACCCATATCATTAATAAAAATATTATAAATAATATTGAATTATTTATTAATATTTTAATTAATAAGTTGAATAAAATCTTAAACAAAAAAAATATTATTTAGATATGAAATTATTGCACTCACTTAAATTATAAAATATCAACATATAATAATCTTTAATTAATTATAAGATACATATATGTATCTGAAAGTTCCTAGTGTGCTTGAACACAATCAAGATTGACTTTAGGGGACGGGGTGAATAGGACAATCACCAATTTTTATGGTCTTCACAAATTTCTTGATTAATTAAAATAATTTGCAGTGGATAAAACAAATTAATCAAAATAAATGTGTTGTGTGATAAGAGAGTGCACCAATAAAAGTTCAACCATATAAGAATAAGACCAAACACCCGCTACACAAGATGTATAGTGGTTTGGAGTATATCCATTCTACATCTATTGTAACGCCCCAACCCTGAAGTGGGCCTGGAACGCTACTGAATTTTTTTTTTTTTAAATTGATCTCAATGACTTCTAACTGGGCTGGATCTAAAGTTAGGCCCAGAAATAAAGGCCACACATGTTCTCAACATGTGGACTCAAACATAAACCAAAGCCTACCCACATGAAAACACATAACATACAATCACATATTTCCATAAACGAAATATCAGAATAACTGCGGTCACATAGTGGTTTATACAATTCAAAACATAGTAAGTACCACATACGGTACTTTACACAAAATATGGTTCCGAAGAACCAAACATCAATAACAAGTTCCCATCCGTGGGAATCCCAAAGCAATGCAACAGCTTATCCTTCCTAAGCTTGATACGAAGGTTCTTTCTCCTCGGGTACATCTCCTAAAATGTAAGTAGTGTAAGCTAACTAGCCCAGTGAAAGAACATAACAATGCAATGTACAAAATATCTGGTTAGCCAAAATTAACATAATAATTTCATCTTGTCCAAAATCTCATCATAATTCCATAACTGCTGTCATCCACCGTAATACCTAGATACTACGTTGAGACCATTAGTATTAAGGATCGACACGGCCAAAATACATCTCGACCCACCCAAAACTGGTACTGACACACCCAAGGCCAGCAACTAACCCACTTGGTCTAGTAGACGTAAACCGACATGCCCAAGGTCGGTAATAGTTCAGTAGTTAAGGTTACGTGAAAGCAGTATTAACATTATCACAGCTCATATGCATCATCATATATAATCAACATCACTAATATCTATAACCACTCTTCACAATAGTACATCATGTCTAGGCATATAAGTGGGTTCATCAAAACAGATCCTTGAAACCACTCGTTGCACAAGATCCTTTTTAACCTGATTTACTGTTACTGCAGTGTTAAGTGTTCATACTAAAAATGTGTGGTATCGAAGTATCTGTCAAACATTCAAACAGATATACAATCAATAATCAGTCAATATACATAGCATACAAGGCAATACATACTCATAGTATTTCAAATCTTTCTATCATGTTTTCCAAAAATCTCCAGGGGAAATGGAACTGAGTCTCCTAATTGGTTACTAACCATTTTAAGTTACAATAATTAGCAATATATGTAACACCCCAATTTCTCAATGAAATGGATAATTACCAAAATGCCCCTAATGTGTTAAATTAATTATTTTGTGATGTTAAGTAAGGAAATAGTGGGGCCCATTGCTCAGATTAAGATCATATGAGCACATTATGAATGTTAAGTTTGATCGGTTGGATAATTTATATCAATTGGGTAAAAAATGGTTAAATGGGTCAAAGGGCCCAAATGGGACCCATCGGGTCTTACTGAATTATTTGACCGTTTTGTGAATTTAAATTAAATGGGGTTAGGCTGATTTGATTTGAAATCAAGTGGAGGAAAAATGGGTAGGCCTGATCCACATGTAAAAACCAATTACAAATGACCAAAATACCCATAATTGGGTCATGGAGTCAAAAACGGGTCAAGGAGCTAAAGGTGGACCCAATGGGTCGAGTTGACTATGGTTGACCGTGTGGACCCTCAAGGGAGCTAAAACATGAGTTAAATCAGTTTGAGTGGGACTGAAGTGAGTTGGAATTAAATCAAGTGTGAGTTAACTCATGTGCATTAAATGAAATGCATTAAGTATGGTGAGTTTGGTGAGTTGAGATGGAAATCAAAAGGACCCTGAGTTCAAGTGAGTCAAAATGGAAATCAAAGGGGCTGTAAATCAGTGAGTTGAAGGGAATATGAAGAGGTGACTTGGTCTCAAACCAACCAAAACAAGTCCCACACGTTGGGGACTTGTTTTGGTGATTTCCATGATAAG
Source organism: Chimonanthus praecox (assembly GCA_022113865.1). Taxonomy (NCBI): domain Eukaryota; kingdom Viridiplantae; phylum Streptophyta; class Magnoliopsida; order Laurales; family Calycanthaceae; genus Chimonanthus; species Chimonanthus praecox. The sequence continues at coordinate 21,643,824 of CM039087.1, read as the reverse complement.
TTTAAATGCAAATGATGGGATTGAGATGAGATACATGGAGAGCTGAATGGCTGCATTGGTAGGTACCAAGGGGTGCCTTGGATAGCACCCAAGACCCATCGTTTTATGCAAGAATTGATGAGGGAGTGGAGGGGTTTTGGGGGCTGAAATACAAAAGGATTGAACACCCTCATTTGGCCGAATTCCACATTGCAAAAGCCTTAGAATTCTATCTTCTTTCCCTCACTCAAGAACACACTCTCTTGGCCGAGTTTTACCTTGGTGTTTTTCACCATTGATCAAGCATATAATCAGCAAAGGAAGGGAGGCTAAGAAAGATAGGAAGCAAGGATCAAAAGGCAAGACAAGAAGCTTGAGAAATTTTGGTAAGAATTCTTATGGATTTTGGTTTTAAATATGAGTGTTAAGTTATGAATTTGGATGACATACTTTGGTCATGTATGGCTGAATTTGTCATAGGTTTAAACCATGGAAGATGGTGTCTAAAAAGGGTTGGAAATGGACCATTGGGTTCGGCCACTTTGGATGGCCGAACCCCATGGAAACAAGTGGTTGATTTTGATGGTTTTTGGAAATTAAAACCATATAAATTTGGGACTGTTATTAGATGTTTGTGTTAGATTTAAAATGCATGTTTTAAGAAGGGTAAAACATGGATTGGGATGTTTGATTCAGACCTAAGATAAATGGTTAAATGTTTCAAAACCAAAGGTCATAGTGTTCTGCCAATGAGCATGGCCGAACCCTATGAAATTGGGTTGGTTTTTAGATGATTTTTAAAGGGTTGAACTCGGTGATAATACACTGTTTATTACATGATTATTGAAAAATAAAAATATGTTTATGAGGATCAATTCATGGACATAGGGTTCGGCCAACTTGAATGGCCGAACCCCATGAAAGAAATTGATGATTGTTATGAATTTGGAGAGTTAGAAACCATGCAATATCATGGGGTTTCTATGGGATTTTAAATAGAACTATGTTTGCTGTTTTTATGGCTAAGATGCATGATAAATTATGAAAGATAATTAGATGAGTTGTATCCAAAGAACCATGAGGTTCAGCCAAATGTATGGCCAAACCCCATGGGTTGCTTTATGGTTTTTATTTGATTTACTTGGGGTTATGGTCACGGATTTGGGTCAGCCTTTGGATGGCTGAACCATGTGTTGATCATGGTTGAAATAGCATGTTAAAACCATGAGTAATTATGGAGATTATTGAGCCAAGGGAACCATTGGGTTTGGCCATGTATAGGGCCGAACCCCATGGACCATTGCATGGGTTAAATAGGCTAAGTTTATGAGGAGTAATTGTTAGTGGTTCTATGTTGATTTAAAAGGTTTAAAATATCTTAATGGAGAACCATTTGGTAATGGATAAAAGGACCATTGGGTTCGGCCAAATGTATGGCCGAACCCCATGGATTAATTTTGGGTGGATTAAAGGTTGGATGACTAAAGTGGATTAGCTATGGGATTTGGTCTTTGAACAAAAGTAAGCATTGGTTTAATTCCAATGGAAAAAACCGTAAATACTAGTCAAATGATAAAAATGAATAGAGAAAGATTAAAGGACTTAGAAGGAGGGCCAAACTAAAGTGGTATGGTTCGGCCATGGTTTATGGCCGAACCCTACCAAGATATGTTTGTAATAAGTAATGTCTAATGAAGATTAAATAAAGGAGAGATCAAATTAAAGGTGGGTGATGTTCGGCCATGGGCATGGCCGAACCCCACAAGATGGTATATGAGACCTAAACTTGATTAGGAGTCAAGTAGATTAAGTATTGATTTGCTGTTACATAACAAGGTAACGAAACGTGAACGGCGGGCGAGTTGTGACCAGGTGAAGCTCAAAAAGGAACGGATACTTAAACAAAGTTTCAGTAGGTTTCCTACCTACTTGTAACCACAGTTTTACCCCAGTTTTCTTATAAGACTCTTGTTTATTTTATGTGGTTTCAAATGATATATTATGCATTAACAAATGGCATACAAGCATTGACATCTCATGCATAGACATGGGATGATGAATGAGGTTCTACAGTGTTGCAATTTATGAGTTACGTCCTCCTTAGGCAATGAGAGTCCCGCCAGGAAGAGTAACATGATGATCATAGTCACAATGGTCTCCTTAGGCGATGAGAGTCCCACCAGGAGAACTGATACGTGATATGAATCAAGTCAATGATGAGGAGATGGATGTGTATTGTAATTTACCTTGTCGGTGCGAGGCACGTCAAGTGATGGCTATGAATGTACATGATGTGCATACTTCATAGCATTGTTTTACCTGTTTTTACTAATCATGTACTATGATATATATGCATGTTTTATATGCTAATCATGTGGTAGCCCTGATCGGGAACCTACTGGGCGCGTTGATCTAACGCCCTAATTCTATCCTCAGAGGAGAATGCAGGTACAAGGAAAGGGAAAGAAAAGGTCGTTGATCGAGAGGGGAGCTAAGCCTAAGCGCTTGAATGTTGGACTGGACTTCTTTTTATTACTGTCATTTGGACTATATTTTGTTGGACATGTAATAAGTTAATACTTGTTATGGTTTGATTAGATTATTAACTATGGATGGTGGTATACCTTAATTAGCAATTGAGACTGTTACTTACTATCTAGTCTTTCTATTTCGCAGTTAATCTAGTTATTCCGCATGTTGTTATTAGTTCCATGTGTGATTCATTATCATGGTCTAGTCCATGTACACATGGGTGGCCAGTTAAGGTTCAGACTTGAGTAGTCTGAACTTAACTCGCGTCGTGACGCCGCCCGCTCTCTTCCGATGTTTTATTATTATTATTTAAAAAAAAAAAATTTAAACTCTGAATTTTCGGAGAGGGCGGGGCGTTACAATATATATAATAGGGTGCTCAGGCCACTTCTCATATTGTCTTTTGGACATGACCAGGTTGACGTATTGAGTTAGGCTTAGAGGTATAAGGTGCTCAGGCCACTTTTCTTATAGCGAGTTAGGCCTAGAGGTCATTCAGTGCCCAAACCCTTCTTTTCTACCGAGCAACGAAGAAAACCGTTCAGTTACAGATAGTTATCGAGCTGAGTCAGCTACAGATAGAGCGTATCGGCCTGGAAGTGAATACAATAAGTATATACATTATAGTACCAAGAGAAAGGGGTTAGTATCATTTTTAATTATTAAAGAGGGGTATAAACATCACATTAAAACTTAGGGTTTAAAACATGTAATCTTCTACTAAATCAAGATTTACAAACCAAAACTAGGTTCCTCGGGACATGCCTCGGAACCCGGTATTCTATCTTCGGAACTTCCGAGCCACTGTCTAAAAACTGGTCTACAAAACCTTCGGAACTTCTGAGGCTCATGTCTCAAAACTTTTGAGAGTGCTTCTGAGCGGAAAAAATAGAAAACAGAACAACCTGTGGTCTTGGTGTGTCTTGGAACCTGTCGAGGAAAGCTCGGAACTTTCGAGCAGTTTGGCTCTTCGGAACAGACTCGGAACATCCTGTTAGCAGAGGCGGGAGAAACAGTTAGCCTCTGACACTTCGGAACCCCGAACCGAAGCTCGGAACTTCCAAAGTTTTGGCTTCAGAATTTCCAAAGCCTAACTCTCGAACCTTTCAAGAGTATTCTTCTTCCTCTATCTGCAGTAGCAGACAGTAACAACCACGACTATGTGAAATACGAATCCAGAAACAGTGGATTTTCTGGGTTCGTTTTTCACATCTAACCGGTCAGGTGGACTCCTCAGTGAGTCCTCTTGACATAGGGAATAAATTAAAACATTAACACTGAATTAAAACATCTGATTTTAACAAGAATTTCAGATAAACACATGGAAATTCAAGTTTTCCTCAAAACTTCAAATCCATTTTAAACACTCAAAAGTTGATCAATTTTACTTCTGTTTGATTATAAACTAAGTGAAATTTGGAAAGGAACACAAAAGTTACCTTCGCTTAAGTTCTTGGATTAAAAATCTGAAATTTGAAAAATCTTCCTCTTTTAAGCTTACGGTAAAAATTTGAAAAGACAGAGAGGGATGGTGGTTTGGTTTTTCACAGTAGTTTGATTCTATCTGGGTGAATTCAACTGGGAGGAGGGTAGAATTTATAACCCTCCAGCCAGGCCAGGTGAAAGACACCTCACCGGCAGCCCACGGGCATCTGCATGGGAGCGACGCCAGCTTTTGGCCACGTAGGGGTGACAACAGTAAAAACACATTTTGCAGATAGGTCCTTCCAGCAGGTTTTGCAATTCAGTCCATTTTTGTCTTCATTAAATTTTAACTAAAAACATGATTTAAATAACTTAATTAATTTAATCCAACTTAAGAAAAATGTTGAGTTTTATAAACTCTACTCATCATAAAATTTTGGAGATTTAATTTTCATTAAAAACCATAAATTTAAACAAAATTCATATTTTGATACTATTTACTTAATTTAATTATTATTTAATAAAAGGGTTTAAAACCTTTATTTTCAAAAGTTGAATAAATAAACTAAACAATTATAAAAAGGTCTATAATCACATATTTTTCTTAAAAATTTTCATATTTTTGAAATCATCTAAAAATATTTATTTCTTCTCTTTCAGGCCCTTTTCGGGTAGTTTTAAATAACATTTTCTCAAAATAATATAACACTGTAATTATAAATTAAGATCCTTGATTAAAGAAATCAATATCATTCAACAATAATCAAATAATTATATAAATAGTAAAAATAATATCCAAAAAAATGACAAATTACCAATTTGCACTTCCAACTAGACGAGTTGGATAATTGAGCTTCCAAGCTCTGACTGGGCCAAACCTGTGTTTTACGTAAAGACTTACCCTAATCTTCAAGATCAACCGGTCAAAGTATGATTTATCATACTGATCACACCTAATTCGGGTCAGGGTATTATATCCATTGTTGGGCTCACCCAACCTTTTGCTATCCCAAATTCATTAGGTTGGGAATTACACCCTCACAAATAGAATGGGACTTCCACATATTCAATTGAATGAGAATTCCATCCAATCGCCTATGATTTTGAATGGTTCAACCAACCTCGGTCTACTTCCTTATCCCTCTATTTTTTATAATGGTTCAAGCTTCCTTGCCTTAATTCACTTCACAAGATGAATTGATTTTAAAGTGAAGCACTTGCCTTGTTTGTACTCACAATTTGTAGATGTGTTTTTTAAAGATGTCATTTCCAATGTGATCGTATAAAGACGAAGGTGCGTCGTGTATAGAACAATGACAATCTATGGGAAATGTTCTTGGATATGCAAGTTGTTGAGCATTGAAATATTATATTTTTACCCCTGATTATTAGGTCAGTTAATCCTCAATTTTGTATATAATGATGCATTTAATGTAGTTTGTCAGTTTTGTAATAAAAAATGGAAAGTTCTGGAAAATCAAATTAAAACAACAGAAGATTGCAATTTAGAGCTGTAAAGAGAAGACCTATAATTATTATAAATATTTTATGTCACTTTCTAGGATTTTCATGTAAATTAATTAATCTAGATCCAGTTATGAAAGTCTATGATTAATTAATAATTTTTTGATTTAATAGTGGCTGAACAATTATTTAATTCTAGAGGATAAAGGTTGCAGTCCAAGTTCCAAAGCCTGAATTTCATATATTGGGCCAAGATTCAGTTCAAGTGGGCCAAGCTATACTATACAAAGCTTCAATGGGCCAAGCCACATGCAAGCCCATGCACATTTCACAATCTGGGCTAGGCCAGTGTGTAAGCTCAATTCAACTAAGGCCCAAGCTCTCAAATCCAATTCAAATGGGCCTGAGTTGAGGTGTAGATCCAAATCGAAAGCCTAAGTCCAAAGAACTCCTTGGTTCATGTTTGAATTTACCTAAGTCCAACTCAACTACCTATGCCCAAAACCCATAACCCAACTTCACATCCTCACCATCCAATTTCCATCTTAGATCTTAACCTTCCATCTCACACACAAAATTAGGTCAAACCTTAGATCCAGCATCAAATCTAACCCATCCATTCATCTTTCATTAGATCTAGGTCATCCATCATCATCATGATCATCTTAACCTTAGATTAATGTTCATCCATGCATCACTTATTAATCATTGCATTCATTTCATGCATTGATCATCTTAGCCATTAGATATTAGGTAATCTAATCTCATTCACTCATTCATCTTTTAAAAACCTTAGAGCCTCCACATGCATCCATCACATACACACATTACCTTGGGTTTAGGATTTTCATTTTATTCAGTTGGTCTAGAATATGATTTCTATGTGTCTTTAAAATTTTTAAGTTTTAAGTTTTGCTCGAGGACTAGCAAAATCTAAATTTGGAGATATTTGTTGAGCATTGAAATATTACATTTTTACCCATGATTATTGGGTCAGTTAATCCTCAATTTTGTATATAATGATGCATTTAATGTAGTTTGTCAGTTTTGTAGTAAAAAATGGAAAGTTCAGAAAAATCAAGTTAAAACAATAGAAGATTGCAAGTTTAGAGTTTTAAAGAGAAGATCTAGAATTATTATAATTATTTTATATCACTTTCCAGGATTTTCATGTAAATTAATTAATCTACATCCAGTTATGAGATTTTATGATTAATTAATAATTTTTAGATTTAAAGTGGCTGAATAATTATTTAATTCTAGAGGATAAAGGTTGCAATCCAAGTTCCAAAGCCTGAAATTCATGTCATTGGGCCAAGATTTAGTTCAAGTGGGCCAAGATATGCTTCACAAAGCTTCAATGGGCCAAGTCACATGCAAGTCCATGCGCATTTCACTCTGGGCCAGGCTAGTGTGCAAGATCAGTCCAACTAAGGCTCAAGCTCTCAAATCCAATTCAAATGGTCCTGGGTTGAGGTCTAGATCCAAATCCAAAGCCTAAGTCCAAAGAACTCCATGATCCATGTTTGAATTGACCTAAGTCAAACCCAACTACCTTTGTCCAAAACCTATAACCCAACTTCACATCCACACCATCCAATTTCCATCTTAGATCTTAACCTTCCCTCTCACACAAAAAATTAGGTCAAACCTTAGATCCATCATCAAATCTAACACATCCATTCATCTTTTATTAGATCTAGGTCATCCATCATCATCATGATCATCTTAACCTTAGATTAGTGTTCATCCATGCATCACCTATTAATCCTTGCATTCATTTCATGCATTGATCATCTTAGCCATTAGATATTAGGTAATCTAATCTCATTCACTCATTCATCTCGTAGAAACCTTAGAGCCTCCACATGCATCCATCACATACACACATTACCTTGGGTTTAGGTCATGCATTTCATCATCCATTTAAGATCCACCAATGCATCTAAACCCTCCATCAACCATCTACCATTCATATAATTATTTTACCCAAAATACATTAGAGCAATTAGATCCAAACCCATTTAATCTAAGCCCTCCAATCATAAACCCTAAGTTATGAACAACTTGTAGTTCATGCGCATTTAATCTAAGCCTCCATGCGCATTTTACATATCATCATCCCATGACCTTTGCAACCTAAAATCTCTCCATGCATTTAAACTAAAAACCATCTAGATACATCCCTAAGATCCCAACACACCTCTTCATCCTCATCATCCGTATCCCACACGATTTTCTCAATCCCAATCCAATCCATTCGAATTTCACACCTAGTCAGCCCTCCATTTCATCTTCCTATCATCCATCCATTTATTCATCTCGTCTCTTAATCTCATCCATTCATTCATCATCTCATTGCACAAACCCTAAAACTACATAGCCAAATTCGAATTTTCCAGTGCAAATTCAAGTCCTAATTTCTCTCATAATCTTCTATCTTCCCTCCACCTTGACTTAGCCACCAAGGAAAGGCACACCAAATTCGTGACTCTCCTTGTGCAACCCTAAAATCCAAGTTTAAATCCTCATCATCCATTTCCATTTAGATCTAATTCAGTCCTTTGATTTCCCATCTTAAGCCTTGATTTTATCCCAGCCATCCATCTCTTTTCAAAACCTATAAATACCCTATTACCCCAAGGGTAAAATTCGAATATGACCTGGAATTCAAGACAACTAAAGGCTGGAGCAAAAGTCAAGAGCACCATTCGAATTTACAAGTGAGAGTTGTAGATTTTTATTTTTATGTTTTCTTTATTGTATTTAATTTATAAAAGCCTTTTACTTTAATTCTTCCATCTAATAAAGTGAAGCATTCATTTAGAACCCTGGAACATCTAATTTCTAAAAATACTTTTATGATTACTTTATTTTTAATTTCAAGAACACAACTTTTATTTATTTGATTGAACTTGAGTATATGCAATAATTAGGATCTTGATTGTAAGATTTAAATCATGATTACTAAGGTTTTGATTAATTAAATTACAAGTTGTGAATCTAGTTTTATTAATAAATATGAATTGTATTTTAGATCTTTATGTGAATTTCAGATCTAAGCCTTTACTTTATTTACACATCTTGGGTGATGAGCGGTCTATTTCAAACAACCAACCTTTACGTTACTACACATTTAATTTTAGTCATTTATTTTCATGTAATTTAATTCTCTTCCTTTTAATTATGTTAAATCTCATGTTAGTTGTGTAATAGTTGTTTTAACCCAAATCTTTTATAATCTAATCTTTAATTCTTTAATTGATTCTTTAATTTCTCTTAAATCACTCTCTCTCAAAAATCCATTCAATTAAAGTTAGTAAGATGTGTACATAATTTTGTAACTTGAAATCCTAATCTTGATTAAGGTAAAAATTTAATTCACCATATTAGAATAAGAAATCACACATCTTATTTGCTGATTTTCCAAGTTAGATATATGACTCATATAATGATTTTCTTTCTTAAAAACAATTCATTTTTAGAGGATATAAATTTAACTTCATATACTTTGAGATTTTCCATTAGGTTCAACCTCGCTCTCACATTACTATACTATAAATGGTTCGTACACTTGCGAGATTTATAAATTTAAAACTATCAACAAGTTTTTGGAGTCGTTGCTCGAGAAAGTCATTAAAGATTGAACTCTCTAATGGTGTGCAACATCTCCCATTCCGTTCTGATCAAGCATGCTACCGATGCATGAGATAGGAGGCTGAGAGCATCCGCCACTTTGTTTGCCTTGCCTGGATGGTATCGAAGCTCAAATTCATAATCCGCCAGATACTCCATCCATCTACGCTGCCTCAAGTTGAGCTCCTTCTGATCAAATAAATATTTTAAACTCTTATGATCAGAAAATACCTCAAATTTTTCACTGTAAAAATAGTGTCTCCAACTTTTGAGTGCGAAGACCACTGCAGCTAGCTCCAGATCATGTGTGGGGGTAAAGACGTTCATGTATTTTTAACTGTCTTGACCCATAAGCCACCACACGGTGTTCTTGCATGAGTGAACACCCTAGTCCTTCTCATGAAGCATCGCATTGTACTTCGTAACCTTTGCCCCTTTCCGGCAAAATTAAAACAGGAGCTTTTGTAAGTTTCTCTTTTAGCGTTTCAAATCTCCGGTTACACTGATCTGTCCATTCATACTTGACTCCTTTCTGCGTGAGTCTAGTCAACGGTGACGTTATTTTGGAAAAATCCATGATAAATTTCCGATAATAACCCACCAATCCCAAGAAACTACGAATTTCAGTTACATTCTTGGGTGCTTTCCAATCTTTCACTGCTGCCACCTTAGCCGGATCCACGGCTATACCTCCCTCAGATATCACATGCCCCAAGAAATTGACCTCGGATAGCCAGAATTCACATTTATTGGCCTTGGCATATAGTTTATTCTGCCTCAAAGTATTCAAAACTATCCGTAGATGCTCTGCATGCTCTTCCTGACTCTTGGAATATATCATAATATCATCAATGAATACGATTACAAATTGATCCAAATAGGGACGGAAGATTCTGTTCATCAAATCCATGAACACCGCCGGCGCATTTGTAAGTCCAAATGGCATGACTACAAACTCGTATAGTCCATACCGCGTCCGGAAGGCCGTTTTCTCTATATCTTCCTCCCTAACCCGTATTTGGTGATAACCAGACATCAAATCGATACTTTGAAAAATGGCTGGAACCCTTCAATTGATCGAATAAATCATCGATCCTGGGTAGAGGGTACTTGTTCCGGACTGTTAGCTGATTCAGCTTCTGGTAGTCCACACACATCCGAAGTGAACCATCATTTTTCTTCACAAATAGCACTGGTGCTCCCCATGATGAGGTACTGTTTCGGATGCAACCCAGCTTAAGCAGTTCATCAATCTGCTTATTTAGCTCCGACATCTCTGCTGGTGCCATCCGATAGTGTGGTAACGACACTGGTGCTGTGCCAGGGTACAACTTGATCTCGAAGTTAATCTCCCTCATAGGCGGTAAACCAGGGAGTTCCTTTGGAAATACATCCGCAAATTCTTGTACAATTGCCGGAACTTCAATAACTGGAGCTTTGTTTATGGTGATATTATTCAATACCACGTGGTTTAACTCTTCCTGCAAACCACTTTGTTTATCTGTGCGGACTACATACTACTTGCCCTCGGGTGACATAAATGTCACTATTCGGCGATAACAATCGATGTTGGCATAAAACTTAGCCAACCAATCCATGTCGTATCATACTCAGACATGTCAAGCACTAGATAATTGAACTTAAATCTAAGTCCAGCTAATTCCGTGTTAACCGCTGTACATATAAGTCCCAATGCCGAATCTCCGACAGGGGATACAATAGTAAGTGTTGTGGCTAATCTTTGAACTAATGTACCGGTAGCAGTAATAAATGATGCAGCTATGAAGGAGTGTGGTGCTCTAGAATCAAATAGTGTATATGCATAAGAACTACTCACTACCGCCATACCTTGTATCACAACATGGTCATTTTCTTCCGGAGAAGTTAGAGTAAATAATCGTCCAGCTCCAGCAGGGTTAGATCCTCGACCTCCCCGACTCTGCATTCTGCCTCCCTTGGAGTTTGCTAGTCTAGCTGGCGGACGAAATGATCCTCTGGAGTACGACAGCCTATTGAGCTTTGGGCAGTCCTTTTTGTAGTGACCAGGCTGATCACAGTGAAAGCAAGTATTCACTCCTCGAGATGCTTAAGTAACTGCTACAGATTGAGTGGGCTGGTTGGGGCGAAAGCCCCCACTAGATCCAACAGAAGGCGAGGGTCTGCTGAAGTTCGATCTGAACTTTTTGTTGGGTTGATACGCATCCCTCCCACTCGGAGCTCGGCGGTTTTCCACTCTGGCAAATTCCGCCATTTCCTGTTCCACAATGGTAGCCCTGCTAACCACTTCAGCCAGCGTGACTGCTTTGAACACGGTTACCTTGGCCCTAATGTTTGGCAATAACCCATGCTCGAACTTGCGAGCCTTTCGATACTTCGTGTCCACAACATAAAATGCATAGATTGATAGGCTAAGGAATTCTTGGTGATACTCAGCCACCGTCATTGAACCTTGTACCAAAGTCATAAAGGCCTGAATTTGTCGTTCCCTCTCTTCCTCTGGGAAATAGCGCTCTAAGAATGTTGCTGAGAATTGCTCCCATGTCATCGCAATTCTTTCTCTTCTTGGCACAAGTGCTTGCTGTCTCTCCACCACCTTCCACCATTTGGCAGCGTCATCTACCAGCTGTGACGTGGCCAATAGTATTTTATGAGCATGACTCTTTATGTTCAAAAGAGTCAGTATGTGTGAAATCTTCTCCAACCAATTTTCGGCTCCGATAGGCCCTTCTCTGCCCTTGAAGTAAGGTGGGCGCTGTTGCTGAAAGTCTTTGACCATGTTACGGTCATTATTTTCGTTCGTACTTCCCTCTCCGTTCAAATGTTGTTGGAGGACAGATGTAACCACAGCTTGCACCAAGCTGTGCAGTTCAGGAGGCACAAAGGGTACGGTCATGTTACTGCTCTCCTCCTCCTCTCGTCGATATGATGAGTCGTATTCCTCCTTGTCGTCCTGTTGATACGTAGGGTCACTCCCTTCTTCTTCCCGCCGAGAATGGTGAGACTCTTCCTTTAATGTGAGATCGTTCATGAACAGATCTCTCTTCGTCCTGAACGGACCGCTCTCTATCAGGTTCCGATGACGCCTTCTTGCGTCGGGGTACCACCTTCCCTTGTGGTGTGATAATGAGCACGTCATCTTTCTTCCTATCATCCTGACGGGTCCTTCTCTTTGATACCCTCTCACCTAATCCGATCTGTAAAACTTTTTCTTTTCCCTTCGGATGTTTTACCACCTTTCTCTGTGGCGCCATTTAGTCCTAATTCATGGAAACATCATAGACTTAGTTTCCATTAACAATATGCATCACATGCCATGAATCCTCATATAAACATGAAATCACATATTTTATATAGATTCAAATTTCATCTTTGTACAAAGGTGGGTAGGGTGAAACAAAACCCTATGTATACAAAATATGCACCCTTACAAAATAACCCTTTTTTTAATACCCTTCATATTACTTCCTATCCTAGTCTTCCGTAGAAGATTCCGCATCATCAGTGAACTTGAAACGGTTATCAGGACACGTCATCGCCGTGTGCCCCAATACTTCACATGTTGTGCAGGGTATTAATCCAGGTCCACCAATATAAGGACAATTAGTCCTCGACTCTCCATGCCCATGCAATCCACAAACTGGACATACAACTCCTAAAGAATGAGGACAATACAAACAATTGTGGTCGTCCTGATTACACAACTCACACGTATCGTAGGGATCTACCTCCCCCGCCGATTCCAATATTATAGGAAAATCTTCCATACGATCCTCATAAAAGAATCCCAGATCCTCCTCTTCTTCCTTAGGAGGCTCCACCATCCCAGGAATGTCATCCATCAAATCCTCTGGAACAGGTGCTAAGTCCATATCATCTTCCTCAGGAGGTCCCTCCTGAAGGTCCATATGAGCTTCTACGTTGGTGTTGTTAGAAGCAGACACCAAGTCTATGGGATGGCTAGGCGTTCCGCTGTGCCATTCTGAGTACTCCACATTACTCGACATATCTGTATCATATCAATAGAACAAAAGAATATTTAATAGCAATTCTAAATAAACCAACCTTGGTTTTTAGGGGAATCTGATCATGCATAAAGTCATGTATTTTGTTTGGGAAGATTACCAAATCATCACTCTTGGTGTTCTTTTGTTTCTGGGGAAATCTCTAATTTCCTGTTGTTTGTTTCACAGTGTGGGGATTTCAGGGGAGTGCATCCTACCTTGCTATGTTTGATATGTCCAATTATGATAATTGTACTTTACTTTGCTATCTTTCATTGTCGTTCTCAGATTGATTGTTCAGTCTGAGTCACTTGAAGTAAATTAATCCGGCCCCCAGGCAGCGGACTCCGAAGAATCGGTCAGTTGGGATTCTTATCCGTCACTGAGACATGAAACTGTCTTAATCTTACTTCGATGATTCAACTTCCCGTTTCGCTCTGATACCAACTGTAACGCCCCACCCTTTCCGAGAAATCAGAGTCTAATTTTTTTTTTTAATAATCAATAAACATCGGAAGAGAGCGGGCGGCGTCACGACGCGAGTTAAGTTCAGACTACTCAAGTCTGAACCTTAACTGGCCACCCATGTGTACATGGACTAGACCATGATAATGTATCACACATGGAACTAACATCAACATGCGGAATAACCTAGATTAACTGTGGAATAGAAAGACTAGATAGCAAGTAACAGTCTCAAACATTGATTAACATAAATCATCCATCAAAAGTTATTAACCTAATCAAACCATCCATTGCTAATATCCTAAGCAAACCATAGCAAGTAACTACTTTATTACATGTCCATAATAAAGTATCAAATAACAGCAATTATAAATTCATTACAGCATTCAAGCGCTTAGGCTTAGCTTAGCTCCCCTCCCGGTCAACGACCTTTTCTTTTCCTTTACTTGTACCTGTATTCTCCTCTGAGGATAGAATTAGGGCGTTAGATCAATGCGCCCAGTAGGTTCCCGATCAAGGCTACCACATGATTAGCATATAAAACATGCATATATATCATAGTACATGATTAGTAAAAACAGGTAAAACAATGCTATGAAGTATGCACATGCAATGAGTCTCTCCCATCATGTACATTCATAACCATCACTTGACGTGCCTTGCACCGTCAAGGTAAATCACAATACACTTCCATCTCTTCATCACTGACTTGATTCATATTGCGTATTAGTCCTCCTGGCGGGACTCTCATCGCCTAAGGAGACCAATATGACTATGATCATCATGTTACTCCTCCTGGCGTGACTTGCACCACCGAAAGAGATGACAATGCTTGTATGCCATTTGTTAATGCATAATATATCATTTGAAACCACATAAAATAAATAAGAATCTCATAAAGAAAGCTGGGTAAAACTGTGGTTACAAGTAGGTAGGAAACCTACTGAAAATTCGCTTCGGTGTTTGTTCCTTTTTGAGCTTCACCCGGTCACGACTCGTGCGCCGTTCGAGTTCCGTTTCCTTGTCCATATAACAGCAAGTTAACATTTAAACTACTTGATTCCTAATCACGTTTAGGTCTCATATACCATCTTGTGGGGTTTAATCCTTTTTTTTTTTTCATTTGATAAACATTTCATAATTCAAACATGTCTTGTTAGGGTTCGGCCATACACCATGGCCGAACCATACCACTTGAGTTTGGCCCTTCTTCTAAGTCCTTTAATCCTTCCCTATTCATTTTTATCATTTGACTAGTATTTACGATTTTTGCCATTGGAATTAAACCAATTCTTACTTTTGTTCAAATACCAAATCCCATAGCTAATCCACCTTAGTCATCCAATCTTTAATCCACCAAACTTACTCCATGGGGTTCGGCCATACATTTGACCGAACCCAATCGTTCTTTTATCCACTACCATATGGTTCTCCATTAGGGTATTTTTAACATTTTAAATCAACATAGAACCATTACCAATTACTACTCATAAGCTTAGCCTATTTAACCCATTCATTATGAATTAGCACAAAGTCCATCAATAATCATTGGTGGGGTTCGGCCATAATACATGGCCGAACCTCACCCTATGTATTTTTATCCCATACTCCCTTATCTATCATGCTTGGTTATTTACTAATATTTAGTAAATAAATACATACATGATTCTTGAATCAAAATCATACAACCCAATCAGTAAACATAACCCTATGTAAACCAAATAAAACCATAAAGTAACCCATGGCGTTCGGCCATTCATATGGCCGAACCTCATGGTTCTTTGAATCCAATTCTTCTAATGATCTTTCATCATTTATCATGCATCTTAGCCATAAAAACAGCAAACATATTTCTATTTAAAATCCCATAGAAACCCCAATGATATTGCATGGTTTCTAACTCTCCAATTTCATAACAATCACCAATCTCTTTCATGGAGTTCGACCATTCAAGTTGGCAGAACCCTATGTCCATGAATTGGTCTTTCACACATGCTTTAGGCGTTAATTAAACATGCAATATCAGTACCATATTGCTGCCTTTATACCTCTTAGAAACCATGTAATTAAATTCATCCAAAAAAGGTCCATGAAAGTCCATGGTTTCCATGTTTCACAACATGAAAATCAACAATCTTTCACATGGGGTTCGGCCCTCTATGGAGGCCGAACCCAATGGTTATTTTTTTTCTATTTTTAAACCTCCAATAATCATGTAATAACCCGCGTATTATCACCGAGTTTAACCCTTTAAAAATCATCTAAAAACCAACCCAATTTCATAGGGTTCGGCCATGCTCATTGGCCGAACACTATGACCTTTGGTTTTGGAAGATTTAACCATTTATCTTAGGTCTGAATCAATCATCCAAATCCATGTTTTAACCTTCTTAAAACATGATTTTAAATCTAACACTAACATCTAATATCAGTCCCAAATTTATATGATTTTAATTTCCAAAAACCATCAAAAACAACCACTTGTTTCCATCACTTTTTAGACACCACCTTCTATGGTTTAAAACCATGACAAATTCGGCCATACATGACCAAATTATGTCATCCAAATTCAAAACTCAATTCTCATATTTTAAACCAAAATCCATAAGAATTCTTACCAAATTTCTCAAGCTTCTTGTCTTGCCTTTTGATCCTTGCTTCCTATCTTCTTTCTTCCTTAGTCTCAGCTGATTAGAAGCATGAACCAATGGTGAAATCACCAAGATATAATTTGGCCAAGGAGGTGTTCTTGAGAGAGGGAGGGATTGATTTCTAAGGTTTTTGCAATGACATAATCGGCCAAATGATGGTGTTGTTTGCTTTTGTTAAACAACCCCATAACACCCATTTAATCCTCATCAAGTCTTACTCAAACCAAAGAGTCACTTGCAGCCAAGCAAAGCACCCCTTGGCACTCCCAACACACCCTTTGGCAGCCCCATGCAATCGTATCTCATTCCCATGCATTTCATTTAACAAACACCATGGAAATCACCAAAACAAGTCCCCAACGTGTGGGACTTGTTTTGGTTGGTTTGAGACCAAGCTACCTTTTCAAATTCCTATTCAACTCACTGATTTACAGGCCCTTTAAGTTCCATTTTGACTCACTTGAACTCAAGGTCATTTAGATTTCCATCTCAACTCACCCAACTCACATACTTAATGCATTTCATTTAATGCACATGAGTTGACCCACCACTTTGATTTAATTCCAACTCACTTCAGTCCCACTCAAACTGATTTAACTCATATTTTAGCTCCCTTGAGGGTCCACACGGTCAACCCTAGTCAACACAACCCGTTGGGTCCACCTTTAGCTCCTTGACCCGTTTTTGACTCCATGACTCAATTATGGTATTTTGGTCATTTGCAATTGGTTTTTACATATGGGTCAAGCCTACCCATTTTTTTCTCCACTTGATTTCCAATCAAATAGGCTTAACCCCACTTAATTTAAAATCACAAAACGGTCAAAAAATCCAGTAAGACCCGATGGGTCCCATTTGGGCCCTTTGACCCATTTAGCCATTTTTGACCCAATTGATGTAAATTACCCATCCAATAAAACTTAACATTCATAATGTGCTCTTATGATTTTAATTTGAGCAATGGGCCCCACTATTTCCTTACTTAACATCACAAAATAATTAATTTAACACATCAGGGGCATTTTGGTAATTATCCATTTCATTGAGAAATCGGGATGTTACAACCTTGAGATCAGGGAAACATGTAGATAACAAAGTGGAAATGCCTAACGAATCAATCAATGATCAATCAAAACAATCGGATAACTCATTGAGTTCATCCCCTGTCCAAAATCCATCGAATTTATCTGCTAAGAAAACATTTTCACCAAGGGCTCCATATCCTCATAGGTTATCAGCAAAACAAAAGATACCTTATGGTGATATACTAGAGGTTTTTAAACATGTCAGCATCAATATCCCTCTATTGGATGCCATCAATCAGGTACTTTCGTATGCCAAATTTCTCAAAGACCTATGTACGGTGAAACGGAGGACCAATGTTCCCACAAAGACTTTCCTAGCAGAAAATGCGAATGCACTGCTCCAACAAACATTTTCAATCAAACATAAGGAACTTGGATGTTCAGTCATTGCTTGTGCAATTGGTACATACACAATTGACAGGGCCTTATTAGATCTTGGAGCTAGTGACAGTCTACTGCCATATTCTCTCTATGAGCAGTTAGGTTTGGGAGAATTGAAACCTACTTCCATCACACTAAAGTCAGCTGATCACTTAATAAAAATTCCCAAAGGTGTGATAGAAGACGTTCTAGTTAAGGTTGACAATCTCTACTTCCTTGTAGATTTTGTGGTATTGGATACAAAATCAACTCAGGACGATAATGGACATATCCTAGTCATTCTTAGACGACCATTTCTGGCCATTGCACAAGTAGTGATCAATTGCCAAAATGTTATGCTTAGATTATCATTTGGAAATTTGACAACTGAACTCAATGTTTTTGGCTTTTGTCGACAACCTCTCTGCACGGATGATCCATGCGAGGTTAACTTAATTCAGAGTTCAGTTGATGAATTTTTCCTTCACTCCATTTGAAATAATCAATTCAAAAAATCATTTTCTAATTTAGACAAGGATTTAAATTTTAATAATGTGAATGCTATCACCAAATTTGAACCTCTTTCTGTCAATCCATCTGTGTCAGTCCCATCTATCGTGAAACCACCAAAGTTAGAACTCAAAGGTCTTCCTGAAACTCTCAAATATTCATATCTTGGACCTTCAAACACATTGCCAATTATCATAGCTTCAGATTTAACTTCTAAGCAGGAGTCTAAACTTCTAACTGTTTTAAGAGATCATCGTGAAACTATAGGATGGTCCATTGTCGATATCAAATGAATTAGCCCTTCTGTGGTCATGCACAAAATTTATCTGGAAGAAAATTCCAAAACATCTAGGGAACCACAGAGACAGTTAAATGCAGGAAGTAGTGAGAGCTGAAATTTTGAAACTTCTAGAAGCTGGAATCATTTACCCAAGTTTAGATAGTGCATGGGTAGTCCAATCCAAGTTGTCTCGAAAAAGTCTGGTGTCACGGTAATAAAAAATGAGGAAAATGAGTTAGTTCCAACACCTGTTCAAACGGGTTGGAGAGTTTGTATTGATTACCGGAAACTGAACACTGTCACTCGAAAAGATCACTTCCCTCTTCCATTCATTGATTAGATGCTTGAACGTTTAGTAGGTCATGCGTTCTATTGTTTCCTCGATGGTTATTCCGACTATAACCAGATCTATGTTGCTCTTGACGATTAGGAGAAAACAACATTCAACTGTCCATTCGGTACGTTCGTCAATCGTCGTATACCTTTCGAACTGTGTAATGCACCTGCCACCTTTCAAAGGTGCATGATTAGTATTTTCTTTGACATGGTAGAATGTTTCTTGGAAATTTTCATGGACGATTTATCAGTCTTTGGATAAACTTTTGACCAGTGCCTCCACCATCTGACCCTTGTGTTAGTTAGGTGCAAAGAAAAGAACTTATTACTCAATTGGGAAAAATGTCACTTTACAGTGAAATCAGGCATAGTATTTGGGCACATCATCTCAGAAAAAGGAATTGAAGCGGACAAAGCCAAGGTTAACCTAATCTCTAATTTACCAAAACCACAAACTGTTAAAGAGATTAGGTCATTCTTAGGTCACGCTGAATTTTACAGAAGGTTTATCAAAGGATTTAGTGACATATCAAGACTTCTCTGTAGACTCGTAACCAAGGATACCATTTTCAATTTTGATGAAAAATGTATCATAGCCTTTGAAAAATTGAAAAATGCATTGACTTCTGCTCCACTCATACAGCCACTTGATTGGTCTGTACCTTTTGAAATTATGTGCGATGCCTCTGACCATAAGTAGGAGCCATGTTAGGAAAAAGAATAAACAGATTACTTCATGTTATCTACTATGCTAGCAAAACATTGAATGACGCTCGGCTTCATTATTCCACCATGGAAAAAGTTAGCAGTTGTATTTGAGCTAGACAAATTCCAATCTTACTTAGTAGGTTCGAAGGTCGTTATCTATTCAAATCACGCTGCACTCGTATCTTCTTTCTAAGAAAGATACTAAGTCCCGCCTGATCAGATGGATACTTTTGCTACAAGAATTTGATATTGAAATCGGGATAAGAAATGTTCCGAAAATGTGGTAGCATACCATTTGTCTAGATTGGTAGCTGAGATCACTGAAGATAACCGTCCTATCACTGAGTCCTTCCCTGACGAGCAACTCATATCCCTTTTCCAAGTACCATGGTTCACAGACATTGTTAATTATCTTGTGACTAGTCAAATGCCTCCTCATTGGACTAAACAAGATAGAGTTAAATTTCTGACACAAGTGAAAAATTTCATTTGGGATGATACATATTTGTTTAAGCATTGCGCAGACCAAATTATTCGTCGTTGTGTTCCTGAAGAAGAACAACAAAGTGTCATAAGTTTTTGTCATGATCAAGCCTCTAGAGGCCATTTCAGTGCTAAAAAGACAACTGCAAAAATTTTGCAGTGTGGATTTTACTGGCCCTCCATATTTCGAAATACCCATACATCCTATGTTTCATGCCATAGATGTCAAAAATTAGGAAGTATATCCTGCCGGAACATAATGCCTTTAAACCCAATCTTAATTGTTGAACTTTTCGATGTTTGGGGCATTGATTTCATGGGACCTTTTCTTAAGTCTTTTGACAATCTATATATCCTCGTACGAGTTGACTATGTATCAAAGTGGGTAGAAGCAGTGGCATGCAAAACCAATGATCACAAGGTTTTCACTCGTTTCTTGAAAGAAAATATCTTCTCTAGATTTGGTATTCCACGAACTATCATCAGTGATGGTGGTATGCATTTTTGTAATCCCCCATTCGAAAAATTGATGAAATCATATTGGGTGATTCACAAAGAAGCTACCCCCTATCATCCTCAAACAAGTGGACAAGTGGAAATATCAAATAGAGAAATGAAACATATCCTTGAGAAGACAGTCAATCCATCTCGGAAGGACCGGTCTTCCAAACTTAATGATGTACTGTGGGCTTATCGAACTGCGTTCAAGACACCCGAATGTCACCCTATCGCTTAGTGTATGGAAAACTTGTCATCTTACAGTTGAAATAAAACACAAAGCCTATTGGACAATCAAGAGTTTCAATTTTGCTCTAGACTCAGCTGGACAACTCAGAAAGCTTCAATTAGCAAAGTTGAAAGAAATCCGAAATGAAGCTTATGATACGGCTAGAAAGTACAAAGACCGAATGAAAATCTTTCATGACAGACACATTCTTCGGAAAGTGTTTACTATTGGTCAAAAGGTCCTATTGTAAAATTCTAGGTTGCATCTTTTTCCTAGAAAATTGAAATTCAAATGGTCCGGTCCATTCATCATCACAGCCATATTTCTACATGGTGCCATCCAGATCAAGCATCCTAAAAATGGTCATCCTTTCAAAGTCAATGGTCAACATTTGAAACCATTTTTAGAGCCCTTTACTCCAGAAGGAACAAAGAAAATTCTGCTCATTGATCCAATTTACCGAAACTGATTTGCACATCCATTATCCTCCCATTTACCCAATTCCATTTACCCTTACCCACTCATCTCTACCTAGACCCACCAACCCAATTTTTTATGTTTGAGTTGGTCTAAGTTCATCAGAGTCGTTAGTATCTAGTTGTTATTTTTCATGAGTCTAGTTTTTGTTTGAGTCAATCTAGCCTAGAAGTCAACCATTTCATACCACGGTACAACTCATATTTAGATTGTTCAGTTTCTAAGATATTTCTTCGTTTACACCTGGCCAGTGTAGATTAGGGAACATTGAGGACAATGTTCAATTCGAGTTTGTGGGTACTAAGGTCATCATGTGCCGTTTTTCATAAAAATTTCTTAGGGGAGTAAGTTTAAAACTGAGACCCCTTAAAAAAAAAAATTATCATCCATCATCCATCTTTGTCTTTGTGACCAAGAGATGTTAAAGAACTGGATAGAAGTCATGCACGTAGACGGTCGAGTTTTCATTTTTGCATTATGTCTGTCTAGAACACAAATTCCCCCAGACTTGTGTAGGAAAATCATTTCCTTAGCTATGAGGGTGAGGAAGCTGGAAATCCAAGAGGAGCAACCCAAACCTCTCTATGGTCGAAGCACTCTGGCTACAAAGAGGAAAGCTAAGAGGCTAGGTATCTGTCACAAATACAGACGTTGGAATTGTAATGGAAGAAGATCAGATTGTAGAGTCCGTTATGAGACATCAGTAAGTAGACTTGTAGGGAACCGTCAGATCTATGTAGACCTATGCAAGGCAGCGTAAGTCCAGAAAAACTGAGACGCTATGAACTCCAGAGAACTGTTGATTTCCGACTAAGTGCTTGCAAACGTCTTCACAATCTGACTTTAAACGAGTCATAATCTTGTTTAGACAAAAATAGGCAGAATCATTTGAGAGAAAAGTAAGTGAGGATTGAGACTTCTGGAGCTAAACACTGCCAATTCTTAGTTTAAAAAGATTATTCACGCCTTGACAATCTGACGTAAAAGAGTCACATTTTTAGCATTAATACTTAGATAGAGATCTTTATATCATACTTTTTCGGAAAGATTTTTATAGGATTTATATTTGGAAAAACCTGTACACAACAATATTAAGTTTAGTCTAAAAAAGAAAATATTCACGAGTCGAGTAATCACTAGAGGAATACCAGTGGAGACTTAACCTAGTGAGTTTTAGGACCATTATTTCTTCTGAGAGTTATAAGTCAATTCTATTTTTCTTGATAGTGCAAATAAGTCGTTGTTGATCTCATTATTCTTTATCTTGGTCATATTACTGAGAACGCCATCAAAATTGAGTTATTATACCTGAATTTTTTTGGAATTTATTTGAAACAAGGAAATCATCTGTTGAAACTTAGGATATGATTTATGCCATTTTTGGAATGTTTAAGCCTAAAAGCCTACCTATTGTTGGTCATCTTATCTTGATAATTCCCCAGTTGAGCTTTATATAAGCTTACTTTCTTGACTAGCCGTGTTTACCATACCTAACTCCAGTCCAGGAGTGAGAGCCAATAAAAATATCCATGACCAATTCTTAGAAAATGTTAGAGATGAAAAATTAAGGGATAGTACTCTAAAAACAAGGGCACAAGAAAAGAAAAGAAAAATAGTGTCCAAAAAAGGGAAACATCCAGATACCAAAAGAAGGGTGTGAAAAAAAAAAATACTTTGAAAAGTGCCAAAAAGAAGAATAGAGGAAAAATATCCCATTCAAAATCATGAAGACCTCTAACCAATTCAAAGTATTTATCTTTAGAGCCTTATATCCTTCTTTGATTTAACCCGATCCCAAGCCACTTTCGTCCTAAAAGGAAGTCCTATTGATCTTAGGTCTAAATATGGTGTTTCATGTGAAGAATAAAAGAAGGAAAATGATGGTATTTGACTCAATGTTCTCAGGAAAGTGACATTTATTCATGAAATCATTCATCTTCTTTGATATGAGCTGTCTTTATTATTACATATGTGAGATACTTTGATTTTGAGTACATAAATTCTGTTCACGTATACTTGAGAGAAAATGAACCCAAATATCTGAGTGTTAATTTTTTCGAGGGATATATCCAGTGAGGTTTGCAGTCAAAGCGCATTTTTCAACGGTGTGAAAAAAACTTGGGTCTATTTGGAAAAAGAGGTCTATCTTAATGTTGGCTAAGCACACACTACACTCCAAGTATAACCCTTGTAAAATGAATTTTAGAGTTGTATGATGTATAGACCTCTTATCCTTGTGTTCCTGTTAAACATGTTGATATTTGTGGGTATTACCACTGAAAACCCTCACGAGACTATAACATGTCCATTAGTGGTGAGCTAGGAGTTTAAAGGCTTGTTGCATACGCTAAATGCAATCGAGAGTATCAATGAAAGTGGTTTTGTTTAGGATTTTCATTTTATTCAGTTGGTCTAGAATATGATTTCTATGTGTCTTTAAAATTTTTAAGTTTTGCTCGAGGACTAGCAAAATCTGAGTTTGGGGATATTTGTTGAGCATTGAAATATTACATTTTTACCCATGATTATTGGGTCAGTTAATCCTCAATTTTGTATATAATGACGCATTTAATGTAGTTTGTCAGTTTTGTAGTAAAAAATGAAAAGTTCAGAAAAATCAAGTTAAAACAACAGAAGATTGCAAGTTTAGAGTTTTAAAGAGAGGATCTAGAATTATTATAATTATTTTATGTCACTTTCCAGGATTTTCATGTAAATTAATTAATCTAGATCCAGTTATGAGAGTTTATGATTAATTAATAATTTTTAGATTTAAAGTGGCTGAATAATTATTTAATTATAGAGGATAAAGGTTGCAATCCAAGTTCCAAAGCCTGAATTTCATGTCATTGGGCCAAGATTCAGTTCAAGTGGGCCAAAATATGCTTCACAAAGCTTCAATGGGCCAAGCCACATGCAAGCCCATGCGCATTTCACACTATGGGCCAGGCTAGTGTGCAAAATCAGTCTAACTAAGGCCCAAGCTCTCAAATCCAATTCAAATGGTCCTGGGTTGAGGTATAGATCCAAATCCAAAGCCTAAGTCCAAAGAACTCCATGGTCCGTGTTTGAATTTACCTAAGTCCAACCCAACTACCTTTGTCCAAAACCTATAACCCAACTTCACATCCACACCATCCAATTTCCATCTTAGATCTTAACCTTCCCTCTCACACAAAAAATTAGGTCAAACCTTAGATCCATCATCAAATCTAACCCATCCATTCATCTTTCATTAGATCTAGGTCATCCATCATCATCATGATCATCTTAACCTTAGATTAGTGTTCATCCATGCATCACCTATTAATCCTTGCATTCATTTCATGCATTGATCATCTTAGCCATTAGATATTAGGTAATCTAATCTCATTCACTCATTTATCTCTTAGAAACCTTAGAGCCTCCACATGCATCATCACATACACACATTACCTTGCGTTTAGGTCATGCATTTCATCATCCATTTAAGATCCACCAATGCATCTAAACCCTCCATCAACCATCTACCCATTCCCATAGTTATTTTACCCAAAATACCTTAGAGAAATTAGACCAAAACCCATTTAATCTAAGCCCTCCAGTCATAAACCCTAAGCTATGACCAATTTGTAGTTCAAGCTAGCCTCCATGCGCATTTTACTTATAATCATCCCATGTTTTTTGCAACCTAAAACCTCTCCATGCACTTAAACTAAAAGCCATCTAGATACATCCCTACGATCCCAACACACCTCATCATCCTCATCATCCATATCCCACACGATTTTCTCAATCCCAATCCAATCCATTCGAATTTCACACCTAGTCAATCCTCCATTTCATGTTCCTATCATCCATCTATTCATTCATCTCATCTCTTAATCTCGTCCATTCATTCACCATCTCATTGCACAAACTCTAAAACTACATAGCCAAATTTGAATTTCCCAGTGCAAATCCAAGTCCTAATTTCTCTCATAATCTCCTATCTTCCCTCCACCTTGACTTAGCCACCAAGGAAAGCCACACCAAATTCGTGTGACTCTCCTTGTGCAACCTTAAAATCCAAGCTTAAATCCCCATCATCCATTCCCATTTAGATCCAATCCAACCCTTTGATTTCCCACCTTAAACCTTGATTTAATTCAAGTCATCCATCTCTTTCCAAAACCAATAAATACCCCATTACCCCAAGGGTAAAATTCGAATAGGACCTGGAATTCAAGAGGACTAAAGGCTGGAGAAAAAGACAGAAGACGGGAGCACCATTCGAATTTACAAGTGAGAGTTGTAGATTTTTATTTTTATGTTGTCTTTATTGTATTTAATTTATAAAAGCCTTTCACTTTAATTCTTCCATTTAATAAAATGAAGCATTCATTTAGAACCCTAGAACATCCAATTTCTAAAAATTTATTTTTAATTTTAAGAACACAACTTTTATTTATTTGATTGAACATGAGCGTATGCAATAGTTAGGATCTTGATTGTAAGACTTGAATCATGATTACTAAGGTTTTGATTAATTAAATTAAAAGTTGTGAATCTAGTTTTATTAATAAATATGAATTGTATTTTAGATCTTTACGTGAATTTCAAATCTAGGCCTTTACTTTATTTACACATCTTGGGTGATGAGTTGTCTATTTCAAACAACCAACCTTTACAGTACTACACATTTAATTTCAGTCATTTATTTTCATGAAATTTAATTCTCCCCCTTTTAATTATGTTAAATCTCACGTTTGTTCTGTAATAATTATTTTAACCAAAATCTTGTATAATCAAATCGTTAATTCTTTAATTATTTGATTCTTTAATTTCTCTTAAACCATTCTTTCTCAAAAATCTATTCAATTAAAGTTAGGAAGATGTGTAAACAATTTTGTAACTTGAAATCCTAATCATGATTAAGGTAAAAATTTAATTCACCATATTAGAATAAGAAATCACACATCTTATTTGCTGATTTTTCAAGTTAAATACATGACTCATATAATGATTATATTTATTAAAAACAATTCATTTTTAGAGGACATAAATTTAAATTGATATACTTTGAGATTTTCCATTGGTTTCGACCAGGCTCTCACATTAGTATACTATGAATGGTTCGTGCATTTGTAAGATTTACAAATTTAAAACCATCAACAAGTTTTTGGCGCCATTGCCGGAGAAAATCATTAAATTATGTTCTCTTTAAAAATTAATTATTTTTAGGAAAATTTGTTATTTTTGGAAAGTTCTATTTTTGACATCTCTTCGAAATGAAAACTTTTTCTATTTTTGGAAAGTTACCTTAAATAAGAAATTTTTGAAAATCTCAATTATTTGAATCAATTTAGTTTTAGAAGTTTTCTATTTTTAGAAAAATCTATTTTTGGTAACTGATCTATTTTTGAAAACCTTCCAACTTTAGAAAAGTTTCAAAACTTAGAACTTTTCTAAAACTTAGACTTCTATCTAACTTATGAAATCTTCAAAATAAGATGTCAAATCTTGGGAATCATGGAATAAATTTTTAATTTGGTGAACTTTGATTTAACTTTCATAATCTTGTCATAGTTTTGAATTATTGTTTATAGATTATATCACATCTCCTTATCTAATTATAGATTAGGAACAATTCGTTTAGTTTAGGTATCATGCATTCTTTGATTTAGACTGTACACCACACTTTGCTTGTGTTGTTTTGCAGGATGCGCACTTGAAAATCGCTTGAAAATTGCTTCCAAAGTGCTTGAAAATTGCTAAAATAATAATAATAATAATTTTCTTAAAAATTGCTGGAAAACATGCAAGCTAGACTAAGGTGAGTGCCTAATCATTTTATTTTAATTTTCACTTTTATCATGCATTGATATAGACATTTTTTAGGGTGTTCTTTAATTCAATTGCACATTTAAATTGCTCATGCATTTTAGGATGTTAGATTCATGCATTAGTTATATTTGTTTTATTATTGTTTTGCATATTTGCTTGATGTTTGTGTGGTAAAGTAGGATTGCATTCACAATATCTAGGGAAAAAAAAACGTAAAATGGTTTATGCATCTCCTAATAAAATCAATTAAGGAACCATTAGGCTAGATTTTTAGGGTTCCATGCAATGGGTTGTCCTCATAGTTTTCAGCAAAACTTCCCTCTACTAAAACAAATATATCTTGGGTTCCCGAAGTCCGATTTGAGTGTTCTTGGGCTCTATGAAAATCTCTTTCAATGTTCTATCCAACTATGGTAGTTTTACCAGTTGATTACCACATTTGATTGGTTGAAAGAACCTCATAAATCATGACATTTTGACAGCCCATATTTTTCCAAGATATGTTCATGGTGCTCCAAGGCTTTGGACCATTTCCTCTAGGCTTGGTCTATGTTTTACCAATTTGAGTTCTAAGCATAGACAAGGTCTTCCTAGGTGTGATGGGTTCACTCTATGATCATCTATGGACAATTTACCTTTGTGTGATTGCCATACATTTGGTGATGCTTGAATCTTCACTTGATCTTCCAATGCTTTGCTCTTGATTCAATCTTGACACCATTTGAGTCTTGCTTCATTGCTTCAGTCTTCCAAGGCAATGCTCATCTAGGTCACAAAATTGACAACAAGGTGACTCGGTCAACCTGGGGC
Source organism: Chimonanthus praecox (assembly GCA_022113865.1). NCBI lineage: Eukaryota > Viridiplantae > Streptophyta > Magnoliopsida > Laurales > Calycanthaceae > Chimonanthus > Chimonanthus praecox. Next base: position 21,616,090 of record CM039087.1, on the reverse strand, counting down.
ACTAACAATCTCCCCTTTGTCAATTTTGTCACAAAACCTAGAAGTTAATGAATTACAGACTCGATGACTTAACCCAACCCAATATACATTTGAATACAAATATTACAACAATTATAAGTAGATATTCAAATGATAAAAACCTAGACTCTATGATTCAAGATGCTTTATTTGTCTTGCTCCACTTGCCATCTTCAATGTGATCCTGTACAATATACTTGTACACACAAACAATGCAAGCTAGGTGGAAGCATAGATCTCCCCCTCAAATGTTAGTCCATAAAGCACATAGTGCTCCCCCACAACTAATGGACTCCCCCATAACTAATGGACTAAACTCCTCTAAAGTTGTTGATTAATCTCCCCCTTAATCATAGACTTTCCTCTTTTAAAGATATTTTCTCTAAGATCTTTAACCTTTCTCATTATAAGCTTATTCAAAGCTTCTAAAATCTCCCAAAGCTTACTACAAGCTTCTAATTTTTCTCTCCCTTTTCATCATAAATTGACAAAGGGTGATAAGCACTGATTTACCAAATTCAATGTGCTTCAACAAGTCCCAACTGTTGGATTGGAGAAGGAAAAGGAGGGGCACATGCATTTTTAAGATTTATACAAATTTTGAAACAAAACAGTTATGCATGCCAACATGAGGGAGTCACTCATATAAAAAATTTCAATGAAAAAGCATATGAGTGAAAACATCATGAACTAAATAAGTTATACACCAATATAGGCACAAAGTTCATGAAGATAGAGATGATGCAAAAAGATTTATCAATACAAGCACAATTGCATCAAACCATCAAATAAGTTCATTCATCAAAACATACATCAATGAAGAGTTTATGAATGAACAAATATCCTATCATTGGAAATCCATTAAGCATATGGAAGCTTGTTTCTTCCCTTAAACTTTCCAAGGTTTGCTTTCCATTGCTCAACATTTTGATAGCACAATGCACCAAGTCCTTTAACATTTGGACCACATAACCATGTTGACTTTCTTTACCAAAATTCATTTGGTTTTAAGATTTACCTTTGAGGATTTAAGGCCACAACGAATGTGCATTAATAGGTTGCATTCAAGCCTTATGTGGTACATTTGAAGGTTTTGTTAGTGACCCGGCTTGCCAAGTCACCTGTTTGTGACTTAGGTGAAGCAATGCCTTGAAGAAAGAAGCTCAATACTCGATATCTCAAGCGTTGGTTGAAGGGTGAAGATTCAATGGATCAATCTGTACGGAAATAATAGATGGTAAGTGATCATAGATGACCTTAGGTAGTAACCATACCTTAGGTTGACATTGCATAGGCTTAGAGATCATATCAGGATAATTAATCAAGCATAACATGTGTTTGACATTGAATTGGAACCCAACTTGGAAATATGAATTCACTGTCATCCCATCGTGTCAGGCGATCATTCACCAGTGACAACATACGACCAATTGTGGTTTAGCGATATGTTGTGTGGAAAAGAGAAGGTTTTGGTTGGACTGGACTGTCAAACTCATGTGGTCTCGGGACGATACTATCGACATCCCACGATCGATTGTCTGGAACCTTGACTAGTCAATCGTGTGGAGGATATATCGCTGAGACAGGATACAGGCCAGACTTAAACAAAGCCTGGAAATTTTTATCACTTACGATCAATCGGGCATGCGATCCATCATGAGTACAGGGCAGGAACAGATCTGCATCATGATCAATCACCCTGAGCCTAGATAAGACTTGGCATTGGAAATTACAGTCAGTCTTAGGACGACTCATTCGCCAACCCACGATCAGTCGTGTGGCACGATGTATAGTGAGGTTACCATTTTAAAGTCGTTACTATGCATTAAATGCTTAACGGTGGGGTTGGTGCAAAGCAATTCAAACACGGACGATCGATCGCCAGTACGCGATCAACCCTATGTTTGAGTGTTACGAAAAATTTGGTGTTTGCCTATAAATATCACAAGGTTTGGAATGTTTGAGGTAGATCCCTTGGAGAGCATTAATTTCAAATCTACTAGAGTTAATCCCTCAAACACCAAGGCAAATTCATAGGCTTATTCTCTCTTGGCAATTCACTTGCAAACCATTCAAGAATCCAATCTGTATAGATCGAGATTAAGAGAGAAGGATTAAGCCAAAGCTCTAGGCTAGACATTGGACCTCCAATTTCCTAGATACCCAAGGATTGTGGTTGCTCTACACAAAGGGCCTGCATCATCGTCGGGATTGTTCGAGCTCACATTGGGTGGATCGTTTCGGAAGCACACATACACATTTGCAAGGCTTCAACGCAAGTGCTTCTTACTTAGATTTTCCTTTAAAAAATCTTGTCATTGTGAAGTGGATTAAAAAGATTGTGTTTCTCTCGAACCACTATAAAAAATGGTGGGATAGAACTTGGGTGAAAGTCTCAATTAATTGGATAAGTGGAAGTCCTATTCTATTATGTTGGTGTAATTCCAACGCTTAGTATATTTGTAGAGAGCCCAAGGTTGGATGAGTCCCAACAGTGGATGTAGGTTGTTTAATCGAACCACCATACATCATGTGTATTGGTGCTTGATTGTGTGATTGCTTTTAATCTTTCACACTTTGGTTCTCATAACCACTTGATTAATTGGTTATCAATTCAACAATTTGTTAATATTAATCAAATTTAAAAAGGCCCCATAATTTATGATCACCCTATTTACACCCCCACCCCACCCCCCCCCCACCCCCACCAAGTGTTAATCTTGTTTTGAGCACTAAGGGAACTTTCAGGTTTAAATCATGAATGCAAACCAAAGACATTTGGAGAAGGAATTTTTTTTCTTATTTGAACATTTCTCCAAAAACTAATTTCCAATATCTAATGATTTTCCAAGATAGTGCATATAAGGAACATTAGGAAGACATGATACATCCCTATAAGATTTTACCAATTAAGGGATGAAAAGTGTGTGCTTGTGATGCATGTAAGTCCACAAGACAACGAGTTTTGCAATCCAAACTTTGAATGTCAATGAATGTCCAAACATTCACACAATTTTGTGCCATATAAAGATTTGAACCACTTCACAAAGACATGCACAAAAACTTGGATCTTGGATCAATTTTCCTTCGGGTCCAACTTAAAATTTTGATCCAATCCAATCCAATAACATTGGCCATTTTTAATTTACCAATTTAATCAACATTGCCCATGTGTGATGTCATTTGATAAAGCATTCTTATATTTGGCAAAAACTTGGTGTTTATGAACTGGAATCATTCCTCAAAACTTATACCAATAATGAAAATAGGAATGAGAGCATAAAACACACATAACATACATTCATTTCACATATTATGGACCAATAAGATGAATGGAAATGAAGTATGAGAAAATATGGCATTCAATAAATACGCAACAATTTAAAGAGTTCATGAGATGCCATAACTAGCAAACACTTGCAAAAGGATTTTCAAATGCACCAAGATATACCTATGATGAAGTGCAAGAGACAAATGATCTACGTGATCCACACAACTGTTTGCCAAAGATTTCTACCTGTGTTTTCACCAAATTTACCATTCAATCAAGGATACTCTAATGAAGTTCAAAAGCTTTGATTTGAATGGCACATGAATGGATTACCATTTTAAACATTTGATCACATTTGGATCATCAATACCATTCACAAGCATGGAGCAAAGTTCATTCCATAAGAGATTAACAATTTTTAGAACATGGAATGAAACAACACTATGTATGTGCACAAGGTCATCTCACAATCAAGATTCTACCAATTTAAGATCAGAGATGAGAAACAAATAATAGTTGCACATACAAGGGCAATACATGAGGCAATGCACAACATTCATTCAATCCAAAATTATACACATAATTGAGAACATGGAATGAGATGAAACAAGATATATTCCAAAATTAAAATATAGTGTGCAAGCCTACATGTAAACACATATTCCACAGAAGATATACCAGATTAGGATCATGGAATGCAACCAAAAAAATTAGAAGATGGTCGTTGCCGATCCATCGTCAAATAGCGATCTGTCGCCATGATAGCATAGATTTTCCCTTTTTAAAGTCCAATGCAATTTTGTAATCACCTTCTTGATTATCAAAACATGTGGCATATGATAAACATGATTATACCAATAAAAACATATATGCAACACAAATATCTTGCACAAATTCAATTCCAAACAAACTATACCAATAATGATCTTGGAATGAAATCAAGATACACACTAAGATTCCAAACATGATTCAAATGTGTTAACTATATTGAAAACATGACACATCTGAACTAAACACTCTAGAACTTGGAATCTAAGTCCATAACTCTATGACACTTTGATGTAGGCTAAGACAAATAAATTGTCGAAACCCGAATACAATGCGGAAGCTTGGTAATTAAACGGGCCTAAAATGCACTTGATGAAGAAGCAAGTACCCAACTAATGGGCCTTGAATTGATATGGCCTGAATAACAATAATAGTGTGTGTATCTAGATGATGTCTCCTAAACAAGGAGGCAGAACCACCGTTTGATATTGCATATAATCTGGGACTAAAAGCCGAACTACTTTCAAACAGTTTGTTGGCTTGGGATTAACATCAAACAGCTCATGTACAAGCCTGATACTTGGGTGAAAACAGAAGAAGAATTGCAAATTGAAAAGAAGACAACTGGAACACCCAACAAATCTAAGACCAGCTTTGTCTCAGTTATTATGATCTGTACCTGAACCACAAGGTGTTGATGTAGGACGCTTGCCAAAAGTCTAGACAGTAACAACAGTGAGAAACCCTCTGTTCAGCACCGAACTCGGTAACAATACAAGCTGGGCTTGCAGCGAAGAAACCAGCAGGCCACTCTGTTCTTGCCCTGATTTGTCAGAGTTCAGTTGATGCCAAACAAGATTGCAGACAATCTGCAACTCTAAGCCAGTAATCTGTCTTTGGTTTTCACAACACCAAAACGTGGGAATAATTCCCTTCTACTTAACTATCGCCTGTCTTGTATGATGTAGACTTTTCTGCTGATCTCTGGTTTGCTTGGGAAGAAAACAGAGATGAAAATCCTCTGCTTAAACCCTGGCTGGGAAACAATCCACACAGAAATCGTTGACCAATGCAGCAGATAACTCCACGGCAATTACCAATTGCTGGAAAATAAAACTCTAATTTTATTCATCAAAATATTCGGTGCCTTTAAAGGCTTTTCACAACTGAATTTATAATTAACTCTACCGACTGAAAACTAGGAAAATCAAAAAAGAAAAACACTTGGTGAGCCGACCCTCACAATCCTAATTGAAAACAAATATTAAACTAACAATAATCCTAATAAAACAAGGCAAAAAAACTGTCCTAATTTAATTAAAATCCTAGCTGACTTAGGATTCTAATTCACAACTGTCTGCACCTCTTTAACCATTGAGCCTGCTCTGCTGGGCCTATTCTTGGGCTGAGTTCCATGGTCCAATTGATAGGATTCATTGTTATTGGACATCCCATAGAACTTCTCATAAAAATCTAATGTCAAGGCCAAAATCTCATCTTCTTTGTCACCGATGTTCGCATCACACTTCAAGCATGACTAATATTATAGCCAGGAAAAGTACAATCAAATGCTTGAAAAGAGTCAAATGTTTCATGACACAACCTGATGAGCGTAGGCAATTGATATATTTTACCTCTGTATTTGGACTAGTTAACCCTTGTTTTGTGTGTTTTTAATATCATTTAATGGAATTTCTGAGTTTTACGGGTAAAAATGGAATATGAGAAGAACTTTGGAAGAAGGTGCAATTTTTGGGCATAAAATGCTAAGTTTGGAAAGTGTGGATTTTCAATAAATATTGTACAACAATTTAGGAATTTTCTTGTAAACTAATTTAATTCAAATTCATATATGAGAGTTTGGATTAATTAAATACATTTTTAGAATTGAATGTAAGTGGTAAATTCTAGGTGTTTATTCCCTACCATCCCAATCAAGAAAAAGAAAATAGAAGATGATTACACAGTGGTTGATATTTCCAAACTTAGGATGTTGTTATATAAAAGGATAAAAGAGAAAGGAAGCAACGTGGATTTAAATAGAAAATAAACACGTAGAAGTTTCCGTGCAGAGGAGAGGGTCGGCAAACACAGATTCGACTGAAAATTCAAGTGGGTCCCATGGCTTGTAAACTAGCCCATCCAAACTCTATAAATTGAGGTACATGTACATGTTTTATTCGAATATGGCTGAAGGAAACTCAAGGGTTGTGATTTGGAGAGGGGTTGAAAAGGAGAAGAGAAGATTTTGGCAATTTTGATTTTCACATTTTGTTCTTGAGGTTGGTGATTTTAATTTTCCATTGTATTTCTTATATTCTTTTTTATTCCAAACATTCCATTGAGTTGTAATTTCAATTTCATATTTTAATAATAAATTAAAGGTGTTTTGAAATATTAGTCTGGTTTTCAATTATTCAATTATTGTGTGATGAAAGTTTGATTTTATTTTTATTTTTTTAATAAGATTATGTGTGCATTTAATTTAAAGTTTCCAAATCAAAAGCACTGAAATATTTAGATTAAATAGACTTCTTTCTTCGATTTAAGGCACTTATTAAGATCCCTCTTTTTAATAGTGCACTGAAATATTTAGGTCAGGAGAAAAAAATTAAATTATGTTTAGTCTAAGGTTTAATTTGAAATTTTAAATTAATGAAGTTCATTGACCTTATTTTTAGAATAATTATGGATGAAAAATTTGAATTCATGATTGGTAATTTATGTGAGCTCAAAAGTCTAGGCCTTTAATTTATTTTCAAAATATGGAAAATAATGCCTCCTTGATTTTTTGAGCCAGTTCTATTATAAATATGTACACATGTAATTTTAGGTGTTTTAATCTTTATTTTTGTTTATAACTTTAAATTCTTGAAAAATTGTGGAACTAGGTTGGTAAATTAATTTATTACATCTTAATTTTGTGTTCTAAGTTAGGTTAAGATTATTTATAATTTTTAGATTAATTCCACCATCTTAATTGATACTCCCTCTGTCCCATTTTAATTGTCTTATTTGAAACTTTTTTATTTTTTAAGGAACTCTCTATATAAGGCTATCACTCTATGTGATCTCATCCATGTTCAACACATTTTATGCTACTCCAATATAAATGAGACAACTATTTTGGGACAATTTCAAAATCTATATAAGATAACTAATTTGGGACAGAAGGGAGTATTAGATTAAATTTTGTATTTTTTATACAAATTAGATTTCTTTAATGGATAGTTTCTATTTTTAGATGTTGTTCATATCTTTGGATTTGGTTTCTATTTTTAGAATATTTCTAAATTAAAATTAAATTTCCTAGATTAGATAAATAATTCCATATTTAAGATTTATTTCAATGATTTTCTAAATTTCTTAAAATATATAATTCAATGGTATGGTTTTCATGGATATATTTTCCTAAGTTCATATGGGTTTGACCTCGCACTCTTAAGTTATATCATAAATGGTTCGTGCGCTTGCAAGTATAAATTTTAAACACAATAAGTTTTTTTTTCATTTTTTTTTTCAATTGCAATATTTTTCTCAGAGAACCATCCCAATGAGTCATCTCTAACCTTTTCTAAGCTTTACAATAGTTTACAGATATTTCAGTAAAGGCTCAAACTCCATAACCGGAGTTGAATATGGATAACATAGCTAAAGAAAAATCAGGTTAAATTTTTATTCAATGCTCCAAAGTGGGAACCAATAAGATAACTTATGACCAAAATAGTTTGGCTTCAAAGGCTCAAATGGTCCAAAATAATGACCTATATCACTTCCTAAGCTTCATGTGGATTTTTTTTTTTTCAAATAAATTTAGAAAATTTTCACATATTGTAATGACCCGACCCGATTTTTCAGAGTTTTAGGGTCTTGGTAGCAGCGGGGTGAGTGTGTGTCCTTGTTTGCCCGATTTTGAGTTCAGAGACTCAGATGGCAATTTGGTAATTTTGAATTATTAAACACTCTGTCATAATTAAAAGTTTGAAAATCACATGTTTTCCCCCGACGTTTGTCATTTGATTTCTTCGGGCTTTTAAAATATTTTTTGAAATTTGAGATTTTTAATTAGTAGGAAAAAAAAGAGAAGTAGAAACCCTAAAAACCCCAACCCTTTAAAGCCCCCTCTTCCGCGCAGCACTATAGCACAAGACTACAGTGCTGCCGCTACTTCTCTCTCTCCCGTCTCTCTTTCTCTCCCTCTCACCTTCCTCTCTTCCTAACCCTAACCCTAATCTCTCTCCCCTCTCTCAAGTCGCCGCAGCCGCCGCCGCCGCCGCTCTCTCTCTTTCTCTCCCTTTCTCTCGGCTTCTCCCCTCCCATTTCTGCCGATGCTTTGCCCTCCTTCTCCCGCACCTCCATCTCGTCCGAGCAGCCCCAGTTCCGTTGCCGGCACTCAGCACTCTCGCCGCCGTTAGATCTTCGGCCCAATCGCAGGTACTTCTTTTTTTTTCCTTCTCTCTTCTCCGATTTTCCCTCTTTTCCTTCATTTTCCTCCCCTTTCCTTTCTTTTCCTTCATTTTCTTTCTTTTTCCCTGTTTGACGGGGTTACTGAGCCAACTCAGCCGAGTCACCGAGTTGACTCAACTGGGTTCAGTTCTGGGCCCAGCAGTCCTTGGTGTGGCCCAATTCTGCCCAGTCCAGCCCAGCTAGGCCCAGACCCGACTCAGCCAATCTGGCCCACTTCCAACCGGCTCGGCCCGTTTTAGGCCCGGTCCAGTTCGGCCTAGCTTTGGGCCCGGCCCATCTTAAAGTCCAATTTTCAGATCCAGCCCATTTTAGATCTAGTTTTCAGTTTCGGGCCCACTTCAGTTCGGTTTGGACCCGACTCGCTTTCGGGTCCGTTTGTAGTCCAGACTTAGTTTGATCTATTTTGTTCGGTTACTTATTCTTGTGTTCTTGTTTCAAGAGATTGAACCCTTTCAACCCCCGGACTCGTTTTCTCGCATTGGATTTCAAGCACACACACAGGTGAGGGAAGTCATCACCTCTTTTAGCATGCATCTATGCATATTATTACTCTATCAGATGTGTGGGTACAAAATGTGGCGAAAGGGGTCCCCCGGTATTATAAGCCACTCGGCAAGGAAACTGTTGATACCATTATATGGCGGGGGTCTCATCCGGGTGTATTTGTACCCATTGCTCATGGAGCATCTATGAATAATTTATCAGATGTCATGACTTGTTGATGGTATGATAACATGATTGGTTGACATGTGATAACTTGCCATGTATGTGATTAATAGTTTAATCAACATGCTTTAAAATTGCGTACAGTAGATAGTAGATGATACCACTTTCTATGCTCGTATGGAACATGCCATGATTGATACCATATCTGAATGTTAATGTGTAGCATGTGATAGATGATGATGTATATACTTAATTATGTTGCGATATGTCATATTGACTGCATGCGTAGAGATAATTTTGTATGCATGTAGCTAGTGTAAATGGAATGTCGGTGGGGGCATGTGTACTAGGCAACATCAGGATTTAGAGACTCCCCCTAGCTTGCAGGTGGTTAGGGTTGAGAGGTTATGAGAAACCATACTAGGAAATGTAGTTTGGTTATGGATCAATAGATGACAGAGGTATTCCCCCTACTAAGGGTTGAGCTGTTAGGCCTACCATTAGTGGTCTTCAGACATGCTTGTGGGTGAGGCGTCGTCTGGGTTAGAGAACGAGGTGCCTAGGAGTCTCGGTCGGGACCAGTGGTGAGGCAGTCATGTAATCTTTAGGGAAGCCATTGGGTTGGGTGTTGGTTGACCCTAGGCAGACTTGGAGGACCTGGTTGTTACGCTACCCGAGTACGTGGCGGATGAGACGTCCCCAGTGGTCTAATGGGTTGAGTGGTTCGCCACGTGGAGACCAGAGGGTGGGATGTTGACTTGTGATCCTCGAATGACCGAGTAGGCTGAGAAAGTGCTCGCCTGGTCATTGGTCGAGGGATGATGCGATGAGGGACAGCTCCCGCCAGTATGCCTTGTGGTCCCCGGATGACCGGATAGGCTGAGGAGGTGCTCGCCTAAGTCGAGGGATGGAGCGGTGAAGGACAGTTACCGCTGGCATAGTTTGTGACCCCCTGATGATCGGGTAGGCTGAGGAGGTGCTCGCCTAAGTCGAGGGACGGAGCGGTGAGGGACAGCTCCCGCTGCCATAGTTTGTGATCCCTAGATGACTGAGTAGGCTGAGGAGGTACTCGCCTAGGTCGAGGGATGATGCAGTGAGGGACAGCTCCCGCTGGTATGGTTTGTGATTAGCACGTGGCGGATGAGAAGTCCCCAGTGGTCTAATGGGTTGAGTGGTTCGCCCGCATGGAGACCAGAGGGTGGGATGTTGACTTGTGATCCTCGAATGACCGAGTAGGCTGAGGAGGTGCTCGCCTGGTCATTGGTTGAGGGATGATGCGGTGAGGGATAGCTCCCACCAATATGCCTTGTGGTCCCCGGATGACCGGATAGGCTGAGGAGGTGCTCGCCTAGGTCGAGGGACAGAGCGGTGAGGGACAGCTCCCACTGGCATAGTTTGTGATCCCTAGATGACCTAGTAGGCTGAGGAGGTGTTCGCCTAGGTCGATGGATGATGCAGTGAGGGACAGCTCCCGCTGGTATGGTTTGTGATTCCCCAGATGACCGAATAGGCTGAGGATATGCTCGCCCGCTCATTGGTCGAGGGATGATGTGATGCGATGAAATATTCCAGGCTAGGACACCTGTAGGTGGGGACAGCCTGCGATGTAATGTGATGAGATGTTCCAAGCTAGGACACCTGTATGGTGGGGACAGCCTGTGGTGTGATGTGGTAGTTCGTTTACCCGTGGTTATGACTTTGGAATCCGTTGTTGAGACTTATGTTGTGGGTGTTGACTCACCAGGAATTTATGGGCATCTAACGAGTGAGTTCGGCCGGCTCACTCGGTAGAAGATGTATAGAATTCTGTGAGAGGTGGATACACCAGTCGTGTGGAGACCAGTATATGGGGTCCGAGATTATAGACTTGACTATCGAGACTCTGGTGCTTGGTTGATGAAACCATAGATGAGTCTGGTTGGCAATTCGTTGAGGACTGGTGAGGTGGTTACTCCCGTGTGGTAATCAGTTTGGGACTCTAGTGAGTCCGACTGTTGGGTTGGTCATGGTATGCGTACGGGTTGTCATGAGAGAGTCAGAGGTCTAGTTGAGGACTAGAGACCCCGATCTGACTGAGAATCAGTCTGCGTACCCGTGGATGGGTGGATTGTTGCTGTTGGGTACTTAAGGGAGTTGCATTGCGTTGGTTAGAGGATGTTCTAGAGACTCGGCTTACGTGGGCCCTGTGCTAGGGGTAGGGCATACGTTTGTATGGTCATGCATGTAGACATCTTGACATTGTTGTGTTCATATGATTATATGCCGTGTATGCTTGGTGACATATGGTGCGTGTGTTACCCTCACTGGGCATGTAGAGCTCACCCCTTGCCTCACAGGTACTTAAGAGAGGAAAGGTCGGCGGGACCCTCAATTGAACATTGGGCGTAGAGTTGTAGCTTGTATTTGTCATGGTTTCATTTTGTGTTTGAGGACCTGTTAATATATTTGAGATATATGTACTTTTCACTGAGCCGGATGAATGTAATAATGGGTTGATGCTTTAATTTGAAATTATAATTGATGCTTACTGGTTTTTTTTGTTTATTGGTGGATTGCTATGAATAGTGCAGGTTGCGGGTGCGGTACTTCTAAAAAGAAAAAAAAGGTACCCGAATTTGTATTGGAACGGTTTTAGGAGTCCGTATCAGTTTTAACGTGCCCGTAGCGGGACGGGTCGTTACAGGTATAACCCATGGTTGTTTGAACTCATTTATACAAAGATGAAGTTCAACTACACTTGGTCTAGAGATACTCCAATGATGCACAATTCTTAGACCAATGAGGGCATGAGTAAAGTCCTATCCCTTAGGGATCCATATGAATTTTTTATCCGGACCTTTCCTCTCAAATCCTTGGAATTTGGGCAATTTGATTCTTCCATCTTGCACATTTGGCCCAATTATGGAGGTTTGAGACAAGAACCTCATAATCATATTCCTATCCATCTTTTGATGAGGTCTTGGTCTTAACTTATCCCTAATAGATGTGCCAATGTATGGATGATGCATGGCGTGAGATGCTATGTGTTTCCTAGGAACATTCACATTGATTTACCTTATTCCTCTTTGCAATGTGAATTTCCAAAGAACTCCTTCTTCCCCTTCTTTGCATTTAGAGAAGGACCATAAGCAACCGGTTTTCTAACCTGCATTCTTGTCTTGCATTTATGCTTGAAATGCCCTGTTAAACCACAATAAAAAAAAGTTTATAATAGAAGAGTGTGTGGTGTGGCTTTTACCTAACTTTGATTGTTTCATAGGTCTCTTTAGATTTGACTGAGAATTATCAAGACCATGCCAATCACCATGAGGTTTACCCAGAATAGGTTCTTCCAATTTTAGTTCATCTTGGGTAACCATGTCTTGAGATTTCTTAAGATTTTTTAAATCTGATCCCAATTTCAGATTCCAATCTTCATGACATCTTCCAACTTCTTTTAGCTTCAAGATACATTCTCATATATTTTCAAAGTTTCTTAAAACACTTTTTCAAATTCTCTCAATTTTATGATTTCATCATTAGCATTTTTCAAATTTGTTGAGAGAAGGTCTTTTTCAACATTTACATTTTGAAGTTGGGAAGACAGTTCGGCATTCTCAGATTTAGCCTTATCAAGATCCTTAGCCAATCTCAAACTCTCTAAGTACAAGACATCATAGGATTCTTGGAAGTCATCATCCTCTTCAAGATCCTCTTCACTATCCTCTTCTTGACTTGTGTTCTTCACTTGAGGATTCTTGTTTGAACTCAATTTTATATAGAGCACAAAACTCTGATACCAATTGAAGGGGTTCCAAGTGTACTAGAACACGAGTCAATATTGACCAGAGAGAGAGAGAGAGAGAGAGAGGGGGGGGGGGGGGGAGTGAATAGGGCAATCACCAATTTTTATGATCTTCACAAATTTCTTGATTAATTAAAATAATTTGCAACGGATAAACCAAAGTAATCAAGATAAATGTGTTGTGTGAAAGAGAGTGCACCAATAAAATATCAACCAGACAAGAATAGGACCAAACACCCACAACACAAAATGTATAGTGGTTCGGAGTAAATCCCTTCTACATCCACTGTTGGACTCACCCAACCTTGGACTGTCCCAAATTCACTAGGTAAGGAATTACACCTTCACAAATAGAATAGGACCTCCACATATTCAATTGAATGAGATTTCACCTAATCGCCTAAGATTTTGAAATAATAGACCAACTCCAGTCTACTTTCTTGTCCCTCTATTTTTTTTTTTTTTTTATAATGGTTCAAGCTTCCTTGACTTAGTTCACTTCACAAAATGAATTGATTTTAAAGTAAATCAAACTAAGAAACACCTTCCTTGTTTCAATTCACAACTTGTAGATGTGCTTCTTGAAGATGTCTTTCCTAATGTGATGTCGTATGAAGACGAAGATGTGCCTTGTGTAGGGCAATAACAATCTATGGGAAAGGTTCTAGGATATGGATTTGCAAGTTGATCCTAAATGGGTTCCCTCTCTCTCTCTCTATTTATTAATCTCAATCAAAGATGATTGGAATTTAGATGATTCACCAAGTGAAGTCCATGGAGAGGAGTTAGGAGAGGTTTGGAACTTCTTGGAATGCCTATTAGATTTTTCTATTCAAGGGCTCAAGGTCCAACCAAATACATCAAAGAATTGGAGATTAAATAGGCATCCATAAAAATCCCGAACTAACACGGCGATGGGTCGCCACCACGATCGACCGTGACTTAAATTTGCACCGTTGAAAAGGTGACTGTTATGCATTTAATGCAATCTCAACGGTTAGAAAACGGTCACCCACAATTGATCGGCCTCATGATCAATCGTACTCATAAAGGGTCGTGGGTCACGATTGTATCGTCCTGAGAGCAAACCCAAAAAGACTGTTTTTCCAACCAGAACATGTCTTTTTCCTGACGATTGATCGTCCCTGTTTCTCACGATCAATCATCGTTTTGTGATGGGTCGTCCTGACAGTTTTCAGCAAAACTACCCTCTACTAAAATGGAGATATCTTGGGCTCCCGAACTCCGATTTGAGTGTGCTTGAACTCTATGAAAATATCTTTCAATGCTCTATCCACCCATGGTAGTTTTACGAGTTTATTACCACATTTGATTGGTTGAACGAACCTCACAAGTCATGACATTTTGACAGCCCATATTTTTCCAAGATATGATCAAGGTGCTCCAAAGCTTTGGACCATTTTCTCTAGGCTTGGTCTATGTTTTACCAATTTGAGTTCTAAGCCTAGACAATGCCTTCCTAGGTGTGATGGATTCACCCTAAGATCATCTATGGCCAATTTACCTTTGTGTGATTGCCATACACTTGGTGATGCTTGAATCTTCACTTGATCTTCTAATATTTTGCCCTTGATTCAATCTTCACACCACTTGAATCTTGCTTCATGGCTTTAATGTTCAAAGGCAATTCTCATCTAGGTCACAGAATTGACAACAAGATGACTCGGTCAAGCTGAGGCACTAACAGTATTAGTTACAAATTGATCTTAATTGTAAATATTATTGGAAAGAAAATATTTACATTAAAAACTGTCACTGGTCATGACAGTTTATGAAGGAAGGTGAACGCAAACTTGAAAGAAAGCTTGGAGAAAAATAAACTTAGAGACAGCTAAGTTTATGGGGAGTTGAGTCAAGAAAGCTACAATAGATAGCTTGAAGAATAGGGGAAAAGACTCTAGGGAAGCTAGGTAAATGAGCTTATCCCATGGAAGAAATCAACTGAGCTGGAACTTAGTTTGTGTAGGGCGAATAAATTAGGAGTATGCTTCGAACTGTTGGGAGCAGTCCATAGAGGAAGTGCGACTGATGTCTATCTACTAATCTTTGTCAATTGTATGACAAAATGGGGGATAAATTAATAGAAGCTATAAAACGTCAAAACCAATTAGGAAAAGTAATTGGTGAAGCTTAAGTACTTGGGCCTCTAGAAAGAGAGAGTCATGAAGGGAGGAATATGAAGAAGCCCATGGATATGGGGATAATGTTTATGTTTAGAGTTTGGGAGATCAAACTAAAGAAGATTGAGCTAGAAAATCTTCTCAACACCGATAGCTTGGATAAGCTAAGGGAAGTGTTGGTTACTAGGAAATCATTGGTGTATGGGGGAGGATGAATACAAATCTTGTTTAGTCCACTGATGCGTATTTATGTTTGGACTAACCTCACTAATGATTTTTCTAGTGTTGCTTTCTTATGTGCTTAAACAGGAAATGATGATTTGAATCAAGCTGAATAAGAATATGTGAAGATCATAGTCTTGTTTTTCCATTTGAATATGTACATGTAATTGATGTAATATTTTGTATTCAAATGTGATGTAATAAGGGTGGGCTTGTAACTAAGCCAGCTTCTAGGTTTTGTCATGAAATTCACAAAGGGGAAGATTGTTACTGCCCCGGCTTGCCAAGTCCCTATGTTTGTCAATTCCATGACTCGGGAAGAAGCACTTGCTAATAAGCTTGAAGACTTAAGGTGATCAAGAGTGAAGATCATGCTCCACCGGATTAAAGCTCATCGTATATGGCAATTATAACAGATATTTGGCCATAGATGACTTTAGGTGGTACCCACACCTTAGGAGGACTATTTCTAAGCTTAGTTGAACAAATGGTAATCCATAAAGAAGCCTAAGAAAGGAAGGTAGACAGTGAACTAGAAGTGAACTTGGAAATATGAATTAAGTTCACTGTCAGCTCGACCAGTGGTTCTCACCGATCCTTCGGTGAAGACAGGATAGACCCATCATGGTCGAAAGACAGGACGGCCAGATTCGTAAAGGTTTTGGAGCGTAGAACTGTCATTCTGGGTATGCCTCTGATCGAGAGTTTCGTATGCACCGATCTCTCAGTGAAAGGTTGAAACGGTCCCTCGTGGTTAACGACTCGTCGATGATAACTAATGAGTTCTGGAACTTAGAACTCAAGTGGACTCTCGAAGAAACAGACATCTCGATAATTCAAGACCGATCGAAAGTACTAGGACCGACTCCTCTGTAAAGGGCGACATGTCGTTCTGGGCAGACAATGTCGAGATATGAAACTTTGTCTGCATGGTGTTGCCCTAGATTGAGACCCTCGTATAGACCGATCTCTCGGTGCCATAACTGTGGACCCATTGGCGACACCAGCCTGTCGACTGGGAAGTAATAATGCTGTTAGGAGTGCATATAATGTGCAATAGTCGGGTGGTTGAACGGTAATAAATATGAACATCGACCCATTGGTGCCACCGAACTGTCGGTACTGGATAGTTTGAAAAACTGTGAAAACTCCTCTATAAATATGAGTATTGTGTGATCGTTTAATCATCTTCCTTGAACTGAGAAGAGTCATACACTCTAAGGAACGATCAACACTCTTGTACTGAGAATCATAAACAACCAATCTATTGATTGAGTTTGAAAGTGGGAAAGAGATGAGGAAAGAAAAGGCATAAACTGGGAAAGCTTTGGTAAAACCAGTTTCCTTGTACCCTGATATTGTGATTGTTTTACGACGGCTATAAGGAGGAGCGTCGGCACATATTGCGTGGATCTTCGAGAAGCACACATCAACGAGAAAGAGCTTCAAGGCAAGTGCTTTTTGGTTTTAATTTTTGTTTTTAAAACCTTTGTCCCGAAAGTGGAATAAGGAGGATTGGCTCCAGAACCATTATAAAAAACTCTAGAGCATCGTCTCTCGCACAGTACTGGGTGGAATTCTCAGCCGATTGAGTGAGATGGAATTGCTACTCTAATTGTGATGGTGTAAGTCCCCACATAGTGAATTTGGAGAAAGGTCAAGCTTGAGTGAGTCTTAACAGTGGATGTAGGTTGGCGAACCGAACCACTATATATCTTGTGTCCTTGTGCTTGTGGTGTTACAACTATTTTCTTGTGTTGATTTTTTAATCACACTTGCGAACACACATTCACTTGATTGTTCTATCCGCTGCACTAATCAATCAAGTAATATTTTAAAAGGACCAACAATTTTAGATTGACCTATTTACCCCTCCCCCTCCTCTCTCTCTCTCTCCCTCTCCTCCTCTAGGGTCAATTGTGTTCTAGCTTGCAAAGGGAACTTTCAATAGTCTTCCCTAGACAGGATGTATCGTTGACCGTTGTATGGGCAACTGTCGACTGTATACTTGACTGTAACACTTGGTTGGTCTCTGATAAACTCCTAACGACTGATATGTTGTTAGTATTGACTACATTGAATACTGCAGAACATAGCTCATCTTTATTATTCATTCATCGACTGTTACTTAATGGACCGTCGCTTGTACATTTTTTAATATCCTTTAAACATGCGTAGACCGTCAACTGGTCTCCACGATAGTCGACTGCCTACGAAAACGGTCAGGTAGGTGGCGCATTAAATGTGTTTCAAAATGGTAATATTTTCATTTAATGCCTGGAAACGATAACACTTTCAAACGTCTATATATAAACCGACCATTGTGAGAAGAAACATCTGGTGAGAGAAGAAGAGCAAGCAAGAGAGAAACATCCTCACTAACCCTCATAACCATCACTAAAAGAAGAGAGAAAATAGAGAATAACTTATCCTTGGACTCAAACCATCAACCTGTATATATGTGTTTGAGCCTACATGTCCCATCATTTTGAGCAACTCTAATGAGCGTCATCTGTATATTTGAGAGTTACTCCTAAGCGTTACACTGTAATTTTGTTTTTGAGAAGAAGGAGCAAAGGGTTGATGGACCCTGTTGGGGAGGAAAAGGAAATGGTCATTGTAACGACCCGACACAATATTATTCACTTTGGACCCACATCGGATCACACAGCTTAGCATTGGGTTCATGCTCAACTCCTAGCCCAAAACGCGTTGTGCTAGGATGGAGGTGGCTTCCTCATATAAACTCCCTACAAAGCCAGCTCTTGGACGATTTGGGATGTTTTCTACACCCACACGCCCGACCAGGTGCCATCCGTCGGCTTCACCAATGGTGCCTGTCGGCTGCACCGATAGAGGTCTAGTTTATTTTCTAGCTCGATGCCCTTTTGGGCTCGTCCATCGGCTCGGCTACAACATAGGGGACCTGTAACAACCCTACCCCAACTTCCCAGTGTGATATTATCCGCTTTGGGTTCACCATGCCCTCATGGTTTTGCTTTGGGCCCTAGCCCATATGGCCAGGCCCAAAAGGCCTCACACATGGGAGAAGGGGGTTTCCCTCATATTAACACCCAACCCACCCATCTCACTACCTATGTGGGACTTTCTTTGAGGTAGGTGCGGGTATTACAATCTACCCTTTTAAAACCAGAGCCGTCTCCGATTCTGTCACATCACAAAGGTAGAGGGCCCACACAGTCCGAGTGTTGAACAATGCTCTGATACCACTTGTAATGACCCTACCCCAACTTCCCAGTGTGATATTGTCCTCTTTGGGCCCATCATGCCCTCACGGTTTTGCTTTGGGCCCTGGCCCATATGGCCAGGCCCAAAAGGCCTCACACATGGGAGAAGGGGGCTTCCCTCATATTAACATCCAACCCATCCATCTCACTACCTATGTGGGACTTTCTTTGAGGCGGGTGGGGATATTACAATCTACCCCCCTTAAAATCAGAGCCGTCCCCGGCTCTATCACATCACAGAGGTAGAGGGCAAATATAGTCTGAGTGTTGAACCGTGCTCTGATGCCACTTGTAACGACCCTACCCCAACTTCCCACTGTGATATTGTCCGCTTTAGGCCCATCATGCCCTCACGGTTTTGCTTTGGGCCCTGGCCCATATGGCCAGGCCCAAAAGGCCTCACACATGGGAGAAGGGGGCTTCCCTCATATTAACACCCAACCCACCTACCTCACTACCGATATGAGACTTTCTTTGAGGTGGGTGGGGGTATTAAAGAACCCACACAGGCAGATGGTTGAATCGGGCTATAATACCATTTGTAATGACCCACAATCGACCCGACACAATATTGTCTGCTTTGGGACGATATCATTCTCTCTCCTTTTTTTTTTTCAAATTTTGGCAGAAATTCATTTATTTAATTTTTTATTAAAAAAGAAAAAGAAAGAAAAGTACTTTTAAAAAAAATCTAAAAAAAAAATTAAAATATATGTTGATATATCGGTGGCGCGAACCACCTATATTTATTTTTTTGTTTTAAAATTGATATTTGACTAATATTTATACATATCGACTGATATCTTGACTGATATGCACTGGTCATATTGCCGATATTTACCTAAGATGGCTGATATATATCCTATCGGCCAATACATATATACCCTTGCTTAAAATAAATATTAAAACATTAGTCGTCCTATTCATGATGAAGCAATTTATAGACAATTTCTCCACAGTATGCATTTTGTCCAAATAGATAACTTTTTTTATGATTAACGTGTCCAAGCCTCTTAGAACGCCTGACTAATCCTCGGGGCATATGAAAGCCTCCCTATTCACATACATTCGGCTAATTCTAGAAGAAGTGGTCCTTTCAAGTAGAATGAGAATAGAACTCAAAACTCTGACTTGCTAAAGCGAGTTCCCGGCCATCATCTCAACCCCTTTGAATTCCATAACTAAAATAATTTTAAATTTTAAATTTTGAGACTAAGTTTAAGAAATTAAATCACGAATTATTTGTGTACCACATCACGCCATTTGTGCATCACCATGTTTGAGTCAACTATTTTAATTAGACTAGACAATTAGATGGTTCAGGTAAGATTTGTCCGATGGAAAGCACATGATAATTAATGAGGTTGGTGACTAGCTCTCACTTGAAACTCAGTTACATGGAAATAGGAGCTGGGTGGCTTGTTGACTTTTTGGACTCTCGCCCATCTTTTAGATCCACTTACCCATTAATATAGACCTTCCATCTTCATTTCATTGTAAAAGAGTATTATTTATTTTACTATTTAATTTCAGCTGATGAATTAAATTGTCAATTTAGAAGGAACAAAGTCAATTATATTACTTTCTAAAATTTATATTTCTAGAAGGAAAAGTTCCATCTTTAGAGATGAATGTGGATGATGTTTCACAGTTAGTAGAATACAACATGCTAAAATTTTAATTTATTTATATTTATAAAATTTTAAAAATAAAATGAATTCATTAGCAACAATTCTATATAATTGGCATTTAATGTGGTTTTATAAAATAATAAAAATATATTATAATCACTTTTTTTGAAAAAAAAAAATTAATAGGATTGGATAGACCGCATCTCTCCATAACCCGATTCATGATTTACTGAAACCTCTAGGGATAATAGGGAATAGATTGAGAAACTAATTTTAGTCAACCTATATTAAGTTTGGGTCTTTACTTTTTAATCAAGCTTATATTTAGAGTGCCTTCTAATCCACCCATAATTCAATCTATTTTTAAAATTATAATCTTTTGTTAATTTGTGCCAACCATTGACTTGGATTTAAACAAATTACGTCTTAACTTGTGTAATTAAGTGGAGAATTGATTTTATATATGTTGTGTTGACATTTTCAAGCAAAAGAGAAAATCATGAAAACAAATCTCGGATCAAAACATAATTACAGTAAAAAGATAGATTTAAAAAAAGTATCAAATAAACATAGAGAAAATGAGGTGTATATTGATGTATAAAATTTAAATTACTTCTGTGGGTTGAGCATACAAAGTAAGATACTAGTTTAACTCAAATTAAAAATAAATCTTTTTTTTATCCATGATAGAATCTATTTTTAAATAAACTAAATTAATCTGCCAATATTTCAACTCAAATCAAATCAATGAGATTTGGATTTACCTTCAACAAAATTGCACCTTGTTATTTGATAAAATAAAAGGCAGACTCGTTTTATGCATAAAAATAAGTATCTGTATTTTACCTACGATACAGATAGGCCGATACACAATGTATTGTTTTGCCAAAGCGTGTAATGTTGATACTCACCGAAGTATCAGATCTGTTTAGTATCGGCCGATGTATTTTTTAATTTTTTTAAAATCAGTTTCGACCCATTTTCGAGTTCCTTCCACAAATATTTTTGAATTAAAAAGAGTTTAAGAGAAACTTATTCAACTGTAGATTTATTTTGAGTTATTTTCATCAATTTTGATCATTTGAGTTCTTTTCATCAATTTCTTTCAGCTTCGGCTCTAAGATAATTTCAAAATTTGAGTTTTTTAGAAAAATAATTTTACGAAATAATATCCAGTGCTTTTGGAATTCAATGGACATGTATTATTATCATTCACATAGTTCTTAAGGTGTTTTTGTGATTGTCAAGATTTTTATGAAAATTTGATAAATTCCAAGATTTGTAAGATACTCCCCATTTCGAGTTTCTAGAATTACATGAAGAGCTCTAAATATGATGGGTTTTTGGTGTCTTTGTCTAATTTTTTTAATATTTCAACATTTTTACGAAAATAAAAATTTACAATAAAAAATTATAAATTGTAATATAAGATACATGTTACTAGGGGATATTTGAAAGCATGAAGTTTATATTAGGTGTTTCATTATGTTGATTTCCTTATTTATAAATTTTTTAGACATTTTCCAACGTTGTAAGCTAATTTTCAAACTCTTAAGACGTATTAAAATTTTGATTTTCAAGAGCCTAAAATTCCATCAAAATGACGGTCGCTTTTAAAAGAAATATGCTCATCCTAAGTTTTCCATTTTTTCCTATTTTTGTAATTTTTATATATTTTCTTTCAAAACAAAAAAAAAAAATGGAGGAGAAGAAAAAATATTTCAAAAATTTATCACTGATACATTATGTTGCGTGATACGAGCATAATGGCACCCATATTCACGCAACACATTTTAAACCCCGGACTAATACGGGTTCTTGTGGAATCCAATAATTTTTTTTTTTCATGTCGGCCTTAGATATATTCAATTTCAATAATTTAGAACATCTTTGATTTTTTAACTCTATTTCTTACTTGATATTTTTATTATTAAAATCATCCTCAACATTAGATTGCACGTAAGCAATATATATTATACAATAGTTTAACTAAATCATCATAACCAAAGAATTTAATATAATAGTCGATGTGATTCTCAATCCATTTATTATTTTTTAAATGAGTAGAACCCACGTTCTATGTGTGCTCCACAATTGTAAATCTTTAGATATTAGAATTTTCAATTTCTAAAAATTTAAATATTTCATTCTATGCTTTTGGAGATCTTGTCCAGTCTAACGAGTAACAACCTAATCTCTCAATCTTGGATTAGATTTTCTCTTAATCTCCTAAATTCATAATTTCTAATATCAGAATCTACTAGTTTCGTAGTATCAAAAGATCCTCATGTATAACGACAATGTTGATCAGATGTAATATTAATAATACGTTAATTTATTGGAGAAGATAATTTTTTTTTCAAAATTAATTAGAGATTGTTGATATTATGATTGTAAAAAAGTTTCATTTAATTTTTTTATTCATTTAATTTAAGCAAATAAAATTGACATTTTAAGAGAAAACTTCATTTTCAGTGTTCATTTTACTATATGTTAATGGTTATACATATTTGTTAAGAGTAGTTTTTTAAAGATTCTTACATTGACAACAATTTCTTTTATTCAATAAGACTAATGAACTTCACTTTATTATCAAATAGTATGTAATCCAACTTGGGAAAACTATTTCTTAAACCAATTATCTTATTGTATTTAGTGAGTTCAAATCTTATTGTATTTCTTAAACCAATGTATTGATTAGCAGTTAGGGCATTTCTTTTAAAATATTGACATGTGTTAAATTTTGGATGTCAAAAACCATATCATTCAAATCATATTCATTAGATGTAAATTAAATATAAAATATTTTTAAATTGAATTTTATCTTTCCTATAGAGTCACAAAAATAGATGACTTGATCTGGAAACATAATTTTTTAACTTAAAACGGATCTTAAAATTTGTATTTAAACTCAACTACCCATTTTTATAATTTTCTATTAAAAGTAATTTAAAATTTTATTTAAATAAGTCTAGTAAATGTTATTTAAAAAATATAATTTGGGAAATTTATGATAAATATTTGTGAATAAACTAAAAAAGAAAGTATTGGACAACTGAATTGATTATTCTCCAAATAATCATAACAATCTTTTTCCTATCTTATCTCCAAATAGTCCCTTCTTAAGTTATATGATTTAAAAAATGAGTGTGATGAAGAGCTTGGATTTAAATCCACGTGTTAATTTGGAATTAGATTCCTTCTCGGATGCATTTCACAACCACAGCAGATTCCATCTAAATTAAATAAGCATTTGTTCCACGTGCCGAAATTCATGAACCGTCAAGTGGTCTTACACTCTAAATTTGGGTGAGACTGTTACAGATGATGCTGTCTCCTTTTTCAATTATTTGAATCGGTTATATTTTTCAGAAACAGAAAACAGATTTAATTAAAAAAAGAGGCCCAGAAAACAACACCAACGCCTCACATTGTAAGAATTTTTGTCTACCACATGTCAAGTGGTCTTACAGTCTTAACTTAGGTGAGACTCAAGAACATCAATTATTTCTTCTTTCATGCTTATTTTGATAATTATTTTATTGAGATTATTCGTTGAAATATTTTAAAAATTGTGCAATTGCGTAAACACACTTAATTTTTTTGAAATTGATCAGTTCTCAGATATAATTAGACTTTTTTTTGAATGAAATTGCACATGCTACTATTTAGAATTACAAGAATGCGATCCTACTCAGAGTAATGTATTTATGGGAAGCAGTTGGAAAATCTTGGAGAGCTAAGATGCCTTTAGAACTTTTACATGCAGATATATGTGGTCTAACAAATACCTTATCTTTAAATAAGAGTATGTATTTTTTACTATTTAGATTTACTTTATTACTTACAAATCAGAGGCATTTGAAAAGTTTCAAGAATTAAAGCTTTTGCTGAAAAGGAAAGTGGGCATGTCATAAAAACACTTGGAACTGATAGAGGGGGAGAATTCTTATCTAATGAATTTGGTTCTTTTCTAAAGCTAAATGGTATTCGCAGGTAGTTGACAGTAAGCAGAACTTCCGAACAGAATGGGGTTGCTGAAAAGAAGAACATGACAGTTGTTGAAATGGTTAGAAGCATGTTAAATGAAAAATGACTTCCAAATGATTTTTGAGCAGAAGCTGTGGCAACATCCGTCTTCCTCCTAAACAAATCTCTAACAAAAGCATTGCACAACAAAACTCCATATGAAGCTTTGTGGAAAATAAAGGTTGATGTAAGTTTTTTTTTTTTTTGGTAGTATTGCTTATTCTTTGATTGAATTTAGTGATCGTACCAAGCTTGATAAGAAAAGTGAAAAATACATATTTGTTGAATATAGTGATGGAACCAAGGGTTATCGGTTGTATAATCCAGTAACAAAAAACATAATTATTCGTCGAGATGTTATATTTGATGAAAACAGTTTTTGGAATTGGGAAGGAGGAAATTAGCATATGCCATTTGCAGAAGGTAAAGTTGAGCCGACACAGTTAAAGGAGAAAACCGTGTCACCTGAAGCTTCTCCATCTCCAAGTTCTTCTGGGAGGGTTTCTCCACGGGATCGAAGTAGTGAGGGCATCAATACCATTGATCCTATTCTCGATATTGATGCATCTCCACGTAAGTTTCAATATTTGAAAAAGATTTATGAATCATGCATTTTTGCTCTTATGATTGTAGAATCTATGAGTTATGAGGAAACACAAGGAAAAGAAGAGTGGGACAAGTCTATGCAAGAAGAAATGACTGCAATTGAAAAAAATAATACATGGGGGCTAATAGATTTGCCACCTGAGAAAAATGCATTGGAGTGAAATGGATCTATAAGGTGAAGTACAATGCAGATGGTACTATGCAAAAGTTAAAAGCAAGGCTCGTTGTAAAGAGGTATGTTCAAAAGCATGGAATAGTTTCTGCCGTTGCTAGATTTGAAACTGTTAGAATTATTTTAGGTATAGCAGCTCAAATGAAATGGCACATCTTTCAGTTTGATGTTAAATCTGCATTTTTAAATGATTGTTTGGAAGAAGATGTGTATGTTGAACAACCAAAGGGATTTGTCATTGAAGGAAAAAAAGAGAAAGTCTATAAACTGAAGAAGGCTTTATATAGATTAAAGCAAGCCCAAGAGCATGGGATAGTAGACTTTACTCTTATCTTCGTCAAAATGGGTTCCATCGAAGAGATAGTGAGTCCACTTTATATGTGAAGGTGAATATAATAGCGATATTCTCACTGTGTGTGTTTTATGTGGATGATATCATATACACTGGATCTTCTAGCATTCTTATCAAAGAATTTAAAGAGAACATGATGCATGAGTTTGATATGTGTGATTTGGGATTATTGCATTATTTTCTTGGTCTTCAAGTTCAGCAAACTAATGATGGTATTTTTATTTCTCAAGAAAAATATGCATTAGATTTTCTTAAGAAATATAATATGTTAAATTGCAAGACATCTTTTGCTCCCATGAACACAAATGAGAAATTGACTGTGAATGATAGGACTGCAAAGGTTGATGAAAAGTTTTTTAGAGGAATGATTGGTGGATTGTTGTATTTGACTTACTCTTGTCCAGATATTATGTTTTCTATTAGTCTGCTCTCAAGATTTATGCATAACCCTTTTGTGCATCATCTTGGAGCAACAAAACAGATTCTTCGTTATATCTAAGCAACAAGCAATTATGGGATTTGGTATAAACCAATAGGTCAGTTCAAATTGCTTGGTTTTATTGACAATGATTGGGCTGGTTTTGTAGATGACAGGAAAAACACAAGTTGATTTATTTTCAGTTTTGGTTGGAGCTATTTCACGAATCTCTAAGAAGCAAACGACAGTTGCGTTATCATCTTCTGAAGCTGAATATTGTTGGAATAATTAGACTTATTATCTAATTAGGAGTATTAGTTTGGTTTAATCTCTACTTAAGAGGTGTATTTAGTTTATAATTAGTTTCGAGTTTGAGTTTGATTGTGATAGCCTTAGGGTCGGCTAGAGGTTATATAAATATATGTAATAGCTTAGAGTTGAATATAATACACAGTTCTTTATTTTCTACATGGTGTCGGAGCGAACTCGATTCTATTGAGTCAGCCTTCATATAAAATTGTCTCTTTTTCTCTTCCTCTACCGGCAGAGTTATATAGGTAGAGGGAGAGAGGGACATCTCAATAAGATTGTTTCGGAAGAAGTCTCCAACGTTTACAGATCTCCATATCTGATCAGTTCATTCCAGATCTGCTTTCGCTTGCCTTGCAACCAGGAAACTGAGTAAAGAGACTTCTTCTATCGTCACCTTCCGCTGCAGATTCGTAGCCATCGTTGCTGCATAGCTTCAGATCTCTGTTTTCTCTGCGTGTAAAACCGACGCAGATCTCACTGTTGCATTCTTCTGATGTCGTTTTCTCCATCATCTTGTCCATCGCGATTGATGTCTTATGCTCTACCACATACCAGACTGTCTTTTGTTCTCAGATCTGAGCATTGTGCTTGCTTCCGTCACTCACTTCTAACACTTCCGCCCGGCATCTGTTAGCCTTTCAGATCTGAACCAGCCTCTGTCTTTGGGGCGTTTCTCTGCCGCAGTAACGCCAATGTCGTCCTCTTCCATCCCAAAGCTCAGATCTGGCCTCTCGCTGTTGCGTTTTTCTCTGTGTGACCCTAACATCTAAGAGCATCGACCATCCTCTTCTTGTTTTCAGATCTGCCTCTTTTTAGATCTTGAGAGCATCCCTCATCTTGGGTTTTTTAAAGAAAAACCAGAGTTGTCTCTGATTGTTTAGTTTGCACAAGAGAGTTGTTGTTCTGTGCCTACCTTCTGTTTTTCTTCATCGGCATCACCCAGATTTGCAGCATGAGAGTTTTCAAATCTCTTCTCCGATCTCAGTATTGGACACCTTCAACATGTGGAGTTTTCTTTGACGATATTACTGTCTCAGGCTGCTATCTTCAGATCTGCAATCAAATATGTTCTTGTTTCCCCATTTGTTATCCCGACATGCATCTCATCTCTGCAACTTTTATTCAGTCTACTTCCGTTCTTGGGAAATAAATCAATATCTGTCTATAGCCCTCTCAGTGTACCTAATCTACTAAGAGTATTGTAGTGCTTCTTTACTCTTTTGAAGAAAGCAATGAGATGGACATTGAACTGTTCCAGACAACAAAGGTGGAGGGTTGTTTTTGTGTCACGTCAGCAATAGTGCTAGAATGCTAAGTTTGATGTTTCAGACGATCTGGCAATTGTCGTCCTTGCCGTCGGATCAACTCGTCCCCAAATCTTTCACTAAAATTCTCGGTGTTCATTTTTCCAGCGTTTTTGTTGTTTCTTCTAGCCATGATCCGCGAGATCTGTGCTAAGAAGAAAGGGGGAGAGCCGAAGTAAGGGAGGCAATGGACGCAAATTGCCCCTCTCCTCCTACTTTATTAAAGCGAAGTAAGGGATGTAAATTGCCATTTTCCTCCTATTTTTGTCGTTTCTCGAATATGAGACAGCCTGTTTTGGACACATGTCCATTTGTTGTACAATTCATCTACTCCTTTTATTTGGAGGACTGTGATTCGTCCCCACTGTTTGCTGGCCTTTTATGGCTACAACTTTAGTTGCTGGTCTTTATGACTACATCCATTGTTTGCTGGCCTTTATGGTTATAACATTTTATTTGTTGACCTTTATGGCTACAATCATTGTTTGTTGGCCTTTATAGCTTCAACCTTGTTTGCTGGCATTTCCGATCTGATTGATCGATGTGATGGCTTCAACCTTGTTTTGGCATTTATTATGCCCTTGTTTTCAGGTGTTCGCCGCCTGTCATTTTGCAGCCAATCAACGCTGCCACATAAACACATATTTGCAGCCAGTTAAAGCTGCCTCTTCACCAATTTTAGCAGTCAACCAATGTGCTCCTTCTCCAACAAATCTTCATAGCCAGTCGGTGTGCCACTTTTGCAGTTCACCTGCCATTTCTTCACGTTTCATGCTTCGTGTTTGTCCACGCTTTAGCTTGCGGGGACGTGTTGGCATAATTAGACTTATTATCTAATTAAGAGTATTAGTTTGGTTTAATCTCTATTTAAGAGGTATATTTGGTTTATAATTAGTTTAGAGTTTGAGTTTGATTGTGATAGCCCTGGGGTCTGCTAGAGGCTATATAAATACATGCAATAGGTTAGAGTTAAATATAATACACAGTTATTTATTTTCTACAAATACATTGTAGCTTCATCCGCTGCGTGTCAAGCCATATGGATGC
The DNA here is from genome assembly GCA_022113865.1 of Chimonanthus praecox. Classification (NCBI taxonomy): domain Eukaryota; kingdom Viridiplantae; phylum Streptophyta; class Magnoliopsida; order Laurales; family Calycanthaceae; genus Chimonanthus; species Chimonanthus praecox. Next base: position 21,587,634 of record CM039087.1, on the reverse strand, counting down.
AAAGGATTTTGGAACACTTGCACCATGTTTAAAGAGAGGCGACAAAGATCTATTGAGATAACAATCTATAATCTCAATGACAAAGAATCTAATTTTCCATGGAAGAACAAAGCATATTGATATTCGGCACTTCATTCAAAATGTTGTTGCAGAAGACATGAGAGTGATGAAGTATTGTCCAACTAATAATCAAATTGCAGCTGAGTTGACCAAGACACTTTCATATCTGAAGTTTGTAAAATTCAGATATTCCCTCAGAAAGTGCCCTTTTAAAATGTTAAAGTAGGCGATGATGCACGCAGAGAGAGGGCTGATGCCGGTGGGGTGCTAATGCATGGGAACTTCAAGGGTCAAGCATTGCAACGATCAGGCTGCAACAGGAGGCAGTGGCTGTTGTGGTCCTGCAAAGCCGTTACAAGCAACGATTGAAGGGACCTGTCAACAGGGAGTGATCCATATTCCATACAATCGATCGCAAAGCACAAGTAGAATTACAAGTGAAACTGAAACCTGTGAACACCAATCAAAGAATAAAAAATAAATAAATTTGCAGTCATCAATAAATTAAAAGAAAACTTTTAATTTTCTAAAAGCTCTATTAAAAGAAAATTCAACTTTGTAACACGTTACATAAATTCTAATTCTCACACATAAGAAAAAAGAATTGAGACCAAAAATCTCACAGGGTAAAAGACACCATACAATTACATACTATAAATTTAAATTCAAATAAAATCAAGATAATTTATGGGTAGTGATTTTTGCACAATGAATTTTTTTTATGCTGCACCAAATTTAAAAAAAAATCAGTTTTCTCCTTACTTTAAAAAAAGAAAAAGGAAAAAAGAGGAAAGGAGAGAAGTAAGTCAAAATTGAAATTTCTTTAAAATTTGATGCATCATAAAAATAACTCATGATACAAAAATGATTATTAAATTGAAAGAGTAATAAATTAAATTCAAGTAAAATAATAACTAGAAATCAAAAGAGTAAATGAAAAGATAACTCACTTGTAGAACAAACTTCAATTAAACTGAGATTACTTAGATTCTAGTGGGTACCCAAAGACCTTAGTGTTTGAGGCGTATAAAATCATTTTTTTTTTCCAAAATTAGTCATAATTTTGTCTACCTGAATTATCCAAATTTAAGTTTGTTGAAAAGCTTATTAAATAAGATTTTCATTGAATCTAATTTTACGCAAATATGAAAATTTTTGTACCGAAATATCGACCACTAAGATATACTTACCATTTTAGGTAAACCGATTGAATTTTGAGACCTTATCATCCCAAAATATCCTGTAACAAGAAGTTTACACAGAATAAGTAGAAAATATAAAAATACAAATTGAAAAATATGATGCTAAAATATGACCATTGCTTCTATCAACTCTTCAAAGATACCATTCTCTCTGTCTTTAGAAAAACTCGCGCTGAGCTTGTCTCTTTTTTAATCTTCATCTGTTTATTTTTGTGACGCTTTTCACATTTTCTGTGCTACAATTAATGTATTGTAAAACCATGATCGTAGATGTCACCAAGGAGAGCTTGTATATCTTTACAAATGTTCTACGATTTTCTTGAACTCGTAGGAACATCTGTAATTCTTGTTGAGTCAAATGTCTCCACATGATAGCTTCTCAAAATGGATCATTATATGGTTCACAATAAAAATACCATTCTTTAAACGAACAATGTCCCAACCGTCATCTTTAGGAATGGATGCAACAACTACCTTATTACCTGTTTCATCATTTTTTTTGGGGTTGGAGAAAACTCATCCTCGAGTTTAATGTCGTCGTGCTTAACATTTCATTCTCATTTTGGCATTTGTAACTATCACTTGATGTAGCATCTAATGTAGAACTTTCGAATCAACTGGATGAACCTCACCTTTGGAGAATTTAACTTCTGATGGACCTTCTAAGATGAGAGTATATTGATTTTCTACTTAGTCCATGCCTTCCATCAAGTCTATAGTCATGGTTGCAACCGTCACTCTAGATAATTGTTTATCTTCAACATTTTTTCCAGTCCTCTTATGCACCATAGAATAATCAATATGCACCACCATCTCAAAAATATTAACTAAGTCTCCTTCAATTGGATAATCATCATATGTTGGAGTAGAATTTTCGAAAGAAGACCCACTAACAATTGGTATCTCTTTCTCATTTTCTAACTTAGAAGTAGAAAGTTTAGATCTACCTGAAAAAGATTGACATCGTAGATCTAACACTTTTAAATCGATCAAACTCTTTAACATTTGTCATTACAATCTGTGCTTGTTAGTTTTCTAGTTGCATTTGTCGATCTTCAAGTTGTACATGTTGAATTTTAATCTATGCCAATTTTTCTGCAGATATTGAAGCTATGGATCTAGTCTTTCTCCCTGGTTGCATTTAGTTTTTCTACCCACCATGTCATGTATGGAAATTATACAACCATCTCACCAAGAAAACTTGCTCTGTTCATCAACTGGTGATGAAAAACAAGATTGATAATTTGAGATCAGATAACCAACTAATAAAAGCCGAGAGTTGAATTGTCAGACTCATATTTAGTTTAAACTAGAATCTAAAGCCATTTATTTCAAGTTAGATATTTTCGACTTTCACATTTTCAAATATCCATTCTTGAAAGTTCACCAAGAGTTGACAGTGTACATACCCTCTTGATACCCTACCATTTAACACCCCCCTTTTGCATAAACTTAACCTCTAATGGCTCAGGGATGTACTGAGGAGTCTTGTAATATCATCTAAGGGTTGTTGCCCTCCGCCTATCTCCTTAAGTCTAATTAAGTGTATCTAACTTATTAGGGTTAAGAAAGTAAGAGAAATGAGCCTATACAACTATAGTTGTAACGATCTATCCTGCTACAAGTGCATTATCTCCAAAACCACTCGCAAAATTCTCAAAACATTATATCAGAAATTATTTTTTTGAAGGGGAACTCCCCTCCCATTCACACTGACCAACAAGACATGCAATTTACACCATAGCATGATAAAAACGTAACCCAAAATAATGAATCAAAAGCAATAATAGATAATCTCAATGTTATTACAAAATCTTACAAGCATGTAATATAGAATATCAAATACATAAGGGTGTTTTGTCAATGCAAAACCTGAAAATAAACACCCTATGTTTGACCCAGGGGTCCACCCGACCTCTCCTCCATCTGAGTCCCTATATGGTAAGGGATGAGCTTAACATGCCTAGTGTGAGAAACACATACACCACATACACAACATATAAATATATGAACACAACAATGCCTAGAATGTCTACATGCACGGTTTCCCAATGTCTACTCAAATCCTTAGTACATGGACCAACGTCTACTGTGCCTCTAGCACCTCCACTTATCACCCTGAGACAACTCAAGGGAGACTAACTCAAGTGCCCATACACCACAGCTCAACCACTCCACGAGTGGTGACCACTACAACATCAAACCTCTAAAAGACTCACGCACATAGACGTGTATTGGTTCTCCAACAGAGGTCCGGCCAAGAGGCCCATCGTACCTAGTGCATGTACCAACACCTAACCAAGTCATAGCCACACATCACAAAAGTCCCTAGGGTTTCCATATAACAATCCACACATACACCGGATCCACTAAAGTCTATCGCGCCCTGACCCAAAAAGACGCATGTGATGTGGATAAATTTTTCCTTTTTCGCATATCACACATGGGAAACACACGTGTGTTCACAACTCAATCACAAAAACCACAAATAACCTCAAATACCATTAATATCTCAAAGGTCTATACATTCTTCTAAAATGAATGCCATCAAAACTTAAAGTTATTACATGCGTTTCATCAATAAATGAAACTATAACTAACATAATCATGCTAAAAACAAATAATCTAATAATCATTTTGTGCGTATAAAGTAGCATATTAGTGATTAAGCTCATCCTCTTGGTCCCTTCGGACCCAGCTGGTGCAACATTACCTAAAATTGTAAAAACTTGAGTACAAACAATATTCAGTGAGGAAATATATGCATGTTATACATTCACGCATCCACATGGTGATGTATCAAATGGAATATAAATAATGCTATGCAATCCTGCCATGCCATCAATGTCCTCAATGGAACGCCAACCCACACAAGGATACCTTTATGGAAATGGTTGTTAAAAGTTCCTTGAGCTAGAATAAGATTGACCCAGGATGGGGGTGAATAGGGCAATCTAAAAATTAGTTAGTCCTTTAAAAATTACTTTATTAACTAAAGAAATTGCAGCGAATAATTCAAATTAATCAAGATGTGTTATGTGTACTCAAATAACAATCCAAGTAAAGGTCTCTAACACCACAATACAATATTTATAGTGGTTCGGAGTAAACCCTCCTACATCTCACCCAACCTTGGGCTTCCCAAATTCACTAAGTGGGGAATTACACTCACACTAAATAGAATAGGAATTCTACATATCCAATTGGTTGGTGTTAGCCCCAAGGTTTCAACCTAAAGATATATGGGTATTTTTTATGACCACAAACCATTAATGTTTGATATTTAATATTTCAAATGGTATTACTCTATTAGACATGTATCACATTGAAGAAGAAATGTATTGGATATCATGTCCTTGCAGATGAAGATCAAGTTGATGATATCAGGCCTTGTACATCAAGTCAAATCTTGGAGATCGAATGGCTTATAAAGTTCAAAGATTCAAAGACTAAAAATCAAGAGCATGGAAGATCAAAGTTATGTATAGAGTCTAATCATGAGTATTTAGGAAATGTTATTGTAAAGGTGATTAAACATTTGAACACCATGGCTCAAGTCACCCTCTAATGGACCCTATGATACCAAGCTTAAACTTATGCATCCAAATAGAATCTTAGGATATGATTTAGTCCCCAAGACCTGTCAAATGTGTTTGAAATGACCAAAAGAAAGCCAAAATTGCACAATACAATCTAAGGGTCATTTCAGTCGACTGAATTAGATAATTCAACCGACTAAAATATTGGATTCATTGGAGATGTGATTTTAGTGGACTGAATTAAATAATTCAGCCGAATGAGATACTAGATTTACAAGGGATACGAATTCAGTCGAGTAAATCTTCACATTCAGCCGACTGAATTTTTCGCTAATAGACTGTCTGAAGTCCAGGAAGTTTTCAGTCGACTAAATCTTCACTTTCAGTCGACTGAATCACGAACGGTCTTATTTTTTAATCATTAAATGCTCTCCCCAATGGCCCTTTCTCATTTAATGCTTGGCAACGGTCTTAAACATGAACACAATATAAACCCAAGTATTAATGGGCATAAAATGACTTAACTTACTTGGAATCACAAGAAATCAATTGAAATCAGATCCTAAGCATACTCTAGCTCAAAAATCCATCTTCTTGCAATCTTACCTTGAGCCATTCTAGTTCAAATATTTAAGTAACTCTTAGTAAAATTGATTTGTAAACATTTGAGAGTTATTCCTAAGCTTTACATTGTACTCTTCTACATTTTTTTGAGAGATCAAATTTGTAAAGGGTTGGTGTAACCCTTGTGAAGGAGAAGGATGTCTCCATCTCTTCTCATCTCCTCTTTTATATTCGGGCATTTATTTATTACTTATTTGGATCTTATTTTTCTAAATTGTGTAATTCAAGAAAACCTAAAATGTTTGCATTGGCCCAATTCACCCCCACTTTTGGGTCAATTTCTGGGCAACAATTGGTTTAAGAGCCCGGATTATCTAAATTACTTAACCGTTTGAGAAATCGATTGAATGGCAAACTTTGGGGGATTTTCTTATGGTGAGGGTTGTTCAATTAATAAACCTCCATTGTTCAATGGAAGTGACTACAATTTCTGGAATACTAGGATGCAAATTTTATTACAATCAATGGACCATCACATATGGGAAGATATTGAAAATGGGCCCTTTGTTCCAAAAGGGCTAGTTGACCTTGCTCCCAAACCTAAAGATATTTGGGATAAGAATGATCACAGGCTTAATCAATATAACTCTCAAGCCCTGAACATTCTATTCTGTGCTCTTGACCGAAGTGAATTTAATATTTTCATCTTGCAAATCGGCCACGAAAATTTGGGATAAGCTTCTAATGATCTATGAATGCACTAATCAAGTAAAGAAATAAAAAATTTGTAGGCTTGTTCACTCATATGAACTATTCACTATGGAACCAAATGAATCCGTTACTTCCATGTTTACTAGACTCACAAAGATTATAAATGAACTTCATGCCCTTGGAAAGACTTATTCTAGCGAAGATAACGTGAGCAAAATTCTTAGGTCATTGCCAGATTCTTGGGATTCGAAGTTAACGGAGATAATAGAAGCAAAAGATATCTCCACATTAGGACTTGATGAACTCTTGGGATTTCTCATGACCCATGAGATTTACATGAACGGTCGAAAGGAAATTGCTAAAGAAAAGAAGTCTCTTTCATTCAAAGCCTCACCAAAGGAGACTTATGTTGATCAACAAGAAGAAGAAGATAGTGAGGACGACCATGAAGACTTGGTCTTGATCACCTGTAAATTCAAGAGTCTTTTGAGAAGAAACAAGCAATTTCGAAAGAAGTCATTCAAGAAAGATAGCTATAAGGGAGATTCAAGCAAGAAAGAGCCCCTCACTTGTTTTAATTGCTGTAAAACGGGACATATCAAAGCCGAATGTCTGCTATTGAAGAAAGACAACAAGAAGTTCAAAAAGAAAGCATTGAAAGCCACATGGTTGGAGTCAATAAGCGAATCGGGTGGTGAATCAACCAAACACCACACGACAAATATTTGTTTCATGGCAAATGAAGATGAGGTACATCCTACATTTGACTCTTCAGAAAATGATGCACCTAGTGTAGAAGAACTAGTTGATTCACTAAAATAAATATACAAGGATTTTAAAATCAAAGAAAAGAAAATGCCACTCTTAGAAGAGACAACTCCTCACTTTCAGAAGAACTTGAAAAATTGAACTTGAAAATGAGGAACTTATCAAAAAGATTCTTGCCCATGAAAAACTTGAAAAAGAATTGAAAGAAAATATTGATAAATTTTCAAGACTACCTTCATTTCCATGTCCATACGAAAAGGAAAACATTGACTTGAAAGAAAAGTTGAATAACTTAACTAAGTATCTTGAAAAATTCACCATGGGAAAGAAAAATTTAGATATGTTATTGGGAAATCAAAGATGTGCCTGCAACAAAGAATGATTGGGATATAATCCCAAAACAAAGAAATCATTTTTTAAAAACTTCTTTGTTAAAATTTCATCTCCTACCTCTCCACACACTATTTACAGCAAGAACGGACATATGTTCTTATTCTTGCTCAATTAGGAAAGCAAAAGGGACAACAAAAATGATTTGGGTTCCAAAAAGGAACATTGCCCTGTAATCTAACCCAAATGGACGCAACTCTACATGGGAACCAAGAAGAATTACTTAAATGTGTTTTGTAGATATGCATGAAATCTATGCCAAGGAAAGACAAGTGATTCATTCATAGTGGATGCTCAAGACACATGACGGGAGACAAATCAAAATTCTTCTCTCTCTCTCTCTCTCAAAGATGGTGGATTTGTTACCTTTGGTGACAATTCCAAGGCCAAGATCATCCGTAAAGGTAAAATTGGTATTGATCCCTTACTCTCCATTGAAAATGTACTATTGGTCGATGTGTTGAAACATGATTAACTTAGTGTGAGTCAACTTTGTGATAAAGGCAATAGTGTAGTATTTGAATCAAACATATGCTCTATTAGAAATGCTACTAATGATAAAGAAATGTTCATAGCATATAAAGATGAAAATGTTTACACCATTGACTTTGATGAAATGCTTAACCAAAATGTTAAATGTCTTGCTGTCATAAATAAAAATAGTTGGTTATGGCATAGGAGACTAGGACATGCTTATATGGAACTTATTTCAAATTTATCCAAGTTTGAATTAGTTGATGGTTTACTTAAGGCCAAATTTGCCAAGGATAGAATTTGTGATGCATGCCAATTTGGAAAACAAATCAAAAGTTCCTTTAAAAGCAAAAAAGATAGATCTAAATTCTGGGCCTCTCCAACTATTGCACTTGGATTTGTTTAGTCCTACCAAAGTCCAAAGTATTAGTGCACCGGCTAGTCCGAGTCACCCATATTGTCAATTATGTGACTCAGTTGAACCTTACCTTGGAAGAATGTGAAGATCTACTATGCATTGAAGAGTCTACACCGAACTTGTTATTGGCACACAGGTAAGTGAACCTTAGTAGACCTTAGGCTAAGCCAAATACCTTACAAGTCAACTGTTTATCAACTGTAAAATCAGAATATAATTGACTTTCAGCCCCAAGGCCTCGTATAGTTTGTCGAGACCTCGCAGACAGTCTTTTGCTGAGTCATATTTGGGACAGCTGTAACTCAGCATGATCTTGTGTCTTTTGACTGAGTCTCTTATAGATTTAGGTAATTAAATCTGTAATCCTTAATTGGGAGTTTATTATGGAAATAAGGAATATCCTCATTTTGAAACTCCAAGTGCCACCTCATAGAAATTTGAATAGATCGTTGGGGAGCCTCATCATGGATGGCTGTCTATGACTACTTTGGAAAGGCTCCTCCATGTGACTAAATGTGATTGACAATTATCAAGCTCTCTCTATGTAAACCATGATTAATTATTAAAATGATTTGATGGTCAATCATGCACAGGTGGCATGTTAATTGGATGGTTATTAACTAATTGACAACAAAATAATTTGAATTATATACAGAATCTGTGTTGTCTTTCCTTTTACCATCACGAGGCCTTATAAGAATCTTCGAGGCCTCGTGGACGTGATTGGCTACAAAAACAGACAGTCTTATTTATATTTGAGAGCTGAATGAAATAAGTGACACAGAACCTTTTGGAAAAATAAGAGTATGACCAGAGAGATTACCCACCTCCTTTTACACCTTCTTCATCATCTTTTTATAGAGATATTTGGGTAATCAATACCCCAGTTCTGATGAAGTTTAAGGTGTTTTCTTAGGACCATAAAACCAGTCATATATCTGTCCTATACTGCTGCGCCGATAATCACTTTGATTGATAGAATCTGATGGAATGAATACACAGATTGAATAAAGAAGAAAACACTTAAAGAAGATTAGTTAAGGTCTAAGGCAAGTGTTTCTCCTTTTCTTTATTTTAATCATTGTAAAGTGGATTAGAACAGTGTGTTCGAACCACTCAAAAAAATAGGTGTAGAGGATTAGACCATTTGGATTGAACTTTTATAAAAAACTAGGTCATACTATTTGGGTGTAAGAACCATACATAGTATATTTTGGATAGCTATAGAGAGGGTGCGTCCAACAGTGGATGTAGGTTCAGGTGAACCGAACCACTATATATCGTTGTGCTTGTGTGGTTTGCTTTAATGGTTTGATTCATTTGTTTATCACTTGCATACACGTTTATTCCGCTGCACATATTGTTAAATTGATAAATTATTAAAAAATGAAATAAAATCATATCAGACCTATTCACCCCCCCTTCTCTAGGTCGTGCATTACTCTAGTAACCGAATTTCAATTGGCATCAAGAACTTGGTTACTTTGAGTTGGACTTAGTCGTCCGAGTTGATCCTGTACTAGAATCATGCATAGAGGTGATAGTCACCCTGTTTCCAAACCTCTCTATTTTTATTGCTCTAACTGTGCCTCTTAGAAGGTAAAATTGAAAAGCTTCTTTATATCACTTGATGGAGCCGTCTGGGAATCAGTAATAAGGGGTTGGGAACATCCTGTTAAGGAAATCTCTAAAAAAACAGCCAAAGATGAAGCAGGAAAATCTGTTCAACTAATCATTAGTACTAAATCTAAGGATTACTTCACCTTGACCGACATGGAAAAATCTCTATATACTGTAAATGGAAAGGCTTTAAATGCCATTAATTGTGATGTCTCACCAGATGAGTTCAAGCGTATAATGACATGTGTGACAACCAAAGATGCTTGGGACATCTTAGAAAGGACACATAAAGGAATCTCAGTTGTTAAAAGGTTTAAAATTCAAATCCTCCAATCACAATTTGATAACATACGCATGGAGGAAAATGAAATGTTTATGGAGTTCTATTCGAAACTAAGTGACATTTTAAATTTCATGTGGGCCTTAGGTGAAATAATCCTTGAATCTAAGATTTGTACCAAAATACTAAGAAATCTGCCCACAAGTTTTAAGCCCAAGGTAGCTGCAATTGAAGAGTACAGAGATGTGTCTCTAATGAGGGTTGATAACTTGGTAGGATCTCTTCAAACTTATGAGCTTCACTTTGATGATGAAATCTAAGATCTTCTGTAAAAACGGAAAATAAAATAGATGAAAATCTGATGGCTCTGAAAGTGATTCAGATGAAGATGTTGTCATACTTGCTAAAAATTTCTTAAAACACTTTAATGAGAGGAAAAACAAAAGAAGAGTTAAAAGAGAAGACTATAGAGAAATCTCTAAAAATAAACCACACTTTTCAAAAGAAAAATCAAGAGATAAATTCAAAAAAAAAAATATATAAGGACAAGTCCAAAGAAACTCAATGTTTTAATTGCGATGGATATGTGCACTTTGCTAATGAATGTCCGTCTAAGAGGAGATTTAAAAAGAAAGCCATGACCACTGTGGTGGAAAAAGCCACATCACAATCTGAAAGTGAATCCGATGTGTCAACAACGAAAGGTTTCATTGCTTCCATCTCTTATGATCCTCAAAATGCCCCAAATGTTGAAAGTGATACTGAAGGATCAGACAGTGAGGATGATGGCTTAAAAGAAGCTTATAATGCTTTGTTCTTAGAAAACAAAAATTTAGCTAAAAGACTTGGTAAATCTAAAAATGAAAATGTAAAATTGAAAAATCAATTAAAAACTGAAAAAGAAACATTTGAAAGAGACTTAAAAATTGTTCAAGATGAAAATCTAAGTATTCAAGAAAAGTTCAAATTGGCTCAAGATGAAACTTTAAAATTAAAGAAAAATGAGTCAAAAATTAGAAGTAAAAAACAAAATTGGAATTTGACTTAAACTAGTTAAGGAGTCACAAAATAAAATTTGAAGATAAATTTATTGAAGGGGAAGAAAAACTTGAAAGCTCTTAAATATTGGAAAACAATTTGGAGATAAAACTGGTCTAGGTTTTGATAAGAAATCCAACTCCAAAACTGATTTTGTGAAAGGTGAGCATTCCTTCTTTAAATCTTCTAGTGTGGCATGCTACTATTGTGAAAAGTTGGGTCACCTACGGTTTGAATGTCCCCTAAGAAAGAAGCATCAGAAAGAGAAGTTCACTGTCCAACCAAAGGTACATCATAGAAGGAACAATGTCAGGTAAAATTTTCAAAGAAGAGATCAAAATCAACTCTTAACTCAAATAGTAACAGATTTGCTAAAAGAGCTTCTCAAGCGTAGAACTGGCTCAAAGAATTCCAGTTCATCCCTCCAGTCATCTTCCTTCAATGCGAAATGGGTTCAGAAGGTGAGAGGGTGTGTTCAGGCCCTTTGATGTTTCCAGATAGTCCTTATGCCTTATAGGAAAATGTTTTTTTTGAGGATCTCACAAATTGGTTAGTGGTGGATCTGTCTTAGTTTCAAATATTGGAATAAGTACTTATTTAAAACTGATGTTTTGTTAAATATGTTTCTCCATGATATTCATGTGTTGTACCCTTTGTCAATTCATGACAAAAAGGGGGAGAAAAATGGTAGTAATGTTGAAGGGGAGAAATTTCAAAATTCCACCTAGTTGCCTATATCTTTTGTAGGAATATTTTACAGGCATCATTTCAAGAAGAGAAAAAGAAAAAGGTGAAGAGAAGTGTTAGTGAAAGAAATTCAAGTCTTGATATGGTCATTATTTGAGTTGTATTTTTTTAAGGACTTGTATTTCATTGTAAAGGGGTTAAATGAGATGTATTTTGTAGATCTTAGATTTTGTCACAAAATTGACAAATGGGGAGATTGTTAATGCCCCGGCTCGTCCGAGTCACCCATATTGTCAATTACGTGACTCAGTTGAACCTTACCTTAGAAGAATGTGAAGATCTACTATGCATTGAAGAGTATACACCGAACTTGTTATTGGCACACAAGAAAGTGAATCTTAGTAGACCTTAGGCTAAGCCAAATACCTTACAAGTCAACTGTTTATCAACTGTAAAATCAGAATATAATTGACTTTCAGCCCTGAGGCCTCGTGCAGTTTATCGAGGCCTCGCAGACAGTCTTTTGTTGAATCATATTTGGGACAGCTATAACTCAGCATGACCTTGTGTCTTTTGTCCGAGTCTCTTACAGGTTTAGGTAATTAATTCTGTAATCCTTAATTGGGAGTTTATTATGGAAATAAGGAATATCCTCATTTCGAAACTCCAAGTGCCACCTCACATAAATTTGAATAGATCCGTTGGGGAGCCTCATCATGGATGGCTGTCTTTGACTAATTTGGAAAGGCTCCTCCATGTGACTAAATGTGATTGACAATCATCAAGCTCTCTCTATGTAAATCCATGATTAATTATTGAAATGATTTGATGGTCAATCATGCAGATGTGGCATGTTAATTGGATGGTTATTAACTAATTGACAACAGAATAATTTGAATTACATACAAAATTTGTGTTGTCTTTCCTTTTACCGTCACGAGGCCTCATAGGAATCCTCGAGGCCTCGTGGACATGACTGGCCACAAAAACAGACAGTCTTGTTTATATCTGAGGGCTGAATGAAATAAATGACACAGAACCTTTTGGAAAAATAAGAGCATGACCAGAGAAATTACTCACCTCCTCTTACATCTTCTTCATTATCTTCTTATAGAGATGTTTGGGTAATCAATACCCTAATTCTGATAAAGTTTAAGGTGTTTTCTTAGGACCATAAAACCAGTCATATATCTATCCTATACTGCTGTGCCGATAATCACTCTGGTGGATTGAATCTGATGGAAGGAGCACACAGATTGAGTAAAGAAGAAAACACTTAAAGAAAATTGGATAAGGCTCAAGGCAAGTGTTTCTCCTTTCCTTTATTTTTATCATTCTAAAGTGGATTAGAACAGTGTGTTCGAACCACTCAAAAAAATAGGTGTAGATAATTAAACCATTTAGGTTGAACCTCTATAAAAAACTAGGTTGTACTATTTGGGTGTGAGACCCATACATATTAGATTTGGGATAGCCCTGGAGAGGGTGACTCCAACAGTGGATGTAGGTTCAGGTGAACAGAACCACTATATATCGTTGTGCTTGTGTGGTTTGATTCATTTGTTTATCACTTGCACACACGTTTATTCTGTTGTACATATTGTTAAATTGATAAATTATTAAAAAGGGAAATAAAATCGGATCAGTCCTATTCACTCCCCCTCTAGGTCGTGCATTACTCTAGTAACGAAATTTCACAAAGTATGGGTGGTAAGTCATATGCATTTCTAATTGTTGATGATTATTCTCGTTTCTCTTGGGTGTTATATCTATCTCATAAAAATGACGCACCTAAAGCTTTTGCAAAATTTTATAGAAGAGTCCAAAATGAAAAAGGATATGCATTCAACAACATTAGAAGTGATAGGGGTTGAGAATTTGAAAATCAAGAAATGGAAATACTTTGTGATGAAAATGGTTTTGGTCACAGTTTCTCCTCTCCTAGAAATCCCCAACAAAATGGAGTAGTTAAAAGAAATAATAGAACACTTCAAGAAATAGCTAGGACTATGCTCAACGAACATAAATTACCAACATACTTTTGGGCCGAAGCCGCAAGCACCGCTTGCCATGTTATAAATAGGGTAACAATTAGAAAATGACTGGATAAGACTCTTTATGAGATATGGAATGGTAGAAAATCAAAGATTGGATACTTTAGAGTTTTTGGATGCAAGTGCTTTATATTAAACACCAAAGATCAATTAGGAAAATTCGATCCAAAATCTGATGAAGGAATCTTTGTTGGCTCTTCTCCCATTATCAAAGCATATAAAGTATATAACAAGAGAACAATTGTGGAGGAATTGACTCATGTGGTCTTTGATGAAGCCAACCTTTTTGAAATTAAAAAGGATCTTGATGATGGGGTTGTAATTTTAGAAAAAGAGATGAATCAACTTGATATCCAAGACAATTCTAACAATGAAGTAAATGTTTCAAATAGTGGTGGAAGACAAGATAGTGAGGACGTAAAACCAAATAGTGATCTTCCTAAGGCTTGGAATTTTGTAATAGATCACCCAAAAGATCAAATTATTGGTGAACCATCTCAAGGAATAGCCACTAGATCTAAACTTAGAAGCACTTGTAACAACATGACTTTTGTCTCTCAATTGAACCCAAGAACATTCAAGAAACCGAAATAGATAAGTTTTTTATTATTACCATGCAAGAGGAACTAAATCAATTTGAAAGAAACAAAGTATGGGAGCTTGTGCCTATGCCTTAAGATCATTCGATAATTGGCACAAAGTGGGTATTTAGAAATAAAAAGGATGAAGAAGTAAATATTGTTAGAAACATGGCTAGATTAGTAGCCCAAGGTTATAACCAAGATGAAGGCATAGATTATGAGAAAACCTTTGGCCCGGTTTCTAGGCTAGAAGCCATAATGATGTTGCTTGCATATGCTTGTTTCAAAATTTTCAAATTATTTCAAATGGATGTGAAAAGTGCCTTTCTAAATGGTTTCATCTCCGAAGAAGTTTATATAAAACAACACCCGGATTTGAAAATCATGAATTTCCAAACCATGTTTACAAATTGTCAAAAACATTGTATGGTTTAAAACAAGCACCTATAGCATGGTATGATAGGCTTAGTAATTTTCTCATTAAAAATGGCTTTATAAGAGGAAAACTTGACACTACTTTATTTATCAAATCTCTAGACAATGACACGCTCATTATACAAATATATGTGGAGGACATTATTTTTAGATCTACTAATGAAAATCTTTGTAAAGAATTTGCGAAAATCATGCATGATAAATTTGAGATGAGTATGATGGGTGAATTAACATTCTTCCTTGGTCTACAAATCAAGCAATCTTGTGAAGGCATATTCATAAATCAATCGAAATATGTCAAAGACTTTCTCAAGAAATTTGGAATGAATGAAACTAAAGCAATTGGGACTCCCATGAGCCCATCCACCAAGGTTGACAAGGATGATTGTGGCAAACCCGTTGATATGAAGCTCTATAGAGGCATGATAGAACATTTGTTGTATTTAACCGCTAGTAGACCGGATATCATGTTTAGTGTATGTTTGTGTGCACGTTTTCAATCTTGCCCCAAAGAATCTCACCTTATTGCCATAAAACGTATTTTCCAATATTTGATTGGCACTATTGAATTGGGCTTGTAGTATCCTAAACACATTTCACTCGAATTAGTAAGCTATTCGAATGCGGACTTTGCCGGTTGTAAAATTGATAGAAAAAGCATGAGTGGGACTTGTCACATCCTTGGACACTCCCTCGTATCTTGGTTCAATAAAAAGCAAAATTCAGTGGCCTTATCTACAGTTGAAGCAGAATACGTGGCTGCCGGGAGTTGTTGTGCACAAGTGTTGTATATGAAACAAGAATTGGAAGATTTTGGACTTAATTATGATCACATTCCAATTAGGTATGACAATACAAGTGCTATAAATTTGTCAAAAAATCCCATACAACACTCTAGAACTAAGCACATTGAAATTAGACACCATTTCATCAGGGACCATATGCAAAGAGGTGATTTCCAATTAGAATTTGTAAATACTGACCATCAATTGACCGATATTTTCACAAAACCTCTTCCTGAAGATAGATTTTGTACAATCATAAGAGATTTAGAAATGTACCTTTCTAGAGATGTGTGTTGAATTGATTTTTTTTTTTTTTAAAGAAAGGGGCTGACGCAGTTCAACCGACTGATCTTAACAGTTCAGTCTACTGAAAATTTCCTATTCACGATTTATTTTTTTGAAAATCAGTCGACTGAATTTTATTTTTCAATCTAATGAATTCGTTTTGCCTATTTTCAGTCTACTGAACTATATATTTCAGCCGACTGATTTTTCTCTGCTCACTGTCTGCTCTGTGGGCCATCTTTCAGTCGACTGAAAAATTATTTTTAGTCGACTGAAACATATGGATAAGTTGCTTTTTAACCCTCGATTTTTCAGTTCTTACCATTTGATTTCACTTCCCTCTCCCTCTTCCTTTCGCTCGATCTCTGTTCTTCCCTAACTTTCTCCTCTTTTTCATTCCTACACCATTTTTTACCTTCCAATTTTCACTTCCTTCTATTTCTTTACTTCGCTCGGTCCCTTTTCTTCCCTAACCCTATCCTATTTTTCACCTCTCCCTCTCCTCTCCCTCTCCCTCTCCCTCTCCCCTTCGTTCGAACCCTATTCCTCCCTAACCTTCTCCAAATCACACTTCTTTTTGCTCCACCCTCCCTAAATCTCCACATGGTCTCCAAACGACGGTCGCGTGATCAACGAAAACAAGCTGAGGCAGAATGACGATCGAAAAGAATGAGCGATGCACGTCTTCATTTCACCTCCCGAGATGCGGAAAGTGCTTACACTCTTCATTTCATGTTTCGCAAAGTGGTATTCGGTAAAATCGTTCCCCTATACTTTTTTTTATCAATATCCCAGGAAATTTCCATTTAGGGCACACTTTGACTACCAAGGATGGAGCCCCTTTATCGAAATCGTTCGCCCCTCCTATCCAACACTAGTGAAGCAATTTTATGCCAACTTCTGTCTCAAAGGAGATCGTTCAAATCCACATATTGAATCCTCAGTGAGTGGAACTCCTTTATCTTTCAATCAAGAGAACTTGGGGACACTTATTAAAGTCCCCTCCAATGGTTCTACAATGTACAAAACAAATACCTGGATTGAAGGTTTCGATGCCACAGCTGCGCTCAAATTAATTTGTGAACGCGATGATATTGTTGACTTTCAGCCGATTGCGTCCCAACTATCATTAGAAACCCAATTGATTCATCACATCATTTGTTACAATATTCTTCCGAGGTCTGGATCTTATAATCATGTAACTTATCTTGATGTTTATCTTATTTGGGCCATTACTCAACATCACCTTGTCAATCTTCCATATCTCATATGTGCTTCATGAAAGATTGCCAAAAGTGCAAGAAGACATTGCCTTATGGCAAACTCCTTTCATTCCTGTTCGACCATTTCGAGGTACGCTGCCCACCTGAATTAGGAGAGATTGGTGTTGTAAATGATGTTTATTGTGATAATACCCTTAAAAATATGGGGTATAGGCTTGTCGGTGATACTTGGGAACCACTCCTGCAAAGTTGAGGAAAGTCAAGCAGCCTATCATCTCTGAGCAAGCTGCAGAGGAACGAGCATATAATGATCAGGATATGGGCATGCTTGACTTTCCTCACCTCTCTAGTGGCCCCTCTGGCTCAAATGAGGACCTTCAGCGTGTTCTTGCTGCCATTGAATCTCTCAAAATTGACGTTACAAATATAAGGGTAAATGTTGACCTTCTCCGAGCCCAATGTGACAGTGTTCGCGAATTCGTTAAGGACAGACTCGACGCCTCTCGCAATGACATTGATCGAGTGCACCTTTAGTTAAGTCGTGTCATGGCACATCTTGGCCTCGAGTGACCCTTACCCTCTTCTCTTGATGCTAATTCCATAGGGTGGAGAGATATGAATGATTGCACTTGAAAAATTTTAATTCCCCCTTTGTATTTTGTTATAAAACCTTTTGGCATGTAAATAACCCACTAAATCTCTAACTTTTGCAAACTCTATGGCTTAATCAATTCTAATGGGTTCATATTACTTATGTTAATGTCGTCTTTATGTTATTCATTTACATATCTCTATATGGCTGAGTAGTTTGTGCAATGATGGATACGATGCACTTATTTTATTTAGAAATTGGAAAATGAATATCATGTCAATGGATAGTATGTTAATTATATTTGAATGCCATACGTTGTAAACTTATCTATATTGTTTTTTTGTGAAATGCTTGAAGTTTGGGGGAGGATATTTATCATATTCAAATATAAAAAAAAAAATTGTGCTCATTTAATACATCCATGAAGAAAGGGAAAGAATAATTGTCATTTGAAATGTACCTTGAAGAAAATGGAAAATTTGTTTCTATGCATGAAGTAAGGGGGAGGATTACAAATTTGTATATCCTTTATGATTTATGTGCAATGGCTTGTCATTATAGAAAAGGGGGAGATTGTTAGCCCCAAGGTTTCAACCCAAGGATATATGGGTATTTTTTATGACCACAAATCATTAATGTGTGATATTTAATATTTCAAATGGTATTACTCTATGAGACAGGTATCACATTTAAGAAGACATGTATTGGATATCATGACTTTGGAGATGAAGATCATGTTGATGATATCAAACCTTTTACATCAAGTCAAATCTTGGAGATCAAATGGCTTATAAAGTTCAAAGATTCAAAGACTGAAAATCAAGAGCATGGAAGATCAAAGTTATGTATAGAGTCTAATCATGAGTATTTAGGAAATGGTATTGTAAAGGTGATTAAGCATTTGAACACCATGGCTCAAGTCACCCTCTAGTGGACCCTAGGATACCAAGCTTAAACTTATGCATTGCCTTTTAATCAAATCTGGTCTTAATCTTGGGTGCCTTTTTATTTGATCTTATGGTTTATATTTTAGATTTTATAACATGATGTTGGTCTTTAAACATCTCGGTATACGGCCTTATAGGACACTTGGAGGTCACTACCTTCATCAAGTTCCTTTACTCCATCCTCTTCTTCTCTTAAAGGATATAGCTTGGACTTTTTCAATGAATGAATTTAGTCGATCACCTATATTCTCAGTACACAAATGGATCGATAGGTGATGTCATCTATTGGGTTAGGAGAGGAAATTTTTCAGTGGATTCTTTAAATCTCTTTTGTTGTTTTATGTCTCTTAAATATTTTGACAGCATATCATGAAACAACATTGATGAATGCTACATAAGTTTGGTTTACGTGCATAGACAATTCATCACTTGTCCAAGCAGTTTTGGTCTTTGGGATGAGTGGTCACGGAAGTTGAAGGTTTATCCAATAACTCTTCCATAGGCACATACCACATTCTATTCACATATTTTCAACCATGTTTAGTGATGAGAACATTCGATAGTTCGTTATTCCATTTTTCATCACAAGTAAGGTTTGAAAATTTCATGGCTTTTTCTTATAGCCATTATTCTAGCATAGATCAACTCGGATGGTTAAATCTTTCTACTGAGAACTAGGCTCTGATACCAATTGAAAATCCCAATGTGATAAAACATCATGATTGACCCTAGAGGGGGGAATAGGTCAATCCCATTTTTAATGGTGCTTACAAATTTTTAGATTATTTAAAGTGCAGCAGAATGTTTATCAAGAGATTTGTTTAGTGTGATAATTTCATTAAGTTATCACACTAAGATTATGACCCTTTACATAGTTCAATTATAGATGCTTGTGCGTAATGTGTAGAATAAGATAATCAATATGCAAATGATGTGTATTAAGAAGAGTACTTTAAATACTAAATACAAACACACATAGATCAAACACCATAAGACCATTTTAAAGTGGATTAGTTAGCCAACCTACATCCACTGTAGGACTTGCTCAACCTTGAGCTATCCCCAAAATCCACTAAGTGGGGACTTAAACCCTCACAATTAGAGTAGGAATTCCACCTCACTCAATCGGCTGGGAATTTCACCCACCACTGTCGAATAAGAATTCCACCTATCCATTTGGCCAGGAGTTCCACCCACTTCTGTGCCAGAGACAACACTCTAGAGTTTTTTATAGTGGTTCCGGGGTACCTCCCCTTAATCCACTTTCGGAACAAAGGTTTTAAAGAAAATTAAAACCAAAAGCACTTGCCTTTGAAGCTCTTTCTCCTGATGTGTGCTTTTTCAAGATCCCACCCAATGTGTGCCGACCCTCCTCCTTATAGCCGCTGTTTAGCAATCACAGTCCAGGGTGTCAAGGAAATTGGTTCTACCAAAGGTTTCATAGTTTATGGGTCTCCCCTTCTCACTTTCAAACTCAATCCTCAGATTGGTTGTTTATGAGTTTACTTCCTTCCTGTCTCTCTCACAACTCAATCCAATTGATTCCCCTAGTGTAAGCACAAGAGAGAGAGTGATCCTTCTGTTGGCGCTTGTTAAGCTCACTGATAAAGATGATGGTCTAACTGATCCTTCCGAAGGATACCAACTGGTTGTATAAAGATTGGTTTATATGGAAAAAACAACCAGTTGAAGTAACGGTAATGTACCGACATGTCAGTCGCACCGAAGGGTTGGTGACTAGAAATGTTACCGTTACAATTCCAACCGTTGTGCATTAAGTGCACTCCCAACGGTAATCTTCTTTCCTGGTCGACATGTTGTTGTCGCCGATGGATCGACACTTATGGTACCGAGGGGTCAATCCATACGAGAGGCTCGTTCTAGTGCAAATTATGTTTGACAGTTGTTTCATTTCTAGAAACATGTTACCTAGAATGACCTGTCGCCCATTACCAAGGGACCGGTCCTGGTACTCTCGATCAGTCTTTGATTGCCGATGTCTGTTTCTTTGATAGTCCACATGAGTTCAATGTTCGGTAAAGGAGTCGTTGCCCACAAAGGGTCGTTTCAGCCTTTCACCGAGGGTCGGTGTATACGAGACTCTCGATCAAAGGCAAATTCAAAATGATAGTTCAATGTTCTAGAACCTATGTCATTCGGGTCGACCAGTCTTTGACAACGATGGGTCGATTCTGACTGCACCGAGGGGTTGTTGAGATATGACTGGTCGTGCTGACAGTGAAACCAAATACATATTTCCAAGTTAGGTTCCAATTCACTGTCAGACATCCTCTCTAGGCCTAGGATAGCATTCTCTAGTGTCTGGGTACCACCTAAAGTCATCTATGGCATAATACGTGTTTTGTGATTGCCATACTGATGAGTTTTAATATAGTGGAGCATGATATTTACTCTTGATCATCTTGGGTCTTGAAGCTTCCAGCAAGTGCTTCTTTCCAAGTCATGGAATTGACAAACATGGGGTCTTGGCCAAGCCAAGGCACTAACAGAATTTTTGTTTATGTTTTCTCAAGTATTTTTATTCCAAAGATAATGTTTCCACCTCCTCTTCAAGATGCTTCTTGATGTCCCACAAGTTTTCAACATCTTCACATTGAATTGCAATCTATTCTTGAAGAGTCCTTTCATTTTCTTCTAATTTGGTGTTCATTGTTAGAGAGTTCTCACTTTTTAAGTCTCACATTTAACTAGAGGGGTTCAAGTTTTCAGTCTTTACTTTGTTTAATCTCTCAAGGTACAAAGCGTGGTAAGATTCTTGAAGATCTTCATCTTCACTCTCATCTTCCTTTGTCTCAATTGTGGGGCCGTCCGGATCACCAATGATTGTGGCTATGAAATCCTTTGTCGTTTCAACCTTTTCTTGGGTTTCCTTTTCAAAATCACTCTCCGATTCGGATGTGTCCTCATAGGTCACATTCTCATTTATAGTATTTTTGAATTTTTCAGAGGGACATTCATTAGCAAAGTGTCCCCTACCATCACAATTGTAACAAGTTTGTTCCTTTGGTTTTCTTCTCTCTTTATCTTTCTCTCTATATGGTTCTTGTATTTTACGATGTCTTTCATTTGTTTCACCATTTTTCATTTTTCTCATCCTATTCATCTTGCTAAATTTTTTATAAAATTTCTTGGCAAGCATAACCATTTCTTCACTTGAATTTTCATCATCTTCCAATTCAATTTATTTTTCTTTTCATTTGTTTGGTTTTATGGAAGACTTTAAGGAAATTGGCTTATCCTTTGGTTGTTCAAAATACAATTCATAGGTTTGTAGGTCACCAACCAAATCATCAACACTCATGAGTGTTACATTTCTATGGTCCTCCATAGCCACCACCTTGATTTGAATCGTTCAGCAAGATTCCTCACGATTTTGGTACATACCTTGTCATCGGGTATCCCTTCACCTAGAGCCCACATTTGATTAACAATGTCGCTCACTTTTTTAATAGAAATCTATGAAGACTTCATCCTTTCTTATTTTAATTGTATCAAATTTATTTTGGAGGATTTGGAGTTTTAACCTCTTAACTATTGACATGCCTTCATAGGTTCTTTCATGAGCTTTCCATGCTTCTTTTGCGGTTTCACATGTCATGATCTGTCTAGATTCGTTATCAGATACCGCACAATTTAAGGCATTCAAGGTTTTACCATTAGTTGTTTGCATGACCTTTTCATTTGGAGTCCAAGTGGCAAAAGGTTTGGGAACCAATACCTTGGTATATGAGAATTCAAGGGTTTTCTCATCCATAGGTTCACTTGATCAAGTCTTAACTGATTCCCATACCGTCCTATCTGTGGAGATAAAGAAACTCTTCATTTTGGCCTCCCATGAGGCATAATTTGAACCATCGAAACAAGGTGGTTTGGTAATGGCATGACTATCTCCCACATTGCTCTAACAAAGATCAACTCGGATGGTTAGATCCTTTTATAAAGAGAACTCGGACATTGATACCAATTAAAGTCCCTTGATCTAGAACAAGATTGATCTTAGAGGGGGGATGAATTGGACAATCTACAAATTCGTTGGTCCTTTAAAAATCACTTGATTAATTAAACAAATCGTAGCGGATATTTTAAATTAATCAAGATGTGTTGTGTGTGCTCAAATAACAATCCAAGCAAAAGTCTCTAACACCACAACACAATGTTTATAGTGGTTCAGAGTAAACCCTCCTATCTCCACTGATGGACTCACCCAACCTTGGGATATCCCAAAATCATTAAGTAAGAAATTACACCCACACTAAATAGAATAGGAATTCCACCTATCCAATTAGTTAGGAATTTCACCTACCACCTATCCTAGAGTAAACCCTCTATTTTTTATAGTGGTTTAAGAGTACACCATCTCTAATCCAATTCACAAGTTTCATTTATAAAACAAAATAGACAAACCAAGGAGAAACACTTGCCTTTCAAGCTTTCCAATGTAGAGATGTGTGCTTCTCGAATCTCCTTCCCAATGTGATCTCGCAAGTGTACCGAAGATGCGTCAAGTGTAGAAACATACAAGCTATGAGAAACCTCTAGGAAATTGGGGTCACCAATGTCTATCCTAGACGATTTTCCTTTACCTCTCTTTCTATCATTCAAACTCAATCTATTAAGATGGTTGATTTGAATGATTCACCAATGTGTGTACAAGAGAGAAGGGGATCCTTCCTTGAGCTTATTGATTTCATTGATGAGTGTGGTAGATGAGACTCAAAAATCTTCACTCGAAGTATGTCTGAGCAGTTGCCATTAGTGTTGTATTTAAAGAGAAGGCATACCAGTTTTTCGAATAGTTGAGTGCCGATTGGTCGATCTTACCAATAGGTCGGTGAACTTAAATGTTACTGTTCAACCATCCGACCATTGTTCATTTATTACACTCCAAGGGTACAGAAACAAGTGTCACCAACGGGTCGATGATCTTATTATTGATATGTTGTTCTTGTCGACCGTCTCGACCTGGAGCAAAACCATGTTGACAAAGTTTCAAATCCAGAAACTAATCAAATCCAGGCCAACCTGTTGGTACACCGAAAGGTCGGTTCTGGTACTCTCGATGGGTTTGTGCCATCGATGGGTCGATTCTGAGAGTACCCTGAGTTCTAAGTTCCAGAACTCAAACTTGATGCTGGTCGACTGGTCGGTCTGTCCATACCGATGTGTCGGTGGCACGAGACACTCTACCTGAGACATACCCCAAATGACAGTGTGTTCATTCAAGAATCTTAGTCAATTCGGTCGACTAGTCGATGACCATGATGGGTCTGCTCTGTCTCACCGAGGGATCGGTGGACTCAATTGGTCGACCAGGCAGTTTACCAGATTTCTAATGTTCTGTCCCCTCTGGTTCTGTGACTATCCAGGGTTCGCTTAGGCTTGAAATGATTTTACCAATATGTTCAACTAAGCCTAGGCAAGGTCCACTTATGGGTGTGGGTTCCACCTAAGGTCATCTATGGCCATTTTACCTGTGTGATTTCCATACACCGATGATCTTGGAGTCGTGGACTTGATCTTCATTCTTCGGATTAATCTTGAGCCTTCAAATCTTCTAGCAAGTACATTTCCCAAGTCATGGAATTGAAAAAGAAGGGATTCGGCAAGCCGGCGTACTAACAACTGTCAAATAACATCATGATCCCTAAAGGGACATAGGCCACGACTTACAAAGTGGGAGATCTTCCATAAAACATATCCAATTTATGTCACCCTGCGTCCCTTCACAACTCTGGTGATTAAGTTAGCTCTAAGGTGATCGATATAAGTTTACCAAGTTAGTACCGCCCTAGTAGGGCTCACAAGTGTCTAACCCTGCGCTAAAGTGTATACCAAGTGTACAAAAATAGTAGTGAGAGCGACCTACAAAGCGAAGCATGTGAGGGGCTATACTCCTCAGCGACAACCACAAACAGTCGTGAGAGCGTCTTGCAGCGCAAAGCATGTGAGGGCCTATACTCCTAAACGACAACCACAAATATCCGTGAGAGCGTCCTACAGAGTAAAGCATATGAGGGGCTATACCCCTCGACAGCAACCCTACAGGACCAAGTCTTGTAGCCGATGCCATCGTTCTAATAGGGTTCCTTAATCAAAACCATTATCCTGTCACTCCAACCTTCTCTAGGGAGTGGGGACTCATACTAGTGGGGCCCAACAAGAGAAATGTACATTATAAAGTCCTATATACCCTTTGGGTCTCACCCCAACGCTAGTAATTCTCAATATCACGATGCCCGCTATCACAATGCCCCATGCCCACATCCTAAGTAACATCCTAGGTACACATCATTGAGCAAATTCAGGGGAAACATTGATTGCAACACATAGGACAATGCATAGATCAGATTCATAATATGATTCCAAAATTATAACAAATGGCAGCATAGCAATTCCATTTTTAATTCATACATTAAACATGATTATCACATTGGGTTGTTTTAGGGATATAGACTACACACCAACCTTGAGATACACTCTTCGGGTTAATTTACACATATTAATAAGTCTTGCAATTTATTCACCCATCTCTTGGTGGTTTACATCATAAGTTCAACTACTCCCATTTCACAATGCAAACCCAATTAAGTTCATCAAGAAATCATCTCAGCCCTTCACGACGGTATCCAATAATTATTACAGATCTTTCATCATCATAACAACATAACATACATGCTACATATCACATAATAGGGAATTCATAATAATTCATGTATCGTATAGGGCACATCCGTCATATTTATCATGCGTTAAATACATCAATAATGCAATACGTTTCCTAAATTAGTGTAATATCATACAAATATTCATACAATGTGTGTAGCAACCCTCACCTCGAAAGTTACAATGTTCCGGGTTGATCATCGGGTCGTACCTCGACGGGTTCGAGGTTCAAAGGCTCTAATCAATCAAAGAGAACATAATACATTACTATTAGTTCATAGATTAGGCCAAATCATAGCTTAAAAGCAAAACCCCCAAATCTAGACACAAGATTTACCCCTAATTTGGTTTAATTCCTTCAATTTAAGGAAAATCCCCAAATAAAATCCATAATGCCTCTCAAAATCAATCATTTTCCCTTTTTCCCCAATTTCTTCTAACCCTAAGATTTCCAAAACCCAAAACCAACACAGATCCACCTCATACACAACCCAAACACCAATATCCCCAATTTAGGTCCATGGATCACCCTCCAGTCGAGGTCTATTGGCTATCCAAAGCCTTATTCTCACCAAATCCGATTAAATCCAAACAACAAAAGGAAAGGGAGTAAGAGAAAATCATATTCTTACCTTTTGGAGGAGAAGGAACCTCTCAAAACGATGCTTGATCCATGAATCACACAAGCATGGGGCGAAAATAGGTGGAGGAAGGGTGGAGAAGACTAAGGTTTGCTGGTAGGGAATGGAGATAGGCTGCTGGGAGAGGAGGGGCATGAAAATAACCTAATTTCGTGCAAACGCGGCCTTAAATACGGACTTTAAGTTCCGCCGTCAGTTCGACCAACACTATTCATTTATTTTTTTTAACTCATATCTGACAAAGATGATCTCTGAAGGCCACATGTGTAACGCCCGGCCCTCTTCGAGAAATCAGAGTCTAATTTTTTTTTTTTAAATAATAATAACATCGGAGGAGAGTGGGCGGCGTCACGACGCGAGTAAAGTTCGGACTTCCAAAGTCCGACCCTTAACTGGCCATCCATGTGTGCATGGACTAAACCCACGATAACAAACCACACATGGAACTAAACAATGTCTTGCGGAATAAACTAGACTAACTGCGGAAATAGATTGAATAGATAGGAAGTACAAGTCTCAATTAATAAATAACATAAACCAACTATCCATTGTTAATATCATAAACAAACCACAGCAAGGTATCAACTTATTACATGTCCACAAAATATAACTAAAAAGACAGTAATAAAGAAATCCCAATCAACACTCAAGCGCTTAGGCTTGGCTCCCCTCCAGGTCTACGACCTTCTCTTTCCCTTTTCCATTTCCTGCATTATCCTCTGAGGATAGAATTAGGGCGTTAGATCAACACGCATAGTAGGTTCCCGATCAGGGCTACCACATGGTTAGCTTATAAATCATGCATATATCAAATGTCTGATTATCAAAAACATATAAAACCATGCTATGTATGTACGCAAATGTAATGAGCCCCACCCCATCACACAGACATATAGCCATCACTTGACGTGTCTTATATCAACATATTAATCCTCCTGGCAGGACTTTCACCACCTAAGGAGGCCCCACAGTTGCATCACTGGCATTCCGACGGAGTGTGGGCTCCGGTGTCCATAATCATCTGATAATCCTCCTGGCGGGACCCTCATCGCCTAAGGAGGCCCCACAGTTGCATCACGGGCATACCGACGGAGTGTGAGCTCCGGTTTCCACAATCATCATCCCGTGTCCATGCATGAGATGCCAATGTATATATAAAACATGTAAATAATATCCATCATTCAAAACCAATAAAATAAAACATGAATCTCATAAAAACCAAGATAAAACTGTGGTTACAAGTAGGTAGGAAAACCTACTGAAGATTCACTTCAGCGTCCATTCTTTCTTAGGCTTTACCCAGTCATGACTCGCACGTCATTCAACTTCCGTTACCTTGTCCATATAACAGTAAGTAAATCATACTATCATTTAAATGTTCATTCACATCTAAGACCCAAAAACATCTTGTGGGGTTCGGCCATACCTATGGCCGAACCTCACCCACTTTGGAATTTAATCTTCCTTTTTCATTTGATAAACATTTCATACTTCAAACATGTCTTGGTAGGGTTCGGCCATACACCATGGCCGAACCATACCACTTTGGTTTTGGCCCACAAATCAATTCCTTTGGTCAATCCTTTCATATTCAACTTTGACTAGTATTTATGGTTTTGCCATTGACCTTAAACCATATTGAAACTAACATCCATAACCATTCCACCTTAGTGGGGTTCGGCCATACAACTTGGCCGAACCCTACCAATCCAATTTGGGTCTCTTTATCTATTTACAATTGTATCATGCTTAAACTTTAGAACCACTAACCATTTCCATGAAAATTGATTCATAAAACCCATAATCATGGTCCTCGGGGTTTGGCCATACCCATGGCTGAACCCTTATGGTTCTTTTGCTCAATGATTCCATTATTTATATACCAATTGGACTCTACCCTTTAGCCATGTTAACCACATGGTTCAGCCATCCAATGGCCAACCCAAAACAGCAACCTTATATTCATTTAATTCCCATAAAAACACCATAATCTTGTATGGTTTTTAACTCTCAAAATCATCAAATATTACCATAAAAATAGCATACCATTTCATGGGGTTCGGCCATCCCAATTGGCCGAACCCTATAGCCTATAATTTTAAACCTTTTAATCAAAGACTTAGCCTTATTAAAACATGTAAAAACCTCCATGGTTTTGCATGGTTTTTAACCTTCCAAAAACCATCAAAATATCAACATCAATTCATGGGGTTCGGCCATCCAAGGTGGCTGAACCCAATGATCCATTTTATCAATTTATACCCAAGGTTTAGACCCATGATGCATTCGGCCATTCCTTTGCCAATCATAACATCCAAATCCATGTTTTAAACCTTCTTTAACAACTATGTTGCCTCATGAAAAACATGTACCAATCCTCATGGTTTTACATGGATTTAAACTTACAAAACCATTACTCAAAACCATATTATTTCGTGGGGTTCGGCCATCCAAAGTGGCCGAACCCTATGTCCATGTTTTCCATCTAATCCAAGGTTAAATTCCTTGATACAATCGGCCATTCCATGGCCCAAAACATGACACTCAAAACCATGATTTTAGAACTTCTCAAAACATGCACTTAATCTAACTTAGCATAAAAAACAGTCCATGGTTTTGTCTTACAAAAACCATACAAATTAACCCATTCTTTTCATGGGGTTCGGCCATCCAAAGTGGCCGAACCCATTGATCAA
Organism: Chimonanthus praecox; assembly: GCA_022113865.1. Classification (NCBI taxonomy): domain Eukaryota; kingdom Viridiplantae; phylum Streptophyta; class Magnoliopsida; order Laurales; family Calycanthaceae; genus Chimonanthus; species Chimonanthus praecox. The sequence goes on along the minus strand of CM039087.1, from coordinate 21,558,960 downwards.
ATTTCCATCTTATTTATGAAATACCATCCAAGGTCTAATCCTTGATGGATTCAGCCAAGACATGGCCAAATCATGATTCAATAATCCCATTTTATTAAACAAAAACCCATGGGAATACTTACCAAGTTTTCCAAGCTTTTCCTCTTGCCTTTGCCCTTTACTTCCTATCTTTCTTAGCCTCTCTTCCTTTGCTAGTTTATGCTTGATCAATTGGTGAAAACACCACTGCTGGTTCAGCCAAGAAAAAGAGTTTGGAGAGAGGGAGAGAGATGAGGATTCCTTAGGATTTCTTGTGTGAAAAATGACCAAATGATGGGTGTATTCCTTTTGTATAATCAGCCATTTAACCTCTCAATTTCCTTTCATTAAACCTTGTTAAAACCGAGGGGGTATTAGGTGCCATCCAAGGCACCCCTTGGTACCAACCGTTGCAACCTTTCATGTAAGCCCATGCATCTCATGAGATGAGATGCATGCCGCCCATGCTTGGTGTCCCTTGGTTTTGGCCAAGGCACCCCTTCATCCAACGGCTAGGATTCGTCCATCTAGGTGTTGTGTGAGATTAAAACACCTTTCCATTTCCCTTGACTCACTTGACTCATGAACCTTTTTAGTCCAACTCAACTCATCCAACTCAACACACTTAATGCACCATATTTGAGTCAACTCTTTACTTAATTAAAACCCAATCCAAATCAGTCCAACTCGAGCTGCACTAACTCATTCTTGAGCTCACTTGAGAGCCCACACGGTCAGCCGTGGTCAACCTGGTCAACCCGACCCATTAGGTCCCCTTTTTAGCTCCTTGACCCGTTTTGACAACATGACCTTAGCCATTTGCATTTGGTTTTCACATGTGCATCAAGCCTACCCATTTTTGCTCTACTTGATTTCCAATCAATTTAGCTTAAGCCCCTTAAATTTGGGCTCACCCAATGGTCTAATAAGTCCATTATGACCTATTGGGTCCAATTGCGTCCTTTGACCCAATTAACCATATTGACGCAAATTGATGTACATTATCCATCCAATCAAATTTGACATTTATAATGTACTCATAGGGTCTTAATTTGAGCAATGTACTCATAGGGTCTTAATTTGAGCAATGGGCCCCACTATTTTCTCATTTAACATCCCAATTAATAAATTTACCAATCCAGGGGCATTTTCGTAATTATCCATCTCATTGAGAAATTGGGGTGTTATAACATGCACTCTGATGGAACCCACATGGGACCTCATACTACTTACACGTGTAACCCCTATTATGATGTCATAATTCCATTAATTTAAGGGTCGGTCCATTACAGAGTCTGAAATAGTTGACCCTACTAGTCTGACCTACAAATGCTCCTAACGAGTCCATAATCACCACCAACTCTAACCCTATTGGACCTACAGGAGTCCTACAGTTGACCATATAACAACTGGCCCGACCTCAAGGTACTCCCTGCAGTCCTAAGTCCAGACCGGACCTATTCAACATCTCAATCACATACGAGCCCGACGATCCCTTATAGAATTTCATCAACCATCTGTAGAGTGAGTCGACTGAACTCATTTGTTAGACACCCATAGACTTCCAATGAATCACTACTCATACTTTACACAGCCGCGATCAAGGTCTACATACAATGAGCTCGCCCGCAAAACACAATACCCCTAAAAACCCAGGGGGTTGACCCACGATGCGGCCTTCCCTCTGAAAAGAATCCGTGAAGCAGACTCAAGAAACAATCTCCACTACCCAACGCTAGGCTCTCGAACAGTTTCACTATCACGTAGTAATCCATGACAACGAACTGGACATCTCATACGTTATCTCCTCACCAATGCCTAGGCGATTTCATAAGCTCTCACTCATTTGGCAGTTAAGAGATTCACACCATCCCAACCTAATGTCAAAAAAATAGTCCCACGAGCCGAAAGGCATTGGTATCCCAGTTAGTGCACCAACGGCCTCGAGGGCTACCACTCCTAACAACCACATGCCCAACTGAACCATGCACTCATGTACTTAAACAACCATGGTGTCTCCATCAAAGACACGAGTTAGGTTGTCTTGCATTTATTTTGCATAAAAAAAAATTGCATATTTAATTTGCTCATGCATTTAGGTTGCTAGTTCACGTATTTGATTAAAATTGTTTGCTTATTGTTTACATGTTTGCCTGAATCTTGCACTAGTAATTTAGGTTTGCATTCACAAAAATTAGAAAATTCAAAAAAAAAAAAGTAGTAAAAAAATAGTTCATGCATTACCTAATTAAAATCAATTTAGAACAATTAGTTAGAATTAGATGCCCAATAGGACCATCTTTAATTCAGTTATTTTTAGTTCACCGTGAATAGTTTAGCTTCAAGTATGGTGTCTAGGCTAGTTCTATCACCAAGGCGTGAGGTCGACCATGTCTAAGGATAAGCTGGGACGAGAAGTCGTTTGTGCTCCCCCACTTACCTAGGAACTTACACGGTTGTGCTTGTGGTTAAACTCTCCTCGGAGGCTAAAATTTTCTGGAAAGGAGACTAGGAGCAGTCTAGAGTCTAGGATCCCCATGTCGGTCTAGGTTTAGGGCATATTTTGTGTGAATTTGTTTGAGCGTGTTTGTTCCTGTTTGTGCACGAGTAGTTGGGTTCGTGACTCTACCAACCGTTTGGTTCGAGTTGAATTGTCTGTCGGTCCATCGTACGTTGCGTCCAGAGCCCAGTCAGGCTCAGTCAATGTCAGTCTATTTTCACCATCTAAAATGGTCAGAGAAGAAGAGAAAACTCTTCGAGATTACTTTTTATCGTTCGTAGCCAACACACCTTCCAGTATAATCATCCCAGCCACCAATGCCACCTATGAGCTAAAACCATCCATTTTACATCTCCTTCCTGCTTTCCATGGCCTTGATCGTGAGGATCCTTACTTACACGTTAAGGAATTTTAAGAGGTTTGCGCCACTATTAAAATTCAAAATATCACTGATGAATCTGTTAAACTTCGCCTTTTTCCTTTTTTCTTTCAAAGAAATAGCAAAATCATGGTTGGAACTCCCTCCCCGCAAATTCCATCAACACATTGGATCAATTGGCAAATAAATTCTTGAATAAATTTTTTCCGTTATCTAAAACAAAAGCTCTCAATAAAGAAATTTCAAATTTTACTCAGAAAGAGGGAGAACAATTCTTAGAATCATGGGAAAGATTCAAGGATGTATTGAGTAAATGTCCCCATCATGGTTTTGAAACTTGGAGGCTCGTTCAATTTTTCTATGATGGCTTAACCACATCTAGTCGTACGTTAGTCGAGTCTATGAAAATTTGGGCGTTTTTTTAACAAAGTCAAGATGAAGGATGGAATTTCTTGGAAAACTTGGCGGAGAATTCTCAACGATGGGACTTTTCCAAAAGGGAAATTTCAGAGCAAAAACCCAAAAGAGGAGGATTGTACGAAGTTAACAATGACTTTGACATTAAGTTTGCAATTGCAAACATAACAAAAAAGGTAGAGGCTTTAGCGACAACTCATGCGATGAACCCATCATTAGGAATGTGAGTTGAAGTTTGCGCATTGTGTTCTAACTTAGGACACACTGCCCATAACTATGCTTCCTTAGGATCGAATGCCAAGTGTTCAATCGAGCAGGCCAATGCACTAAATAATTATGGAAGGTAGCAGGAAACCCCATTCTCTGCCACATACAATCCTAATTGGCAGAATCATCCCAATTTCTCTTGGCGACAAAATCCACCTCCGTTAAGTCACCCACCTCAGAACCATCCATACCAGCCACTACTACAGGGTCCATCCAATCAGTTTGGTCATTCTCAACAACGTAAGCCCTCTCTTGAGGATTCGTTGCAGCAGTTCATGCAGTCCACCCAGCAGGTTACGCATGAGCTTGAAACACAGCTTGGGCAGTTAGCCACAGCGATAAGCGAAAGGGAGAAATGCAAATTCCTAAGTCAACTTATCCCAAATCCAAAGGGCCAGTATGAGGTTTCATTGTCCAATCCATAGGACACCAAATCAATTACTACCATGAGGTATGAGAGACAAGTAGATAACAAGGTTGAATCACCTAAACAATAGGAAGACCAGACAGCTGGTCAACCAAAGCATCAGGAGGACCTGTTTAGTCAATCTTCCATCCAAAATGCACCGAAAACATCTACTAGAAATACATACGTACCTAGGGCTCTGTACCGTCAGAGGTTAACCACCGCTAAGCAAGGGGTTCCTTATGGTGACATAATAAAGGTGTTCAAACATGTCACTATAAACATCCCTCTACTTGACTCCATAAATCAGGTACCTTCACATCTCAAAATTTTTAAAGACCTTTGTACTGTTAAGGGGAGAACTAACGTTCTCAAAAATGCATTTCTAGCAGAAAACACCAGTGCACTCCTCCAACAACCATTTTCGATCAAACATAAGGACCTTGGGTGCCCAACCATTTCATGTACCATTGATACATATGCAATTGACAGGGCCTTATTAGATCTTGAGCTAGTGTCAGCCTTCTACATACTCTGTTTATGAGCAGTTAGGTTTGGTGAATTGAAACCCACTCCTTTCACACTACAGTTAGCTGATCGCTCTGTAAAAATTCCAAGAGGTGTGACAGAACGCATTCTGGTAAAAGTCAAAAAATTCTACTTTCCGGTCGACTTTGTGGTGCTGGATACATAGCCTGTTCAGAACTAAAGTGGTCAGATTTCTGTTATTCTTGGACGGCCATTCTTGGCCATCGTTAAAGTTGTTATCAATTGCCAAGATGGTATGTTTAGGTTGTCGTTCGGAGATCTGACGATAGAACTTAATGTATTCAACTTGTATAAACAACCTCCCTTTACAGATGACCTGTACACAGTTATTATGATTCAAAGTTCTGTCGAAGAATCCTTTTCTCACTTTATTTACGACGATCCATTCGAGAAGAGTCTATGTCCACCTTTGGCACAAATGTAAATGAAAATGGTAAGCAATAGGTGAACGTTCTATTGAACAGAGTTCTATATGTTGATGTTAGAACAACGAATGCTAAGTTCGAACCTCTCCCTATTAGTCAATCTGTACCAATCCCATCTGTTGAGATGCCACAAAAAATTAGAGCTCAAACCACTCCCTAAGACTTTGAAATATACTTATCTAGGACCATCCGATACCCTACTAGTCATTATAGCTTCCGATTTAACTTTAGATCAGGAGATTAAACTCCTCGCTGTTTTGAGAGAACACAGAGAAGCTATAGTATGGTCCATTACCAATCTCAAAGGAATCAAACCCTCGGTGGTCATGCACAAAATTCACTTGGAGGAGAACTCCAAGACATCTAGACAACCACAGAGACGACTGAATCCAGCAATGTAAGAAGTGTAAAAGCCGAAATTTTGAAACTTGTCGAGGCATGTATCATCTACACTATCTCTGACAGTGCATGGGTGAGTCCGGTACAGGTTGTCCCAAAGAAGTCTAGTGTGACAGTAGTCAAGAATACGGATAAAGAGATAGTTCCTACCTGTATCCAGATGGACTAGAGAATTTGTATTGACTACCGAAAGTTGAACACTGCTACTCATAAGGACCACTTCCCTCTTCCATTCATTGATCAAATGCTTGAGTGTTTAGTCGGTCATGCATTCTACTGTTCTCTCGGTGGTTATTCCGGCTATAACCAAATTTGTGTTGCTCTTAAGGACCAGGAGAAGACGATCTTCACATGTCCATTTGGTACGTTCGCCTACCGTCGCATGCCTTTTGGGCTGTGCAATTCACCTGCTACCTTTTAGAGGTGTATGATCAACATATTTTCAAACATGGTAGAGTGACTTCTGGAAATCTTTATGGATGATTTCTTGATCTTTGGTTCTTCGTTTGGCCAATGTATATTTGACCTAACCCTTGTGTTAGTCTAATTAAAAGAAAAGAAGCTAATACTCAATTGGGAAAAATGTTAATTCATGGTTATGCATGTCATAGTCTTAGGTCACATTATATCAGACGAAGGAATAGAAGTTGATAAACCTAAGGTCGATTTAATCTCTCATTTTCCACAACCACAAACTGTTAAAGAGATCAGATCATTCCTAGGTCATGATGGTTTCTACAGCAAATTTATTAAAGATTTTAGTAAAATTTCCAGACCTCTCTGTAGACTTTTGACCAAGGATGTTAATTTTAATTTTGATGATGAATGCATCTAGGCCTTTGAAAATTTGAAAACTGCATTGACCTCTGCTCCAATCATTCAACCTCCTGATTGGTCTGCTCCTTTTGAGATAATGTGTGATGCTTCTTACTACCCAGTAGGAGCCGTTTTAGGTCAAAGGGGCAATAAGTTACCTCATGTTATCCATTATGTGAGCAAAATGTTGAAAGATGCTCAATTGCACTATTCCCCACGGAAAAAAAAGTTGTTGGCAGTCATTTTTACACTAGACAAATTTCGATCGTACCTTATAGGTTTGAAGGTCATTGTCTACTCTGATCGTGTTGCTCTAAAGTACCTTTTGTCTAAGAAATATGCTAAGTCTCACTTGATCAGTTCGATTCTCTTCCTACAAGAATTTGATATTGAAATCTAGGACAAGAAAGGTTCCGAGAATGTGGTAGCAGACCATTTGTCTAGATTGGTAACTGAATTTTTTAATGACCCGATCCCTATTACTGAGCCATTCCCTGATGAGATACTCATGTCAGTTTCCCAAGTACCTTGGTTTGTCACTGGTCTGATGCCTGAACATTGGACTAAACAAAATAGGTTAAAATTTTTGGAAGAAGTCAAAAAATTTATCTAGGATAATTTATACCTGTTCAAATATTGTTCGGATCAAAGCATTCGTCATTGTGTCTTGGATAACGATCTAGTTAGTGTCATCAAGTTATGTCATGATCAGGCTTTTGGAGGTCATTTCAGTGTGAAAAAGACCACTGCGAAGATTTTGTAGTATGGTTTTTACTGGCCTACCATTTTTAAAGATACCCATTCCTATTGTGTGTCATGTGAAAGATGTCAGAGGTTAGGTAGTCTGTCACGTAGGAATATGATGCCTCTAGACCCAATTTTATCTGTTGAGCTTTTTTATGTTTGGGGCATTGATTTCATGAGACATTTTCCTAATTCCATTGGTAATCTTTACATTCTAGTAGGGGTCGACTATGTCAGTAAGTTGTATAAGCAGTGGCTTGCAAAAACAATGATCATAAAGTTGTCCTCCGTTTCTTGAAAAAGAATGTTTCCTCTAGATTTGGAATACCACGAACCATCATCAGTGATGGGGGAAAGAACTTATATAATCGTCTGTTTGAAAACATATGCGGTGATGCATAAGGTTGCTACTCCTTATCATCCGTAGAAAAGTGGGCAAATGGAAATTTCAAATAAAGAGATAAAACATATTCTAGAAAAAGACAATTAATCCATCTACGAAAGACTGGTCTTTGAGACTTACTGATGCACTATGGGCATATCGTACTACATTCAAGATGCCCATTGCTATGTCACCCTCTAGGTTGGTGTATGAGAAAGCCTGTCATTTACCAGTTGATTTAGAGATAGAGCATATTGGGCTGTCAAGCATATGAATTTTGCTCTAGACAAGGTTGGGCACCATAGAAAGCTCCAATTATCTAAACTAGATAAAATTAGGAGAGATGCCTATGACACTGAGAGAAAATACCAAGACCGGATGAAGTTGGTTCATGATAAGAATATTTTGAGAAAAACTTTCACAGTTGGTCAGTAGGTTTTACTGTACAATTCTAGATTGCACCTGTTTCTGGGAAAACTGAGGTCAAAGTGGAAAATTCCTTTCATTGTTGAGACTGTGTTTCCTCATGAAGCGGTAACAATTAAAAATTCTAGGAATGGTCTCATTATGAAAGTTAATGGTCAACGTTTGAAATCTTTCTTAGAGATGAATCCATCTGAAGAAGAGAATGTCAATCTGTTAGATGATCCAGTCTACCAGGATTGATAGGAAAGGTATGTTTACATCCTTCCACATTCACCTACTCATTCATATCCATAAGTCTGAGTCTGAGTATGTCTGTGTTGAGTCAGTCTGTGTGTGTGTTGATGTCTATCAGTGTCTAGTTTAGGTTTTCATTTTTGTAGAGTCAATTTTTGTGTTTTTGTTGTCAGTCTAGAATCATTGTTGTGTTTTCTATTTTTCGTTTGCTTTTGCAGGTTTTTGAATAAAGGAGTCATTTAGGTATTTCTCAACTCAAGTTGTTCTATTTTGATATTTTTTTCTAATTTACTAATGCGTAGGTAGATTATATAACATTGAGAACAATATTCAATTTAAGTTTGGGGGTATGGGGGGTTACACTATGTCTATTTTAAGTTTTATGTCCGTTTTAGAGTCATTTTGAAAAAGAAAACAAAAAACAAATATTTTTTGAAAAAAAATTGATTGTAGCATTAATATGTGAATAAAAAATTTTATATCATGTTTTTTCAATTGAATTTTATGAAATTTATGCTTGGAAAACTTTTACACAACCATCTTAATATTAGCTTAAAAAGGATAAATATTAATGAGTCAAGTGATCGTTGGAAGAATACCAGTGGAGACTTATAACCAATGAGCTTTAGAGTCATTCGATTGTTCTGAGAGTTATAAGTAAATTATTTATTTTCTTTGATGTGCGCAGTAAGCCGTCGAGAGATCTCATTATTCTTTGATTTTGGTCAAATACTGAGAATAGCATCAAAATTGAATTATTACACTTGAAATTTTTCTGAATTTATTTGAAGCAAAAAATAGTCATACAAAGCTTAGGAAATTATATAGGCCGTTATTTTTTATCGTTTGAACATTTGAAACCTACCTACTTTTGTCATATTATCCTGTTAGTTCCCATTTTTTAGCATTGAATGAACGATAAACCTAATTGTTTTTGTTAGCCATGTTTTCCATAACCAACTTCGGTTGTGGAGTTCGTGCCTTCATTGAAAAATCTGTAGCCTATTCTAGGGCCCGGAAAAGGTTAGAGATGAAAAATTGGGATGGTACTCTGAAAAAAAAAATATAACTCTTGATTAAAAAAAGAGCAGAATGTGCTAAAAAAAAATATGAAAAAAAAAAAAGACATCCATACATTAGAAAAGAAGGATGTGAAAAAAAAATTGAAAAAAAAAACGACATAAAAGAAAAAATGAAATTCTTTGAAAGTGTTGAAAGAAAAAAAATAAATAGAAGAAGAGATATCCAATCTAAAATTTGAAGACCTCTAACTTTTTCTTGTCAAAGTATTTATTTTAGAATCTTTATATCCTTCTTTGATATGACCCGGTCCTAAGCCATGTTTAGTCTTATTAGGAAGTCCTATTGATCCTTAGTTAATATGGTATTTAAAGTGGAGAACAGATGAGGAAAAATAATGGTGTTTAATTCAACGTTCTTAGGAAAATGACATCTATTCATGAGATCTATATTTTTCTTTGATATTAGCCTTTCTTTGATGATAAATATATGAAATATTTGCATTTGAGAAATTATTTCGCTCACATATACTTTTGAGATAAATTTAACCCAATCTCTAAGCGAATGTCTTTCTAAGAGATATACCTTTGTGAGATTTGCAGTCGAAGCGCATTTTCAGTTGGTGGTTGCCAAACTTGTGCGTATTTTGGAAAAAGAAAAAAAAGGGTTATGTTAATATCTGGCTATCACACACAACACTCTGGGTATAAGTTTTGTAAAATAATTTTGGAGTTGTATGATGTTAAATTTTTGTTTGTATATTTTTGCTGAAATTTGATTTTTGTGGGTATCATCAATTGAAGCCCTCACGAGACTATAACACGTTCACTAGTGGTGAGATAGGGGTTTAAAGGCTTGTTGCATATGCTAAATGTAATCGAGAGTGCCAACGAAAGTGGTGTTGATTAGGATTAGATTAAGATCTTTATTTCAGTTTTTAGTTTTACTTGAGGACTAGCAAAATCTAAGTTTTTGGGTTTTTGATAAACACAGGAAAACTACATTTTTACCCCTTGATATTAGACTAGTTACCCCTTGTTTTGTGTATTTTTATATTAATTAATGGAATTTTGTGTTTTACAGGTTTAAAAATGAAAATGAGAGAAATTATGCTTACATGTGAAGCTTGGACCCATTCTAAATTGTGTTGATCTTTGAAGCTTCCAAAATCAAGCCCAAAGATAATACTAATGGTTGCCTGTGACATCGGTTGAGATGAGGACTGAATGGAGGCAATAGAACCAACTTATTAAAGAGCTTCAATGGCAATGGAGTGGGCCCAATTCCATCACGTTGGAAAGGAATTTGCTGGCAAGGAAATAGATTTAACGCCTCTATCCGCAAGCAAGAGACATAAAAGATTAGAAATAAGCGGCGGATCATATTGAAGTCAAGAAAAAAAAAAACAAGAGCAGCCAAGCACAAGCAGCAGAGATTTCACAGCATCTGCCAGGAGAAAGAAAATAGCAGCAAGCCAAAACAAGAGTTGATTTCATACAGCAGCAGCCATTGTAAATAGCATCGTGGACGCCAAAGAGAGACATGGGATTGCTGCCGAAACATGTGGATAACGGCCAGAATTAGAGCAGCCAAATAGAACAACTTGTGTGGACAAAGAAAACAAGAAGGATCGTTGGAACCCTCTCTCTGTCAGCAATCTAATTAGATTGGAGCAGCACCTGTTGATAACAATTCAGGAGATCTGTTTCAGATATGTAGTCAGGCCTGAAAGAAAATAAATAAACAAAGTAGCAAGAAAAGAAGGTTTCAGAGAAGGAATCAACAAGAACAAAAACAGGAAAACAGCAATTTGAAATAAACATGGCAGCAGCGTTGCAAGCAACCAGTAGGACACAACCACCATCTGTTTTCTTGTGCATAGCCAGAAAAATCAGCAATGGAAAAATAAGCTATGGTTGGATGGAAAAATAGGATCGGACAAAGAAGCATTGATAGGAGATGTTAGCATGAAAATAACATAAGCAATAGCAATCAGCATGCAACCTGTTCTAAGAGAAATCTGTTGCATCAGTAAAATAAAACTAATCATCTCTATGATGTGGTCCACACATCATTTGATTCAAAACTCAAGGATCACATTCAACTCATGCATGTAACGGTTAAGAGAAGTTAAAAGGGTCAGTTACCTCTTTGATGGGAAGAGGGTTAATGCATTTTGAAACTGCCAATGGGCCCTCCTCTCTACTCCTAAGATTTCCTCTTGCATCTGATCTATTCCATCACCTGAAAGGAAAAATAAAGCAAAGGGACTAAGGAAGAGGAAGAGAGAGATACTCAAAGGCACTCTACACCATATCTTGTTTTCTTCTCTTTGGATTACAGACTGTTAAAGAAAGACAAGGCATCTAGGAATATAAAGTGACACATTGATTGCATATTGACGGGATAATCGATTTTGCTAAATGGATTCGGGTATGTTTAGTTGATTTATTTATGATGTTATTCCGCTTTATGAATATTATTATATATGTTTGTAAAACACCATTTGATTCACGATCTTGTGGCATGTAATCAGTGGATTGAAATCATGTTTGATTTGGGTATAAGAAAGATATTGTATGATTCAAATGCCCAAGCACTCAATCCCATTAAGAAAATAATGCATTTTATGAGGTTACGTGTTTCAATTTAAGGAATTTATGAATTGAATGTGAATCATATTTAATTTTGTTATGGAGTAAGGTTATTGTTCTTGACTTGAATTCAAATAAAGATACGGTTTGGTAGTCACCAAAGTGGCCTAATCGGAATGAGTCAAATTTCAAGTCTTATAACTAAGATTCAGTACTCCTCCCAAGTATTGGATAATGATGGCCTTGCAAACAGTAATCCCTAGCCATAGAGATATTAAGTTAACCAAAAGGTGCACCGCTACAAGTGGTTAACGGATTGGGATAGGATGATTGACACGTATTTGTGATTAGTATTCATATGGACACCCAAAGGTGACGGTAATATTTGATCACTTTTATTTAGTTGGTTAGTCCTATTGGTGATTGGGAATCATCATGATGATTAAAATGGTGTGCCAATAGATTACCCAAAGGTAAATCACTGGCAACACTATTTACGAAAGTTATTTTAAACGGTGTGTCATAAGATTACCCAAAGGTAGATCCGATAACATTGTTTACTAAAGTTATTGATTGTGTGTTTTTACTTAAGTTTAACTCGTAGCATTAAAGAGTGATCATGTATTATGAATTATTAGCTACCTTACATGTTTTGCTTAATGCGCAAGCTTCGTCTGTCCCCATATTGAAGTGATGAATTTCTCAGAAAGAAAAGAACAAGTCGAGTTCTACCTTGATGTACTCGATTTGGGTAAAATAATTGTTTAAGATAGGGCCATTATAACTGATGAAAGTAATGCTCAAGAGAAAACGTCAAATGAAGCGTAGATTAAGTCTATCAGACTTAGCCTTATATTCATGCGCATGACCAAAGCAAACAACATTAAGTCAACACTACCAAAACATATAATGTTTGGGATTTCCTCCAAAGCATAGAAAATAAGTTCAAATTAGCGGACAAGTCCTTAGCTGGGACATTTATGACAAGACTCACCACAATGAAATGTGATAAGACTTGAGGAATGTATGAGCATGTGATGGAAATGACCAACATCTCTGCTCAATGAAAGAACCTTGGAATGAGTGTAGATGATTTTTCATTGTCTAGTTCACTATGAATTCTCTACCTTCTTAGTACGGGCCATTTCAAATTAGTTACAATACTATGAAAGACAAATGGCAAATCAATGAATTGACAAATATGTTGATTTAAGAGGAGACTAGACTTAAGAAAATTGAACATCACTCACTCCATCTAATGAGTCAATGGTTACTTGAATTGACCTATACTGATGTATGGGGCCCATTTGATGTTCCATCTTTTGGTGGAGAGTCTTATTTCATCACTTTTATAGATGACTTTCCACGGTACGGTTACATTTATTTATTGCACGATAAATCTCAAGCGGTTAATTCTGTAGAGATTTTTATCACTAATGTAGAAACACAATTAGATAGGACGGTGAATGTCATAATATCTGATAGGGGTGGTGAGTACTATGGTAGATTACTAGAAAGTCGAGGAATTGTAGCTCAATATATAATGACTGGTACTCCTGAGTAGAATGTTGTTGCTGAAAGGTGAAACCGAACACTTATGGATATGATTAAGAACATGTTATTTAATAGCACTGTACCTATTTGTTGTGGATGTATGCATTAAGGACCGCAATATATATTAAACAGGGTTCCTAATAAGCCAGTTCCGAAGACACCTTTTGAACTATGGACAGGAAGGAAATCCAGTTTAAGACACCTGCATATATGGGGTTGTCCAACGAAAGCAATGATATATAATCCACATGAAAAGAAGCTTGATAAGAGGACAATCAGTGGTTATTTCATCGGTTACCCTGAGAAGTCCAAAGGGTATAGATTTTAATGCCCGAACCATAGACTAAAGACTGTAGGGACAAGAAAAGCAAGATTCATAGAGAATGGTGAGGTTAGTGGGAGTGATATAGTGAGAAGTGTGAATGTACAAGAAGTGAGGGTACAAGTCCCTATGCCTTTAACTTCAAAGACTGTTGTCGTTGTTCCTAATATCATTAAAACAACATAATGAAACAGAACACTGGAATGATCAATCACTCACTGAGGAAACTATCATCATTGATGACCCGATTGTAGAACAACCACAAGAAATAGTCTTAAGAAGGTCTCACAAACAAAAAAGATATGCTATTTTGAATGATTATGTGGTTTACATACAAGAATCGGATTATGATTTGGGAACTGTTAAGGATCCGGTCACTTACGAAAAAGGCATAGAATGTGAAAATTCTGATAAATGGAAAGATGTTATGAAAGATGAGTTAAATTCCATGGACCAGAATGAAGTTTGGGATTTAGTAGAATTGCCTCAAGAAAACAAGAAAGTCATATGTAAATAGGTCTTTAAGACTAAACGAGAGTCAAAGGGCAATATCAAACGGTATAAAGTCAGACTTGTGGCCAAGGGTTTCACTCAAAAGGATGTCATTGATTATAAAGAGACATTCTTTCCTTTATCCAGTAAGGATTCTTTCAGAATTATTATGGTTCTGGTAGCTCATTATGATTTGGAGTTACATCAGATGGTTGTTAAAACCGTGTTTTAAATGGTAATATAGATGAGATGTATATATGGATCAACCTAAACGTTTATCCATAAAGGGAAAGGAACACATGGCATGTAGAATTAATAAATCAATTTATGGTTTAAACAAGTCTTCCGACAATATTGTTACCTCCTTCAATTTCAAGAAAAACATCGTTGCTCGGTGTATATATCTGAAGGTTAGTGGGAGCAAGTATATCTTCTTGAAATTGTATGTTGATGACATTTTGTTCGCCACTAATAATCATTGTTCCTCACAAGATGCCCCTATATAAAAGAAGGAGATAAATTCAGTCTAATGCAATGTCTTAAAAAAAATGAACTTGACAGAAAACAAATGAAGGGAATCCCTTATGCTTCTGCTATAGGTAGTCTTATGTATGGACAGACCTGTACCAGACAAGACATTAGCTTTACCGTCAGTATGCATAGATCAAAATAATCCTGGAATAAATCACTAGAAAGCTGTAAAGAAAATTATGAGATATTTACAGGCTACTAAGGATTTCATGATCACATTTAGAATGTCCGACAATCTTGAGGTTGTTGGCTACTTGGATTAGGACTTTATTTGATACGTTGATAGTAGAAAATCAATAGTTGGTTATTTGTTTCTTATGGCTAGTTGAACAATCTGATAAGAAAGTGACAAACAGACTATCATTGCATCATCAACTATGGAAGTAGAATTTGTGGCATGTTATGAGGCCACTATTCAAATAATGTGGTTGTGGAACTTTATCTCAGGACTTGGAATTGTTGACACTATTGCAAGGTTGCTGAGAATTTATTATGACAATTCCACAGCAATTTTCGTCTCTGAGAACGACAAGTGCTTAAATGGGTCGAAACACATGGAATTAAAATACTTTATCATAAAAGAAGAAGTTCAGAAATGGGCAGTGTCAATTGAGCACATAAGCACTCAACTCGATAGTTGATCTGTTAACGAAAAGATTACATGTATATATATTTAAAGAACATGCCAATCAAATGAATCTTGAATGTAATCCATTATGATTTGTTAATGTATTTTGAGTTGCATTATGTATACATGTATACATATACATATATATATATATACAATGTGTGATTGTTTATCACTAACAAGAATAGTTTTTATATTAAGACACTTATGTGGACATTATGAAATATATCTCACTTAAGGGTTATGCTAAGTGGGTCACTTATATTGTAATGATGGAAGCGACCATGTCGGACAAGATAATGTGCAACTGCCATTGCTCGCATTGGTGGGTCGTTTAGTATTAACATTACGATAATAATCGTATTATGATTATTTGAATGTGAATTATGTGCGCGCCTTATGTTAACCTTGTTTAAATTCAATGATGATGATGTTGTGGATCAAGTGGGAGAATGTAAGATAAAACTATCATCTCTATGATGTGTTCCACATATCATTTGATTCAAAACTCAAGGGTCACATTCAACTCATGCATGTAACGGTTAAGAGATGTTAAAAGGGTCAGTTACCTCTTTGATAGGAAGAGGGTTAATGCTTTGTGAAAGTGCCAATGGGTCCTCCTCTCTACTCCTAAGATTTTCTCTTGCATCTGATCTATTCCATCACCTGAAAGGAAAAATAAAGCAAAGGGACTAAGGAAGAGGAAGAGAGAGATACTCAAAGGCACTCTACACCATATCTTGTTTTCTTCTCTTTGAATTACAGACTGTTAAAGAAAGACAAGACATCTAGGAATATAAAGTGACACATTGATTGCATATTGACAAGATAATTGATTTTGCTAAATAGATTCGGATATGTTTAGTTGATTTATTTATGATGTTATTCTGCTTTATAAATACTATTATATATGTTTGTAAAACACCATTTGATTCACGATCTTGTGGTATGTAATCAGTGGATTGAAATCATGTTTGATTTGGATATAAGAAAGATATTGTATAATTCAAATGCCCAAACACTCAATCCCATTAAGAAAATAATCTATCAACTTCCACCACACAATAAGCAATCAGCCAACGTTGCAGAAGCTTGGGATAATCTTGAAGAAATAAATAAATAAAATAGAAAGAATGGAATAAAGAGAATAATCGAAACAAGGAAAGACAGAGAAGAGTATTCGTTAGAAAAAAAAGCCCATTATGCACATGTGCAAAGTTCCATGCGCACAACACTATGGTCGGCCATGCGTTGGCCGATCTTATTCTATGCTCCCACCGCCTTATTTGGAGAATGGCCGATCTTATTCTATGCTCCCACCTCTTTATTTGGAGAATGCATTCTAAGCCCTCCATGTGTCCCTTCCTATCTTAATCCCATTCGATCCTAACCATCGAGTTCACATCATTTCCACAATTATTCATGCAATCCTAGCCATACACTTATCCCTTGCTATACATATAATATCCGATCACAACCATTGATTCTCTCTCCCAACTCCTATAAATTGAGGTCATATGCACAAAGGAAAATCAAACCTGGTCTTGGAGTTTGGAGAGTTTAAGATTTTGGAGACTTGGAAAATTGGAGAAGAATTTTGGACTATAAGAATTTTGGATTAAGGTTAGTATTTTTAATTGTTTTATTTTCCATTGTTCTTTTGTAATTAGTTTTTCAATTTTAATTCCATGTCTTAAAATTTAGTTCAATTAATAAGAGTAGAATTTCTTAATATCTCTTTCTCTTTATTTTCTTAAATTCATTGATAATGTGTGATTAATTTCAATAATAAATTCAAAAATTCCATGAGTCTTCTTGTTTTGATTTTTCTTAAACCAAAGTTTCAATGCATTGTAATTGTTAATTCCAATTTTTATTAATAATTGAAAGACAGAAAAACACTTAGAATTATTGTTTTCCACTTATTTATTTTTGTATGATGAAAATTTGATTTTATTTAATTCTTTTTTATGAATTTATGTGAGAGATTATTTTAAGTTATTCAATGAAGATGGAAGAAACTTTTAAACTGAATAGAACTTGATTTTTTCAGTCTAAGGCTCTTTTTAAGAGCATAAAAAGTTTTAGATTTGGAATTACAAGTGGAAATTTTATTTAGCCTAAAGCCGGATTTGAATTTTCTTAGTTTAATAGATCTCATAAATTTCATATTTAGAATTTTAATGGATGAAAAATCTGAGTGCATGACCGATAATAAATGTGAGCTCCGTATTCTAGGTCTTGATATTATTTTTAAAATATGAAAAATAAAGCCTTCATAATTCTTTGATCCAATTCCTCTGTAAATACGTATATATGTTGTTTTCATTTTTTATTTATGTTTTCTTTGTTTATAAATTCAAAATTCTTGAAAATTGTGGAATTACGTTGGTAAATTAATTTATTGCATCTTAATTTTGTATTCTAAATTAGATTTAGATTATTTATAATTTTTAGATTAATTCCACCATCTTAATTAAAGTTAGATAAATTTTGTGTTATTTTGTGTTTTCCAAAAAAATTAGATCTCTTGAATGGTTAATTTCTAATTTTAGATGTTGTTCATATTTTTGGACTTGTTTTCTACTTTTAGAATATTTCTAAATTAAAATTGAATTTCCTAGATTAGAGAAATAATTCCATATTTAAGATTTATTTTTATGATTTTCTAAATTTTCTTAAAATATATAATTCAATGGTATGTTTTTCATGGATATACTTTCCTAAGTTCCGATGGGTTCTACCTCGCACTCCTAAGCTATATTAAAAATTGGTTCATGTGCTTGCGAATATTTAAAACACAACACCCATGTATATATAGTTGGCTTCCTCCCCATAGTACAACGCGTTTTGGAGGAACTCACCTGGTGACACCCCTCAATGCAAAGCCGTGCTGACCCAGGTACGGGCCCAAAGCAGACAATATTGTACTAGTGGGAGAGGGCGTTATAATTTTACCTTGTCAAAGAAGTGAATGCAACTCATCTCATAGACGCAATTGTTCCACGTAGATAGGGCTAAAGCTCGTGTGGGTCGGGCCGGGTTTTCATAAACCCAACCCTAGCCCATGTCAAAAATGGTTGAGCCCGATTGTTCCAAGTAGAGAGCGAACCTACTAGATCTGTTGGTTGAGGATGGATCTGATCGAACATTTCCTGGCGTTGCAAAAGGTAGCAAGAGGGCCAATGCACTGCTCAAGCGAGGCTACGCATGACACTGCTGAGATGAGGGGTGTAAGGCAGCAAGGGGTGTAAAGCGACGGCCATGGATCACGCGTTCACTGCTTTCCCAATGGAGGCGGAGAGAGAGGGAGAAAGAGAAAGACAGAGGGAGAGAGGGAGGGAGAGAGAAGGGCAAAATGAAGCACCAACTAAGGGGTTTGAGAGTATGAGCACAAACTCAAACGGCTGATACGTGTGTTTTAAGGTTTTTTAGTTTTTAAATTAAGTTGTGGAAATCAGGTCGAATCGGGTCAGGTTGGGTTAAAGTTTAAAATTTTAAAATCAATCGAACCTGAATTTCATACGGATTTTTTTTTCTTTTAACCCGACCCAACTTAAGTTTCAAAATTATATAACCCAGCCTACAAAAAATTCGCTCAGGTTACGCGGGACCAGTCAAAACCCAACCCAAATTTCACCCCTACCCATAGAACATGCAAGTTTCCAATTAGTCCTAAAAATGTAAACACGGGGAGTATCAACTTGATATTGATAAATGTATTAGTTTTTTTCCTAAAAATATTTTGATAGAAATTAGTGCTTCCTTATATTTTTGTAATAAATAGTTAGAATAGCGTTAAAATATGAAGGCTTATGATTCAATTGCATCAAAGATAAAAAAAAAACAAACTCCAAAACTGGATTTAAACAGTGTATTGATTGTATCAACTGATATTCATATTATGTAATGGTCGTCACATGTTAAACTTTCATTGAAAATAGTTGAAATTGATGAGACAAATCTCCCCATGGACAAACTATAAAATGTTTGGACATATTTTTCTGCTTGAGCACAAAGGCTGCACGTGAGGTTCAGTTTATGATCAATACAAATCGTTAAAATTATCCATATTAGTTGTCCTATATCAATTTTAGAATTGTCCTAAAATAACTGTTTTATTTATAATTAAATAGTATAAAGTGTGTTGAAAATGGATGAGATCATATAGAGTACTAGCCTTATTTAGAAAGCTTCTAAAAAAATAATAATATTTCAAATGAGACAATTAAAATGAGACGGAAGGAGTATTATTTTTCTTTCGGACTTATATTTAATATTTTACAATATTTATTTAATACATCATCAACAATGGATTGATCAAAATAGATAAAAGAAATTACATCTAATAATTTATTTTCAATTCAAAATAAAAAATTAGAATAATTCAGTAAAAAAATTATACTTAGATATAGCTGTCACGATGATCTATCAGTCTATATGAAATTTTTATTATAAGATGGACCCACCTCTCTGAGACATGAGATCTGAGCAGCCGGGCATTTAAGAAAGATTCTAGACCCAAGAAGCACCAGGTTAATAATATATACAGAAATAGTACATAATGAGCATCTAATATGATTAAAAAATTACAAAAATTTGAATCACAACTACACCAATAAAAGTCAACTTAATCTCGTCTTGACCACTCAGACAAACTATTTAAAATATAAAAACGTAAGATGCTATATTTTATTCTTTTTAATATTAATAATTTTAATTGATAATAAACAAATAAATATCATTTAATATAATAAGATAGAAGGGTTAAAAATATTTGTATATTCATATATTGCATCTTAATTTTCCTTTTTTTTAAAAAAAAATGGACATCACTGAACAACTAAATTTCATTCCTTGCATGAATAAGTCCAGTAGGAACAGGAATGAACTGACCTCCACTTTCCATGAATAAGACTTAATGGAAATGCAGGTCATGAAAGACTTGACTCTCATGCTTCTCCAAGACTTGGGTTAGGTACCAGGCATTGGAGCCACTATTGTAGTGTAAAAAATTCATTGCATCATTCCAATTTGAAAGAAATGGACAAATCAGCCACCTATCGTGTGTTTTACTGCAAAAGAAGAAATTTGACTGAACAACTTTTTTATATTTTTATAAGAAAATTGATTCGGATAACATTACTTTTAGTAACAACAGACATTTTTTTTAAGCAGAAACGATGAATAATTTATGAAAATATTTTCTATAAAACGTGAAGAAAGACTCGTTGAAGAAAATTATACAAAGTCAACAGAAAATAACAAAATAAAAAAAAAATCACCATGACACAAAAACCACCTATAGGGGAAAAAATCGATTCACAAAAGGCAAATCACTCTCCCACCAAAAAGAAACAACATCACTGAAAAGACTGCACCAATGGCACCAACTTATGAAATCCCACATTTGCTAAGGAGTCAACTACACTATTAACTAAGTCTCTTACATGATTGAAAGTCAAGTATTCTATCCCCAAGTAAGTGCCTAATCACCCTCAAAATATTAATTATTCTCTACAGGGATTCTTTTTACCACTTGCCCAAATGATAGAACTAGCAGAATCCCCTTTAATAATAAGATTGTCAATTCCATGACTAGACCAAAAAAGAGTGCTCTCTTAATAGCTAGTATGCTAGTATTCCGCTTCATTCGACTCCATTACACCCATAGATTATGAGAATGCTAACAACAACCTAACAATATCATCATGAATCACCCCCTTTATTCCTGTAGGACCCAATTTGGCTTTAGAGGCACCATCCACATTAAACTTAAAAGTAACCAAAATCCGGCTTTGACTAATTAACCAACATTCTACCCTCTTCCTACCTCCTTCCGAGCACCCTTCCCAAGAAGGTAGAACTCGTCTATATAGTAAGTTGAGAATTCATTGTTCAATGTCAACCACCCAATGACAATCCACATAGCTCTCTCAAATACTCTCTTACTATTTTGAGATTTACGCTCAAAAATCCTATTATTTCGCTCCTTCCAAACCGATCAAAGGATCACAGGTAGAATCAACCTCTAAGCGATTCTCATTGTTCCTATAAATTGGACTCCCCACCATTCAGTTACAAGGTTTCATAATCCTTATTAAACACATATATCGTAACCCATCAATTGTAAGTATAAGCCCCAAATAGAAGCTGAAAACTTGCACCATCCTTATTCCTTGCAGCTCTAAAAAGTCTAGGAAAAGCCTCTCCCATATCCTCTCTTCCAACCAATTATCTTTCCAAAATGACACTCTATCGTCCTTTTCCACCAGATGCCTAATATCATTTCTAAAACAAAACCTGATTCTACCCTACTCCCTTCCTAGTTTGTCAATCATCTTTGTCACAATTGATCCTTCATACCCGTTTTACTCCCTACTTTCCATCCTCCCAAATCTTCTACCTCATATCTAGAAACCAAAACTCTTCTCCATAAAACTTCTTTTTCTAAGCCAAACTTTCGGAGGTCATTTACAGAGCGCGGTTTCTATCTAAGCTAATGAATAGATCCAAGTGCCCCTCTCTCCTTTAGGTTTAAGATCCCCTCCCATTTGACTAGATGGATTTTTCTTTATCCCTACAACCTTTCCACAAAACTTCCTTTTGAAGTTTTTCAATTCTCTTTGCTACTCTCACGAGAATTTCAAACAAGGACATGTAATACAAGGGAAGGTTAACAATTACGTACTTAATCAAAGTAACTCTTCCTTCCAAAGAAAGACAACATTTACTCCAAGTATTCAACCTTTCTTCACCCTTTCTACAATGGGTTTCCAAAAAGCTTTTGATATAGAATTCCTAATAAAAGTCAATGTTTAGAGAGTATTCTTTTTCATTTTTTCTTTTCATCTTTTAATTTAGTGTGATAAAATAAAAGACAAAATGAAGAAAAAAATATTTTTTGTGAGATAGTATTCGGCGTTAGAAGAAACAACAATCAGCAAATCAATTTCCTATTTAAAATGATAATTTTCTTACAGCGAGTGGTTAAAGAGAGAATTTTATTTGTTTCTAAATTTAATATTCCAATTAATGATAAAGTCACTCCCTTCTTTTCTATTAGAAAAAGGGCTCCTTTCTAGTAATAATAAAAATAATCGAATTTGATTTTTTTTTTAATTTGTATAGAGGATAAATACCTTATTCAACGACCTACTTTTCTATAAAAATCTCTTTTTTAACAAATATATGAAAATGAAGTAAGAAGGAAAAACCTAAAGCAAAGCTTTAACCTGAGTATTTGAGTTGTGAGATTGAATACACATTTTTTACTCAACTTTAATTCTTAACCTGCATTGTCATGTAAGTCTAGTGATTGAATCAGATGGAAAGAGAAATTATCAATATATTAATTAGAAGAGATATTTTTTATTTAATTTAATTTGAATATAAATAAAATAGTCAGTTTATAAAGAATTTCACTTCAACTATAGATATTATTTAAGTTAAATCACGTGACTATAGATACTAATTGGCTCATTTCTTTTAAAGGTTCATATGTTCAATTATTTATTTAATTCTTTAGTCGTTGAACTTTATCTTATTGTTAGGCGTCGTATAATCAAATTGAGTCTTCACTATATAATTATCTCTATTAATTAAAAACTAACTTTATTTTACATGTACTCTCTTGATTTTATTTTAAAATCAATTATATTGTAAATTATATTTTTAATAAGCAGATTTTAACTTTAACAGAGTGGTGAAGGATCCTCAGCATTTGGAAATCGACGGCAACATTTAGATTTGAAATGAACTTACCAATTACGATATGTAAAAGATTTGGAGAATCTATGTCTTCTAAGCATCATACTTCTTCTATCCCAAATTAGTTGTTATATATGAATTTTGGAATTGTCTCAAAATAGTTGTCTCATTTATATTAAAGTAGTATGAAGTGTGTTGAAATGGATGAGATCACATAGAGTGTTAGCCTTATATAAAGAATTCTTTAAAAAATACAAATATTTCAAATGAGACAACTAATATGGGACGGAGGAAGTATAATTTAAGCAAAATTATAAAGACTTGACGCTTGCGAATGGGAAAAGGAGGCAACCTATTGACTAATTTATACACAATATATATTGGCACAAAATAATACTTGCATATTATTATGAGTCAACTAAAAAAAACGGTAACAAATTTATTGAAAATGCCCTACTCCTTTTTTTTAATGGAGGTTAGTATATTCATTCAAAAAGAAGAAAAACCCAAAATATACAGTATAGCCCACAGCCCGAGATAGGCACAAAAAAAATGATCAGTAAAATTATAAAATCAAAGACAAAACGGGCCTACCATGACCCAACCAAAGCAAAAGAAAGCCCACACCAGGGCAAAACAAGAAAAAATAATAATAAAAGGCCCACAATGAGAAGACCAACAATAGGTGGCCCATAAGTTCAACTTAAGTGGCAGGACTGAGAAGACCCATAGCCTGAGGGGTGCTCTGAAGAAGGAAAGGATGGATGAGCTGCTCAGCCATGGCCCGAAGATGGGGAGTGGAGATATCAATCCGGTCACAGTGAAGCATCACCTAAAGATCGTGAATAGAGTCGGTATGCACCTTCAGATGCCACCCATGACGACGATTGTGAATAAGAGAGCCCAGATCATGATCATTGATGATCACACATTGCAGAGGAAACTTCTTTAAGGCCAGCGTCTTGAGGCAGTAAGCAATGAATAGTAGAGGATGGAGAGTGAAAGTTGCCGGTGCTAGAAGACGATTGTCCCTAGAGGGGGGTGAATAGGACAATGCCTGATTTTTGTAGTCTTCACAAATTTCTTGATTAATTAAAATGAAATGCAGCGGAATTAACAAGATTTATCAAGAAAGATGTGTTGTGTCATAAGAGAGTGCACAAGTTAAAATAACAATCACACAAACAAAGACCAAAACACCCGATTTATAGTGGTTCAGAGTAAATCCCTTCTACATCCACTGTTGAACTCACTCAACCTTGTGTTATCCCAAATACACTATGTGGGGAATTACGCCCTTACAAATAAAGTAGGAATTCCACATACACAATTGAATAAGAATTTCACCCACTCACCTGAGATTTTGAAAGGTTCGACCTACCCCAGTCTACTTCCTTAACCCTCTATTTTTTATAGTGGTTCAAGCACATTACCTTAATCCACTATACAGTAATGATTTAAATAAAAATCAAACACTAAGAGACACTTGCCTTTTGAAAACTCTCTTGATGTAGATGTTGTGCTTATTGAGGATCTCTTCCAACTTGATGTCATTGATAACGAAGATGTGCTAATGTATGAGCAACCATAAGTTTGGGAAGATGTCCTAGGATATAGATATGACAATTGATCCTAGATCTATTTTTCTCTCTTTTAATCTTAATCAAAGGTTTGAATGGATTCTCAAATGATTCACCTATGTGAAGTGCATAGAGAGGTTGGGAGAGGTTGGGATATCCGGGAATGCCTTAGGAATTTCCTATGTGAAGGTTTCTCAACTCTCTCATTCATCACACAAAAATCTGGAACTTAAATAAGCAAACCATAATTCTTTTCCCAAACTGAACTGGCGATCGATCGTGCTCACGATGGGTCGTGGGGACTTGAGATGCCGTTGCAAAATGACCGTTATGCATTTAATGCAGTCCCAACGGATAGTCCACGATGGATCGTGGTCGGCGATGGGTTGTGGCCCTTAAGTTATGCCTACCAACAATATGACCGTTGCACATTAAATGCACCCTAACAATACAATAACGATCACCCATTATGGGTCGCGACTGACGATAGGTCGTCTAGCCCAGTGCCGATGGGTCACCACTGACGCTAGTATCGTCCTGAGGCCAAATAAATTTTACAGAGTGTTTCACATTCAGATCTCTAAAAAATCCAGCCGACAAGTCGTGGACCACGATGGGTCTGCCATGTCACTCATGATGCATTAGTGCGTAACGATAGTATCGATTTGAGAGTAAACCACTTTGACAATATTTTTCCAACCAGAACTCCTGTCAATTCAGACGACGGATAGTATGACCACGAAGGGTCGATAGATCGTCCTGACAATAAATCAATTTTTACAATTTTGAGTTCAATGTTCTATTGGATGTCAATGGTCCTCTAGACTTAACTTAAGATTTACCAATATAATTTCTAAGTCTAGTCCAGGTCTTCCTAGGTGTGTTGGGTTCACCCTAAAGTCATTTGTGGCCAATTACCTTTGTATGATTGCCATACACATGGTGATCCTGAATCTTGCACTTGATCTTTCAATGCTTGCACTTTGATTCAACCTTCACATCACTTGAGTCTTGTTCCATCGCTTCATCCTTCCAAGGCAATGCTTCTCTTGAGTCACGGAATTGACAAATAGGTGACTCGGTAAACCGGGGCACTGACAAAACCTAAAAGCTAATGAATACATACTCGATGCCTTAACCCAACCCATTACATCTCATTTGAATACAAATAATACAATAATTATAAGTACACATTCAAATGACAAAAACCTAGACTCTATGCTTCAGATCCTTTCATCATCTTGCTCTCCCTCAAGGTGTGCCTGCAATGGTATACATGTATACAAACAACAAGGCACAAGTGGAAGCATAGAGATGTTCCCCTCAAACATTAGTCCGAAAGTTAGCAATATAAACAATATTACTCCCCTTAGCATATGGACTAATACTTTAACTTTTCTCCCCCATAGTCAATGATTAATCTCCCCCTGAATCATAACCCGATCCTCCTCAAAGATCTGCTCCCCTTAGATCTTTATACATCCTCCCCCATAAGCTTACTCCAAGCGTCTAAATTTCTCTCCCTTTTTGTCATAATTGACAAAGGGTGCTAAGCATTAATATATCAATCCAATGTGCTTCAACAACTCCCAATTGTGGGACTAGAAAGAAGAATGAGGACAAGGGGCACATTCATTTTCAAAAATTATACCAATTTTGAAAGACAAATATACATGCAATGAGGAGGGAATCACTCCTATAAGAAATTCTCCATCAGAGGAGCCAATGAGTGAACACATGAAAGGAGCATATGAGTGAACACATGAACCATTATAACAATAAAATATATAGTTCAAGAATGATACATAAATATTTACCAATACAAGCACAAATGCATCAAACAACATAACTAGTTCATTCAACAGACACCATTTTTTTTTTTTTTTGAAGCAACAATGAATGAACTAGCACCTTATTCTTTGAAATCCATTAAGCACTGGAAGATGAAGGCTTGTTTCTTCCCTTAAGCTTTCCAAGTTATACTCTCCTTTGCTCAATATTTTGAGAGCACATGCACCAAGTTCAAAGAATTTGGACCACATAACCATGTTGGCTTTCACTACCAATATCCTTTTGGCATCAAGATTTACCTTTGTTTGTTCTTTGAAAGCAAGCCATAGGTGCTGAAAGTTCCCATTTTCAATGTGTTAGAACATCGTGATTGACCCTAGAGGGGGGTGAATAGGTGAATCCCATTTTTCATGGTGTTTACAAATTTCTTGATTTAAAGTGCAGCGGAATATTTATCAAGAAATTTGTTTAGTGTGATAATTTCATTAAGTGATCACACAAAGATTATGACCTTTTACATAAGCTTTGATTATTGATGCTTGTGCGCAATGTGTATAATGAGATAATCAATATGCAAAGTGATGTGTGTTAAGAATAGTACTTAAATACTAAATACAAACACACATAGATTAAATACCACAAAACCAATTTAAAGTGGTTTGGTTAGCCAACCTAAATCCACTGTTAGGACTGTAACACTCTGGAATTTCAAAGATAACAATTTATATGAATTTATTCATATTTACGGAATTGCCATTGTTAAATATTTGAGCTGAATTTAAATGGGTCAATAGTTCAATCAAGACCCAATGCTTAGTAGTTTTGGTTACAAAACAATGAATGGATAAGATGTACATAAACGGGTCGAAAATCATAATTGGGTCAAATTTTGTTAAATGGGTCAAAATGGCCAAATTGGACCCAATGGGTTGTGGTTGACATGTTTGACCAATAATTGAGTTCAAAGCTTAATTGGGTTAAGATAAGTTAAATGTTTGAGTTGGGTTTGAGTTGAAATAAATGATGGAGTTGAGTGGAATTTATTAGTTGAGTTACATTAATGAATGAGTTGAGTTTTGGGTGAGTTAAATAAAAGAGTTGGATGAATAAATATTTTAAGTGAGTGTATGAGAGTGGTGTACTGATTACAAGGTTTTAACACAATAAACGTTGGCTGCATGGGAGGCATTACCATGCATGTAACTCCCATCTAAGTGATGAATAAAATGGGAGTTACATTTTGAAGTTACATGGGTTGCATGGGAGACGTTAGAGGAAGGGAGGAGTTTCATCTAAGCGATGAAACTCCAATTTGAATTGTTAATGAGAGATGAATGAGGAGAAGATTTAAAAAAAAAAAAAAAAAAACAAGCATAGGGTCGTTGGAATATGATGGGTTTCTTCTTAAAGGAAACGGCCAATGGGAGACGGTGAAGCACATGGGGTTTCATTTGAAACTCCCATGTAAGATATGAATGAAAGTGGGCTGTTACAAAGACTAGCCATTGGAGTGGGAGTTTCATTTCCATATGAAACTCTCACTCCAAAGATAATAGAGACGTTGGATGCTAGGGGGGGTTTCATTTCATAGATGAAACCCCAAGGAACTTAAAGGATTTTAATTATGGAGAAGTGAGTTACACAAGGTTAAACCTTGGGCTGAAGTTGATTAGTCAAGAGGAATTCATTCTCTATTATTACCTCTTTCTCTCTTGGCCGTCCTCCATCTCTCCAAACACTGAGAACAGCAGCTAGTCACTGATTTGCAATCAGTCCTTGGTTGCTTTCTTTCACCAAGACAAAAGTATACTTTGAGCAAAGGAGGGGGCATCAAGGTTTCTCATTCAATGCCAAAATTCTTTCTCTCTCTACCTCTTGGCCGTTTTCTACATTTCAAAAATTAGAGCAGCAGCTGGTTGCTTAATCAGTCCTTGACCATCAAGGAATCAAGAAGAAGGAGAGGCTAAGAAAGGGAAAGGAACAAGCCGGAGTGAAGATCAATTGGAGGAGTCGCGGAAACAGTAGGTTTTCGATAAACAATTTTTTTTAAATAAAAAACCGGCCATTGGATGACCGAATCTAACAAGGGTTAGATATTAGTTGGAAGTGCATGAATAATAAAAAAAAAAATGGTTATAGGGTTCGGCCACATGGGATGGCCGAACCCCATGAAAAGAATGGGTTAAATTACATGGTCTTTTGGAACAAAATTATGGACTGTTTTTGGATGCTAAGTTAGATTGTTTTCATGCTTTGAAAAATTCTAAAATTATGGTTTGAAGTGTCATGTGTTGGGTTATGGATTAGCCAAACACATCAAGGGACTAATCTTGAATGAGATTGTTCAAAAAGGAGAGAAAATACATCATTGGGTTCGGCCATTTTGGTTGGCCGAACCCCATGATAAAAGTGGATTAAGTTTGGTGTTTTTAAAAGATAAAAATCATGTCAAAACATGGTAAATTATATATATGTCAAATGGGTCATTTTGTGGCCAAAAATCAGTAAGTAGGATGAGAAGATTTACATCAAGGAAACCTTGGGGTTCGGCCATGTGTATGGCCTAACCCCGTGGACTGTTTTTTATGGTTATCTGGGTCAAGTGTAGGATGGATTTTTATGTAAACATAATGTGCTTTGATTTAAGAATAAACTAAGTTTATAAATGGATAACTGGATCTAAACCATAGGCCATGAGGTTCAGCCAATTGGGTGAGCCGAACCCCATGAAATGGTATGACATTTCATGGAAGTATTAAATGGTTTTGTGAGATTTTAAAGGATTTAAAGTGAAGATAAGCTTACTGTTTTTAGGTAACTATGGCTTAGTTGAACCATATTAATACTATGGTTAAACTATGGATTAAAACCATGGACAAAGGTTGGATTAATTACGCCAAAGCACATTATGGGGTTATGTGGATATTTGGATTGAGTTTTACAAAATGGAAATCATACAAAGTGATGGGCTTATTGGATGGTTATGAAAGGTAAAAACATGATAATATTATACTGTTATCCTATGTCTAAATGAGACCAAAAACATGTTTAAAATGACCAAAACATGGATATAGGGTTCGGCCACCTTGGATGGCCGAACCCCATGTAAGTATTTGATTGTTTGGTTTGACTTTCAAGAGATGGAAATCACATCAATTATGGACTTAATACTTAGATGGTATTAATTAAATAAAAGAGTTACCAAGGTTTAAATGGGTGAGATTCGGCCATGGGGTATGGCCGAACCCCACAAAGTGGATTTTTGGGTTTTAGATCAAATTAGAATCATATGGTCAAATGATTAACTTGCTGCCATATACATAGGGTATTCGGATTTCTAAAACGGTGTACAAGCCGTGATCGGAAGACGGTTCAAAGGAAGGGTCGAACAAAGTAAACTAGTGTAGGTTTCCTACCTTTATTTTAACCACTATTTCATATGTTGTTTTATGTTGATTTCGATAACTTATATAATTGAAAAGTTATGTTTCTAAATGACATGTTTGCATATACATCTCATGCATGGCATGGGATGATGGTGTTGTAACCGGAGGCCACACTCCGTCGGGGCGTCCGAAAGACCACTGTGGGGTACCCTGATGATGAGAATCCCATCAGGAGGAATCTGGAGGCCACACTCGGTCGAGGCGTCCGAAAGACCACTGTGGGTTACCTTGACGATGAGAATCCCGTCAAGTGATGGCTATGTTGAATGGTGATGGGTGGGACTCATTACATGTTCATTTCATACATAGCATGTTTTTATAGAATTTTGTCTCACATGTATTATTATTATACTATTTGTATGTTTTTGACTAACCATGTAGTAGCCCTATTCGGAAAAACTACTGGCGCGTTGATCTAACGCCCTATCTATATCCTTAGTGGATGACGCAAGAAAAGGGAAGAACGTGGTTCGTGAAGAGGACCAAGCACGGAAACTTGGGCGGTTTGAATGATTGGAATGGATTATGAATGGACTATTTTATGGACTTGATATTTGATATATTTGGACAATGTAATTTGGTAATTAGTTATGTTGGCTTATAATAAGTAGTTAAGATAGATGCTATGGTTTGTTTTAAGTTGGATGTTTTGATTAAACGATTAGTTAAGATTGATTAGTAAGTTTGGAGAATAAGTTATGCACTTTGCTATCTAAGAATGGAAAATTGGAATAGTCATAGGTTCTATTAAAACCTCAGTTAGATTTAGACTAAGTTAATTTCGCAAGTTATATATGTACCATGTGCGGATCAGTTTATGGACTTAGTTCATACGCACATGGGCTTGGCCAGTTAGGGTTGGATTTAGAGATCCGAACTTAACTCGCGTCGTGACACTCCGCCCCAATCACATGATTATTATATTTAAAAATAAAAAATAAACTCTGAAAATTAGAGTGAAAAGGGCGGGGTGTTACAAGGACTCGCTCAACCTTGAGGTATCCCCAAAATCCACTCAGTAAGGATTTACACCCTCACAATTAGAGTAGGAATTCTACCTCACTCAATCGGCTATGAATTTCACCCACCATTGTCGAATAGGAATTCCACATATCCATTTGGCTGGGAGTTCCACCCACCTCTGTGCCGGAAACACCGCTCCAGAATTTGTTATAGTGGTTCCGGGGTACCTCCCCTTAATCCACTTCGAAAGAAAGGTTTTAAATAAAATTAAAACTAAGAAACACTTGCATTTGAAGCTCTTCTTTCTGATGTGTGCTTCTTGGGGATCCCACCCATGTATGTCCATGCTCCCCCTTGTAGCCGTCGTTTGGCAATCACAGTCCAGGGTGTCAAGGAAACTAGTACTACCAAAGGTTTCCTAGTTTATGGTTCTCTCATTCTCACTTTCAAACTCAATCCTCAGATTGGTTGTTTATGGATTTTCATCCTTCCTCTCTCTCTTTCACAACTCAATCCATTTGATTGGTTGTATTTGATTCTCCTAGTGTAAGCACGAGAGAGAGAGTGATCCTTCTGTTGGCCCTTCTTAAGCTCACTGATAAAGATGAGGGTCCAACTGATCCGTCCGAATGATACCAACTAGTTGCATAAGGATTGGTTTATATAGCGAAGGCAGCCAGTTGTAGTAACTGTAATGTACTGATAGGTCAGTGACTAGAAATGTTACGGTTACAATTCTGACTATTGTACATTAAGTGCACTCCCAACAGTAATATTCTTTCTCGATCGACATGTCGTTTGTCGTCGATGGGTCGACATTTATGGTACCGAGGGGTCAGTCCATACGAAAGGCTCGTTCTGGTACAAAACATGCTGACACTAGTTTCATGTCTAGAAACCTGTTACCCAGAACGACCTGTCGCCCTTTACCAAGGGGCCAGTCCTAGCTACTCTCGGCTGGTATTGAACTACCGATATGTCTGTTTTATCGAGAGCCCACCTGAGTTCTATGTCTAGAACTCATAAATCTTGATCAAGGAGTCGTTGACCACGAGGGGTAGTTTTAGCCTTTCATCGAGGGGTCCGTGCATACAAGACTCTTGATCAGAGGCATACCCAGAGTAACAATTCAATGTTCTAGAACCTATATCATTCGGGTTGACCAGTCTTTGACCATGGTGGGTCGATCCTAACTACACCGAGGGGTCGGTGAGATAGACTGGTCATGCTAACAGTGAACATAATTCATATTTCCTATTTGCTTCCATTTCACTTTCAAGCATCTCACTAGGCTTTTTATGATTTAATCATTTATTCTTCTAAGCCTAGGGATAGTACTCTCTAAGGTGTGGGTACCACCTAAAGTCATCTATGGCCATAGTACATGTTTTGTGATTGCCTTAAAGATAAGATTCAATCCGGTGGAGCATGATCTTTACTCTTGATCATCTTGGGTCTTCAAGCTTCCGGCAAGTGCTTCTTTCCGAGTCATGGAATTCACAAACATAGGATCTTAGCCAAGCTGAGGCACTAATAAGTGAATCTATATTTCCAATGTCTAAAAGATTTCCAAGAAAGTGCTTGACAAGACAATTGGAAAGACATGAATTCATCCCTATAAGATTTACCAATTTGAGGGATGGAGGAGAGTGTGCTTGTGATGCATGCAAGTCCACAAGACAAGTTTTGCATTTCAACCTTTGAATGCACATGCCAACAAATGCCAAAACAATCACACACCAATTTCTGCCATTTGATGATTCAAACCAATTTACATGCAAAATCCTTGGATTTCGAATCAATTTACCTTTATAAATCCAATTAAAATTTTGATCCAAACAACTTCAATAATCATGGGTATTTTCAATTTACCATTCGAAAGACCATTGCCCATGTGTGTGAAGTTATATGATAAAACATTCTCTGGTTTAGCAAAACTTGGTGCTTCTGAACCGAAATCATTTCCCTAACATATACCAATGATAAGAGTTGAATGTGAACCAAAAGCACACATGACATACATTCATTTCACATATTATACACCAATCAAGTTCATGGAAATGAAGCACAGAAATCAGAAGAGGGTTTTTTACCTTAAACCTTCTGTTCTCAGATGATACATCGTCGTCAACGATCGGTCACCTCCCCGATCCATCGTCGTTGGAGATATGTCGCCAGGACAAAACAAAAGAAAAATCTTTTTAAGTTCATTTTTCATTTTGAAATCTCCCTCTTGATTTTAAGACCCTTGGCATATGAAAAGTATGATTTTACCAATATGAAATGGAATGCCACACATATACCTTGCACATATTCAACCCACGAAACATATATCAATAAGCAACATGGAATGAAAGCAAAATACACACTATGATTCCAAACATGTTTCAAATGTGTTAATCACTTTGGCACATATTAACACATCTGAGCAAATACAGTAGGATATGGAATCTAAAGTCCATAACTGTATGACTCTTTAAGCATGACTTGTACGATAGCCAGGAAATGTACAATCAAGTCTTGCTTGAGTCAATGTGCCATGCCACAACTCAAGGGCTGTATGAACTCACTTGAATGAAGATTGTGTTCAACTACACTTGGTCTAGAGATATTCCAATGAGGCATAATTCTTAGACCAATGTAGAGCATGAGTAAGGTCCTATCCCATAGGGATCCATTTGAAATTTTGATCCAGACATTTCTTCTCAAATCTTTGGAAGTTAGGCATTTCAATTCTTCCATTTTAAACAGTTGGTCCAAATTCAGTAGATTGAGATAAGACCCTCGTTGGGATATTTCAATCATAGTACGAGGAGGTCTTGGTATATCCCTATTAGATTTTACAATGTAGGGATGATGCATGTGGTGAGGTGCTTTGTGTTTCATAGGGAAATTCACATATTCAAAATGATTTACCGTATTCTTCTTTGCAAGGTGTGAACTTTCAATGATCTCCTTCTTTCTCTTCTTTGCACTTTTGTGATCAACATCTTTACTTTTAAAGTGCAACACCCTTAACTTGCATTCAAATTTGAAATGACCAGTTCTATTACAATAGAAGCAAGTTAGGCGGTCTTTTTCCTTTGGGTCTCCTTTTGGGTCTTGGATGATGAGATGGGCATCACAATATTTTCCTTTTTAAGGTCTAGCCCAGTCTTTTTAGCAAAGGAATTTGATTTCAACTTAGTATGCACAATTAGTCCCTTGAGACGTTTTTCAAAGTTTAGTTCACCTCGGGCAACCTTGTCTTGAAAGTGTTCTTTGAGACAATCTAAATCTGAGATTAGTTTTAGATTTTCTTCTTCAATGCCTCTTCTAATATCATTTGATTTTTTAATATCACACACAAACATTTTGAGTTTACCTTGAAGAGATATCTCATTTTTATATTTCATCATTTGTAATTTTTAAGTTTGATGAGAGAATGGCATTTTCAGATTTTTCAGTTTCAAGCAAACTAGAGAGTTTGGCATTCTCAGATTTTACTTTGTGAAGATTTTTAGCCAATTTTAAACTCTCCAAGTAGAAGGCATTGTAGGATTCTTGAAGATCATTGTAACACCCTGAATTTTCCATAGATTATAATATATATTGGTTTGGCCCATTTGGATTTAAATTTAATGAAATTTGAAATTAAAAGTGGGAATTGACATTAGATGGGCAAGAAATGAGTCAATTACTCAATTAAGACCCAATGGATCATGGGTGAGCTTGATTTTAGAGTAATGGGGTAAGTTTGAAGTAAATGACTCAATTACCCAATTAAGACCCAATGGATCCTAAATGAACTTAACTTTTAAAGTAATTGGTTAAGTTTAATTAAACTAATTGAATTGAATAATTAATGTATTTAATCCATTAAAATCCACCTCATCAAGTGAGGTGGCATGTGAGTGATGTGGCATTGCCATGTGGCAAGCATGTCATCACATGGAGGCCTAATAGACAAGGAGGCCACATCATCGAGTGACATGGCCAAAGTGGGACCTGGATGCCATGTGGTGCCCAAGTCACCACATGTATGGCCGGCCATGTCATAGTTGACTTGGTCAACCATTAGTGAGTTCAAATGGAATTAAAGTGTTGTTCAGTTGGGAAGATGGAGAGTTTCCATCTCAAGGGGACACGTTGGAAGGCAAAGAGATTTCTTGGTTTTAGCCAAGAGTCTCCTTGGTTAAACCAAGGGACTCATTGGTTAGAGAAACCATTATGAGAATGAATGAAGAGTCTAAGGCTGTTACAAAAACACCAACCAAAGGGAATGCTCACATCCCTTGGCCGACTCCTCCACACCTTGAGCAAGAATTTTTTCCTCCTTTCCTCTCCTCTGTCTCTTCCACCTACACCTCTATACTTGGAGAATCTTTGAAGCCCAAAGGAAGAAGAAGGATTAAGGAAGAAAGACAGATCAAAAAGAAAAGAAGGAGACGGGAAAGAAGGTATGTTTAAAGCTTAATAACATAGGATTGATTCAAAGGAAACCATAGATTTGGCCATGGTGTGGCCGAACCTATGGGTTCCATAGCTGGTTGGAATGGATGGCCAAATGGTTATAAGGCCATGAAATTGGAAATCCACCCAGAGGATGGTGATGGGTTGAAACAAACCACCATAGGATTGAATCCAAAACCATGCGATAACGGTACAAAGATTGAATGAATTATGGAAAAGACCCTAGCCTTGGCTAGAGGGTAGACTAAATTCACTAAGAGTTATATGGACAATGAAATCTATGTTTAAAATTGATAATGAATGGATTTCATGAAGAAGGGCCTAACCATGCATACCAAGAGAGAGAACTGAAAAAAAAGTCAGTCGACTGAATATCAAGATTCAGTCGACTGAACATGGACTAGCTAAGAATATATGGGGTCTATTGGTATTTCATCAGATAAATCTTGGATTCAGTCGACTGAATATAGACATACTAAATAAGTAAGTGATCCGGTGTGTTTCAGCTGACTGAATTTGGTGATTCAGTCAACTGAAGGTATGCTTACCGAACACGTAAAAGGGTTTGTTAATAATTCAGCTAATTAAATTTGTTATTCAGTCGACTGAATGTATACTGGCCGAACACACAAATGATCTGATCTAAAGTCAGCCAACAGAATCTTTAATTCAGTCGACTGAAAGTGTATTGACCGAGAACACAGAGGTTTTGACTCGAAGTTAGTTGACTAAATCTATGATTCAGTCAACTGAAAGGTTACAGGTCAAGTATATACAGTACTTAGTTGTGTTTCAGCCGACTGAATATTATTATTCAGTCGACTGAAAGTCTGCGGGTAAGGCAGAGAATAGTAACTGGGCATGATTTAGTCGACTGAATTGAAAAGTTTGATTTTTGGATGATTTTCCAGATGCTTCTGCTTATCTGGTATGATGTAAGGAGTGATGAAATTAAAATGGAAAATCAAATTAATATATATATGTGATTGAATTTAATAAGGGAAAGAGATTCGCAAAGGGTTTGTGATTCGTTTTGACGTGATCGTTAACATTATCTTCACAAGAAAGCAAGATAGTGTACTGGACGTTGATAGATTCCTACCTTATTGAGACACTATGGATTATATATATGACGCTGATTTTTATTTCAAATATGATTTTTACTTTGGTTAAACAAATGATATATGTTTATGAACTGATTTTTCAATGATATTATGTAATTTGAATATGAAATGGCATACTTGCATACATTACCTCATGCATGGCATGGGAGGGAATACATGTGATCAGCAAACCAAGCTATGAGCGGTCCGGACATGACTTTGGGCATGAGAATAGCTTGTATGAAACTATGTGAACTATTGATATTTTGGCCTTGTCCGGGATTGTTAGAAATGGGTACGGTATAATTTAGGCCAAAGAGTTCCTGGGTAGACAGTCCCGAAACCCTGCGCAGATGGATGAGTCTACACTCCATCGATAATTCCGATTAACATATGTGGGGAGGTATAACAGTGACCTGGTGGTGCCATCACAAAACACTGCAGACGTAATTGGCCAAGGGGACACCTTGATATGGTGATTTATCAAGGAAACTATTTATATATATGTGATTGGATATGGAGATTGGGTGAGTGATCATTTGACATTGACACCCATGACATGACACATAAGTAAGCATAATTATGATATGAACATCATGCATTATTTTTACTATTTATGAGATGTTTCACAATTATCATCAAACCATAGCAAAATAATTTTAAGTTATTACAGTCGAAAATATCAGTCCTCCCAATACATCATAAACATAAAAAATCAAGTAAATTAAACTTCATTCATTCTAGGCTCCTATGCTTGGCTCCCTTCATATCTCATGTCCGTTTCCTTGTCATTCCCTGTTCCATCATCTATAGGGTAGAAGTCGGGCATCACTCAACATGGCCAGTAGGTATTCCAAGGAGGGTTATGGTACACATATGATCAATATAAAATCAAGATAGATACATCATAAATAACCCCGCAAATATTCAGAAAAGCGTGTGAAATGTTTTAGTGGATTTAGTCCATGCACACGTAAAGGTGGCCAGTTAAGGGTCGGGCTTGGAAGCTCGGACTTAACTCTCGTTCGTGACGACCCTTTCTCTCTCACTCTTTTTAAAAAAAATATATATACTCTGATTTGTGGCAAGTGAAAAAGGGCGGGGCGTTACAATCATCATCCTCTTCAATATCCTTTTCATCACAAGAGGAATCCTCTTGATCAGGTGAAATGGAGGCAATAAAACATTTTATATTTTCACCTCTATCTTGTTTCTCCATATCTGAAATACTTTCAGATTGATATTCCTTTACATTTTCAATGGACTCTGTCACGCCCCGACCCGGAGGGTGGGCCCGGAACGAGACTGATTTTTTTTATTTTTTTTTTAAAGCTAAGACAACACTCAAGCATTCTAACTGGGCCGGATCAACGATTAGGCCCAAAGGTCACACATGATCCCATCATGTGGACTCAAACATATACCATAAGTTTACCCCAACAAAAGTACAATAGCAACACATAACATGATTGCATAAATCCAATAATGAATTATCATTTCAACCACATCAGAGTAACTATAGAAGCGTAGTAGTTTTCAATACATCACATTGATACAAACTAAGTACCACACCTTGTACTTTACAAAAGAAAATGGTTCCAAGGACCAGAAAGCAAAAATAAGGGTATTCCCCTCAGTGGGAATCCCAAAACAACCGCAGCTTATCCACCCTAAGCTTCATATAGAGGGTTCGCCTCCTTGGATTCATCTCTTGAAAGGTGAGTGGGGTGAGCTGAGTAGCCCAGTAAAGGAAATATAACGGTGCAATTTTAAGTAAACAACAGGTTAGTAAATAATCAACAGTTGTAATATAACATCTCATGCTTGATAATAAATTTACAATATCAAGTAAATTCTCGTCATTATTTTCATCATCTCATCATCACTTTTCCATTATTGTTGTCATCCAACGTCACCCCCCACTATACTGACACCAATAGTATTAAGTCCCGACACGGTCAAAATACCTCCTTTCAAGTACATCTCCGGTATACACCTCAAAATCGGTACTGACACACCCTGCTAGTCACTGTTTGACCCACCTGGTCCAGTAGATGTAACCGACACCCTCGGCGATAGTTCAATAGTAAAAGGTACATGGAAGCAGTATTTCACAATTCATATGATCAACATCATAGCATTCACCATTACCATAAGCACTTCTTACAACAATGCATCAAGTCTAGGCACATGAGTGGGTTCATTAAATCTGAAACCACTCATTGCTCAAGATCCATCTCAAATAACAAAACATGTTTACATTTCAGCTGCAAAGTTAAGTTCCCTCACCGTAACTGTGTGATTTCGCGGTCTCTGTTCAAACAAACAAAAAAGTGCACAATCAATATACATAGCATTTATATACATATAAGTAGTATTTCGAAATCATACTTGTTTTCTCAAAAATATCTAAAGTAAATGGAGTTGAGTCCCCTACTTGGTTTCTAACCATTTTAAGATACAATAATCCACAAGATAGTAAATAAAAAGGTGTTCAGTCCAAAGCTCATATTGTCTTCTGGGCATTGACCAGATTGACTTATTAAGTTAGGTCTAGATACTCAGGTTACTTCTCGGTTATCTTCTGGATAGGACCAGATTTGACATTTTGAGTCAGGCCTCGAGGTCACTCAGTGCCCGCCAAATATAGCGTCGGCCTGAAAGTGAAATCACTAAGTGCCCGACCAATAGAGTCGGCTTGGAAGTGAATACAATAGTAGATAAACTATAGTAATAAGAGAAGAGGGTTAATACATTTTTAGATTAACAATGGGGTACTAACATCAATGCAATTAATAACAATCAAATAAGATTTTACACCTAAAAACTGGGTCCCTCAGAACATGCCTCGGAACTAGGTATTGTGGCTTCGGATCATCCGAACCACTGCCTACACTAGTCACTGACCTCAGATCTTGGGTCTGACTTTGAATAGTTCAAAGATCGGGTATCGGATCATCCGAAGTCCTTCCGAACCGATTAAATGTCTGAAAAACAAATCTCGGTGGGTCTGGTGTCTCGGAACATTGGAAGTAGGGCTCGGATCGTCCGAGTGGGGTTCGGTCCTTCCGAGCTCTGCTCGGAACATCCGACTGAGTTAGGCTAGCCTCGAGCATATCTGGGCTTCGGATGAAGCTCGGAACATCCGAGGGGTCCTCTCAGACCGTCCGAGAGTTGTCTTCCTCACTGTCTGCACCACAGACAGTGACGGCAGACACTGTATGAAATACGAATCCGGAAACAGTGAGTTTTCCGGATTCAGTTTCCACACCTAGCCAGTCTGATGGACTCCTTTGGGAGTCCTCTTTCCATAGGAAGAGGTTTGGAGCTTTGAAGCTCAGTAGGCCAATAGATTTTAACACTGAAAGCTCACGGGTACAACAGAACCCATGGTTTTTCTTAAACTTCAGACTAGTTTTATTCACTCAAAACAGGGCTAAAACCGGTTTTTCTTGATTCTAAGCTGAATGGAATTGAAAGAGGAACACAATGGTTATCTTCACTGGAGTTCCTGGGCTGAAAATCTGATTTTTGAAAAACCTTTCCTTAAAAACTTACGACTGGTAAAAACAGGGAAGAAAACAGAGAAGGGTGATCGGCTGAGAACTCAGAGGGCAGCTGAGAATAAGGGAGAGAAGAGATGAAGTTTGGAGGGATTGAAACTAGCTGAACAAGGCCACATTTATAGAAATTTGGCGAGGAAAGGTGGCCATCCGGCCACTGCATGCGGAGGTTGCCTACGTCTAAAACAGTAACCGGCAGAGGTTACTGTTGGTTGCATATCGGTCCCTCAAGACTTTCCATTTTGCAAATAAGACCCTGTTTTAAATAAAAAGCAGATTTTTAACTAAAAACATGACTTTGAGAACTAAAAATCTTAATCCAACCTTACAGATAAGTTGGGTTTTAAAAACTTTAATCACCATCAAAATTTTGAGATTTAAAACTCACTAAAAGCCGTTGATTTAAATAAAAATCACAATTTAACACTATTTACTTAATTAAACAAATGTTAAATAAAGCAACTTAGAGACCTCATTTTTGGGGTTTGAAGAATAACTAGACCATACCTAAAATGGTCTAACATAAAATATTAGTTTCGAAATTTATCTCATTCCCAAAATCATTTAAAATAATATTACTCCCTTTCGGGGTTTTGACAGGCGGTTTTAAATATTATTTTCTAAAAATAAATTTATTTTAAAATCAGAAATACAAATCCTGTATTAAGGAAAATATTATCATCCAATAATAATCACATAAAAATATAATTTATAAAATAATGGCAATAAGTTGGTAAATTACCAAATTGCCCCTCCAGCTGGACGGGCTGGATCACTGAGCTTTCGAGCTCGGATTGGGCCACTCCTGGGCTTTTGTCAAAGCCCTAACCGTAATCTTTGAAATTAACCGGTCAAACCAGATTTATTAAGCTAAACTACTCCCAATCTCGGTCAGGGTATTACATCATACCCCCTTAAAGAAATTTCGTCTCGAAATTTAAAACAGACTTATACCTTTCTGGCCTGTGAACAAGCCAGGGTACAGCTTCAGCATCATCGATTCAGGTTCCCACGTCTCGTGTTGCGCGTCGCGATGTTGCCACAGCACTCGTACTAGAGGAATAGACTTCCTCTTAAGCTCTTAAGTCCGACGTCCTTGAATCTTGACTGGCACTTCCTCAAAAGTTAGGTCCTCTGAGACTTCAATGTCTTCAAAAATTATCACATGCAACGGGTCAGGCTCGTAATTCCTTAACATAGACAAGTGGAATATACTATACACTATGTCCAAAGCTTGAGGAAGATCCAACTGGTAAGCCACTTCTCCTATCCTCTTCAAGATCTCAAAGGGTCCAACATATCGAGGTGATAGTTTTCCCTTGCGCCCGAACCGTTGCACTCCATGACGTGGTGCCATACGTAAGAAAACTCGGTCACCAACTGCAAACTCCAAAGGTCGCCGCCTTTTATCAGTATAACTCTTTTGTCTGCTCTGGGCTGTCTTGAGACGTTGTCTGATTACTTCAACTTGTTCTGACGTCTCACGCACTAGATCAGGTCCTAACAGCGCTTTGTCTCCCACCTCCGTCCAACAAAGAGGTGATCTGTAAGGTCTGCCATACAAAACCTCGTAGGGTGCCATCTGCACACTGGAGTGATAGCTGTTGTTGTAGACAAACTCGATCAAAGCCAAGTGATCTTCCCAACTTCCCTGCATATCCATCACACAAGCTCTTAGCATATCCTCTAAGGTTTGAATGGTTCTCTCTGATTGACCATCCGTCTGAGGGTGAAAAGCAGTGTTGAAGCACAGCTCAGTCCCCAACTCCTCTTGCAATCCTTGCCAAAACCTTGATACAAACCTCGGATCTCTATCAGACACAATGGATACAGGCACTCCATGCAATCTGACTACCTCCTTTAAATACAATCTACTTAGAGTAGCCAAAGAATCTGTCTTCTTGATCGGCAAAAAGTGAGCTGACTTCGTCAATCGATCGACTATTACCCAAATATCGTCGTTCTTTTTAGGAGATTTCGGAAATCCAATTACAAAATCTATAGTCATATGCTCCCATTTCCATTCAGCCACTTCTAAAGGTTGCATCTTTCCACCAGGTCGTTGATGTTCCGCTTTCACTTGTTGGCAAGTTAAGCACTTCGACACAAAATATGCTACCTCTCGCTTCACACCTTTCCACCAGAACAGTCGTCGCAAGTCATGATACATCTTTGTACCACTAGGATGTACCGCAAAGCGAGAATGATGAAAGTGATCAAACACCTTTCTCCTGCACTCGTCCGACTTTGGTACAAAAAGTCTATATTTGAAAGTAAGACTTCCGTCCGCCTTGATCTTCCAATCTTCCAGGGTCACTCCTCCTGAAAGCTGAGTTGCCAACTCCTTTGCTTCTAGATCGTTCTGTTGTCCTTCCAACACCAATCTAATTACTTCGGGTTGTAAAACCAAACTATGTATTCTTGCTGACCCGCTTCCTTCGATCAGCTCTAGGTCATACTCGGACAGAACTTCCAACATCTTCCACTGCAAGGATGCCATCCTCGCCACGTTGCTGTAAGACTTCCTGCTCAAGGCATCGACCACTACGTTGGTTTTCCCTGGGTGATAGGAGAGACTAAAGTCGTAATCTCCCAAGTACTCCATCTACCTTCACTGCCTCATATTCAAGTCTTTCTGAGTGAAGATATACTTGAGACTATGGTGATGAAAAAATACATTGAACTTCTCACCATACAAATAATGTCTCCACAACTTTAACGAGAATACAACGGCTGCCAACTCCAAATCAAGAGTCAGGTAGTTCTACTCATGTCCCTTCAATTTTCTGGAACCATAAGCTACTACCTTCCCCTCTTGCATCAACACACAACCCAAACCAAACATGGACGCGTCGCAATACACATCGTAACCTCGTCCTTGCTCGGGTATCACCAAAACTGGAGACGTCGTCAACTTCTCCTTCAGCTCTTGGAATGCTCTTTCACAAGCTTCGCTCCACTCGAACTTGAGAAGTGTGGGATAAACTTTCGGTTATTTCCTGCTAATCCCAGAAAGTTCCGGATCTCGAACATGCTCTTAGGACTTTCGCAAGTCTTCACTGTTTCTACTTTCGCTGGATCTACCGAGATTCCTCCTGGAGACACCATATGTCCCAGAAACTGTACTTGAGTCAACCAAAACTCGCACTTGCTCAGCTTAGCGAACAACAGATGCTCTCGAAGAGTCTGAACAACAATGCGTAGATAACGCTCATGCTGCTCCTCTGACGATGAAAAGATCAAGATATCATCTATGAAAACTATCACGAACTCTCGCAGATACGGTCGAAACACGCAATTCATCAAATCCATAAACATGACTGGCGCATTTGTCAAACCGAAAGGCATCACGATAAACTCGTACAAACCATACTGCGTCCGAAAAGCAGTCTTTGGAATGTCTTCCTCTCGAATCCGCAACTGATGGTAACCCGACCTCAAATCGATTTTCAAAAAACATCTTGATCCCCTCAAAAGATCAAAGAGGTCTTTTATTCTAGGCAATGGATACTTATTCTTAATAGTTACCCGGTTAAGCTGCCGGTAATCTATACACATCATCATCGATCCATCCTTCTTTTTCACAAAGAGAGCAGGTGCGCCCCACGGCGAGTTGCTCTGACGGATAAAACCAAGTCTAAGAAGCTCATCTACCTGCGTAGGTAGCTCTCTCTGTTCAGCCGGCGCCATCCGATAAGGTGCCATGGAAATTGGAGATGTTCCTAGTTGTATGTCTATAACAAACTCTATTTCTCGACGTAGAGGTAGCCCAGCTAACTGGTCAGGAAACACATCCATAAACTCACACACCACCCGATGAGTAACAGACCCTACACCACCTACATCTTCCCAACCCATGCTCGCCACCACACTACCAGGATACGCCCTAAGGCTAGAGAAAGTGACTCTCATCTTCTCATAGGGTACTAACTTCTCCATGAACCTCTCATTGGTTGAGGAGACCCCACGAATTCTCCTCTGAGAGCAGTCGATTAGAACCTCAAAAACTGACAACCAATCCATGCCAAAGATGATGTCAAAGTCCGTCATTTCCAACACAAGAAAATCATAGGACAACTCTATACCGCTAATCAAAACACAAGATCTACACCTTTGGTTTACTAAAGTCTTCTTACCTAAGGGTGATACTACCATTAGCGGGTTAGCTACTTCTACCGGTTTCAAACCCAATCTATCGCAACAAGCTCTAGAAATAAAGGAATATGAAGCACCGGTATCAAAAAGTACTCGAGCTAAAAGACTGAAAAGATTAAGGGTACCTTCCATCACCGTATTCTCCATTGGCTCATCCTTCTGAGTCTCAATCGTGTAGACTCCCTTGAGGACGTTCTTATCCTCTCCCCTAACCTTTCCGTGGTGGTCCGTTCCTTGGTGCCACGAGCCTCTGGAGGTCTGCTGAGAACCTTGACCAACAGATGGTTGCGTCACAGAAAAAGAAACTCCTGCGCCTTACGAAGGTGCAGCTTCACCGAGATAAGGGCAGTCTCTGAGGAGGTGCCCGATTTGCTTGCAATGATGGCAAGCCTTTTCCCTTCCGGTTGGGCAAAACTTAGACGTATGCCCAGGCTGGCTGCAGGTATAGCACACAAATTACCGGGAGTCAGACCGACTCGATTGTCCTATGCTAGGCTGGCTCTTCTTGAAGGATGGCCTATGCTGGTTAAATTTTACCTTCTTATTGGAAGAAGGTTTCTGGGAGTTGTCAGCGCTCCGGTTGATGGTGTCCACTGCTTATACCTTTGAAGCTCGATCAATGATCTCCTCCAAAGTGTCGAAAACTAGGCCGGCCACTTGCCGCTGTAGAAACGGTCAGAGTCCATTCTCAAAATACTGGACCTTCTCCTCTTCGTTCGCCTCAATCCACGGCACGAACTGCATCAGGTCGATAAAGCTCATG
Source organism: Chimonanthus praecox (assembly GCA_022113865.1). NCBI lineage: Eukaryota > Viridiplantae > Streptophyta > Magnoliopsida > Laurales > Calycanthaceae > Chimonanthus > Chimonanthus praecox. The sequence continues at coordinate 21,514,331 of CM039087.1, read as the reverse complement.
GCATACTATGCCACAGAGTCGGATCCTTGCTGGATGTTGAGGAATTCTCGCCTCCTTGCCTCCTGCACGGTCTTCGGAAAGTAACGGACCAGAAACGCTGCAGAGAACTCTTCCCACGACATTGGCTCATGGTTACAAACCAAGTTCTTCGCTTCCCACCACTCGTTGGCGTTTCCTTCTAGCTAGTACGCCGCCAAGGTCACTCACAAGTCATCGGCGATAGCCAGGGTATTAAGGATCCGGCTAATCTGAGTCAGCCAGTTCCTCGCTGCGCTAGGGTTCGCTGTCCCTGAGAAACTTGTCGGGTTCAGTCACTTGAACTCTTTAAGAGCCGAGGTGGCTCTCTCCTCTTGCATACAGATAGGAGGGCGTCGCATATTTTCACCTATTTGCTGAAATGCTTCTACTGCCACTCGAACGGCCTCATTGGGTAGGTCACGGGGTGGAAGACCAGTCCTCCTCCCACGGCAATTGTTTTTGCTAGCGTTGGGTCCTGACATCTGTTATTTACACTTGTAAATATCACTTAACCATTTAAGAAACTTATTAAAGCAAATCACACAAGTTTGCAAAAAATCATTAGAAATCATTCAAATTTCAATATAAGGGTTAGTAGGGTATAAAATCCTTCAAAACAACAAAACAAATACTCAACCGTTACAAAACAAAATCTCCCCGATCCCCCCGACAAACCTTAATCTAATCTTCCGAAGAAGATCCTACATCATCACCAAAGTAAAAGAAGTTGTCCGCACAAGTCGCCGACTTATGCCCGAAACTCCACAGGTCAAACAAGATATGATCCATGGTCCCCCAACATAGGGACAGTTAGTCCTTGCGCTCCCATTCCCGCGAAGTCCACAAACAGGGCAGATGACATCAATGGGATAAGGGCAATAAGTTCAGTTATGGCCCTCCTGATTGCATTATTCGCACATATAGTCCGAATACTCATCCAAAGGTGGAGTAGCCGGAGTATATTCAGGCGATCCTATCTTCCCTACAGACTCCTCTAGATTTGGGACATCTCCCAATTCCTCTTCAGGATCAGCCCCAACATGATACTCAGGCAATGCCACTTCTACTTCCTCATCAGGTGCAACTTCATTGACGAAGTTTGGAACACTAAAATCAGAAGAAACCAGGTCGATCGGATTGCTAGGGGTCCCCCTGTCCCACAACTCAGTGTACTCTGTATTGCTTGACATGTCTGTACCACAAAAAAAATAGGAAAAAGTCAAAAACAATTACAGTACTAAGTCAAAAACAAGTCTAACTAGGTTGTAACCCATCACAGTCCTAGAGTTTGAGCCAAAGCTCTGATACCAAGCTGTCACGCCCCGACCCGAAGGGTAGGCCAGGAACGCGACTGATTTTTTTTTTTTTTTGAAAACTAAGACAACACTCAAGCATTCTAACTGGGTCAGATCAACGGTTAGGCCCAAAGGTCACACATGATCCGATCATGTGTACTCAAACATATACCATAAGTTTACCCAAACAAAAGTACAATAGCAACACATAACATGATCACATAAATCCAACACTGAATTATCATTTCAACCACATCAGAGTAACTATGAAGCGTAGTAGTTTTCAATAGATGACATTGATACAAACTACCACACCCGATACTTTACAAAAGAAAATGGTTCCAAGAACCAGAAAGCAAAAATAAGGGTATTCCCCTCAGTGGGAATCCCAAAACAACGCCGCAGTTTATCCACCCTAAGCTTCATATAGAGGGTTCGCCTCCTTGGGTTCATCTCCTAAAAGGTGAGTGGGGTGAGCTGACTAGCCCAGTGAAGGAAATATAACGGTGTAGTTTTAAGTAAACAACAGGTTAGTAAATAATCAATAGTTGCAATATAACATTTCATGTTTGATAATAAATTCACAATATCAAGTAAAATCTCATCATTATTTTCATCATCTCATCATCACTTTTCCATTACTGTTGTCATCCAATGTAACCCCCCCCCCCCTAGATACTATACTGATACCAATAGTATTAAGTCCCGACAGGGTCAAAATACCTCCTTGCAAGTACATCTTTGGTATACACCTCAAAACCAGTACTGACACACCCTACCAGTCACTGTTTGACCCACCTGGTCCAGTAGATGTAACCAACACCCTCGACGATGGTTTAATAGTAAAAGGTACGTGGAAGAAGTATTTCACAGTTCATATGATCAACATCATAGCATTCACCATTACCATAAGCATTTCTTACAACAGTGCATCAAGTCTAGGCATATGAGTGGGTTCATCAAATCTGAAACCACTCATTGCTCAAGATCCATCTCGAATAACAAAACTTGTTTACATTTTAGCTGCAAAGTTAAGTTCCCTCACCGTAACTGTGTGGTTTCGCGGTCTCTGTTCAAACAAACAAAGAAGTGCACAATCAATATACATAGCATTCATATACATATAAGTAGTATTTCGAAATCATACTTGTTTTCCAAAAAATATCCAAGGTAAATGGAGTTGAGTCCCCTACTTGGTTTTTAACAATTTTAAGTTACAATAATCCACAAGATAGTAAAAAAAAAAAAGGTGCTCAGTCGAAAACTCATATTGTCTTTTGGACATTGACCAGATTGACTTATTGAGTTTGGTCTAGATACTCAGGTCACTTCTCGGTTGTCTTCTGGATAGGACCAGATTTGACATTTTCAGTCAGGTGTCGAGGTCACTCAGTGCCCGACAAATATACCGTCGGCCTAAAGGTGAAATCACTCAGTGCCTGACTAATAGAGTCAGCCTGGAAGTGAATATAATAGTAGATACACTATAGTAATAAGAGAAGAGGGTTAATACAATTTTAAATTAACAATGGGATACTAACATCAATGCAATCAATAACAATCAAATAAGATTTTACACTTAAAAACTGCGTCCCTCGGAACATGTCTCGGAACTAGGTATTGTGGCTTCGGATCATCCGAACCACTGCCTACACTAGTCACTGACCTCGGATCTTGGGTCTGACTTCGGATCGTCCGAAGATCGGGTCTTGGATCATCCGAAGTCCTTCCGAACCGATTAAATGTCTGAAAAATAAGTCTCGGTGGGTCTGGTGTCTCGGAACATTGGAAGTAGGGCTCGGATCGTCAGAGTGGGGTTCGGTCCTTTAAAGCTCTGCTGGGAACATCAGGCCCAATTAGGCTAGCCTCGGGTGTATCTGGGCTTCGGGTGAAGCTCGGAACGTCCGAGGGGTCCTCTCGGACCGTCCGAAGATCGACTCTCGGACCGTCCGAGAGTTGTCTTCCTCACTGTTTTCACCAGCAGACAGTGATGGCAGATACTATATGAAATACAAATCCAGAAACAGTGGATTTCCCGGATTCGGTTTCCACACCTAGCCGGTCCGATGGACTCCTCTAGGAGTCCTCTTTCCATAGGGAGAGGTTTGGAGCTTTGAAGCTCAGTAGGCCAATAGATTTTAACACTGAAAGCTCACGGGTAAAAGAGAACCCATGATTTTTCTTAAACTTCAGACTAGTTTTACTCAGTCAAAACAGAGCCAAAATCGATTTTTCTTGATTCTAAACTGACTGGAATTGAAAGAGGAACACAGTGGTTACCTTCACTGGAGTTCCTGGGCTGAAAATCTGATTTTTGAAAAACCTTTACGGCTGGTAAAAACAGAGAAGAAAACAGAGAAGGGTGATCGGCTGGGAACTCAGAGGGCAGTTGAGACTGAGGGAGAGAAGAGATGAAGTTTGGAGGGATTGAAACCAGCTGAACAAGGCCACATTTATAGAAATTTGGCTGGGAAAGGTGGCCATCTGGCCACTGCATGCAAATGCATACGGAGGTTGCCTACGTCTGAAACAGTAATCGGTAGAGGTTACTGTTGGTTGCATATCGGTCCCTCAAGACTTTCCATTTTGCAAATAAGACCCTGTTTTAAATAAAAAGCAGATTTTTTAACTAAAAGCATGACTTTGAAAACTAAAAATCTTAATCCAACCTTACAGATAAGTTGGATTTTAAAAACTTTAATCACCATCAAAATTTTGAGATTTAAAACTCACTAAAAGCCGTTGATTTAAATAAAAATCACAATTTAACACTATTTACTTAATTAAACAAATGTTAAATAAAACAACTTAGAGACTTCATTTTTGGGGTTCAAAGAATAACTAGACCATACTTAAAATGGTCTAACATAAAATACTAGTTTCGAAATTTATCTCATTTCCAAAATTATTTAAAATAATATTACTCCCTTTCGGGGTTTTGACAGGCGGTTTTAAATACTATTTTCTGAAAATAAATTTATTTTAAAATCAGAAATATAAATCCTTTATTAAGGAGAATATTAACATCCAATAATAATCACATAACAACATAATTTATAAAATAATGACAATAAGCGGTAAATTACCAAATTGGATGGGCTGGATCACTGAGCTCTCGGGCTCGGATTGGGCCACTCCTGAGCTTTTGTCAAAGCCCTAACCGTAATCTTGTAGATTAACCGGTCAAACCAGATTTATTAAGCTAAACTACGCCCAATCTGGGTTAGGGTATTACAGAGTCACACGAATCAATATCCAAAGATTTTGAAATATTTTCAATGAAATCAAATTGGATAAAGGTCCAATCATCTTCATCAAAATATACCAAGATATTCTCTATTTTTGTTTTCAAATAAATCAAGATAGAGTACACAAACAATAGAGATTTTTAGATGATTTTTCTAGCATTCATATCTGATGTTCTAGAACTTAGATCAACTCGGACGGTTAAATCCTTATGAAGAGGACGAGGCTCTGATACAAATTAAAAGATACAATGATTGATGTATCTTTGTTGTATTCATGAATGCATTGATTACTTTCCTCACTTGTGGACATATGCACCTTGATAATAAGTTTATCATTTAGGTTCACTTGTGTTATGAGATCCCTGATGTGCTATATAGTTATATCTTTCATTTTGGCAATATGTAAATATTATTGTGATTCAAATTGGTATCAATTGTAGGCCTAAAAGTTAAATCCGTATCAACACCCGATAACATTATGGTATCATTTGAAGTTTTCTTAAAATTGCCATTGTCCTCTCACTATTTTCTCCCTCCCCTTCCCAAACCTTACAGGTATATCATATAACAGTTGGTACCCTTAAACATGTTCAACAAGTCATATTCAACTACAAGTTGTATCAATTGAGATAATTGGGGAAGAATGCACTTCATTAGCTTCATCCATTTCATTTCTCTTATACAGTTACATACTTAAATAAATGATGGAAAGCAATGAGATGTGCTTTTTTAATCAAAATTGTTTGCCCACCTCCAAAATAAAGGGGAATAAACATGAAAAATCTAAATGACAAGAGTTATGTCAAAAATGAGAGAATTATGCTCTTTGAATGTATGTGTTCCATGATATGCACTTCATCTATGCCCCATGATCAAAATGTAATATTAATCCTTTGCCAATTTATAACAAGAAGGGGGAAAAGTATTTTGGGGTGAAGTATTTGGAGACATTATGCATTGAGCATTGGAGAATGCCTCAATAAGGGGAGAAAGAGAAAAATTGAATATTAGTATCAAGGATAGGGGGAGCAATAGTAGTTTTAAGACATGCTTTGAAATTGATTATATGTTGCTTATTGCCACTAACCAAAGGGAAATTAATTTCCACCAGAATATGCAATATGTTGTTCTTACGAGATTATATCACAGACATATTCTAAGGGGCGCCTTCAGACCTTCAAACAGTCATCTAAGTCAAGTTCTGTGTATTATGGTTGAATGTAATGTATTTATTTTTTCATTCAAAACTTGTAATTAAATTTGTATTTGCTTATTGAGTCTGTATAGGTATTCTCTAGGTTTTGTCACGAAATTGACAGAGGAGGATATTGTTGCCTTAGAAGTTAAATATATCTCCCTAAGTCAGACTGAGTTGTCAATTCCGTGACTGAGTCCGAATGAGTCATGAGTTGTAAATTTGTGTGACCAAATAGTGACTTTGTTCATGTGTCCAAGACTGCGCCTCTAGAAGACCTGCATAGTCAAATCAAGCTAGAAGCTCTGGAAGACGTGTCATTTGGAAGGCATCGCACCAAAATTGGAAGAACTTTATAAGTGCCAACCAACACAGGTATTTGGACCTTATGACTGACTTAGAAGACCTAGACTTATCACTGTGATAAAACTTTAGAATCCATAACTTAGAATTTGGTAGAACTAAATTGGATTTCTTAAGTTAGTTAGGTTTTGCCCCATTTTGGAGAAGCTTTTGCATCTATCAAATGTGTTCAAGTATTAGTAACATCTTTATTATTTTATAGAGCACTCAATGAGCTTTCCAAAAAGTCCAAGAACACCCAATTCCAAAATTTATAGCTCAAGTTATGTCTATTTCAATGAAAGGGTGCAAAACAGAGCAAAACAATTTTGTCATTTGTCCTCACTTTGAGAGATTATTTGAGGTATCAAATGACCTTCAAATAGTTTCAAATCTTGTGAGTATATATATCTATCAATGATCTTTCCAACGAGCCCAAGAACTCTCAAAATCAAGATCAGGATCCCAAGTTATAACCATTTTAGTGAGGATGTACGAAACTACCACTGTTCAGCCTACTGGACTGTAATATTCAATGGACTGAAAATGTTGCAAGTTGCATTTTTCAGCCTCTGCTAAGTTTCAATTGACTGAATTATGTCTAGTTGTTTCAACCGTCATTTCTAGACTTTTCAGTAGACTGAATCTTCCAATTCGGTCAACTAAAAACATAACGACTAGTCTTTAACAACTCTTTTCTTGCATGTTTAACCTTCAACGGTCATATTTTTTAGAGGGCTTTAAATACATGACCTTAGGGCATTCTAAGTGTTGATTTCTTGATGAGCTAAACTCTCTCTAACATTGTTCAAGACTCAATCATTTCAAAAGCACTAAAATTCCATAGTTAGATTACCAAAGTTCTTAAACTCAGTCTCTCTCACACATTCAAAGCTTTCATAGGCAAATCTTGAGCATCTTAGGCTCACTCTTGAGTGTGTATTGGAGAAAACCTTTAGGGATAGATTGTTCTCATAGGAAAACCATTTATCTTCCCTAAACCTCTTTTCATAATCTTTGGTTTGACATTCAACGGAACATCTACTCATCACCAAGGAGCATAGCAAGGAGAAGGATATTCAAGAGCACCCCAAAGTTACTTCAAGCAACTAGATGCTAGTGTTTTTGGTATTTCTCAAAACCTATTCTTTCCATTATTTATTGAGATAATTGTAAAGGGTCGGTGTAACCCTTGTGAAATATCAAGAGAGGTGTTCTCTTTTATATCATCGGTCAGATCTTCACTTATGAAAAAGATCAAGTGTTGTAAATAGGTGACTCGGCAAGCCGAGGCACTAACAGAAAGGACCAAAGTTAGTCATCCTTTAAGCAGAGGAGCGAAGGATCGAGCTCGAGGATCCCAGGCAGGTCGCACCAACCCAAACCACACCAGCAGATGTGAGCTTGTGAAGCAGGAGAACAAAGTCCCAAACAACATAGGATTGGGGTGGATCAGGTGGTTCTGGAGGGGGAGGGGGGTGTGGGTTGTGAGGTGGAAGGTCCCAAGAGGCAGAGAAAGGGGCAGACCTTCTTGAGGTCTTGGTTGGAGGGCAGGAAAAGGAGTTGGGATTTGATATCGGAAGCAACAGAGAAACAAAATTGCTCCGAACTATGGGATTTGTGAGAGAAAATCCTGATATTCCTCTCATCCTAACAATGCAAGATCATGGCTGGGACGATGAGGGTAGCCATGAGATTTTCAAGGTGGGAAACAGAGATGGAATTGCGATTAGAGAGGAAGCCACGAATGCTGAAAAAAATACCTTACTTTATATATATATATATAGAGGGTATCAAAAATCAAATTGATTAAATTAGTAAGGTCATATTTTTAAGTATTTTAAAATTTTATCAGTCTAAATTAAAATTTTAATTTTGTAGCTTTTAAAAATAATATTTAATTATTCCCATTAAAAGTATTGATAAAATTTTATACTCAAATAATTTTTTTTTCAACAAATTCATCGTTACTTCATTCATTAATCATCCACCGGTTATTTTTTTTATATTTTATTTGCACTTTTGTAAGTGGGGTTTAATTTTGACCGTACCTAACATAAGTGGGTGGAGCTTCTTCCTGTGTGCTTCCTGTTAGTCCCATTGTGGTTTCAACTTTCAAGTCTTTCAAGTTTCAGTGACCTACTTTTTTCAAAATTTGATATGACGCACCGGATAGCTATAAATATCTTTTTATGGGCTAAAAGTCCTAAAAATGATATTTATTTTCTTTTAAAAGAAAGACATACTAGCTCAAGTGGCAACGAGTCAAAATTATACTCCCTGTGTCTTGAAATGTTTGTATTATATGTATTTTTAAATTGATCAAAATTATTTATTCTATTTTTTTATTTTCACATTAAATCAAAGTTTCAATATTTTTTATGAGATCAAAAAAATCATTTTCTAATGTGATGGGATGACGATCTTCTTTTATAAGTTTTGACTTATCTATATACGTTATTCTTTAATTATTTTTACCTTCGATTCTCATTATCTGATCTTTTATAAGTTTTGACTTATCTATATACGTTATTCTTTAATTATTTTTACCTCCGATTCTCATTATCTGGAATCATGCATTATCTATAGATAGAAAAATATTATTAAACAGTAACTATACAACGAAACAAAATCCAAACCTCTTTTCATTTTTTTTTTATCAGGTTTGTATTGAATCAGATAATCTATTAATAGAGTTTTAACACACTCTGCACAAAAATGATCTTTAAAAAATAAAAAATTCTAAAATAGAAAAAGTATTTTTGGAAGAGAGAGAGAGTATAAAAGTAATAGCAATATATTAATATTAATTTTTTCAAGAAAAGCTCCTCAGTTTTGCGGTCCCCATGCAATACTTCTTCCTTTCTTGACCTTTTTCCTTCCACCATTATCACTCAGCTAGCACGGTGGCCCGTTTTTGAAGCACGGGCCTGGATGAAAATATAAAAATATTAAAATCAATGGAAGGCACATTTATCATTAGAAGATAAATTAGATATTTTTAAATGAGAGCACCATCTAAAGAAAAGTAAATAATCTCGAGCATGGCTCAATTTGTTCTATGAATGGAGCTTGTACTAAATGTCTACAACACATAAAACTACATATTTAGAATTATATAAGTATGAAAATAATCTATATAAATATTGATAGCCATCCAATCTTAATTAATGAATTAAAATAATATCTTTTTCTAGCATAATATTACGATCTAAATCAAATTTATTTTTTATATTGCTTTTCGTTAAAAAAAGTTTGATATTTCAAAAAAAAAAGATATATATTATTTTTGTAATGCACATTATTCGTAATGTGCTCAGATTTCTGTCTAAATTCTTTTAATTAATTGAATTGTGTTGTGATACTCATCTAGGAATATTGTCTCTTATGTCAAAAAATTTGAAACTAAATACCATCTTTTGTCACTTAGACTTAGATCCATCAAAATTAGTTAGATGGTTACTAATTACTCATTCCGTCCCATTTTAGTAGTTCTTCCATTTTAAAATTTTAATTTTTTTAAGGAAAGGTTCTCAAAAGACTTATAAACTTCTCTCTAAGAGTAGATAGATAGAAAAAGAGAATTAAAATGGCATATCAGACAACTATTTTAGAACAGTCCAAAAATATATATCAGACAACTACATTGGACAAAGGGTGTATAATTTATTTTAATTGAGTGACTAACAATCAATTTTATCTTAATTTTTAGTTATTAAGTAATTTAATAACTTTTAATTTTTTTATCATATACTAAGCTAACGGTATTACCTTTCCCAAAGCCCATGATTAAGTGTTTTCTTTTACTTTAAATTACCCTTTTATTTTTTTATTCTATTTGTAGGGGCTTAAAAACATACATTAGTTATCCAATCAATATGGTTTTTTCCAATAACATATAAATATTTAAATCTTTACAACAAATCTATCAGATTGATCGAAAGTGAAATGCACATATATATTATTAGATTTAAATTCAATCATAATAGCCATTTTAGAGAATAGCATTAGAAATCACATAAACAATGTCTAGCACAAAATTTATCAAATATTACTTTTTTAACACACGAGATTATATGAGTGAGTTATATAATATTCAAGGAATATTTGTAGACTACTTTAAAATTATAACTTAGAATTAAATACTATTTTCGGCAAGTAGATTTAAATGCTTCAAAATCAATGGTTAAATCATCTCTATTGGCCAAGTAATGATTATTTCCTTGCCCATCTCTATTTGCCAAGTGACTTTTTGTGATTTAAATTTTAAATTACTATTTTACCCGTTATTATGTTTTTAGATGTTTAAACATGATTTTGAATATTAAATTAATGTAATTTTTTTTCCAATCACAAGCCCTTATTTACATCTTTCGCTTTAAAATAGGTCCTATATTTAGTGACAAATTTAAACTGAAGCCCAATATTTATTTTAGGAGGAATGCCATAAAAAATGGATACAATATGTGTCATCACAAATTTGAATTTTAGATATTATTTTTGTAGCAAATAAGATTATGTGGTTAAGTGGATTGTATTATATTGAATGCATGGTTGTAAAGTATTTAAAAACAAATAGTTAGAAAAAATATCATTTCTTACTATTAAATTTAGATAATTCAAAATCAAATGGGTTAGATGTTAGCATTACTATAATGCATTATATTAGACAGTCATTTACATGTATATGATAATTAGAGATAACCTTTTGATATAAACATTAGTTTTAAGATACTTCTTTGAGTATCTAGTATAAGGTGGGGCGCTTGATTATCTTCATCTTAAAAAAAAAAAATATAATAAACTGTAATGGACCAAAAATACTATGTCCAACAAATATACTTTATGTTTTTAAATTCCGTTTTGCATATAAAAGAAATTTCAGTTGAAATCAAAATTTCAATTCTCTGGGCAAAAATTTTGGCCGATATTCCACTCATATAAACTATATTGGCTGAATTTATAAATGGATCATATTGGTAAAATTAGTTGAAATTTGATGAAAATTTATCAAATCTTTTGAAATATTGACTGAAACATAATAAAGACATGAGCAAAAACTTTAATCTGATTCAAATTTATAATTGAGATCGCTCTTTAAATAAACTTCGAATCTTAAATAGTTAAGTGTAATATAATTTTAAATAGTATTTGAAGTTAAGTTTTATATGGTCATCTTAATTTTTAATTTTATATTTAAAATCTATAATTCATATGCATCAAAATTTAAAAAACAAAATTATATAACTAAAATGATAAATTAATGGTGAAATTTTACTAAATCTCTATTTTTTTTTATATTGACTCTCACACCTAACCAGACAGATAGAGAGAGAGAGAATCTTAATGTAAAACTCTTCATAATGCAAATGACAAGATGATTAACTTTCAATTCAATAAATAGTCAATAAGTTGGGTTGTTGAGCATTGACTGTATTATTGAGCATTGACTAAAATTGTTTATCACCTCAACTTGACTAATGGGGTTAGTGGACACCTGCCATGCTCAATTGCTAAGTTACCTCTAATCTTTTAGAGAACTTTCAGGAGACTCCACAACAATATAATTCGGTATTCTCATAGAAACATATAAATAATCAAACGGATAGCGATCTTTCCACCACGGACATTCTATATAAAAAAACAGTATCACTTAAATAAATTTTAGTGAACCAGTCAGTGATCTAGCAAGCCAGTCAGTAAGCCGATTTATACCGTAGTGGAAAGATCAGTGATCTGGTCAGTGATCCGGCGAGCCGATTCGAATGGCATAATGGACAATATAGTAAAACCCATATCGAGTTACACAAAATGCCCATGAGAAGATTGCTATCCTAATCAAGCCATTAAATGATAATTTTAAAACTTGCAAAACTAAAGACAGGCTAGCTGAACCTATTGAGTCAATCAATTTAGCAAGAAAGAAAGGAGAAAAAAAATAAAAATAAAAATTATCATGTTATTTAAATTTTTTAAATTTTAAATCCAATCGAAATTTTTAATTTTTGAACTATTTTCACCATTCAAGCAAGAAGGATCCCACATGTTTTTAGGTATAAGCGATTAAATCAATGAGTTTTGCATCCTTAAGTGATAAAAATTAAAAGTTCAAGTGCAATGCCATGGTTGTATTGATTGAAAGATGACTTCTACTTCTTCTGACACCAAAATCTGCTCATCTTCTTTCCGATGATTCCTCATTAAATTGTGAAATGTCATTTGAAGATTTTCAATTTCAACAGTGAATATAATTTCCTCGAATCAAATGACTCAGAGAGATTAGATAAAAACGATTCGGGTCTTATAATATCGGTGGACTTATACATATTACCGACACGGGCATATTGGCGATATGTAATTCTTCAGTTCTATTTTTATTTTTTAAATATAGTAAAAATAAGAAAGAAGGGAAAATTTAGGATGAGCATATTTTATTTAAAAGTAATGGTTATTTTTATAAAATTTTGGACTTTTGAAAGTTGAAATTTTGATACAAATAAAGTATGTTATGAAAATTTGAAAATTGTCTAAATTTTTTTATAAAATGAGAAACCAACATGGAAAAACATCTAATATGAAGATTGCATTTGGATGAGGGGTAATGGGGTTTAGGATTTAGGGTTTAGGATAATGGGATAACCCCTTACCCTTGTTTGGTAAATAAGGAGTAGGGGTAAAAATCAACTTTCTACCACTCCCCTCCTATTTTTGAAAACCCTTTCCAAGAAAGGGATATTCATAATACTAAGAGTAACCTCTGATCAAGGGTAACCCCAAGTAACCCCTGGTCAAGGGTAACTCTAGGTAACCCTTGTAAAATTTACCCCTCATACAAACGCAGTTGAAATTCATGTTCTCAAGTATTCAGTGATATGTATCTTCTATTATAATTTATAATTTTTTTATTATATATTCTTTTGAGTTTTATAAAAATGTTAAGAAGAATTGCACAAACCATAAAAACTAAATCAATCACGTTAAGGTTCTTCGTTTAATTGTAGAAATATTTGTATATCATTTCATTATTTTTTCTACAAGAAACTCAACAATGACTTTTATCATAAAAAACTCGGCTTTTATCAAATTTTCAAATAAATCTTCGAAAATCATAGACACCCTACAAACTATGTGAATGACATTAACACATCTCCATTCAGTTTCATAAGTATTAAATATTATTTCATTAAATTATTTTTATAAAAATCCCCTAAAGATTTGAGATTATCTTAGACTCGAAATTCAAAATTGTTGGTTAAAATTACTCAAAATGGTTAAAATTTAGGGGAAAAATGTTTGGAATTTTGTGTGTGGATAACATGGTTATCCCCACCCGACATTGGAGTTGGTTAAAATAACTCAAAATGTTCAAATTTGAAAAAAAATTAATTGACAAATACCATTCACATTTGAATATCTCACTACTAAACCGTTTTAAAATCATACCCAACGTAAGATTCAATTCAACTGGTTACCTCCTGCATCAGGAAGTGGAATGTTGCGGGTTCGAATCCCCATGGCCTAACCTTGTGTGCCCTTAGGGGTAATGGGCTCATCCGTGGGGGTTTTACGCTGGGTATCCCGTGGTTTCCCACAGGTAAATTCAATAAAAAAAAAAAAGGCAATTTTTTTTAATCCAAAAAAAAGCATTGCCCAAATACTGGTTGATGTGGCCCTTGTACTATAACATCCTGTTCTTCAAGCACAATATTGTCTGCTTTGGGTCTGTAGGGGCCCGCACGGCTTTGCATTGGCTAGCTAACACAAGGTTGCTCCAAAAAAGGTGTTTTGCTAGAAGGAGGGGGGGCATCCTCAACTATTCCACAACACAACTCCCCTCATAGGCGATATGGGACCTAGATCACGCCCAAACTGGTGACTTTTTCTCTCCCATCAATGTCCATCACAACACAGGGGTATCACAATCCACTCCCCTTAAGAGCAGAGTCGTCCCCAGCTCTGTCCACACAACACGCCCATACTCATAGGCAGAGCCTTGAACCTGTCTCTGATACCATTTGTAACGCTCCGTCCCTCTAATACAATATTGTTCGCTTTGGTTAGTAGGAGCCTGCACGGTTTTGTATTGGCGAGTCAACTAAAGGTTGCTCCCAAAAGGCCTTATGCTAGAATGAGAAACATCTTCAAATATTCCACCAACTCCCCTCATAGGCGATATACCTAGATCACGCCCAAACTAGCGACTTTTTCTCTCCTATCAACGTCCCTCATAACAAAGGGGTATCAAAATCCACTCCTTTAAGATCAAAGCTATTCCTGGCTCTGTATACACAACATGCCCATACTCACGCGCAAAGAGTTAAATCTGTCTCTGATACCATTTGTAACACTGTGTCCCTCTAGCACAATATTGTCCACTTTGGGCCCGTGGGATATCCAATAAGAACCATGACCCTACTAAACAAAATGATCATTTTCTTAAATTCTTTTTAGAGAAAGAGAGTGAGTCTTGCCTTTGGTTGATGGAGAAGATGATAGAATCTTAACAATGGTGTAGAATTACACACATGATTTAGTATGTCTTCCTTAATCATGGAAAGACCCTCTAATATTATTTATAGAGATAATGCAATACATATATGAAAAGTAAATAAGGAAGGAAATCCCTAAATAACGAAATACAATATTAAGTAAATCCTAAATATGTTTAAATCAATCTTAACTGCTAAATATATCCTAATACTCCACCTCAAGTTGTAGCGTGTATGGAAGTAACGTACAACTTGCCCACGAGAAAATAAATCTTTGCCCAAAGATGATAAGCGCGGTGAGAAATGTCGCAGTGATCGGTCATAGCATACGTGTTGAACTAGAAGGAAACACTGGGCTTGATTGAAAGAGTAAGGTGGTAGTCAAGAGCCAGCAAGAAAGAAGAAGACGATCACGTTGGCAGCAAGAGGAGATCCGTCGGTCAAAGAGAGCAGACCATTGATGTGGATCAGGTAGAGAGGAGCGCCATCGGGGAGCAAGGAGAAGACTGCAAATCTGGTGGATGCGAGGAAAAGAGCAGCTACAACAACAACGACAAAAGGAATAGTCATCGGGCATAGAGGCAGGCGTTGCAAAGGAAGGCTCCAGAGGTTGGTGCCGGAGAAGAAGTTGGTGCAGAGAAGGCTTCTGAAGAAAGATGCTGCTGGTGGGGTGAGATTTGAGAAAAAGAAGCAATGACATGCCTGAGAGAGAAGACGTCTTTCTGGTCACTGTTGTTGACGTGGAGTTGTTGAAACCTTGCCGTCAAGAGGAGACGAGGGTTGCAGTAGACAACTCGAGTGGGAGAGGCTATCGTAGAGAGAGGATCGCGATTGAATCTGAAGAAAGAAAAGGGTAGGCCTGAGAATTAGTTGTGGTTCGCCGGTGATGGAAAAGTGGATTGCAACAGACAACAAGGTTGAGGTCTGGTTAAGAAGAGTGGCTTTTGGTGGAACAACGCCAGAGTAATCTGTAATCAGTTGCGGATAGGTACTCAGAGAATAAAAGAGAAGGATGTCTTAAATCCGAATGAGATGAGCACGGATCAGATATTGTAAGAATAGTCTGCGGACGAAGCTTGAAAGAGTGCACAAATCTAGATGCAAGGGGGTTGAGGGCTGCTGAAGGAGAGCAGCGATAACATTCGGGAGAAGAGATGGCGGTCCTGCTTGAGGAAGAGATCCAAAGATGGATCTGGGTCCAGATCGATGGACTAGGCGCCTTAGAGGGTGGGGAAGATGACCACCGATTTGGGGATTATGGGGTGTGAGAAGAAATACTACTGCAAATCTGTGGGCATAGCAGCAAGTGGAGTTGCTGGGAAGATGTAGGCACCGTTGGATGCAATGATGAAGACTCGGAGGGCAGAGTCACAAGAAGGGACATATCGGCGAGGTGCAATCAAGATAGGTCTGTGCAGGAGGCCAGATCTGAGAAGAAGAGACGATCTGAAGATCTTAGAAATATCTAGGCGGAAGCAGGAAGAGCGAGATAGAATGAGACAATGACGGCCAGATCTGGGCGATGGTAAAAGAGTAGGTAGACGCTGATGCGGTGCTATTGAGGAGGGGTTTTTTTTTTATCACAAGTAAAACAATGAACTAATAAGGGAGTCTACATGTCTCCTCCCTCTGCAGACGGGTCTCCTTCGACAGTGGGAGAAAAAGAGGGTCTAAAGAAAGGTCTGGTTGAAAGAAGTGGTAAAAAAAAAATCTAGATTTGGCTCTGATATCATGTAAAATTACACACAGGATTTAGTGTGTCTTCCTTAATAAAAGAGAGACCCTCTAATATTATTTATAGAGATAATGCAATACATATATGGAAAGTAAATAAGGGAGGAAATCCCTAAATAGAGAAATACAATATTAATTAAATCCTAAATATATTTAAATCAATCTTAACTACTAAATATATCCTAATAAATGGAAATGTGCTAAGGTTTTTTATTAAGGAGATAAGAGCGATTGTTTTGGAAGAAGAGAAAACCCATAATGATTTCTGCTCGAGTCTGGAGAAGTGAAGAGCACAAAAAGAAAAGAAGAGAGAAGAGAAAACCCATGATAATCTCTATTAGTGCTTCAGAAGATGAAAGTTGCAGAAATAAGACAGAGAGTGAGGAGAAACCCATATCTCATTGTGCTTGAAGACATAAGTGGCAGAAAGAAAATGAGAGAGAAGAGGAAAAATATCCAAATATCTAAAACCTAAGATGAGAGAGAAGAAAAGAAAATTCTAAAACCCAAATCTCAGTTTAATGAAGAAAAGATGCCGAAAGCAGCAGAAAGAGAGAGAATGGAGAGACGATTGTAAGTTTTTGTATTAAAGGTATATATATATATATATACCATGTATAAAAAAAATGTTGGGTTGAGTCTTGAATTTAGACTATATTGACTTGAATCCAACCGAAATTTTCATGAGCATTTAAAATTTAGAGGTGACTCATGCCTAGAACTAAGGTTTTTAAACCCTATCCAAGCTAGTTTCGAGTCGGATCCATGTGTGTGTTTGTGTGTAAACTTAGTTAAATTTATTATGTTTTAATTTTTTTGTAAAATCCATAAAAATATAAATGCTTGACTTGGAATTAGATTTCACGAAATACAAGAAGATCAAAGTTCAATTTTAAATTTAGTTTTAGTTACTTGATCTTGATAGCTAAGTTCATGAAGTGCCTTTAGTTTTTTAGAATACTAAATATTTTGACTATTACCATCATGTGATTATCAATTATATTTTTTTTCAAAATTTTAATTACTTATAAATTATCATATCTATTTTAAATTCAAAAGATTAAATTATTTGTGGACTCCAACTTTATACATTTCTAGATAGTTAATAACTTCGTGACCAACAAATAAATGTGAGCTTTCAAACATAAATGGACTCGTCAAAAACACAAAGAAGCTCAAGCTTCTCTATCTAATTGGCCGCCTAAGGTCCCCCAATTTGACTAATGGCATAAGGCCCCCCACCATGCACTTTTCCTTGGGTCTAAGACCCCTACGAGTGTGCTGCACCTAGGGCCCCTTAAATTTCAGGGTTGATCCTTCTTTAAATCATGGTTAAACCTTAAAATGGCCTTAGTCATTGAAGAGGAGTTCGACTCAAAACATATAATTATATTTTATAAAAATAAAATATTTTTGTTTCACTTTCTTGATCTAGCAAGATTAAAAACCTAATAGTTATAATATAATAAAAATGAAATGCCAAAAATACATACAAACAAATTCTATTTTTAATTTGACGACCAGTGAGAGGAAGAACTCGTCGGCCATCCTCTAGAACAATTTACAATTTAAAAGCTTGAAAAGAGAGAGGCAGGGGGTTAGGTGTGAGAATGACCCAACCACACCTTCTCCTCTGCCCTTCAAATTCATATAAAATCCCATTCCCTCTTCCCTTCTCTCTCAGCTTGTCTCTTTTTTTTTTTTTCTTTCTCTAGTCTTACAAAATACTTATACACATTTGATCCTGTGTATATCCTATTTTCTTCTTCTCACAAAGAAGAAAAAGAAGCAGAACCGGGAAAAGAAAGCGAAAAGGAAGGCAAAAAAGTGAGCAAATATGCATGCGATTCCGTCCAGCAATCCCACTATCCGCACTATCTCAATTCTAAAACCGAAACCGGTCTCCCCTACCCGTTTTTTGATCCCGCAGTGTCTCTACCGGCCGGACGCGCCTAGCCGCGCCGACTGGCAGAGCTCCTGCTCCATCCTCTCCAGCAAGGTGGAGGCCCAGAAATCCAGCGGCCCAGATCTTGCTCCAGTTAACGGTCACCCACATCCAACTCTCGATCTGGTTCCGGTAGACCCCGCACGTACCCGCCCTCTCACCATCACTGACCTCAGTCCAGCTCCGATCCATGGCTCACGGCTTCGGGTCGCCTATCAAGGTGTCCCAGGCGCCTACAGCGAGGCCGCGGCGGGTAAGGCCTACCCGAACTGCGAGGCCATTCCATGCGATCAGTTCGAGGTGGCCTTCCAAGCGGTGGAGCTGTGGATCGCCGATCGGGCAGTTCTTCCCGTCGAGAACTCGCTCGGTGGCAGCATCCACCGCAACTACGACCTCCTCCTCCGCCACCGTCTCCACATCGTGGGGGAGGTGCAGCTGCCGGTCCACCACTGCCTGCTGGCACTGCCCGGCGTTCGTAAGGAGCTGCTGACACGCGTTATCAGCCACCCGCAGGCGCTCGCCCAGTGCGAGCACACGCTCACCAAACTCGGGCTCAGCGTTGTTCGCGAGGCCGTCGACGATACGGCCGGAGCAGCCGAGTTTGTAGCCACCAACGGGCTTCGTGACACGGCCGCCATTGCGAGCAAGCGAGCAGCGGAGCTATACGGCCTGCAGGTGTTGGCTGACGGAATTCATGACGATTCGAGCAACGTGACGAGATTCGTCATGCTTGCTCGGGAGCCCATCATCCCCCGGACGGACAGACCATTCAAGACCAGCATCGTATTCGCTCACGACAAGGGCACCTCTGTTCTGTTCAAGGTCCTCTCTGCCTTTGCATTTCGGAATATCAGCTTGACCAAGATCGAGAGCCGGCCGCACCGGAATCGGCCAATCAGGCTTGTCGACGACGCCAATGTGGGCACTGCCAAGCATTTTGAGTACATGTTTTATGTGGATTTTGAGGCGTCAATGGCAGATATTCGTGCCCAAAATGCACTTGCAGAGGTCCAGGAGTTCACAACCTTTCTTCGTGTTCTTGGGAGCTATCCTATGGATATGACCCCTTGGATCCCTTCTTCCTCCTCTCCTTCCTGTTCTGAAACCTGATATCTCAAATCTGAAAATATGGAAGAGAGATTATTCCTATACTCGATATGAACAAATGAATGATTGGATGATTGCCTGTCCACTGAAAAGAATGAGAATTGGAAATGGTTATTTTTCAATTCGAGCAATTCAGTTCCGTCCATTGGTGGATTTCAAGTTGTGTAATGTAAGGGAACTTTGGGGAAGAGTTGTTGCCTGTTATTTATGTAATTGAAATCGGAAAGAGTTGTTGCCTGTTATTTATGTAATTTTATTGAATTTACGTGTTTGAAATTAAGTTAGAGAGTATAAATCTTGATATTGTTCTAGATAAAGGCATTAAAAAAACTATTAATATTGGTCGATATTGATAATGTATGTCGCCAATATATATTGAATATTGGCTGATATTGTAAATATCGACTGATACGTATCATATCAGCCGATATGTAAAGATTTAATAAAGATTGTATAAACCGAGTTGTATTATCACTTCTGACGATTTGATATACGCGAGGGCTGTCGTTTATGTAATTGAAATCAAAAGCTTCTTATTTTTTTGGGTCTTTCTTTTCTTTACTTATAGGATTTTATCATGGAACCCACTTGCAAGAAAATAATTGTTTTATTTGTTAATTTTCTCTTTTCTTGAGAAAATGATTGTTAGAAAACAATTATGAAAGACTAAAATAAAATCTGGAAACAATTATTTTTTAGTGAATTATTTATGTTATTAATAAAATTATTTGCCCAAATCAAAAGTCTCGTTTTTTAAGTATTTATTTTTCTTTCTTTTCATTTCATCGATGGATTGATTTAGACCACATGTGGATGTCGACCAAGAAATTAGGATTTGTTGTCGTAGGTAGTAGATGTACGTATATATTATTATTATTGGACCAGCAAGAAAATGTGTTTTCTAATCGAATTTTTTAAGTCCATTTACAGCCTTTATTCCCAATCGTATTTGTCACATTAGATTATTCATTTCTTGCTGTCCGGTTTTTGCAACTTGCAGATGATATGAAGGAGGGATTATTTTATTAATATAATTTAATACCTTTATTTGGAAAAAAAAAAAAAATATATATATATATATATATATATACATACACACTTTAATATAAAGCATGTGCACGTCTAGATGGGCCCAACTGCATGGGTTTTGGTGGGATGGATGGTTCAGATTTCCCCAAAAGGTGGTTGATGAGTTTTAATGGGTTTGGACGGATGGGGATGGTTAAAAGGTTTGAAAGGTGACAAATGTGGTTTTGAAGGCCTTAAAGATTTAGCAGTTTTACACAGGACATAAGATTTAATCATCATTGTGCATAATTTAGAATAAAATCAAATTAGAGAGGAATTCAATTAATGACAATTAAGACTTGTTTGGTTTGAGTGAATTTGGGAAAATGTAAGATATTTATTTTTCTTTTATATATTAAGGAAACAGATTTATACTTCATTTGTACCATTGTAGTTTTCCTATTTTAAAAATTTAATTTTTTTAAGAAATGATTCTTAAAAGGCTTATAAACTTCTCTTCAAAATCTTTTAATTATTCTAAAATATATATGAGACAACTATGTTTTTATAGTCTAAAAATTCATATGAGACAACTATATTGGGAGGGAGAGAGTATTAATTTTTATCAAAATGTTATTTTTTTCAGATGCTGAAATGTTGTTTGAATGTTTGAGTTATTTTTTTTTTTTTGAAATACAAAAACATTGTTTATTTGTAGCTTCATAAAATTGACACTATTTATTATAACTTGTTGGTAGAGACTATTTGTTGATAACTTCAAATTATTGGAGACATAGTCTTTAAATTCAAATTTATTCACTGTGTGAATCAAATATTTTAGTATAGATAATTTATCTAAAGCTTTAATTTCCTATAAAAATTTAAGTGAAGATGGATTTGGAAGGTCAATTTTAGACAATCTTACATAATAAATATTTGCTTTTGAGTTCATTATTTTTAAGACATCGTAAGGCAGGGTCAGTTGTCACTTGATGTCACTTTATTGTGACATGAGCAAGCTTAAGAAAATTGAGGTGACTATTGTCAAAGAGAAAACGACAGATTAATCACAGTTAAATCTTATATAAAATTAGAAAGAGAATCTAAGGACTCACTTTTATTGGCATTTTTAATTTTTTAAATTTAACGAGAAATCGCTGGAATTCTCTCTACTTCTGGCACCTTATCCTTCCTCTGATAAGGGCAAGATTATGGTAAAAGTTTTTTAAGATCGATTAACAATAACTCAGCCAATACTAATAGAAGTTTCTCGCTGAAAAAATTGATAAAAAAAAAATTTGATATGTGTGGATTACGATATCTAGTTTAGAAGATTTAATTTTCATTTAAGGAGACCAAGTATGTCTGTCTAATGGGTGGTTCATTTGAGAACTTCTTGGCCAAGTTATGGTTTATTAAGTAAATGGAGCAGACTAGGTCAATTCTATACCCATCTAAGAAGAGAAATTGTTCGGGTCGAACCAACCCATTAGTGTGAAAATAATTTCAATTGGTTGGAATAGACTTATTGATCGTATGGATTAGAGAATTGTCTATGGTAAAATTATAGTGTTGTTCAAATCTCCAGGCACATGTATGAGTAGTGTTGATATGAAAAGTTAGACCCACCTCAAATTTTCAAACAGCTTTATGATGGGTTTGGTGGGGCTGTTGTAAATGAGTCTCATATTCCAACTATAGAGGGAAATCTAGGGTTTTTTTTTTTTTTTTTAACGATTAGATAAGATTTCATTCAAAGAGGGGAAAAATTTCGAAAATAAACAACAAAAATGCGCTCAAATAAGAGCAAAAGAAGAGAAAACCCACAATCTGGACCAGGCCAAAAAGAGCTCCAAATAGAAAACAAATCAAAACCTATAGATTAGAGAACACTCCCACACAAAAGGTAGACAAAATGGAAATGTTTAAGTTGTTAGTCCAATCTCTAAGACTTAAAAAGGAAGAGTCCTTACGTTTAGCAATGTACATGTGAGCAGCATTCAAACACTTGACAAGGTCGGCAATACTTCGTGCGTTAGTCTTGAAGCATCAATGGCAAGAGGATGGAAACATGACAGTCGAGAAAATTTCAGTGTTAGGAAGCAGAAGCAGGCCCACCTGAATGTTCAAATTTAGACAGTGGCAAATAATTGCTGACAAGTAAGTAAGATGAGGTTGTCATTGTGAACACACGAGGAAGGAAAAGCACATGAGCCAAGGGTCACGCTTAAATTGTTGCAGAGTTGAGCCCCAAAAATGAAACTTTGCAGGATCTAAAAGCAGTCGAAAGATAGAGTGGAGTAGTAATTAATGGGGAATTGCAAGATCTAAGGCCTTATAAAGGACTTGAGTTGCTCCACCTAACATGCTACTCTTTTGGGCTAGAAGTCCAGGTCCTTACAAGTAGGATTGTTGGAGCTACTGTGAATGATTGCGTTCATTCTTGTTACTTTGAAAATAAGACTTCAAGGGCTAACCCTTTGGATTTCACAAAATTTTCATGATTCGGACGTTTACCAGGACAAAATTGAGCTGCAAGATGGTACATATGTAGCAAACGGGATTTGCACCATACTTTCCAAACTAATCCAAAATTTCTAAAATCATGGAATCTTATTTGCGAAATTTGCCCACGACTTGGAATAGATAGTGAATTTCGAAGTTAGCTAATTGAAGGAGAGAAAATCACGGAAAAGAGAGACTTTTGGGGAAAGCTTTGGAGAGAGACTTTTGGAGAAAGTTTGGGAGAGAATATTATGGAGAAATTCTTTCCAAGCCTTGCCTAATCCAGTCTATTTTGAACACTATGAATAGAGGTGTCAGGCCACAAGAAAATTCGACCAGAGCAAAGGCTAGATCTGTGCATTGAAATAAGGAGGATTAGAGATCAATAAGACAAAGTTGGAATTCGAATTTTATAGAGGGTTTATGGTTGGTGAAATTTTGATTCCCAAGTTCTTCTATTCTTGTATTTTTAATTGAAAAAAAAATCCTTGTATTATATTTATATATTCTTTTCCCATCAATAATAAAATTCAAAGTAGACTTTTTAGATTTCTTTGGTTTCCAATTTTCAATTTACATTGTGATTGGTTGAGTTTATTTCTATTCTTTTTATATAGTTTATATTGAAAATTATTTAAAGGTACCAAGGAAAGTAGAACTCCGTTTAAGATCGGTGGAACTTAACCTTTCAGGATCTAAGGCTTTTTTCGAAGAGTAGCTTATTTTTAGATTTAGGAAGGAGAGTAGAAATTCTGCCCAAGCCTAAGGCTTGAATTGAAATTCTTGCTCCAATGGAAAATATAATACTCATATTGAGAATTTTTATAAATGAGATTTATGAATGTAATTTTGTTAATTCAGAAATACATGGTCTAGGCTTTGTTTTCATTTTTCATAAAATATGGGATATGATGCCAGATTGAATATTTATCTCTGCTATCCAAAACATTCGTACATATTACTTTTATTTTTGTGTTTATTTCATTTATTCAATTCTTTCAAACTCTTTGAATCTTAATTTTGTTCTTTTTAATTGAAAAGGGGTTGTTTATAATTTTTAGATGAGATGTTTTTCGTGAAAGATTACATTTCATAATGGTTAAATTTTAATTTTAGATGATGATTCCATTATTAGATTGGTTTAAGAAATTTAGAAAGTTTCTAACGATTAGAATTTTGGTTTTCATACTTAGATTATTTTCAGGATTTACTTTTCTTGAACTACACAATCTCAATCACATATATTTGTTTTTTTTTTTTTTTCCATATATTTTGAATTTTCCTTTTGGAATCGACCTCGCACTCATATACTATACTATAAAATGATTCGTACGCTTGCGAGTATTTAAAATTTGCACAACAATGCAACTGTGGACAAAACCAAGATGACCCAAATGGAGAACAAAAGTGTAGATAGGTGCAGAGAAACATGATTCAATCGTTATCCCAATCTTGCTCTGGATACCATATTAACTTTCGATAATCAATAAATTCATTGAATAGAATACAATAATATATATACAAAGAAGCCCTAATCTTAAGGACTAAAGACTAAATTACCCCTAAGCATAATGACTAATCTGCCATTATATAAATTAGATAATACAATCTAACAATTCTATAATTTTCCATCCATGCTCTTTTCTTTCAAAATCATTACCCCTGTAAATCGAATCTGTGGGATTCACCTAGTTACTCCGAACCAATGCTTCATTTAGATTGCGAATACGTTATACATATGCGACCTGATGGCTCAGTGCTTCACCTCAGTATGTATATACTCTCTACACCTACGCTATTCACATCCCAAGGCTTTACACAGTGCTTGAGGGTATTTTCTCTTGATATGTACATTACATCAGCCAGTTGCACATCAATGAATGGATTAAATCCATGTTTAACCCGTTAACACATTTCACATGATCATGATATTCTCTCACTCAGCTAGCACAGATTCTTAAAGTCCACCTGCATGGAATCAATACACAATAAATTGGCAGTTGTATCAAACTATGCTACTCTGAAAGTAATTTTTTTACACTTAGTTCAATTCCCCCATAAGCCAGAGTTAATAAAATTGCAATAGTAACATTTGTAATTTAAAACATATCATTAAGTAAAGAAAATGAAGTAACAACCTTTTTTACCATTTTCGAAGACCGAGTACGTCTACCCTTTAACTATCATTTAGCTAGATGAATGTACGCATGTACATTTAGAGAACTAGTTTAAAGACTGGGGTATTTTACCGCACATTTTTCACACTAAGCCCTGCAATACATAGTTATACACAAACATACAATAAATAACGTGCGTTCCAAGTGGAACCACAAGTTGTAAACTGATCCTTTACATGATCATCAAACTTTAACTAGTTAGCCTCTAGGCATATAACTAGGTCCCATACTTCGTTTCAAGATAGTTAGGCCTCGGCTCCCGGGCACTTTCATATACTCACGTTTCTTATTTTAAAACTGTCAGAGTGTACGAGACCACTCTAATGTCCAATTTGGAAACTGAAAATTTCACACACGCTATGTATTTGAGTACTCTAGTCGGAGTATTTCCGAAATTTTCAAACGATTACCCGAAATACAATGTTTAGACGCGTTTTATCTAAAAGCCCCAATTTGTCGTATACCCGGTGATCTGAAAATTTACAAATTTGAATCACAGTCAATCTGTGTTTTAACTAAAATTTTGGTATTTTTAGAATATTAAATTTATATTTTAAAACATCCTAAAATAGAGTTAAAAAAATATCAAGAAACTTAGACGGTTTATTTTTTATAAAATGTAAATTTTATAAAAATGGAGGATTTTTGGTTAATGAAATGAAAATCTAATTTTACCACCCTAGTTAAAATCCGTATTCTCAACGCGACTACGGTGTCAGATTTTTATCAAATTAACCCCTAAATATCTCTAATTTTAAGTGTTTAAAAGAAGGAAGAAAAGTTAATTTTTTTTACCATTTTTTAGAAAAAGAAAAGAGGATGTAAATCCATTTTTTTTTTCTACCGACAGTTTCCACCGACGGAAACTGATGGTAGAAATAGATTTAAGGCTTTCATTCGAAGCCTATAAGTATGAGATGGGTTTCAGAAGAAAATTTACAGCTCAAACAACCTTTCTTGTTCATTTCAAAAACTTGTTCAAGCAGCCCATTTGTGTTGGATTTTTAGTAAATCTTTGTAAGTATTTCTTCAAGTTAATATTTTTCATTTGTAGATCATATTTAGTAGAAATTCTGTTTAAATTTTGGTAGAAAAATACTCTGTATATTTTCCATGAAGAATCAGAGAAGAAAATACCCGAAAAATGGTTTATACTCGAACCGCCATCGACATATCGAGCTATGCGATGTGTCTTGTAACGCCCCGCCCTCTCCCACCTAGATCAGAGTGATAATAAATGGACATTTTTGTAGAGGGATGAGACGTCACGGACCGAGCCGAGTCTGAATCCGAAGACCCGACCCTCGACTTATTAGGACCCGGAGTTTTAAGTCCCTATTTTATGTAATTCCTCTTTTATTGAATGAAATACATGATGAGATTTTAACCCAAATAATAAAATGTGGTATGAAATATAAATTGAAAGAAATAAGAAAAACTAATTTTTCGTGACAATACATCAACTGGGTCGATGTGTCTGCAAAATAAACCCTCCCAGATGATACATCGAATATGTCGATGCGTCGGTGAATGATGAAATACAAACCCAAAGTGTAAGTTACCAGGAGGATGAGAAAATGTGGTCGATGTATTGGTGAAAAACAAAGATCAAACCAGTCGACATATTGAGAAAGTCGATGTGTCGGGATAACTCAAACGTCTCTAGCAGACGCTTTGTCTACCGTCAACAACACACTTCATTCGACGCATGGGAACTCTCCCACGCCATTTCCACTTTTCCAAAGCCCATTTAAGGGTCTAGGGAAACCAAAGGGAAAATGGAAAGGAAAGGAAAAAGGAAGAAATAAAAGAAAGGAAAGGAAAAAGAAAGAAAGAAAAAGAGGAAAAGAAATAAGGAAAAACTGAGAAGAAGAGGAAAAAGAGAGAACACCCGACCACCCCTCTCACTCCCTCAACCTCACCCTCTCACTAACGTATCATCCCCCAACTCGATGGTGAACCCTCTCCTCTCTCTACTGACTTCATCTTCTCTGGAATGAAGGAGAAACGAGACAAAGAAGAAGGAGAAACTGAGCTGAAAAGGAGCAAAGGAAGTAAGGAGCTCATCCTTCATCCACTCGGGTACCGCTAAAAATCCTTTGAGGTAGGTGGATTTATTGTGTTTTCAAGTAAAAATAATCACACTAGAATGTTTATAGAACATGTGTGAATGGATTTAAGAATTGGAGGACGAAGATTAATGAACATATAAGTGAAGGGAAAACATGGAAGATGAACCCATGACTTCCGACCCAACTCAATCGACATATCGACTATGTCGATGTGTTGTTTGGAACAAGAGTCCAGTGAATAGAAATCTTGAGTATCGAGCTGAAAGAAATCAAACCCAGGACGGCACATCGCCTGTGTCGATGTCTCGGCCTGGGAATGACAGAAATAGAAATGGGATGAACGGATGATGAATTGATCCCAGAACGATGTATCGACTAGGTCGATGTATCGGCTTAGAAATAACCAGAAATGAACATGAAGTTGACACCTCAGATATGTGCACTAGTATATGCATCGATTGGTTCGATAAATATGGATTGGAAACAAAGGACAGACACGAACAACTCAAAAGAACACGCCGACATTGCTCAACACTTCGTACCAATTAACCCTTAGATGTATCGATTGGGTCGATACATGTAGACTGAGAACAACTGGAAAACGTGAACATGAACAGACAGACCCAGTCGACATATCAAGAAATATCAATGTATCGGCTGTGTCCAGACTGCGATGTATCAATAGTGTCGATATGTCAGCCAGAGACATGGACAATTTGATAAAGCTAATATATTTGATGACAAATTAGATGCACTTGGAGTCTCTTAGACTCTGAAAACCATACAGTTGACCCTTTAGGTCATGGCTAGACCTACGTAAATTAGAAAAAAGATTATGTGTGATAATGACATGAAATTATAATTTGAAACATGTACATGGACAAAAGGAACCAAGGGTAGTCCCGACGCTATTCGAACAACCACGTGAGTTTCTCTTTAGTTGATCATTCTAAATCAGGTAGGATTTCCTACTTTATTGAAGCACATAAGTGGGATATTGCTTATCATTTCTATTTTTGTATTTTCTTGAAATTATGAGTTTTGAATTATGAAAATGTGATCATTTCAACCTGATTTATATTGAGTTAGATTACTATGGTATTTTCATGTATTGCAAAAGTATAGAACTATATGATGCATGTTTTGTCATCATAATTGCATACATGATCCTCATGAATGGTGGCATGGGAGGGATTTACATTACCGAGCGACGTAGGAAATGTCCGGACCTTGCTTGGTCTTGTGTATATTGATAATACAAGCGTTAGACTTTGACCTCGTCCTTGTGTATGGTTGGTACGACATTAATTGGGCCAAAGAGCTCTTGGGTAGGTCCCGAAACCCTACGCAGAGGGAGGAAACCACACTCCATCGATAGTCTAGATTAATTTGTGGATGGAAAACAACACCCGGATGGTTGCAGCCAAGAATGTTGTTGGACATAAGTGGGCAATAATGAGAACCATTGAAATGAAATGAATATTATGATTAATGGGTGGGGCATGAAAGGGCATTCATACTTCATGGCACCCATGGCATATCATTATATGATAAGTATCAAGTATGATTTCTAAATCATGAGATTTTATTATACTTTGATTTTCTTTTGAGAAATCTATATTATATCATAACATGTGATTTCCCCTGATATTGTTTTCAGATTAGATGATACTTTGTTATCACATATGTAGTGCTTTTTCTTGATCAGAATTCTTACTGGGCAAGTTGACTAAGCCCGTACATTTTTCCCCTTTAGATGTTAATGCAGATCGTGACAAGGGAGAAGAGGCTGGACCTAGTGGTAGTCAAGCCTAAGCAAGAATGGAGCAGAGAATGTTTGAAGGACTTAGATTTATTTTAATATTTTGATAGAACAATGTGATTCACATGAGTTAAGATTGGGAATGTGATATTTCAGATTATACTCCTATTTTTGGTTTTGGTTGCGGTAATTTGATTTATGTTTGAGTAATGTCCAATCTTTGCTAATGAATCTGAATGTTGTAATTATTTTCGCAATTAATATTTCCGCAAAGTGTGCAAGAACATGCACAAATGTTCAGTGGGTTGTTCCACATGTGTGCTAGGTTGGGCCAGCCGAGGATCGGGTCTACGGACTCGGACTTGACTCGTCGTGCCGTTTTCGTCCTTTTTTCTTCCATATTCTTAAAAAAATAAAAAAAATATACTCTGATTTTAGCATTGAAAAAGGGCGGGGCGTTATACGATTGGCCCAACGTAGCATATGCATGGATTGGAATCCACTATAACACTTACACATGCTAGCATAAACAATGGAAATTCAAAACATTTATATATTGCATGAATAATATATCACATCTCAGCAAAAGTAAAGAATTCTCCATGAGTCAACCATAAATATCCAAACGCATAGTAACTGAAGTTATTACATCCTGTTGAGTTTAAAAATCTTGCATTTTTACTTTTTAATTCTGATTGAGTTAGCCTTAATTTTGTATATAAAAGATAGGTTTAATGGTTTTTTCTAATTTTGTAGATAAAAAGATGGAAAAACAGGAAACAAACATAAAACAATGGATAATTGCCGGAAGAGAACTTCAAATAGAAATTTTAGAATTTCATAATTAATTCATGCCACTTTAGGGTTTTAAATATAAATTGGATAATCTAGATCCATTTATGAGAGTCTAGATTAATTCAATACTTAGATTTATGAGTGGTTTGATTAATTATTTAATTTTAAAATCAAGTTTGCAATCAAAGAGGCCAAGAGTTGAAATCAAGATCCATGGGCGAGAGATCCACTGCAGTTGGGCCATGTTTTGCTCCAAATGCCAAACACTGGGCCAGGCCAAGCACTCCATGCACATTTCCCAATGTGGGTCAGGCCAAAGTGAATTCAAGTCCAACAAGCCAAAGTCCAAGCTTCAGTCCAAGTCCAAGTTCAGCTCAAAATCCAATGCTCTAGGTCCAAATTCAAGTTCACCAATACAAAGCCAAAATTTTCTTTCCAAAAATTTCATATAAAGTAACAAATATCGCACATTGAAATCACACGTATGAACATATTTATATATATATTGGATTAGTCTAAAAGGGTAAAGTCTCCTATCGAAATTTCGGCGGAGTTTCCCCTAAAACATGAACAGTTGGGTCTATGATGACCTCTACAAAAAAATCACCTGCTCAATATTTACATATCACAACACATTTGACTCCATTCACCAAATATTAAATGCCCAAACTTCAAATTTTAACTAGAGTTCTCATAATAACATTCATACCTTCATTCATTATACATGGTTTATAGAATAATTACATCAATATTACACATAACCATGTGGAGCAAAATATCAAAATCTAGAAATTGTAATGTGCGTGAAAAACAACTTGCAACGTAGATTATGGTTGTCCCCTTGGTCCCTCGTACCCCACTTGAACGATAGTATCTGCAGTGCAAGGAGGTGAGCATCCACAAGCTCAATGAGGAAATCCATACATGCTACATACATGCACCCATATGATGGTGTATAAAATGGAATATAGATACAGTTATGCAAGACAAAATGCTATCTAGTCATCCAATGGGAACCAATTCCTCAACGAAATACTTGTATGTAATAGGAAAATCAATATCATAAATGGACCACGACCCCTAGTAAGACTTAGGGCCCATGACTTACTAAGCGGGAGACTCACGACTGGCGTGACTATGTCTACCTCACCCTGTATCCTTTCACCTCATGGGTGATTCAGTTGAGCTTAAAGGCGGCTGGAACACGTTTAACGAAGTTAGTACCACTCCTATGGAGATAAAGATTATCTAGCTCTGCGCAACCACGCACAACATGTGTGCGGAAAAGTCATGAGAGTATCCTACAGTATCAAACCCGTAGGAGGTTCACCTTACAACATCAACCACACGGGACTAAGTCTCCGTAGAAAAATACTACCGTTCTGATAAAGTTTACTTGGTAGTCTTCCTTTATGCTCTTTACCAACTTACTCCAAAGAGTTGGATTATCATGATATTAGGGATTCCAAAAGGGAAATGGTAAAATCTCATCACCCTTAGACCGAATCCCACATATTTTATTGGTAGTGGACACAAATCCACTTTACCCCATTTTTCATACTTCCTCTTAGATTAACTCAACTAATTGAGTGGAGCATAGGAGAGACAACTTTTCCATTGTGACATAAATAAGTTATTCATATATTGAGAACTTATATTATTAAGATAGCATGCATAGCTTATTCCATGCAATTTCATACCTTACTCAATTCTCATATTCATGTTTGACCATGGGAAAAAGGACAACAACATAGGACTATTTAATTGGATTTATGAGAGTATCTCTCCTTGCACATAATCCAATTATAACCAATCCCAAACAAATAATACCATATTTAGTTCCCCACATTCTCACCATATCAAATCATAACCCAATTCTTCTCACCTCAACCCAAAGGATTTCACAACAATCATGTTTCCCAAATTCATTCACACACTACATAAAACACAATGGAGATTTCATACATTACATGAAATATAATATAGAATTCATATATATTTAGACATCCCATTCATCATTCATAATATACTAATTAAATTTTATCATGCATTTGCTCATGAGACATCTCAAATAATTTCAATAACTCATATTTACTCTCCAATCATTTAGATAAAAAGTGTAGTATCCCTCACCTTAACCTTTTATGAAGTGCCGGGTTGATTTTAGACTTGATTGCTCCCGGGCTTCGGATTAGAAGGCTCTAATCAACACAAGAACACGAATAGAGTCCACTTAGCTCATGTATTTAGCCCCATTTTGAGTTTAAAAGTAAAACCCCCAAATTTCCCAAACTCTATCATCTTCCTTTGGTATTCAAAACCCATTTCCAACAAGACTCATGCCCATGCAAATCCGAAATTGAAAAAACCCCAATATTTTCCATGGAGTTTTCTCCAAATATGGCCATATAGCCATCACCAACCCCAATCTCACTGGATCTCATGAAAACCTCATCAACATAGAGGAAATGGAGTAGAAAGGAAAGAAAACCTTACCTTTGAGACAACAAAATCGGCTCCAATGGAAGCTTGGGGTGAGAGCTCTTCAAATCTCACACATGCACGGGCCGAAAATCGAGTGGGAAAGGTGAGAAAAAGACATTAGGATCGGCTGGATGGGTTTCTTCGAGCTGTTCAAGAAAGGAGGGATGAAGGGTAGGGGCGGCAACACTTGGGTTGGGGTTTGTAATACCCCAACTTAAGTTGTGGCGTCGGTCGACTCGACACACAGGGTCGATCGACCAGACATTGTGCACAACTCAATTATTTATTTATTTGTTCTATTTTATTTTTGTTTTTCCAACTCATTTTCAACTGGGGTGCTTTATTAAGACCACATGTACCTTGATGGGACCCACATGTGACCCTCACACTACACACACGTGTAACCCTTATTGTTGCATCATAAATTTATTAATCTGAAGGGCCAGGCCATTACATAACCATTCATCCATTTAAATTACCCATCACCCATTATACCCATTAGATATAAGCCAATCAATCATAACCATCCATTCTTAAAACCCTAGATCCAATGCAAAAAT
The DNA here is from genome assembly GCA_022113865.1 of Chimonanthus praecox. Taxonomy (NCBI): domain Eukaryota; kingdom Viridiplantae; phylum Streptophyta; class Magnoliopsida; order Laurales; family Calycanthaceae; genus Chimonanthus; species Chimonanthus praecox. The sequence goes on along the minus strand of CM039087.1, from coordinate 21,481,595 downwards.
CCTAAAATATAGCACCCCATGC